>OY728136.1:1725910661-1727160661 GCA_963277665.1 Viscum album | reverse complement strand
TGGATCGAGCATGAATCCAACCAGACCCTTGTGAATAAAAGGCTATGAAATTACAGATCGGGCATCCGATTGATACATCATCTGTTACATTGAGACACATATTATTTGGCAGTCATTTGAGATTATTATTTGTGGAACATCGTGGCAGTTGGAGTATCGACCAATGGCTTGAGGAGTGGACCCTCCTAGAGACAATATAGCTTAGTGTGGGAACCCAGTAGATGGGTGTGATTTGAAGAATCAGTAATTGTCCTACAAGGGTCAGCACAGAGCGATCTTGTGTGGTTCTGCACCTAGCGATCTACTGTGGTTCATCACCGAGAGATCCTATATTGGTTAGCATAGAGTGATCCTGTGTGGGTCAACACCGAGCGATCCGGTGTGGGTTAGCACGTGGAGATCCTATGTGGGACTGACGAGGTACTAATGATTTACTAGGATCCTTTGTGGGTCTGCCTCTGAGGAAAGTAAGATGATTCAGTGTTACATCAAATCATCTCTACTGTTGTACCTAATAAATACCTAGTATGAGATAAGATTGTACCTTTGTGGTACTTTTCCATCATGGAAAATACATTTTTGGTATTAGTGTGGAATACATGTGTGGTACTTACCACAGTGGCATTCGTTCTTCTAGGGAAAATTTGAACTTTGGGAAAACGAGTTGAGCCTTCTATTGCCTCATGATTGAGAATGGATAATGTGATAACTTAGGAATATATATGGGTATATTCCTTGGTAGTATTTTCTGTTGTTTTCATGCTTTTGGTTTATATTTTGTGGATTATGTGAGACCTTGAGGGTCTCAGGGTCCCTACTGAGTATTGTTATACTCAACCCAACATGGGCTATGCCTTAACCATGTTGTGTTTGGTGCAGCTGATGGACAACACACACTGAGGATGTGAGTATAAAGACTAGAGGCAGCTCGGAGGTAGACTTAGATGTGGCGTACCACTGAAACTACTGTTTGATAGCAGTACATACCCTTCAGGTAGGATCCTTGGTGGGTGTTCACAAGAGCTACTTAATTTACTTGTACTTTTCAGTTTCTTGTACTTTTCAGTTGGGGTTGTATTCTATCCCCATATACTTATTTTAATAACTCTATTTATTCAGTATTTCCTTGTGTTTGTATCTAGCTATGTGATTGGTTGTGTGTGTTTACAGGTTATAAAGTCAATGTCTTCCCAGTTTTAGTGAATTATGCCTTTGGTGCTAGTCGCCAGCCCCTGGCCAATGGATGGGGGGCTTGGGGTACTCACGGCCTGGGCCCCAGGGGATGGGTCATTTCCATGAAAAAAGAATAATAATATCTTAGGGGTTGGAGAATTTAAATAAAAGATGATAACTTGATGGAAGAGGTTACCTTTAAATCAAGTAACCCCATTTGTTTTGAACCAAAAGTCTTTCTTGATGTGCCTTCTACCTAAGGAACGATATCCAGGTGGAAGTTAATGATGTTGAGAGATTATCTAGCCAGATGTTGGATGATCCAAAGGGTATGTAACGATGTTTGTGAAGGATAGAGTTGATGGGTTTTTATAAGGATGAGGATGGGCTCTTTAAGAATGTTAAAAAGTAAAATTTTATTATAAAATGAGTGTCAGTTTCAAAAGGACCAAAACTTATTTAATTTTAATATATGGAGAATATAAGTCATTATAAAATCATCTAATAATAATTGGATAGGTTTTGGATATCTTCTTAATCCTCCTATTTTTTTACCCATTATTAACTTATTTATCCTTTACCATTTCATCTTATATATTCTAACTCTATTTTTAATATATTTACAATTAAATTCCAAGTGATCCAAAATGGGTCATTACTGAAATTGTTTATATTATATATATCATTTGGATAAATATAATGTTTTTAGAACTATTACATCATTTAATAAAGTATTAATTATTTTAAAAACTCATTTATGAGAATTTATAAACTATTCATATAAACACATCTAAAAAAAATATATATCAACATTTTAATTTATAAAAACCATAATTAATTAAAATACAACATGTAATTATTATTCCTAAAATTAACTAATGTACTAAAAAGATTCAAAATAGATTCATTTTAATTTTTATAATCTCATTTATTTAAACCATTCATTAATGAGGTAATCATTTAATCTCCATTGAGTCATACATAATTTTATTTATTTAATGTCTAAAAACTATAAATAAAATACAATGATATAGAAAATAGTTTTCTCTTTCAAATTATTATTTTTAGTCAAATATATCACATACATTACCCCATATTAAAATTATTTTTTAAAATATATATGTTTATGTTACTATTTTCTTTACATTAATTTAATTAATTTAAAGTGATATTATCACTCTCAAGTGGCTCCATAGGGTCGCAGAATCAACTGATGGATGCCCATAGACGTACATGTATCAACCAATATGATTAAGAGACATGTAATGTTAAATATATGTTATTATAATATTATTTTTCACCCTTATTTACCAGATTTTCCTATTTAACTGTGGTAAATAAAATATTTACTAATGTTAGTATTCATAATGTCTAAAAATAAAATTTACATATTTTAAAATTTTGGACCTCTTGATTCCAAATATGGAATCCATTTTTCTAATTTCAAAAAACAATATAATTAAGAAATTAATTTAAAATTATTTCTAGTTGTCGAAATACAAAGCGTGTTTTTAATAAATAATAACAATCAAAATATTGACACTTGTTTATGTCCAATTTTAAAGTAAAATTACATTCTATGACTAAAATTGGATTAAATAGTAAAAATATAATCTAATTATAAATTAAAAATATAAAAATATAATCTATCAATATAAATAAAATAAAATAAAATGATGTTTTGAATTAAAAAAAATGTAATTTTAATAATTCATTACAAAAATGAACATCATCAAAAAAATACCAAAATTTTATCCCAATTGAATTTTGAGGTCCTAATTCGAAATTAGTATTTTATTTTTTCAAATAATACATATAAATGTGAAAAAAACTATATTTAACTAGGTTTTTCCATTAAAAGTTGGAAAATCAACTTTTTAAAGAATATTGCAGTGTTTATGCTTAAAATTGTATTCATTCAAATATTAAGCCTCTTTCTTTTATTGGATAAATGTAAAAATATTTATAAAACATGTATAATTATTTTTTAGTTAATTCTATTCATTATCACCAGTATAACATCTAGGTGTTAACTACTATTTAAAATAATACTATATTATTATTTTTCAGTTTGACTCAGCCATATGTGCAACATGTGATTTTCAGAGAAACTGATTGTTGTGTGATGGGTACGCCATCAAACATAGCTTCTCAAATAATGTAAAATTAATATATAATTCACAAATATTAATAAATATAAATATATTTAATTTTTTATATTCTTGGGATGTTAGAATTATCCATAAAGTGATGTATTTTTATAGAAAATACACAATATCTAGATTACCAATATTATATTATATTATTATATATATACACACATTAATCTATCATTACAACACACCTTTATAACCCCTTAAATCCATTAATAAATATTAAAATCATATGATACCAACTATGGTGATGAAAGCATTTCATATGAAAATATCCCATCATTATTGGGAATATTAAATTCATTTTTATTAATACATGCCTATGGAATGTAATTATTTTGTATCATTAGAGAATATATATATAATAATTTTATGCCAGGAATATTATTCTATATATCCTTAAATGATATTCTCAAATTTTACACATCTTCGATATATCATACATTAAAATATTCTTTATAACATAGGGAACTTAAATATAATAAAGAGTGAGATGATATTTGATGAAAGGGTAATCAAAGGAGATATACTATTGTTATAATAATATTCACACATGTATGAAAAAATAATCATAAATTAAGAAAGTCAGACCCAGTAAATTCATATATCACAAATTAGGAGCTATTTTATAAGGATTTATCAAAACAAAATACAAAAGTTTTTAAGTGTATGGAATCATCAATTATAAATCATGAAAAGTGGGAAAATATCATAAACATTAAAATGTGAAAAAATAGAATTTCATAACAATTTTACCATTTATATATTGTAATAGGATCAGTCATTATGGTACATACATTAAATCATGTCCTTTTATAAACTTACATACATGAAAAGATGTCTATATATTTTCATATGGACATGAAACCTTATCCACACATAAAGATTTTTACACATAATTAGGTTCATAAAAGAATATTTATACCATGATATTTCCATCATTATTTAATGAATTAGATGGATATCAATGAGCCACATGTCATTTAACTATAACTAATAAATGTTACAAAATTTTATAAAAATATCCATTTATAATTATTTAATAACTCATAAAATATATATGGGTTTTATAAAATAATTTTTCAAATCCTAGTAAACTTTTAGGAAAATAAAAATATTCATATAATTATAAATAAAATTGATCCCTCATTTATCTACTAAAGAATATAAAGGGATGATATAATTTTATCATATCCCCATTAAATTATAAGATACATCAAATTATTTTATCATAGATGACATGTTCCTTCATAATATTGATCAAATATTTTTTTATTTAAATACACATTTAATTTTGAAATCACTTATTTAAAAGAAAAACATTTCCAATTTGATGGTAAATTTTCCATGACAATAATGAAATATTTTTAGAGAAGCATAAAATAACATTATAGACATGGTAGTGTTATAATTTTTTCATGAGTTATCTGATAAAACATTGATCCTATACATATATGATATTAATGAACCAATAAGGGGTTGATTGGCTGTTTATAGTGGGGTTATTAACCAAATAGTGTAAGAATACAAGAAGACATGGTAAAAGTTTTATTATTTAACGTATAGTTAAATCTAAATGATAAGGTTATAATGGTAACCTAAACTAGTCCTAAACCTATTGGATGAGTTTATTGGAACCTCTACACAACATATCCTTGAAATAATACATTTTTGATCCATTATAAACTTAATATGAATTTATTATAAAATAATATTTTATGTTTTTCCAATGGTGCCCCTCACCCCTCTTATAAAAGGGAACTCCCCCTTCTCTCTAACTCGCACCACCAAATCCATTTGGCTTGGCCAACCCCTTCCCAAATACCCTCTCAAATGTCCTCCTTTCTACTTAGAGGCTTCACTTTAGTATTAAAGCCAACCTATGGATCCCTTTTGATCAAATCAAAAGGAAGAACCCGAAGAAGATGTAAATATCTCACCACATATTTCATGTTCCTTTCTTCTTAAACATCCTCCTTCTTTGTTGTTTCTATTCTAAAATAATAACTCCAGTATCTTATTTATAATGTGATTATATTATAAAAAGTTTACAACCATATTAGTTAACTTTATTCATCCTTTGAATGAAAAATCCACCACACGTGCATACGTACGGCTTACCGTCTCTACGTCATGGGGTAGTTTGTTATTCAAACATTTCATCATCTGGATGGGTATAATAATGAGTATAAATGATATAAATAATATATATAACATTATTATGATTCTTTATATATGATATAATATAAGGCCCCATCCTTAAACCTTACTTAACCTTGAGTTACATTAAGAATACACGTTGAGGATCTTCTCGGGTTTGGAGTTTTAGAGAATTAGATCATAAAACATGCATTACATTCCACATTTAAACAAAGTTGTTACATAAATGATAGTACTCATTTTTTACATCAACTAAAACATATTTAAAATAAAACATGGATTCTTTCATGACGCTTCTTTGACACTATCATCACATCATGTACCTTTCCCTTGACCTGTGAAAAACATTTCAAAAACATGGGATGAGCATAAAAAGCTCAGTAAGGGATATAAAAGTACGAAATGAAAACATTAGTTCATGAATGAAACCATACTTTACTCATAAAACATAATAAAATACCTCATAAAATCATGAATGAATCACAGAAATCATAAGACATAAAGGTAACATGAGGCATTCATAACATTCATACGTTGGGAGTAACCCTTTTGGTTACGCTTGGAATACCCATCACTGTATATTCCCTAAATATCTTCATAGAAACCTAAACGTTTAACTCCCTCGCATTACCCAATGCATTGGGAAGCTATATCAGGTTCACCTTCCATTAGTTTATCACGGAACCACCCATCTTCATAACAATTCCCAAGAACCATAACATAATCGTATCACATAAAACATGCCTAAAGGAAACATAACATTTCCACTTTTCAATCACAATATATCAATACAACACATTGATATAAAAACATTATGAAAACCATTTTCAATAACAAAATAAATGAAAAGTAAAAAATGGTATTTATTTTTCATTCAAAAAAAGTTATGGCTTGTAGAGGAAGCCGAAACTCAAATAATGGTCACGGCGGCAGAGAAGTCATTGTCGCCGCATACGTACGACAAAAAACAGTCCTTTTGTCATTTAGTAAAACGATTCATATAAAAAAATATTCCTTTTTAATAAGCATAAAATTCAAAGTGGTTTATACACCGTATAAAATAATGTTGTGTATAAAACAAAAGATGCCTCAATGAATGGAGATTGAGACGAAGTCCCATACAAAGATCATTTTTAAATAAAATTGATATTTTATGTGTATTCACTATAATTACAGATAAAGAATGTAAAAATACAATATAGGTCATAATAATATCATGACATAATTTGAAAGTAGGTGATTAACCCAAAGAATGGAAATTGGGTTAAGAAGTTCCTTTACTAATATTTGACAGCCTAACGTCGTCACTTCAAAATTCAGAAAATAAGTTGATGAGAGATAAAAAGGGTATCTCATCACTTGGACATAAAATTTACATAAATAAGGATATTGAAGAACATATCCCAAAATTACAATATGTAAATTAAAAGACCCAACAAAAGAAGTCTTTAAAAAGAGGAGGGTGAAAGGTTCCCTTACCGACTTGGGTATCTCTCGAAACATACACCCCATGGAAGAAGGACAATAAAACATTGATGTAAATACTCATAATAGAAATTATATTAAAAAATTATTATAATAAGTAGTAGTATATACAACACTCAAAGGAAATGGTGGCAAATGTAGCATAAATCTCACGGGAATAAAAGTGAGACGAAAAATCCCTTTAGAAATCCTGGCAGCCTAACTGCGCCACTTAAAACATCCAAAAATGGATTGATGAGATCAAATAGGGTCTCTCATCATATAAAAATAAAATTTAAAGAAATAGGAATATAAAACAACAACCCCCAACATAAAAAAGAGGAGATTAAAAGAAGTGACATTAATGAGAGTACTTAAAAAGAAAGAGAGAGGTTGGGTCTCTTAAGAAAATTCGGCAGCCTAACGGCGCCACTCAAAACATCCAAAATGGATTGATGAGAGAAAATAGGGTCTCTAATCATATGATCATAAAAATTACAGTTATATTAATATAAAATAACATCCCAATAATAATAATTATGATCTTAAAAGGAATGACATAAAAGAGTGCACTTAAAAAGAAAGAGAGGGGTAGGATCCCTTACCTCGTATCCGACATGACTCGATCGTTCTTTAATATCCAGAATAATAAAATTTAGTTAATTTATAGTTGATTAAAAAAAATTACAAGTTCATTATTCCTTTTATATCACTTATTACCATTTCATGAACACTATGTAATCATTTAAGTTAATAACAGTCGTTTTAACGATCATTGCTACTTGAGTCAAAAATAAACTCTTTATAATTACAATTTTGTTCATAGGGTAAAATATCCATTATATCCAGAATTATATTAATTATTTAGATATAATATATATAATATATATACATTATATATATGCATTTATAATATTACATAACATTTATAGGTAAGAAATGAAATGCACCGTTCATGGAGATGGTAAGCCGTACGTACGCATGAACGCTACTTCCATTTCTATTTCATATTTAATGGAATTAAAACATAATGATTCATAATAGTAGTATAATTCATGTATGGTGTCATGTATAATATCATTAAATATATCCTTTATACATACCACATATGGTATTAATGAATCAAATCATTTTGTGGGGGCGGTAGTCCGCACTTCCTAAAATGAAGATATCATGTTTACCCATAATGGAAACCATAAAGGTATGCCATAAAGGAAAAATACAGAATCTTAAAGAAAACACAAAAATATTATATATGATATATAAATATAGTGTCATCTTAATGGCCACCACTGAAGGCGTTAAAAGAATATTGAATAATCATCGTTTCGTGAGGAAGAAATTCACCATCCACAGAAACAGTATGTTCTTTAACCATTAGATGTAGGTGTGTGTATGTGTAGCTCGAATACATCTTATAAAAACATCCTAGTATATTATGATACCAGTTTTGTTACAAATTAAATGAATAAATAGAGATTATGGGGTTGGAGAAAAAAAATAAAACAAAATAGTACAAGTGAAGACGTTACCATAAAATCGGGTAACTCCCTTTGGTTTGAACCAAATGGGATTCGGGAAGAGATTACTGCCTAAGGTAATGCTTCTAGAATTATGATAGGGATGTGTAGAGACAAAATTGTCAGATCTTGGCCGAGCCAATGGCTTGAGAGGTGTGGGTATGGAGGTAGAGGTGGGGGCCTTTTATAAGAGGAGTGGAGGGGCACTCTTGGAAACGTATAAAATGTTACTTTATTTTCAAATGTGAATCAGATTTCAAAGGTCCCATATTGATTTATTTCGAGGATAAGGTGATAAGAGTTCTAAATCCACACATCCAATAGGTTTTTGACATGTTTAGGTCTTATATTTTACATTATCATTTCATTTTATTTAAATCGTTAAATAATGAGGTAATCGATGCATCATCATGATGTCATAAATAATTTAATTTATTTAATGTCTAAAAATTATAAAAAATTACAATGATGTGGTAAGTATTTTTAGAATTTCAATGACTATTTATAGTAAAAAATCTGACTTTTTTAACTCCATGTAAAAATTGTATTAGTAAAACAATACATGTTCGTGTCATTTTTACATTTACTTTAAATAAAAGGCATAAATGTCATTATCTTTCCCAGGTAGCTCCATGGGGTCCCACCCATGGGTTGTATTGGTTGGCCATGACCCATCCAATAGGGTTAGAATAAGTTTAAATATATTTTCATTTTATTATAATGGCATTTTTACCATAAATCACACTTATTACCTTTAATCGCGATTAATAAAACATAAAAAATTCATTTCATCAAAAATTATTTTCATCCCATTGAACAAAATTTTACTTAATAATGAAAATATTTTATTTTTTATTTTTTATTTTTTGAAATTAAAATCTCAAATTTGGTAAATTTCCATTTAAATGAAAAATTAGTTTTTGTAACTACCACTTTGTGGTTTCACTATTCATAAAAAATTAAGGGTTTTTAGAAAAATACAAAAAATTCACCCTAAGATATATTTGATATTCCAAATTCAAAAATGATTTCTTTTTTACCAAATTCTTAACATAGAAGTTGCATTAATTAATTTTATAATTAAATCCCGCTGTCAAATCAAATAGCGTGTTTTTAAGAAACAATATCTATCAAAATATTGACACTCATTTATGTCCAACCTCAAAGTGATATTAATTCCAATGACCACCATTGGATTAAATGGTAAAAATATATTCTAATTTCACTTTAAAACAAATTAAAAAGGTAATATAATAATATAAATAAATTAGATTAAAAGTGGTTTTGAATTAAAATACAACATTTTTTAGTATTCATTAAAAAATGAACATTATTGGAGAAATACCAAAAAATTACACAAAGTAAATTTTGATGTCCCGATTCTAAAGAAGAATTTTTTTTTGTCAAATATAACCAAAAAAATTGTCAAAAAGTTGATTTAAAAGAGGTTCACCATCAAAATGTGGTTAATCGACCTTTTAAAGAATATTAGAATATTTACGATTAAAATTGGTTTCATTCGCATTTTTAATACTCTAACATTTATTGTAAAAAGTAAAAATATTTGAAAAACATATATAATCATTTTTTTGTTAGTTCTGTTCATTCCTGTAATTAAATGGCTAGGTGTTAACTACCATTTAAAATAAAATTATTTTATTATTAGAGTGCAACGTAAGATTTCAAAGGAACTCGTTGTTGCATATTGGGTAAGACTTCGAGAATAGTGTTACCTTTAAATTAATATTAACATTTTATTCAAAAATAGGAAAAATATAAAAATGTTATATTCTTTATTTACCTAGGGTGTTACATCTTTCCCCCCCCTTTTGGAATTGCGTCCTCACAATTTTAAAATTGGGATTGGAAACATCATTGAAACTCCCACATAGGAACAGGAGTTGGTAAAACAATCACTTTAAAAGAAAGAAAGAGAATTATAGAGGTCACCCGAGTTAACCCATACTATGATTCCATGTCGGAAAACCTGGATATAGAATAAAAAGCAAAGGTTCATGTTCCGATGGAGAGTGATAGAAAACATGTTTGGGAGAGTGTTAACCAAAAGAAAATCACAAACTTGTGGTGGGTTAAATGGAATTCGATTCCCCAGTAGGAAAAGTTAAAAGAAAATATTTTTGTTTTAAGTTACTTTTAATTGAGGAATTTATTTTTGATCTTATGGAAACATACTTACTTTTCATGTTGACTTTCAACTTTTACTGGATTTCTTACACAAACTCATACTTTCCCCAAAAGACGAGTATTTAGGAATACTTGGTCGCATTAAGAGTACTATAATCAATTTCTTGAGAATCACATCATCCAAAAAATAGAACTATATATTTCCCATGTATTTAGACCCTTACCAAAATCAAAATTGTTAGAACAAGATCAGATAAACCAGAAAAGGATAACCCTTTATAAAAAGAAAATCTATTCTTAATCTCCAATATTTGTCCAACAAAACCCAATGTTCAACGATGACCATTCGATAAACATTTTGTCCACAAAATTATTCAATGTAAATAGAACTAAGATCAAAACCCAAATATTTGAAGGATTTAGTGACCAATTCTTCCATGGTACAATTTAACACTTATCTCCAATTAACATCGGTTTCTCTAAAAGTCTCATATTGAAAAGTAATTAACCTAATCACATATCCTCCATGATAGATTAATAATTTCCATAGACAACCCTAAAATCAACTTACTATTAATTAATAAAATCATCTAACTAAAAATGATTAATCAAACTAACCAGGGATTTCTTGTAGTCCAGTGGTAGGCGATAAATAATAGTCGCACTTTGGTTGTGAGTTTGATTCCTGCAGCTTTTTCCGACGTGACGGGTTGTCACACGGTCTGCATGTGGTCCTTTTTATAAACCTTCAAAAATAACCCTAACATGTTTAAATCTCAATTGTTTCCTTATACCTCTCATTTTAATCCAAATTCATTACGATCACAATATCTTAATTCCTGAAGTCTTATTTCACCACCATAAAATAAAATGATTCACAAAATGAATAATAGCATACCTTGATCATGGTGTCCACATGGATTCATCATTATCTTGCTCATGTACATAGATGTCCCATGCATTACAACAATGATTTAGCGATCCTTCAAAATATTTTGCTTCCTTTATCCAAATACACCTTGTACAACATGGGTCATATGGGTGTTCACAGGAAAACAGTTTTGGAAAATAATCATGTATAACATATAATTCCAAAACATCTGATAAAACTTGATTTCTATAAAATAGTCGGACATGATTTGAGTAGAAACATTCTATTATTAGTCCATTTAAAATACCATAAATATGTGCTGAGAGAATATATTTTAATAGAAAATATAAATAGGTTGCGCAAGGGTCTACTTCCTCAGCACCATTTTTAAAATCATAATATGCTTCAAATTCTTGTGATAAGGTAAATTATTTGAAAATACCTTGATAATATTTACCTTTCTTGAAAATATGAGAATATTGTGAAAATAGTATTTGTCTAAATAAAACCCATTATCCATGATGATAACGAGGTATAGTGGAGGTGTCTGAAGTCTCAAACAACTACTTGAAAGAGAGTTGTATGCTGCAAAAAGATTCACAATCATCCAACCATGACTTTGCAATAATTATTGCAAGAATGTCATCAGGAATAGATAGTTATGTCTTTTTAGATGCTCCTCCTTCCATTAGTAACTGACTTTACATGACCTAAAAAAAGTTATAAAACAATGATTTAACTGAAATAATATATATAGGGACTAACCATGTGTCTAACAAAAACTCATAATCCCTAAAGTTGTCTAAACCGACCTTTGATACCAACTACAAGGCCCCAGCCTTAAACCTTACTTAATCTTTAGTTACATCATGAATACACATTGAGGATCTTTTCAGGTTTAGTGTTTTAGAGAATTAGATCATAAAGCATGCATTACATTCAACATTTAAACAAAGTGGTTACATAAAAGATAGAACTCATTTTTCCCATCAATAGAAACATATTTAAAATAAAACATGGATTCTTTATTGATACTTCCTTGACACTATCATCACATCATGTACCTTTCCCTTGACTCGTGAAAAACATTTCAAAAAAATGGTATGAGCATAAAATCCTAAGTAATGGATATAAAAGTACGAAATGAAAACATTATTTCGTGAATTAAATCATACTTTACTCATAAAACATAATCACATACATCATCAAATCATGAATACATCATAGAAATCATAAGGCAAATTGGTATCTTGAGGCATTCATAACATTCTTACGTAGGGAGTAACCCTCTTGGTTATGTTTGGAATACCCATCACAGTATATTCCCTACATATATTTGGAGAAAGCGTAAAGATTAACTCCATTGTGTTACCCAATGCATTGGAGAGCTATATCGGGCTCTCCCTCCCTTAGTTTATCACGGAACCACCCTTCTTCATAACAACGCCCAAGAACCATAACATAATCGTATCACATAAAACATGCATAAAAGAAACATAAAATTTCAAATTTTCAATCACAAGTTATCAATACAAAACAATGATATAAAAACATTATGATAATCATTTTCAATAACAAAATAATAGAAAAGTAAAACCTGGTATTTATTTTTCATTCATAAAAAGTTATGTCTTGTAGAGGAAGCCGAAACTCAAATAAGAGTCACTGAGGCGAAGAAGTCATTGTCGCCGCATACGTATGACAAAAAAACATTCTTTTTTTCCTTTATTAAAATGATTTTTTTAAAAAAGATTCTTTTTGAATAAGCGTAAAAGTCAAAGGGGTTTATAAACCGTATAAAAGAAAGTTATGTATAAAACAAAATATGCCTCAATGAATGGAGATTGAGATGAAGTCCCTTACAATGATTAATTTTTTTTAAATAAAACAGATCTATTATCTGTATTCACTATAATTACACATAAAAAAGTACAAATACAATATTGGACATAATAATATGATGACATAATTTGAAATTAGGGGATTAACCTAATGAACGGAAATTGGGTTAAGAAGTTCCCTTATAGAAATTTGACAGCCTAACGACGTCACTTGAAAATTCAGAAATTGAGTTGATGAGAGATAAAAAGGGTATGTCATCACTTGGACATAGAATTTACATCAATAAGGATATAAAAGATCATATCCCAAAATTAAAATATGTAAATTAAATGACCCATCAAACGAAGTCTTTAAAAAGTGGAAGGTGAAAGGTTCCCATACCGACTTGGGTATCTTTCGAAACATACACCCCATGAAAGAAGGGAAATAAAACATTGATGTAAATACTCATAAATGAATGTATATTACAAAATGAGAATAATAATGGTAACTACATATACCACTCAATGGAAATGGTGGATAATGTAGCATAAAACTCATGGGAATAAAAGTGAGACGAAAACCCCCTTACAAAAACTCGACAACCTAACGACACCACTTAAAACATCCAAAAATGGATTGATGAGATAAAATAGGGTCTCTCATCATATTAACATAAAATTTACATCAATAGGAATATAAAAAAACATCCCTAAACATAACAAAGAGGAGAATAAATGAAGTGACCTAAAGGAGAGTACATAAAAATAAAGAGAGAGGTTTGGTCTCTTATGAAAATTCGGCAGCCTAACAGCGCCACTCAAAACATTCAAAATGGATTGATGAGAGAAAATAGGTATCTTATCATATGAACATAAAAATCATAGTAAGATTAATATAAAAGAACATCCCAATAATAATTAAGCTGATCATAAAAGTAATGACATAAAAGAGTGTACATAAAAAGAAAGAGAGGGGTAGGATCCCTTACCTCGTATCCGACATGACTCGATCGTTCTTTAATCTCCTGAATAATAAACATGGGTTTATTTATAATTGATTAAGAAAATTTTTAAAGATTATTATTTCTTTTATATCACTTATTATCATGTCATGAACACTATGTTATTATTTATGTTAATAGCGGTCGTTTTAACAATCATTGCTACTTGAGTCAAAAATAATCTCTTTATAATTACAAGTTTGTTCATGGGGTAAAATATCCATTATATCCAGAATTATATTCATTATTTTGATATCATATTTATCATATATATCCATTATATACATGCATTTATAATATTACATATAATTTAGAGATAAGAAATAAAATGCACCGTTCTTGGAGACGGTAAGCCGTATGTACGCATGAACGCTACATCCATTTCTATTTCATATTTAATAGAATTAAAACATAATGAAACATAATATTATTATAATTATAGTATGGTATCATATATAATATCATTAAATATATCTTTTATACATTCCACATATGGTATTAACGAATCAAATCACTTTGAGGGGTCGGTATTCCGCACTTCCTAAAATGAATATATCGCGTTTACCCATAATGGAAACCATAAATGTATTCTATAAATGAAAAATACATAAGATTACAGAAAAAATAAACATATTATATATCATATATAAATATAGTGACATCTTAATGGCCACCTTTGAAGGTTTTAAAAAAATATTGAACAATCGTCATTTCGTGAGGCACAAATTCACCATCCAAAGAAACAGTATGTTCTTTAACCATTAGATGTAGGTGTGTGTATTTTTAGATCTAATAGATCATATAAAAAATCCTAGTATATTGGATATATAGGTTTTGTTACAAAATAAATGAATAAAAATAGTTTATGGGTTGAAGAAGAAAAATAAACAAAATAGTAGAGTGAAGACGTTACCTTAAAATCGTGTAACTCCTTTTGTTTGAACCAAAAGGGATTCTTGAAGAGCTTCTGGAATAAGTTAAGGATTCTATGATGAGTAGAGGTATGTGGAGAGACATAATGATAAGATATTGGTCGATCTAGTGGCTTGATAGGTGTGGGTAAGGAGGTAGACGTGGGGGCCTTTTATAAGAGTAGAGGAGGGGCACTCTTGGAAAGGTATAAAATGTTAATTTATTTTCAAATGTGTTTCGTATTTTAAAGGTCCCACATTGATTTATTTATAGGATAAGTGGATAATAGTTATAAATAAACACATACAATAGGTTTTTGACATGTTTAGGTCTTAGATTTTACATTATCTTTTCATTTTATTTAAATCGTTAAATAATGAGGTAATCACTGCATCATCATGATGTCATAATTAATTTAATATATTGAACGTCTAATTTTTTTTTAAAAAATACTATTATGTAGGAAATCTTCTTATAATTCCATTTACTATTTATAGACAAAAATATTACTTGTATAACTCCATTTAAAATTGTTTTAGTAAAACAATACATGTTTGTGTCATTTTTACATTTACTTTAAATAAAAGGCATAAATGTCATTATCTTACCCTTGTGGCTCCATGGGGTCCTAAAAATCGACCCATGGGTTGTATTGGTCGTCCATTACTCATACAATATTGTTAGGACATGTGTAAAGATATTTTCATTTTTTTATAATATAATTTTTACATTAAATCACACCAATTACCTTTAATCGCAATAAATAAAACTTAAAATTTACTTTTCATCAAAAATTATTTTCATCCCACTGAACCAAAATTTACTTAATAATGAAATGATTTTATATTTAATTTTTTGAAATTCAAATCACAGATGTGGTAAAGTTCCTTTTAAATGAAAAATCAGTTTTTGTAACTACCACTTTGTGGTTTCACTATTCATATAAAATTTAGGTTTTCAGAAAAATACCAAAAATACCCCCTAAGCTATATTTGATATTCCAAATTCAAAAATGATGTCTTTTTTACCAAATAAATAACATAGAAGTTTCATTAATTAATTTTATAATTAAATCCCACGGTCAAATCAAATAGCGTGTTTTTAAGAGAAAATATCTATCAAAAAATTGACACTCGTTTATGTCCAATCTCAAAGTGATATTAATTACAATGACCAAAATTGGATTAAATGGTAAATATATAATATAAATTCAATTTAAAACAAATTAAAAAGATAATCTAATCAAATAAATAAATTAGATTAAAAAGAGATTTTGAATAAAAATACATCATTTTCACTATTCATTAAAAAATGAACTTTATTGGGAAAATACAAAAAATTTAAACAAAGTAAATTTTGATGTCCCAATTATAATGAATAATTTTATTTTGTCAAATATAACACATAAAATTTTCAAAAATTGGATTTAAAAGAGCTTCTCCATCAAAAGGTGGTTAATCGACCTTTTAATGAATATTAGAATGTTTACGCTTAAAATTTGATTCATTCGCATTTTTAATATTCTAACATTTATTGTAAAAAGTCAAAATATTTGAAAAACATATATAATCATTTTGTATTTAGTTTTGTTCATTCCCGTTATTACAATGGCGAGGTGTTAACTAGCATTTAAAATAAAATTATTTTATTATTATAATGCAACATAATATTTCAAAGGAACTCGTTGTTGTGTATTGGGTAAGCCATCAAGAATAACGTTCCCATTAAATTGATATTAACATTTTATTCACAAATAAGGATAAATATAAAAATTTCATATTCTTTATTTACATGGGGAGTTACATATACCATCGAATTATATATGTTTTTAATATCAAACGAATGATATTGTTTCTTGTGCATACGTACAAACTTCAGTCTCCGCGAACACGATGAGATTCATTTTTCCATGATTAACCATTCAAGTATTCTGATATAGTATATATAATAATAATAATGAAAGATATTACATAATAATTATACTATATTTATGTACATATATGTTTCATTATTTAATTCCATTCAATTCTATAAGGAAACGAAAACAGCGTTAATGCATACTACGACCTACCGTCTCCATGAATGGTGTATTTCATTCCATTTATCAATCTATCATATATAATTATATGTGGAATATATATTACATATAAATCATGTTTTTCATTATGTAATTAAATAAATTAGGATATATGTTATAATATCAAGAACAACAAGTCGAAACTCGTACAATAAATGAAATGATTTTACCCAAAATGCTCTTGTAATATAGAATTGAAAAATGAACGGGTAATATAAAGTCGTAAATGAATCATATATGATATCATAAATATTATTATGGTTCTGTCAGAAGTTAATAATATTTTTAAACCCAATATACAGGAGTCCCAGACACATATGGAAGAAATTGGACATAAGGGAAGGTATAACTTTTCAATCTTTTTTTTATCTGAGATTTCTTATACGTAAGTATTTAATAGGGTTATATTTTTCATCCATGTCCATAAAAATGTTTTTCATAAAGTGTATAGTATTCTTCCATATATGTTTAAAGTCAGTTTTACCCCTCTTTGACATTTACTTTGTGTTTTGGATGGAATCATTCTTTTGTTTACCATACGTTTTACTTTTTGACTTTTCTGTTAAAAGTACGAGGAGAATGTTTTTTTAACTTATACAGAATAAAAAGATTTGTCTAGTTTCATAACACCTTATTTTCATGAATCATACTCTAAAATATTTCATGAATATTTTCAAAAAAATTATTTTCTTTTAAAATTTCATGGAATTTTGTGAAAATAAAATGATTTTGAAAAAAAAGGATATTTTTATCAAAATATCATTTAATGTGTTTTATCAAAACCATTTTCCATCTATGATGAAATTATTTCATATATATATGTTTTAAGTATATTTTTTCTATGATTTACATGGTTTCACTTTTCATATGTTCAAATTATATCCATTTGTTTTATGTGGATTATTTTATGATGGGATGATGTTTATGAAACCCATTTTTTTCTTTGGGTTACGATGACTGATTTTTGATTACGTTGTGGCACCTGAAAAAATGATTTCATTTTGAGATTGGAGGGAAATATATCTCCCTAAAATTCATATGGTAACAATTTAAATCTCATGAGATTGACATGGCTGTAATGGCAAGTAAATCTGGTATAGTAATACAGGGCTGGAACAGTTGGTAAACCTGATTCAATAATCGATGTTTTCCACTATGATTGTCTTGGAAACAATGCCTTGGCTACTATTGAAATCATATCATGTGCATAGTGGTTTTCCACAATTATATGTTTTATTCCAAATCTATTTTATCATGATTGATGTTCCATTATGATTTATGCCTTACTTACTACCTTGTTAAATGTTAATGCTCATGATTTTGATGTTTAAAAATAATGTTCATATTTTTATGTTCAAATGCATATGGGTTGCTTTATTTTCTACATGTTTACCCTTACTGAGCATTTTAGATCACCCTTTTTATGATTTCGTTTTCCCCATGATTTAACGGAAGTTTTTAGTTAGGAAAATAATGAAGATATTTATAGTAGATGTTGAAGATCTTTCACCATGATTAGAAGATTATGTTCCGTGTTTTCAAAGACACTATACTAATACGTTCATTGAGTGTTTTTTATGTAATGTATTAAGTATTCCTCAAATGTAATGTAATGGTAAGGTACATCATGCTTTATGTCTCTAAAGTTGGTATCAGATTGAAGGTTTATTCAACCATTGGAAACTAGGATGTGAAAATGTTAGTGAGATCGCTAGATATATTTCTAAGGTAAGTCTAGGGATGTCTATAAGCATAAGTATAAGTATAGGTTATAGTCCTAGAATTACGGTAACGATATTAGAAATAAACCTAAGATTTTATATATTGAAGTTACTCCCCCTTTATTATGTTGTTTTCCCAGAATGAATTTTGCCTCTTACACTATTCTTTTTGGGTTTTAGATGATGGCTGAAACCTGAAGGAACCTTGTTGATCATTTTAATGGGCAATGAAATTATTTACATCTTGAACAAACCAATGTAATGGAAGATGGAGTGAAAAATAATATTGTTATACGTACACAAGATATGAATCATTCTAGACATCAGAATGAGCAGATAAGGGAAACAATATTCTATTGCGTCCTTCATGAGGCAACATCCACCTTCTTTCAGTGGGTCTTTAATCCATTTGTTGATGATAAATGGATCATTACCATTTAAAAGAAATTTTCCATACATCGATATTTGGAACATGAAAAATTCATTCTGGATGTTTACCATTTAGAAGGTGTGGAAGTCCAGTAGTGGACTCTAATTATGAATACATGTCCCCAAGGTGAAATTGAATCCATGGAATGCGACGAGTTCAGGAACATATTTTTCAATAAGCACATCCATCGTATTCTTCAATCAAATATAGAAAAGGAGTTCCTTGAGCTTATGAAAAAGGATGATGAATCTGTTGATATATACAAGAAGAATTTTACAAGGCTTGCAAGGTATGAATCTGGCTTTATCATCCAACATGAATGTAATGTTGATCAATTCTTATGTGGCATAAAACCATGTCTTCCAAGGAATTATCTATAAGAGAAATTTGTAGCTATGATGAAATTGTGTGTTTTACTATCAAGGTTGAACTGGAAGTTGGTGTAACACATCAATCTCATGGTTTTGACAGGAAACAAAAGATGGAGTTCATGGAAAAATCACAAAACAATGGTGAAAAGAAATCGAATGTTTCTTTATTCTCAAATTGTGGATAGAATCATGATGGAGATTAACTTAAAGGGAATAGAAAATGTTTTAACTGTGGAAAATAAGGTCATTGAGAAGCCATGTGTCTAAGTAATGTAAAGAGGGTAGCTAATGATGTTAATAGAGAAAAGACTACAGAAAACGAACCACCAACACTTCAATTCTACAATTGAATGGAAATGGGGTAATATAATAATCAATGCCCCAATCCCAGGGTTAATGATGATCTAAATCAACAACCTCTTAAGGAAAAGGACAATGTGAAGTCACATGCGATCACTATTGGCGATGTTGAATATGAAAATGATGTGGTGGAATGATTATGTGTTAATGTAATGGGATTCCAGAATAATGTTGTATATAGTATCTGGAATATTGGAATATTTATGTATTGGTCTATTATGTTTTTTGTAGGATCGAAATAATGATGTAGATTCTCAATATACAAGAGGGGGGGTGAATTGTATACTTTAAAATTTTCCTTTGAATCCTTTAAAGTTAGTTATGAATAACTATGTTTTCCTTATGAAAAGGAAAGGGCTATGTTTAACAAAGTTAAACTAAGAAAATTCACAACACCTCAAACCCCAATTGAAAACATGGAATATTCAATGAAGTTATAAACTCCAAGTCCTATGTGGTTTCATAAAACTGGAAAGAGATTCCAAATGTAGGTTTCAGAAATATGGTTCTAGAAGTTGAAACTTAACTAAAGATTACAAAGTGAGATTCTACCTTAAAGCGTATAGAATCTGAATGAAATAGAGTACAAGCAATAATGTATAAGAAAGTTATACTTTCCTTAAAATACAAAATGCAATGGAAACAAACGACTAGTAAAACTAAAAGTACAAGATATAAGTCTTTTAACCCAAAGAGAAGGGTATCCAACAACCTTTGATAAAGGTCCCTTGATTTATACTTTCAAGGATGTTTGTCTTACCCAAACCAGGGTAAGCCCTAGATACAAAGATCGGAGTCTCTGTCTTGCTATCTCCGCAAGCCCTCAACTTCAAGGTAGTTGGAAACCTATGTCTTCCTCAGCAAGGAAGCCCTCGAACTTCAAGGTAGTCGGCACATCTATCTTCCTATCCCCGGAAGTCATCGAACATCAAGGTAGTAGGCACCTCTTTCTTCCTATCCCCATATGCCCTCGAATGCAATCACCAACATTCAACGTCGCACGAAGCAAAAACTAAAAGAGCGGTTCAGTACGCACAAGGAATGAAAAGCATTCTCTCTCTAGAAATCACCTTAGCATCATGTGGTCTCTAGATCGATCAACTTCTCTATTCTTGTGAGCTCTTTCAAATGAGCTCCTATTTATAGGCATGGTCAGCCTCCTTTCCAATGGTCATATTTTACTAAAAAGTCGGAGGGACCTGTACACGTGTAACATAACCAATGGTTAGTTTATAACAGAATAGAAGACATCATTTTATAACAAAAAAAAGTTTAATAGAATGTACGACATCGTTTTAAGTTTAAGACAAAAGTTCGGAGTGAAGATTCAGAGTGTAAACAAAAATGTCATGGAGTAGACAAATAATTAAAGTGTAAGAAAAATGAAAGTTCCGAGTCTAACAAAAAAATAATATTCGTTGTCTAAATAAAATCGGAGTGTATAAAGAAAAGATGATCATATTATGTTTAATAGGTGAATTTAGAATGAGAATTCGTCATCATAATTCATAATGAGAATTCTTCATTAGAAGTCGTAATGATAATTCGATATCGATCTTCATGAGAATTTGTATCCTGAATTCTGAGTAGAACTTTATCAGAGTTCGTATCCAGAATTTGGAATGAAACATCATTACAATTCTCATCCAGAATTCATAGTGGAACATCATTACAATTCTCATCCAGAATTCGGAACCCAAAACAAAATGCTTCATATCAAAGTTTCAAACAATTCTGAGAATATAGAAATGGATCTGAATCTTATACTTAAGAAATATATGGATGAAAATATGATAAGGGTAATTTTTCTTATAAAAGTGATCTTCCTTATAAAAGATACTTTCCTTATAAAATAAATTTTCCTTATAAAAGTGATTTTCCTTAAAGATAAGGTTTTTGGGATTTTCAAAACAAGAAGGAATGGAATGGTCAAAAGGAAAACCTTATTGACTCAACAATCTCCACCTTCTTGGAAAGCACAAAAATCCTTCCGAAAAAGAAAGTCTAAGAAGAAAGAATACATTAAGTCTTATCTCCATTTTCTTATGGATGTTGATGAATATGACTAACTCCCCCTTAGGCTTTGAAACTCTAATGATCATATTCTAGATTTCTGGAATGATATTTCATTTCGAATAAGAATGTTTTCTTTAATGAAAAACTCCCCCTTAGATAAACTCTATTAGAGTTCTTTTTCTTTCTCACCCTTTGTTAAGATTATTTTTCCCTTTCCCCTTTTGTTAGGGTTCTTTTCCTTCTCCCCCTTTGGGATTTTCAAAAATAATTCGAGGGAATGGAAAATATAACAAAGTAGCTGAAAAATTAGAAGCAACAACAAAAGAGACGAGCAAGCACAACTTTCATTAAGTTTGTAAGTTCAACAACAAGGAAGTTAAGATACACCAAAAGATCAGATTTGTCTATTTCAGATATTTTTCCTTCGCCATGAGACCCTTAAGAATAGTCTTTATCTTCTTCAAGTATTTATGATCTTCCTCGGCTTGCTTCTCTAACACAAAAATTCTTGCACTTTGAGCTTCAATATTTTCTTCCTGGGCTTGAAGATTTTCTTCCTGAGCCTTCAAGATTTTTTCTTGTTTTAAAATCTTCTCTTCAAACTCAACATGATGATCCCTTTCATACTTCTAGTTTTGAGAAAAAGAATTCAGCTTCCCATTCAGATCTCTGACTTCTTGAATTAGGAAATTCTTCTCAGCTGTCAAGTTTTCTTTAATGGAAGAAGTAAGTTCATTTATCTTACTGTCTTCTATCTCAAAAGAATCCTTAACATTATATTGGAATTCATCAAATAGCCTCATCTGTTCTACAGTCTTCCTCGACCAACTAGTCATTCACTTGCATGACATTGTGTGGGCATCATAGCCGACAAAAAAGGTTTTGAACTGAGCCTCTATTTCAATTCATTTGTCCATAACCATGGATACATAGTCTGTTTTCTGATTCAAAGCATGTTGGAGAATCTGGAATCTTGAATCAATACTAGAGAAATTCGGAATAGTACCTACCAACTTCTTTAATGACAGAACAACAAAGACATGCCCCAACGAAGATGACTCAGAACTTGAGACTTTATTTGGAGAATTTCCATCTTCAATTTTCTCATCCTTCTTTTTTGAAGAATCCCCAACTACCCTTCTCATTACAAAAACTGAGCTCGGGGTATCAACAACAAGTTTCTTTCCCTTTTCCTTTTTTGGAATGGACTACTATTTCAGTGTCTTATATTCACTATTAGAAACTTTAACAACATTGTCTTCATCATCAGCAACTTTTTGAGCGCCATCCTCAACGTTCTCCATTTGAGTAACATGATGTAGAGGTTTTTCTTCCTCTACATGATGGGATACTTCTTGTTATCCATCCTCCTCCTCCTTCACTGGAGTGACTAACTTTGATGATTCAACTTCTGATGTTCGGAGCAACAAATGTTCCGAAGGTGTCCCCTTATAATCATCTACTTGTTTCAAAACATCTCTAGTCGCGCCACTACCTTCAGCAACTGCTTCTTCCTCTTCCAATTGCTCAATCTGCTCAACTTCCTCAACATGCTTAGCAACAACCTCTTCCGGAGGGAAAAAGTTTCTTCCTGGAGTCTCAGGTAGAGATTCCAAAGAAAAAGATCTCGCAATGGGAATGTTTCCGGAGGCCATTTTAGTAGACATTAATAAAGTCTGAACCACCTCAGCTTCAGACAACTTCTTCTTGAGATTCTTTTATTTCACTTGTTTTTCTAGCTCATCCGCTGTTCATTCCTTCATGGCCCTAGCCTCCGTAGGATCCAAGACAAACTGAGGCCCCCTTGCACTCTCTTGTCTTTGATTTCCCACCATTTAGAAACTACCTCATCAGGGTAAGATTTCTTCTTCTTCGGTTTTTGAGGTGCGCAATGAACATAATTAGATTTGGGATTCTCTTCTTAACATTTAACTTCTTTCAACTTTCTCTTCCTCACTGGCATATAGGATTCAGGTTCAGCCACTTTCGGAACCACTTCTTCTTGAGTAGGTAAATCAACAAACTGAGCAGTCTTTTTGTCGAAGGCTATATTCATCCTTTTGAGGGTACCATCACTCACCAACATAATTTTGAAAACTCTGGGATTATATTTGCAAGCCTCATTGAAGAACTCAAGGCACCAAACAATTAACATTGAGATGATAGCTGGATACATTAAGATCTGATCTCTCAGATTCCCTTTTTAACATTTTCAATGGTAATAAGAATGTGTTTCATTAGGTTAAAATTCCTTAGAATTATCCGAAAATCTAGGATATAAATCTTTCTCTTCTTCAGATTGTCTTTGTCACCCTTCCTCGCTACGATAAACCCTTGTACCCATAATTCTAGAATCTTAAAATTCGTAGATAGAGTAGAAATCTTCAGATCCTTATCATCTGCCAGGTCGAGGGTTTTCAGTGCCTTTTCCTTGTCGAAGCATCCCTTTGAATCCGGCAACACATGAGAGACGAACTCAGCTTCTCTTTCATTGTTCAGCCCTACCAAGCTGGCTACCTTGGCATAAGAATGTTTATATGTCCTTCCATAAGATTTAAATGAAAACTTCTCCCTACCATCTTCTTAAAGGAAGGAAACTGTCTCATAGAACTCAACAAGAATCTCCAAAAAACCTCATCTTGATTCCCAGGTTTAGACACAACAACATCTTCCCATTTGTTATGCTTTATGTTCTTTGATATAAGAGAATCATACTTGTTGAATAAATCAGGATGAACCAATATTTCTCTATATACTAACCACTTGGAAATCGTCTTAGAGGAAGACATGTCTTGAGAAGCTACTTCCTCACACATTCGGATCTGAAGATTTCTGAGAAGTTCGGAATGGAGAAAACTGAAGATCGGAACGGCCTTAAAATAGAGAGGCAGAGCTTCGGGAAATTGGAGCTTGAAAAACTGATGTGGGACAACCAATTTGGGTCCCCTTTATATAGGCAATGAAAATACGGTACATCTTCCTCAGTTGATCGAATGGTTGAACAAGCTGAGATCAGATATGACGGTTGAAAACCAATTCTCAAGAAAAATTTGAATCTGATCTTTTGAGATTTTTAATGATTTAAGAAAAACTATAATCTGAAAACAAAATATAAGAAAATACCTGCACATAATGTATGATTACGAAAAAATGAGTAAGGAAATCATTCCTTTCGGATTGACTGAGGAGGATTATTCGTAATGGGTAATATTTGAAAAAAAACATAGTTCACAAAACTCACTACGAAAAACAATCTCAGTACGGAAAACTCAGAATGAAGAAACATACTAAGGATTTTAGTACAAAAATTTCATTACAAAAGTTTAAAAATGAAAACCTCATTATGAAAGACTCGGTATAGAAATATATTAATGGAAACACCAGTACGAAATTTTCCATTCTGGAAGTCTTCAATACAAAAATTTTTATTCCAGAAGTTTTTTTTACGAAAAGATCCATTCTGGAAAATTTCAGTTCCAGAAATTCCCATTTTGGAATGTTAGTTCTGAAAAGTTTGAAAACAAACTTTGAAAAACATAGTTACTCTAACAATCAAATGTACCCCCCCCATGAAAAAGTGTTTATTACTGTAAGGAGACATTTTCAACAGAAAGGTAATTATAAAATATAACCTTATGGTTATCATTCCTAACTTCTTTTTAATGTATTCAAATCTATCATAAGGCAAAGATTTTGTGAAAATATCATCATGTTGATCTTGCGTTCCAATAAACTGAAGAATAATATCTCCTTTTGTTTTGATAATCTATTCAAAATATCGTTTGTTACCAGTCATGTACTGGGAACATCCACTATCCATGTACCATGTTTTGTTGCTGGTACTCTCTTTATTTTCCTGAAATCAAGAAGATAATTAGAGTTTCGAAATCCAAAATTGTTTGGATCTGAGATTTCCAGACAATAAAATTTTGGGAACCCAAATCATTATAGAAAAGTAAGCTTCGTGAAATCCTAAAGATTGGGCTTTGTTTAAGGAACAATTCTTTTCCTAGTGACCACCACATTGACACTTGGTACAAAATGGGGCACTTTTAGGAACAAAATAATTGTTACTAAAAATTGGTTTTGCATGGGTATAACCAAATATGGATTTATTTCTTAATGGTCGTATTTGGGAATACATTTTATCAAAATTTTCCATACCATGGGTAAAATTAGATAAACACTTCATTAAAGAAAATATTTCGGACTTGAGTTATATAAACCAAGTTTTTATCCTCAATATCATTAGATTTAGAACTAGATCTAGGCTCGAAAACACTTTTCTTAGAAATTTCTTTTTCTAACACTTTAGAATGTTTGTTCTTCTTATAACTTATTTCCTCAATATTTTTCGAAATACTTAAAAAATCAGAATTTTTCATATCAATATCTTTAGAAAGATCTGATATCTCTTTCATAAGAATAGAATTCCTAGAGATTTCCTTATGAAGATACTTATTTAGTTTAGAATTATCAATCTCATGAAGTTCAACAAACCTAGAGACTTCATCATAAGTAGGTAAAGTATTTTCTTCATCAAAAGAGGATTATTCATATGAGGAAATATAATACTTACTATCATTAGAATTTAATGATACATTGGTCAATGATTCAGCATTTCGAACCTTAGCCATAAAACAATGATTGTCAATAGTTAATCTGGCTATAAGACCAAGACTCTTCTGTCCTGAAGATTTATAATCAAGAGATTCTTCTGAAGAGTCACCACCACTGTCACTCCAGGTGTCATTAGCTTTCAGAACATTCTTAGATTTGGATTTATAATACATCCTTCTATTCCTGTCTTAATGCCTTTCTTTACTTTATTTATTTTTGAGAAAAGGGCAATCTGGTCTAATATGTCTAGCTCTCTTTCATTCATAACATGTGACTTATCCATCTCTCCTATCTTTGCTTTCCTTTTTCTTATACTTGGATTGGAAATTTTTCTGGCCGGCTATCTTTTTCATCCTTCGAGCAAGATTTTATAATTCATTTTCAGAGACTTCACAGTCACTAGATTCTGATTGAACAACCATCTTCTTAGACATGGATCTGGTTACTCTCTCAAGAGCCTTAGCTTTCATCTGGTTTGATGTTGTTGTAAAAGCAACAGTACCATTTCCATTTTTCTTTATCATATTGTCAGCATATCTCTTCATTCTGGTTTCATGTTGGAGGAGAGTTCGAATAACTCATCAAGAGAAATTTTATTGACCTTCCTATTTTCATCTATAGCTGTTCTTTTGGATTCCCACTCATTGGACATGATATCAATTATCTTATCTACAAGTGCCTCATCATCTAAACCTTTCTCTCCCATAGACTGTAGGCTATTGACAATAGTCATAAATCTCTCTTGATCTTTACAAATTGGTTCACCATAAGGAAAATTTAAGCTATGATATTCAGCTCTAAGCATAGCTCTCCTAGTCTCAATCACATTAGAAGTACCAATGTGTGTAACTTCTAACTTCTTCAAGATACAATTAGCTACTTCACTAGAAGAAATTTTGTTATATATATTTCTAGTCATTGAACATAGTAAAGTATTGCGTACCTTATAATTTAGTTGATACTCTTGCTTTTCATGGTTAGTGAATGTTCTAACTTCCTTATCAGGAATTTTATAATCACTAGTAAGCATAACAAAGTTGTCCACTCAAGTATTGATAACAAAAGACATCATTCATTCTCTACAGTATTCATAGTAATTACCATCAAAGATTGGTGGTCTTGTAGGATTTAGATTATCAATAGAACCAACATCCATTCCTACCATACTTAAAAATAACCTTTGGCACACAAACTTGTTAGTAAAAATAAATTCATAATTACAAAGTTTGGAATAACAAAATTCTGAATGGAAAAGTTCTGAATGACAATGTTCGGAATGAAAAAGTTCGGGATGACAACGTTCGGAATGAAAAAGTGAGCAAGAAAAACTTATACGTGAGTACAAGTATTTTAGAGACCTCCTCTGATACCAATTGTAGGATCTAAATAATGATATAGATGCTCAATATACAAGAAGGGGGGTGAATTTTATACTTTAAAATTTTCCTTTGAAACCTTTAAAATTAATTATAAATAACTCTGTTTTCCTTAAGCAAAGGAAAGGTCTATGTTTAACAAAGCTAAACAATGAAAATTCCCAACACCTCTAACACCAATTGAAAACGTTGAATAAGGAATGAAGATATAAACTCCAAGTCATATATACTTTCTTGAAACTGGAAAGAGATTCCGAAAGTAGGTTCCAGAAATATGGTTCTAGATGTTGAAACTTAACTAAATATTACAAAGTGAGATTCTACCTTAAAGCGTATAGAATATGAATGAAACAGAGTACATGAAAAAAAGTATATGAAAGTTATACTTTCCTTAAAATACAAAATGCAGTGGAAATAAATGAGTAGTAAAACTACAAGTAACATGATATAAGTCTTTTAACCCAAAGAGAACGGTATCCATCATCCTTGGATAAAGGTTTCTTGATTTTTACTTTCATGAAAGTCTGTCTTACCCACACCAGGGTAAGCCCTCGATACGAAGAACAGAGTCTCTCTCTTGCTATCCCCACAATCCCTCAACATCAAGGTAGTTGGCAACCTCTGTCTTCCTCAGCACGGAAGCCCTCGAACTTCAAGGTATTCAGCACCTCTGTCTTCCTATCCCCAGAAGTCCTCGAACTTCAAGGCAGTCGTCACCTCTGTCTTCCTATCCCCAGAAGTCCACGAATGTAATCACCAACATTCTGAGTCGCACGAAGAAAAAACTAAAAGAGGGGTTCAGTACGCACAAGGCATGAAAAGCTTTCTCTCTCTAGAAATCACCTTAGCAGTGTGTCGTCTCTAGATCGATCAACTTCTCTATTCTTGTGAGCTCTTTCAAATGAGCTCCTATTTATAGGCAAGGTTGGAATCCATTCCAATGGTCATATATTCCTAAAAAGTTGGAGGGACCTGTACATGTGTTAGTTAACCAACGGTTAGTTTATAACAGAATATATGACATCGTTTTATAACAAAACAAGTGTAACAGAATGTACGACATCATTTTAAGTTTGACAGAAAAGTTCGGAGTGAAGATTCAGAGTGTAATCAAAAATGTCAAGGAGTAGACAAATTATAAAAGTGTAAGAAAAATGAATGTTTGTAGTCTAACAAAAAAAGAATATTCGCAATCTAAATAAAATCAGAGTGTACAAACAAAAGATGATCAGATTCTGTTTAATAAGTGAATTCAGAATGAAAATTAGGAATGAGAATTCGTCATCAGAATTCGTAATGAGAATTCGTCATCAGAATTCATAATGAGAATTTGATGTCGATCTTCATGATAATTTTTATCCAGAATTCAGAGTAGAACTTTATCAGAGTTCGTATCCGGAATTCAGAATGAAACTTCATTACAGTTCTCATCCAGAATTTGTAGTGGGACTTCATTACAGTTCTCATCCTGAATTCGGAACCTAAAATAGAATGCTTAATATCAAATATTCAAACGATTTCGAGAATATAGAAATGAATCCGAATCTTATATTTAAGAAATATATTGATGAAAATATGATAAGGATAATTTTTCATATAAAAGTGATCTTCCTTATAAAACCGACTTTACTTATAAAATCAATTTTCCTTATAAAAGCAATTTTCCTTAAAGATAAGGTGTTTGTGATTTTCAAAACATGAAGGAATGGAAAAGTCATAAGGAAATCCTTATTGAATCAACAGTTTTAAATAATTTTATGGTACCGGTAACCATGAAATGTGATTGAAATATTTTTTTGAAATTAGATGACATACGTATAATGAAGGGATAAAGAGTAAATGAAATGTTTGATAGTATTCATGATCTCATGACTGATATCAAGACAAAATGATGTCATTTTATGAGTATATAGAAATTTTGGGATATTCGTATGTGGAAGTAGTTAACTTTTGACTGCATTCATTTTTTCACTATGGTTCTATGGTAATTAATGTTTGAAAATAATACATGATTAAGGTATTCACTTGTTTGGAATGTGACCAAAAAGATATATATTATGATATATGGTGGATAAATGATGGTATTCATGTGATTTTTATGTGATCTTTCAAGTTATCAAAATATTTATACTATGAGCTTGGAATGAAGTATTTTGGATAAGCCTAAAAATTGGAATGAATTATTTTAGACATAAGATAGTATTGATTAACGATATAAGTTTTTTTTGATATTATTGTTGGAATGTTATAATAATGTAGTTTTAGAAAAGGAGAAAACCTGAAGGACGGGTGACAACCCGTCGTGCCAGACAAGGTTACGGGAATCGAACCCACAACTGAAGTGAGACAGGCCTTTAATGCCTACCACATTCCTACAGGAAGTCCTCGATTAGTAGAAACTAGTTTTATTTTATTAAGAGGTCTCATATATGATGTATAAGTCCATTTTAGGAACCATATACGATTATTCTCACCATAGTTGGAATTATGTATATAACCTTTGCTAACCTTATGTTTGAGACATATGGAATTACCTATCATTCTCTCACATGATCTACTAAGACTTCACATAATACAAATTCATCTTCATTTCATTAAGAGATGATGTGGAAATTTGTTCAAGGAACAAACAATAGTGATATTGTAACAATTTCAAGTAAGTATTTCGTTTAATTGAAAACTTCTCTAAATTTAGGGAAATGATCTTGAAAACCAAAAATGTTGTCCAAGTGCCCTCATATCTGAGGAATCAGATGGTACCTTAGATCATCACAATTTATGTATTTGTGATTGTTGGATTTTTCATAGCCATGTTCTCTAACATTATTCATCAAAACAGGATGGATATATTTCTCTTCTATATCCATATTTTCACCTATATTCTTGTATGTAGAAACCCAATGATGAGTTATTTTGGGAATCTGTTATGATTCTAACATTCCATTTTAAAATTATTATTTAGTATTCATTTTAACGATGTGGGTTTCAATGAATTAAAATTTCAAGTAGAAAACCATTTATAACCCTGATGAATTTTGAGGGCGAAATTCATTTTAAGGGGGGTAGAATGTAACACCCCGAGATTTTATGAGAATTATTATTTTTAATTTCTTTGATTTCTTTTTTTTGTACGTTTCACCAAGATTATATTGCACTATATACAACACTGTATTAGCTTGTAGAATAAATAACATTATTCTTGGCTTGTGATTCACATAATTTCAAATTCTTTCGAATAAAATTCATTTTACACAACACAATGTATAGATTTTTATCAATGTATAACTAAAATATATGATGAGTATGTTATACACAACACTAAAGTAATCTATCCCTACATGCAACCCTAATTTTCATTTCATTACATGCAAGAGCGACCTTCCTCGATAGCTTGTGTTGTACATAATACCAAGTATCACGTAACAATGATATGTTATTAAAATATTATATAAAGTATCTGTTATGAATACTAATACCCAATTTTTGAAACTATATAAATTTTACCTTACAAAATTTACTTCATTTCAAGATTAAGAATATCGAAATTTGCTCGTGGTGAATTTTTGGGGTTATTTCTAAAAACATTAAAATTTTTATGATTACTGAAAACACTGAGTTATTGGTTAAAACCAACTTTTTATAATCATTTATTTTATTTAAATTTGTTTTTGGTAAAAATAGATACATAATACCTATATAAGTTCAATTTAATTTAATGGAGTCATTTTATAATAATTTTATATATATATAATTTTAATAGAATTTTTTACCGTCTTTTACCCACCTCCTATGAAAATTTAAAATTTACAGAAAACATAATTTTAACGGTTAGGCGAGTTGAATATCAACAATCCAAGAAACATGGTCAATATTAAGGAGTAAAATGTGGTTCAACAAGATAAAAATTATTTTTGGTGAATAGTAACTTTTAACTTTTATTTACCACGGTTAAAAGTAAATAGGGTAATTAAGGGAAAAATTAATAATATTATTACCCTAAAAATGACCTAATTCTATTGAATATATATAATTATACCACCATCTACCTTAGAAAGAAAAATATTACCCTTTATTTCCACTTGGATTACATTATGAAATTGATTATTATTTTATTTAAAGTAGAGTTAAAATTGTTAAAATCAAATTTTAATAACTAAAACATTTTTTATATAGGGTTATACATAAGATAAATTGGAAAGTAAATATTAATTAGAAATATAAAGCTATTTATTACATAATGGTATTTTATTTTTATATTTTTAGACATTAAATAATATAATTTATTTATGACACAATGATGATCCAGTAATTTCCTTATTAATGAAATATTGACATAATTGATATTATATATACCAAAATAAATGAAATTTGAGACTTTTTATGAATTACACTAATTTTATAGGTTAATACAACATATTTGGGTTTTTAGATGAATTTTTTTCAAAATAATAATTCTGTTATGAATTTAGAATAAACAAAATACCAAATATTGTCAGAATTTAATTAAATGATTTTAAATTTTTTTTTATATTATTAATTGATATAATGGTCTTAAAAATATATTTATTGGAAAAAAGAATTATATAATAATATATATGAAAATAAAGGACCAATTAGGGTTCTATTTGTAGTTTATAGTATGTTTATTAACCATATACTGTAATAATACAAGAAGACACAGTAAAAGTTAAATTATTTAACATAGTGTTAAATCTAAATAATAAGGATAAAATCATAACCTAAAAATGTATAAAACCTATTTTATTAGAGGATTACATCCCATGCCAACCCTATCCTATAAATATGACACTTTGGAGCCATTATATACCGAATATAAATTTATTATAAAATAATATTTAACGTTTTTCCTAAGGTTCCCCTCACCCCTCTTTTAAAAGTGCACTCCACCTTCTCTCTAATTCACACCTCCGAAGACATTTGGATTGGCCATTCCTGGCCCAAATACCCTATAAACTGCCCTCCCTTCATCCTATAGGTCATCCTTTAGTCAGAATTCCATCCTATGGTGCCCTTTTGGTCAAATAAAATGGATGAACCCGAAGAAAATGTAAATATCTCACCACCAATTTCAATTTTCTTTCTTCTTCCACTTCCTCCTTTTATGTTTTTTACATTATAAAATAAAAACTAAAATATATTCTATATAATATGATTCTATTTTAAAAAATTTACAACCATATTAGTTATTTTAACCATCCGATGAATGAAAAAGTCACCAAACGTGCATACGTACGGCTTGCCATCTCCACGTCGTGTTGTAGTTTGTTATTCAAACATTTAATCATTTGGATGGTTATAATAATGAATATAAATGTTATAAATAAAATATATAACATTATAATTATTCTTTATATATGAAATACCATCAAATAATATATGATTTTAATATCAAAAGAATGATATCGTCGATCGTGCGTACATAACGACTACCTTCTCCACGAACGCAATGAGATTAATTTTCCATGATTAACCATTCATGTATGTTTATAAATTATATATAATAGATATTAATGAATGATATTACATGATAATGATACTGGGTAAATGTACATATATGTTTCATTTACTTAATTCCACTCAATTCAAAAAGAAAACGAAAACAGTGTTCTTACATACGTACGACCTACCGTCTCAATGAACGGTGTATTTCATTGCATTTTTTATCTATCATATATATTTATATGATGAATATATATATTATATATATATATTTTTCATTTTTTTAAACTTTTTTAATTATCTAAATTAGGATATAAGTAATAATATCAAGAACAACAAGTCTAAACATGTACGATAAATGAATCGATTTTACCCAGAATGCTGCTTTAACATAGAATTGACAAATGAACCGGTAAAATAAAGTCGTAAGGGAATCATATATGATATCATAAATATTATTATGGTTCTGTTACAAGTTAATAATTTTTTTAAAACCACTATAAATTAGACTTAGACACATATAGAAGAAATTGCACATAATGTAAGGGATAATTTTTCAATCTCATTTTTATCCGAGATTGCATATACGTAAGTATTTACTGGTGTTATATTTTTCATCCATGTCCATAAAAATGTTTTCCATAATGTTTTTAATATTATTCCATGTATTTTTAAAGTCATGTTTAACCCTCTTTGACTTTTACATTGTGTTATGAAAGGAATATTTCTTTTTTTTACCATACATGGATCTTCTCTATTTTTCTCTTAAAACTACGAGGTGAATGTTTTTTTAACTTTTATAGCATGAATGGATTTTTATAGTTTCATAACTCAATATTTTGATTAATATTACTCTACAATATTTCATTAATATTTTCAACAAAATCATTTTCTTTTAAATTTTCATGGCATTTTGTGAAAAGAAAATGATATTGTAGAAGAAAGGATATTTTTCTCAAAATTCATTTCATGTGTTTTATCAAAACCATTTCCATATTAGATGAATTTATTAAATATATGTATGTTTCAAGTATAATTCCTCTATTATTTACATGGTTTCGCTTTTATTATGATGAAATTATGTCCATTTGATTTATATATATTATGTTATGATGGGATGATGTTTATGAATCCCATTTTATTCATTGGGTTATGGTGACTGATTTATGTTTATGTTATGGAACACGTAAGAATGATTTCATAATGAGATTGGTGGGAGCTATATCTCCCTATAATGAATTGGGTAATGATTTATATCTCATTAGATAGTCATAACTGTAATGGTAGGTAAATATGGTACAATAATACGGGGTTGGAACGTTAGGTAAACCCGATTTAGAAATGGACAGTGTCCCCTATAATGGTCTTGGCAGCAATGCCTTGGATACTATGGAAATCATATAATGCAATTAATGTTTTCACTCAATTACATGTTTTATTACCATGCTATTTTATCATTATTGATGTTCCATTATGATCTATGCCAAATATACTACCATGTTTAATGTCATTCCCCATGATTTTGATGTTTAAACTTTATGTTCATGTTTTTATGTTCAAATATATATGGGATATATTATTTCCTCTATGAATACCCTTACTGAGCATTTGAGCTCACCTTTTTTAGGTTTTATTTTCCCCTAAGATATAATGGAAGGTTTTAGGTCGGAAAAAAAAGATCTTTTTGGGAGATGTTGAAGATCTCTCACCATGATTTGAAGATTATGTTCCGAGTTTCCAAAGACACTAAACTAATACAGTCATTGGGTGTTTGTTTTTTAATGTATTATGTATTCCAAAAAAGTAGAGTAATTTCCATGTATGTAAATAATTGCGTCTCTAAAATTAATTTATTTTTAATCGATTATTGAATTTTTTGTAATATTTGTATATTCTCTAATTGATAGTGTCTAAAATGTTCTCGTATATGAGGAATATATAAAATAATATATATTTTTGTTAAGGAATAAAAAATAATATAGGTTTCAAATATAGAATTTTGGTCATTGATGTTATTATACTGTTCATAGAGAAAGCATGATGAAGGTATTTATATGTTCTATTTGTGATAATGAAGTGCATCTTGGTGATATATGTGGGAATAATGTTATGTAATTTCTTGTCGTTATTTTTTTTTTGAGATCAATAATCTTTTAGAAGTGTTAAATGCCTTAGAATCCATTAAATGAGTTATTTTTAACATTGGCTGATTCTTTATAATATAAAGCATTAAATTAGTATATGAATATTTATGAATATTGGATAACTTTTTCTAGACATTTTGATGTGACTAAAATGATAAAATGAAATATCATTCTATATATGGACAATATTATTAGTTATTTCTTCATTAATAAAACATTCAATATTAATTTATCAAGTTAATAGATAAATTTTAAATTTATAAAATAAAAAACCAAAGGGTGAGTTCAATTTTATCAAATGTGATGATCTCAAGTAAGTATATCATCAAATCAAAAAACATAAACTTTAGGAAATTTACCTTGAATAAAATTTCATTTAATAAATATTTGTAACAAATAAAATGGTCGGTTAACTAATCATATATTTATTGTTTTTTTTAATTAATATTCACTACATAAAACAATTTCTTTCGAAAAATATTCTATATCAATCTCTATTAATATTTGGGTGTTTTTTTCTTCTATACATTTTTTCACATCCCACCTATACCATCCTATTTCGAATCCTTGGATGGGATATTCATGATTTCTTTCACACATGGATTTTATCAAATTTCAAAAGGTTGTTTTATTAAAAATATTGGATGTGCATTTATATAAATTATTTTTATAATTTTAATCCTTTAATTATTGAGAATAATATCAAGGAAGAAATAAATTTTATGGTTGGTAAAATGTAACTCTCCATGATTATTGGAAATTTATTTTTTTAATATGAATTTTTTCATTTCTGTATATTTTTGTTAAACAAAAAATTGATTTTGTTATGTGTCATGTGAAACATTATATTTGGATTTTGTTAAGAATAAGACTGCGATTAACGTGTTTTACAGGCCACTATAATATTGTCTTGTGTTATACAAAATACTAAATTTAGCCTGCATTACAAAAGACAACGAGTATAAAGAAATGTGACATAAAATTAAAATATTATTATTTAACATGACAGTTATCCCCTAGAAATTGGATTTTATGGTATCGATATTATAAAAAAATTCTGAAAATATATATTTTACACACTTATATAAAATTTAATATTTTTTAAAGAATTATTTAGAAATGTTTATTTTACAGAATGGAAAATATTTTATGAAACACTATTATTAGGCACATAAATAATTATTACATAAATAAATATAATGAATATATTTATGGGAGTAATTTTCATGATAATTATTTAATATATATTAAATCATATTTATAACATTAATCTTACGAATATTCTAAAAATGAGACAAATATACATTGAAATTTAGGCTTTGAAATACATTATATAGAAAAAGATTTATCAACATCGAAATAGTTATTTTAAAAATAAAATTTAAATCATTTATAAAATTTTGTTGAAAAACTGAATATCAATTTTGAAATTAAAATACCAAATTTATTTTAGGATTATTTTTGGGATTTTTATGAACATATTAATTTTTTAATAGTGAAAAACATTTAATAATAATTGAAAACATCATTTTTAATTAATTTATTTACAATATATATATATATATTATATTTTATATTAGTTTAAAATTAAAATAAAATCATTTCCACACAATAAAATGTAATATAGTTGTTTTAATCAATATCATAGAGAATTTTGATATAAAAACATTGTAATCATTTGAAAATATCCATTAAAAACATACTTACTCATCATGTTTGTGGGATTAATATTAAATTATAGTTTCTAATTCTATGAATTTAATTTTGAGAAATAGATTCTTTATTTGTAATAATAATTATATATATAATCTAATATGTTAAACTAATTATTTTACCAAATTGAGTGGAATTTTTTTTAAATTATTTATTGTGGTTAATGTACAATTGAGTTTACCATGGGAAAGAATAAAATTATAATGGTCAAAAAATTACCAAAGTCTTTTGAAAACAAATTCTTGGGTAATATTTTCTCATTTTGAATTCTCTTATCTGGAATGGACTATTGTTAGATCCTCTTTATATGAAAAAACACAAGTGTAATTGTTTCTTTTAATCAACTTCATGTGTGTCACTCACCTCACATATAAAGGGTACCCCTTTTTATATCCTCTTTAGTACATAAAAACCATTTATTTTCAACTAAGAACACCCAAATATTCCCTAATATAATCATAAATCCCTTTTTTGGATTACAACCATCCTATGAAGGGTTGATGTTAAAACCTAAGGAGGTTACTAGAAGAATAGGTAACATTCCCCAATGAATGTTTTGTTTTATTTCATCATCCAACTCATGAAATTATTATTATAAAATTTTGATATAATAACATCATTTAATTACATATAAATATTTATTTAATTTTATGGAAATTCCTTATAACCATTTTAACATCCATAAATGGTTGATGAGATCATTGTTTTTGTGTACGGGGGACTACTTACTAGTGAACACATTTTATTCATTTCTTCATTACCACCTCTAAATGTTCAACATAAAAATGAATTTTTTTGATAAATATTATATTTATGAAATTATAAGTATAATTTAATAATTTTATAAAAAATACCATCATTATTTTCATTTAATGGGAATAAAATAGTGTTGCTAATGTGTACGATGGACTACACCTCACGAATCAATGTGACTCATTCATGATTTAAAAAGAAGGTAGAAATTCTTTTTAATGAAAATATGTGATATATAAGACAAATTAATTTATATATAATGATAATATATCATTTAAAAATATTTATTTTAATATTTGGTGAAAATTATAATAGCACTGAAGTCTATGTATAACCAATCCTATCCATGACCGATGTATTTCATTTCTTATCACCGTCAATTAACGATTGATATAAATAAATATATATTAAATATGTACGATACATTTATCTTATTTAAAATTATTGTGAAAATAATACCATGATTAATGTAAAAAGATAAAAAATCAAAAATCAAAAATTACATGAAAACAATGTAGGTAGTTCACAAAACATTACATAAACATGTAATTTATAATAAACTACAAATAAAAAGTCATAATTAATTCATATTATTTAATATATATATATATGTTTGGTCATATTATATATTTATAAAAACATGTATGTATATATATAAATACTAATGATGGAACGTTACTGGACATGTGTCCTCGTCTCCTTGATACCATAAAATATTTCATCTCCTCCTGCAATAATCCCCTCCCCATCAAGCCATTCACCATCGAAATTTACCTATACATATCCCAGGGTTATGAAGGGGTACCAATAAAAATCGATTACTCCCCTCCACTATGATTATTGATTCATCTTTGAAAACATAATGTCTTCTATATTCCTCTACTCTTGGGTTCCATCCTCTAGAACTAGGGTTCTCGCCTTCGCCATCTTCTCCCACTATCTCTTCAACTACAATTGGTGCCTCCAAATTCTCTACCTATACCTCTACCGACATCACCTCCACCTCTAACTTCACGGCCCCTACCTGCTCCCTCTCTTTTATATATGGATCCTTCTTCTATTCCTCTTACTCTGATTCTAAAAAAACGTCCACAATTCATAGGGGATTTCAATCTTCTTCAAGAACATACTATTGGCATCGACTAAAGGTTATTTGAAAAGATTAGGTACTAGAGTCAATCAATCAATGCATGAGGAGATCAGTATTAACAAATAACTAATCTATGTAACTCATTTCATAGATCCCTCTACATCCTCAACTACCCAAAACATTTTCATTGGATTCCATCTTCATGCTAGGTTTCTGATTATACATCGTCATCAAGACTCTAATAATGCACTCTAAATACCATATACTAGGTTTGGAATTCACTTATTAGAGGATATTCATCAAAAATGGTTGAAACTAATAACTTGAACAATGTTATATGATTCAAGGTCTTCATCTTCTAATGATGCTATGTTAATTTTCTCTCCCAAATTCAGCTCGAATCAACATCTCTTCGTTCTATTTTTCTGTGTAATGGAATTGTTTGTTTTTTTTTATTTTTTTATAAGGAGATGGGTTCTCATCAAAGAACATGTTTCTTAAAGGAAATGTGATTGTTTAGTTAAATTGTTAGCTAAAAATCCCATATTGCATTGAATTTCATCTCATCTAATCTATCTCGGAATTTTTTAAATCAATTATGGATTTAATCGTTCTTTTATCATTTCATTATTTTCATGTCTTTATATTATATTTTTCATATATTCATGTTTCTTCCAAATTTATTTATTAATTCTGGCTGGCCTTAGCTGTAAACTCATGGATGGGACTATCAAACATTGGTTGTATTCTATTAATTATTGTTCAAAGAAAACATCATGCTTCCCATTATTGTGTCTCCTAGAGCCATTACATTCTCGTGGTCTATTTTCAACACCATAAAGAATATGTCTTAAATGGTTTTTAATGTATTTATGTCAATTTTTTGTTAAATGTACAATAATTTAAGGGTTCATTAAAAAAAATGTTGGATAAAAGTTTTTATTTAATTTTCATAATAGCATCAATAGATTATGATAAAATATTTTATCAGGACCTATATATTATTAACATAATTATTCATTATATAAACTAATAAAAATAATTTCATCAGATATTTGGTTATTTTTGGTCTTTTATTATATTTTTGATATTTCTATTTTCATAATATTTTTTTTCATCCATCAGTTTTCTAATAAAATGAATAATTCATTCCATTAATCTTTTATATAAGTTCATTGATTCTACAAAGTATTACATGACATGTATTAGAGCATCAGATCAATTTTATTTAATATTATTTATCAGATACTTTTACTTCTACAAAATCAGACTAGTCAGGTATTAGAGAAATGGTTCATTTTTTAAAGAATTAGATCGTGTATATTCTATAATCAGAATATTAGATCATGTATTTCCCTTTAGTACAATACCATTTATTATAGAATTAGAACATGTATATTAATTTAGTATTGGAACAATCATTCTTCTTGGGTAGGGATCATGCATTTTTTTGGGTAGTCGGTCATTTATTTTATATATGCACTAGATCATATGTTTTTTTGATTAATGGATAATTTTTTAGAGTAGTAGATCATGTATTTTAGAGTAGCATATCATTTATTTTAGAGATTAATATCATGTATTTGATCAGCAAACAATTATATTAAGTCAAATAAATATGAAATTACAATTTTTTAGTGGGGGTTATTTTATTCAATTTTTTTTAACATAGTTACTTTTGGAGAACGGAATCATATATTAAATGTTGATGTTCTGTTAGAATAAATAGTCCCACATGTTTTTTTTGTACAAACAAATTTTTGTAATGTATCTAGATTTGGTGACTTACTTACACCACCCTGGTTATGAAAAATGACTTCTTTGGTATCATGGAATGATATATAATTCAAATCAGTGCAATACTTGCTGTCATAGACAACATTTATAACAAAGAAACATATGTTATTTTTTGGAAACAAGTTAAATAAATGATATGAATATTATAAAATCATGTTAATAAAATATATTTCACATATGGTAATTGGAATAAAATTTATTCTCTTCAACACTGATGTTACAAAGAAAATATAAAGAATGATGTCTGAAAAGGTAATATTACGGATTTTTTAATATTTCTGATCATTTTTTTAGTCTACATTATTTTACAATATTCAATTTATATCATATTTTTTGATGAATTTTCAAGAATTCATGGTAAATTTGTTCACACCTCATATTCGATATGTTTGATATTTTCTTCTAATTTAATAATGATTTAAATGACTATGTTATTTTTAGGAGATTCATGTTATTGTTTCATGTTATTATGGCCCATGAAATAGTTGACCTGTTTTTTGGTGGCTTTGTGATTTATATATTTAATTATAATTACTTACATAGAATTAGTTCCTTTTAGAATAATTTTATATATGAATTCATATAGTAATATTTTATTATAAAGATCATATATGGATTTATTTAAATAGATCAAATTCCCAATTACTAAATTCAATGAAAATATAATTAGATGAAAATATATTTTCTCCATATCTTTTATCAACAATTAGGGGATAAAATAATTTTTTCTTGAAATTGTTCCATAATAGGTTTTTATTGAAATAATTGACTCCAATTGACCGTCCTTGGTAGTATGATAATGGGATTGATTTTTTCACCCACAGCTCCATTATTGGTTTCATTATTGTTTGGAATAAATCAAAGTTATATTCCGTAGGGGCCTTATAATTCATGATCAAGAATATGGTTTGATCAAAAACATACACCATGAGTGAGTTGTTCTATACTCTAGAAATACTACAACGTATCCAGGAAATAAAGTATTCTGCATTGGTATGTACCTGAATTTTTCATCAGATTCTTTCAACACAATCACTATGTCAATGATAAGGGAGATGTTTTGTACATTGAAATTGAGCCTGAACTAATTAAATGGATGATATTTATTTCATGTTTGCATAGATTGATAAATTAATGATTATTTTGGTGGAAGAGATGCATGAAAATGATAACTAGAGGCTAATATTTATGTAATGATTATAGACCCTAAAGACCCGTAAAATTCAAGGAATGTTATTTATTAATTTTATTGGAAATTTTACAAGAATGCAGTTTCTGACGGCACCTGATTCCGAGGCCCGGTTTTCCCGGAATCTATTTCCGAAGCTTAGCTCAGGTACGTTCAGTGAACGAATGAGCGGGTTTTTCTAACTATTGAACTGGTGCTCGGAATCAAATTCTGAGGGCACCGACAGAATCACAGCACCAGTTTTTTCTTATAAACACCTTTTCCGGAGTTGCGTTTTCTCAGGTGTATTATTTAATTTTTGGTGTTAAGTTAAGGAATAAAATTAAGTGGTGCGACAATTTATTTTATTTTACTTAAAGCGGCTTAACCTAAGTTAAGAGGATAAGGTGGGACCCACAATATCCCGCCCACATGGTAGGATATTTGTGAGGTGGGGCCCGCATGAGCCCCACCGTTTCTTCCCTTCTAAGTAACGCACCCACACACCCTTTTAATGAAGTCAAACCGTGCGTTTATTCTGGTTAAGAAACACCTCATTAATTTGGGTGGTTAAATCGTTACAATTAATTCATTAAATTAATTGTTCGTTTTTTTCATTTGAATTTCAAATGTTATGATATCATAATTAAATAAGGGAAGGAATTGTTTTATTTTGTTGGAATTCTGGTTTTGGGAGCCATTGGGAGAAAAATAGAAGTCCGGAGGAATCTTCGTTCTTCGACGAAGAACGCGAAGAACGCACCGCTGCCCATGAAGAACACCGACCTCCGATGGCGGACGACGGAGAGAGACACCTTCCTCAGAGATCACCTAACACCAACGACGTTCCATCCATGACGCTTTCTTCCGTGGTGATCCTCTTCTTCCACGACGGTTAATTCCGCGATGAACTCTTGTTCGATGAAAACGTTGATGTACAGGTTATGTGTTTAAATTTCTGAAATCTTCCGTTGTCTAACCTCGTTAATTTGGACCGCTTGATATCGCTTAACGGGAGGGGGATGGACTGCACAAACACGGCCGAACCTCCTCCCTTATTATTATTTTGTTGTTGCAGTTCGAAGGAATGTAATGTGGTGCCATCGCACCGTGCGGGAATGAGTGGAAAGAAATGTGCGGCGCCGTCGCGCCACGCATTGGAGAATCGAACTAGAGATGTGGCGCCGTCGTACCACGCCGGTGAACTACTAATGCACCGCGGCTGGAGCGGGGCCGCAGTGGTGGGGCGCGGCGCCGTCGCGCCACTCCGGACGGACGAAGGTCGTGGCCGGTTCTAGACCGTGGCGGAGCAGGTGAACCGGCGGCCCGTTCCCGGCCGCCGACATCAGAGCAGGGGGACCGGCCTTGCCGGCCGGAGCGGGCCGACCAGACCGTGGGAAAACCGGGGGTTTGAAACCTCAAGCTTTCCGGACGTGAGCGGCCCCATTAAGGGGTCGCGGTTACTACACGCGAGGGAAGTGCCCCCCGCATCCGAACGGCTCGGCCGTTCGGCCGATTCCCTGGCCAGCGCGCCGCGCGACGGGCTAGCTGACCTGGTCGGTCCGCCACACCTGGCCGCCATACCGGGCCGCCAGGCTGGGCCGTTCCATCCGGGTCGGGCCGCGCCCAAGTTGGCCGGACCCGGACCCGGTTCAGGTCGACCCGGTACAGCCAACCCTGGGGGTATCAGGCCGGGTCGGACCGGGCCCGAACCCCCTAATAGGGAACCTCTTTCGGTCTGTTACCCATAACATGAGCTATGGGCCTCCAATCGAAACACTGTTAGTTTTGATTTGATCCTTGGATTGAGACGGTCAATTCGATATATCGCACTCAATGATTCATAGAACGTTGGGTTCAGCCGGGTTGGTTCGTACACGAAACCAACCGGGCCCTCGGAGCGGAAACACTTATAACATGAACTCCAGACGTTCGATTGACATACCATCGACTTTGATGGATTTATCTAAGTGAGAAGGACCTTTTGGCTTACTCCACTCGATATTTGGATGTAGTTGGAGTATGGTCGGGTTGGATTTGACTTTATAACAAACTGTTCCCCTAGAACGAAAAATCCAATAACATCCAGACAGCGCGTCTGATGGACGAGCCGTCTGTGACGTTGACTTCCTGTTGAAAATACTGAACTTTTAGATACATAAACTCCAGACTATGTGTTAGTTGATGTATCAACCCCTCGGCTCATGGAGAGGATCCTCCCAAACGAGCTTGTTGTGTGCGGGAACCCTTGAGCTGGCTGCGACTGCGATGATGATGACGACTGTATAGAGATACTCAGTGGATTCGAAGACGACGACTATAGCACTCAGCGATCCTACGAGGATCATTGCTACTGATCCTATGTGGGTCAGATCCTGTGTGGGTCAGCACTCAGCGGTCTTGTGTGGCCTAGCGCCTTCAGATCCTGTGTGGGTCTAATCATGTGTGGGTTATTGCGGGGGTTAATTACCTATCGATCCTGTGTGGGTCAGATCCTTTATGGGTCATTACATGGGTTAGTACTTATCGATCCTTTGTGGGTCCGACGACTTATATGAATCAGTGGAAACATCTGATCATCTCTATCGTCATACGAAGAAGTTTACCTGTGTGAGATGAATCTTGACTTGATATCCTATGTGGATTGCATTATGCTTTCCTGTGTGGATTGGGTTGTGATTTCCTATGTGGAACGTTTTATTTTTTCTTGTGTGTACTGGGTTGTACATGGGCTCGGACGTTGGAGAAAACTGGAATTGATAACTTAGGTATACGTATGGGCATATACCTAATCAGTGTCAGATGTTACTTCATGATTGTATCTTTCCTTTTTGGATCATCCTTTGTGAATTCTGGGAGACCATATAGGGTCTCGGGGACCCTATTGAGTATCTTATACTCACCCCTACACGGGCTATGCCCGCACTACGTTGTGTTGGTTGTAGGTGACGGATAGCACTGATCGCGATTGAGGCTTGCAGAGTCGGTCGGTACTCGGAGTTGGACCACTGGGTGGGACGTACTCGGAGTGGACGGCTGGACCCAAGGAGCTGTGGAGGATATCTGTACTCACCCTTCATGTGGGACTTCCAGTGGATGGATCGAGGTTGCGGCTTTACTTTCAGTTGCTATTTTCCCTTTCCAGTTGTACTTTACTTTCAGTTTGGGTTTGTATAGTAGCCCACTTACTTTTCCGAACTTACTTTTGTATCAGTTTTTTACTTAGTGTATACTTCTACTGCTTTCTTTCTCTGTGGTGTTGTTTACTTTACAAAGTAAATGCCTTAACTTTTTATCATGATTTACGCCTTGGTGCTAGTCTCCAGCCCCTGGCCTATGGAAGGCGGGCTTGGGGTAGTCACGGCACGGGCCCCGAGGACGGGTTGTGAAAAATTGGTATCAGAGGTGTTCGGTTCTACTGCAGAGCATTGGACTCTGATATTTTTCTATGTAAAGGAATAGTGTTAAGCGTATTGGGTGTGGTTATCAGTCCAGGGAGTCCAGTGTTGGTGTGGCGGCTGACGTATCCGTACACCAGGACCCTGACTTCTGATTTCTGACTTAATGTATGAAAACATTGATTGCATGTGTGTATCAAGTTTTCATTGTGATTACTTTGTGTCAGCACACCAGGTATATTGTTTGAAAGTGGAACACCTATTTCTTTTTAGGATGGCCCCACAACAGTAGCCAGCTTGGGTTTTGAGAGTTGTGTGTGACGACAGTCCACCGAGCGATGGGGCATCGGTACAGGGCCCTTTGACAGTAGAGGCACTGGCGGCACCTCTACCCACCGAGCCACCGATGCTACCAGCCCCAGCCGCTGACGATGCTCGTCGCCTTAGTGCACTGCACGGGTTTCAGCACAATCTTCCGCCCAGGTTCCGTGGGGAGATGGACCCCCAGGCAGCCGAGTATTGGCTGGATGTAGTTGTATAGTATTTCATGTTAGTGAGGACACCAGCAAACCTCATGGTGATCCTCGTAGCGAGCCTATTGCACGCAGCAGCGGGCCGATGATGGAGCTTGATGCTCCCAGTGCACGATGAGGCATCTCTCCTTTGGATGGACTTTGAGAGCCTCTTCCGCTCGGAGTTCGTCCCAGCCACCCTCCATGCAGTGCACATCCAAGATCTTCTACAGCTGCGATAGGGCAGCTCGACGGTCTCCCAGTACTCGTCGATATTTACCAATCTCTTGTGGTACTCGACAGACATTGTATTGGACCTATTCTTCTGGGCCCTGACCTCTGAGCAAGGATTGAGGCATGAGGCCAGGTCATCACTGATCTCCCTCAGTATTCCGACTCAGATAGGTGTACTGGAGAGAGCTATTCTGATCGAGAGCTTTCTTGCTAAGTCTACATCAGCAGCGAGGCCTACCGCAGGGCGAAAGGTAGCAGAGTATTCTGCAGCAGGCGGTCGACAGACGAATCTTGGTTCTAGGCATACCAGACCCTCAGGCAGATGTCCTCAGGACAGTGGCTCAGTAGTGCGGGGCACACAGCGCGTAGCCAATCTTTCGAGAGGAAAACAGTGCTACAAATGAGGCGGGCAGGGCCCCATGGCTCATGGATGCCCGACCCGCCATGCCGAGGAGAAGCAAACAGTTGAGGGGCCACCCAGGCAGAGGCTCAGGGTCGATGGTGGTGGTCAGCAGGGAGCAGGCGGACGAGGCAGAGGAGCTGGCCGAGCAGCAGGTGGTGGGCGACGCTTTGAGGCTCTACCACCACCACCACTAGGAGGTCCACCCCGACCACATAGATCTAGCAGGAAAAGATAGGCACATCTCCAGGCAGCGGAGGCCTACGACCATGGCACACCCGAGATGATTCGAGGTACTATTTGTGAATAATCCACCCTTTCTGTAGTTATTATAGACACATGAGTGAGTCATTATTTCATATCTGCTGCCCTTGTTCGGAGATCAGAGATTCCGACAGAGCCGTTGGCTTGATCCTTATTGCTAGAGACTCCTACGGGAGCAGACACGATAATTAAGCACTGGTGCCGGCAGTGTGAGCTTACTCTAGGAGGCGAGAGCTTCGGCCGGGATCTTCTTGTAGGAGTGTCGAGTCCTTACGATATCATCTTGGGCATGGATTGGTTATCTACAGTCCATGCTCAGATCGACTGTATTAGGTGCAAGGTGCGATGTGTACGCACCGACGGGAGAAGGTTGACCTTCACCGGCGAGAAGGGAGCCTTCGCAGCACAGGATGGACTCCCGCAGATGAGAGGACAACCCATCACTCATTAGTTGGATAGCCTCATCCTTGGCGAAGTTGATGTGTGGAGTCTTAATTTTGCTGTAGTGGTGGATCAGTATGCAGATGTTTTTCCCAAAGACATTCCAGGACTACCTCCTCGCAGAGAGGTAGACTTTTATATTGATCTTTACCCTGGTACAGCCCCGATATCCACCCCAGCCTATCGGATGGCTCTCACCGAACTTCATGAGCTACGGGTAAAGTTAGAGGACTTGGAGGGAAATGGATTTATCTGACCCAGTGTTTCACTCTGGGCTTCCCCGATATTGTTCGCCAAGAAGGAGGATGAGAGCATGCGACATTGTGTCCACTATCGTCTCCTGAACCAAGTGACAGTGAGGAACAAATATCTGCTACCGAGGATTGATGACCTCTTCGATCAGATCAAGGGAGGACGGTGTTTCTCAAAGATAGAAATCAGGTCAGGCTATCATCAGCTCCGAGTTCGGGATGAGGATGTGCAGAAGACTGCCTTCAGATGTGGGTATCACAACTATGAGTTCTTGGTTATGATCTTCGGCATAACCAATTCTATCTCAGTGTTCATGGCACTCATGAACAGGATATTTCACCCATACCTTGATCGATTTTTCGTGGTCATCATCGATGACATTTTTATATTCTCGACGACTGAGGAGGAGCACTCCTACCACTTGCGGGTTGTACTTGACACACATTGAGAGCACCAGGGTTATGGAATGATCTCGAAGTGTCAGTTATGGATATGCGATGTCCACTTCATGGGAGACATCATCTCTGAGGCGGGAGTTGCTGTGGATCTTTCGATGATCGAGGCAGTGCTAGCTTGGGATCCTCTCAGGAGCGTGACGGAGGTGCGGAGTTTCTTGGGACTAGATTGACACTATTAGAGATTTGTGCCAGACTTCTCCAGGGTTGCAGAACCACACTCAGATTTGATGAAGAAGGGGAAAGCCTTTGTGTGGTCAGACAGATGTCGGCAGAGCTTCCAGGAGCTGAGACAGAGATTGACTAGCGCACCTATGTTGAGGCTTCCAGAGGAGGGAGTTGGGTACGTGGATTACTGTGATGCATCAGGGACCAGACTCAGGTGTGTCCTTATGTATAAGCGGGCCTCGATCGCCAATGGATCACGCCAGTTGAGGCCGCATTATCAGAACTACGCTACTCATGACCTTGAGTTAGCAGTAGTGGTCTCCGCTTTGAAGATGTGGCATCACAATCTGATGGGCGACCACTTTACAGTCTTTTATGACTATCAGAGTCTCAGGTACATCTTCTATCAAAAGGACCTGAACCTGAGACAACGACGATGGCTCGAGTTCCTCCAGGACTATGACTTTGAGATAGTCTATACTCCTGGGAATGGAGAACGTGGTAGCCGATGCTCCCAGCAGGAGGACGAGCATTCAGCTACTTGGGGAGGTGACAGAGCAGCTAGCCGCTTTGAAGATATCCTTTGTGGATAGAGATGGAGCAGCCTTCCTTCAGTCTCTCACAGTCACTCCTCTACAACTTCAGCGGGTCAAAGAGGCACGGCGTGGGGACGCTGACTTTGAGACACGGCGTGCGCAGATATCCTTAGGACAAACACCTAATTGTTTCTACTTAGGAGGATAGAACGACGCCATTTTCAGAGGACATACCTTGTTACTAGTTTCTTTGAGGGAGGAGGTGCTGAGAGGGTTTCAGACTTCCCCTTTTGTGGTACATCATGGAGTGGTGAAGATGTACCAGGATCTCAGACAACAGCACTGGTGGCCGGGCATGAAGAAGGCTATGGCAGAGTTCGTTTCTCAATGCCTCACCTGCTAGCAGGTTAAGGCATAGAATCAAGTACCAACAGGCATGGTACAACCCTTGGAGGTCCCGGAGTGGAAGTGGGACGACATATCTATGGACATCGTGACTGGGCATCCACGCACTTTCAGAGGTCACGACTCCATTTGGGTGATTGTCGACCGACTCACCAAGTCGGCTCACTTCTTACCCATCAGAGAGGAGGACACATTGGATAGCTTGGGATGTCTCTACGTTTAGGAGATTATACGACTTCATGGTGTGCCATAATCTATCGTCTCCGATCAAGATACTCGCATTACTTCCTGGCTGTGGAAGGGGTTGCAGGAGGGATTTGGGGCGCCGCTACGTCTGAGTACCACCTTTCACCCTCAGACAGATGGTCAGACGGAGTGGAACATTCATACACTCGAGGACATGCTCCGTGCTTGTGTCCTCAACATTGGTCGTAGCTGGGAGGACCACCCACCCTTGGTGGAGTTCACGTAAAACAACAACTAACACTCTACCATCGGGATGGCACCATATGAGGCATTGTACGGCCGACCTTTAAGGTCACCTCTGTGTTGGAAAGACCCTGGGGAGTCAGCACTTGTGGGACCGGAGATGGTCCAGGCCACGACAGAGAGGTTCTAGAACATCCAAGAGCAGATGAGGACAACTTAGAGCCAGCAGAAGTTTTATGCTGACAGGAGGTGGAGGCCACTGGAGTTCAAGGATGGCGACCACGTCTTCTTGCGGGTCTCACCTCGACGTGGATTATGGAGATTTGGTTGAGGCGATGAGTTTTCTCCATGCTTCATCGGACCGTTCCAGGAACTTAGTAGGATTGGAGAGGTGGCTTATCACCTTGCTCTACCACCTCAGTTACACCGGGTGCGCGAAGTCTTCCACGTATCTCAGCTGAGGAGATACGTGCACAACCCGACGCATATCATTGACCATGGGGAGCTGGACGTTGATGATGGGGTGACATTTTTGGAGGTCCCAGTAAAGATTGAGGGTCGACAGGAGCAGGTCCTACATGGACGGTTGATTCCTCTAGTGTGCATCAGATGGCAGCATGGGAACCTCCAGGAGAGCACTTGGGAGCCGGAGGCTCAGATGCGTGCTCAGTACCCACATTTGAACCCCTAGTTTTGATGTATCTTTACGGGGATGTAAAGCCCTGAGGTGGTAGTGATGTAAAGACCCATAAAAATCAAGGAAAATTTTTTCATAATTTTTTTGTAATTTTATGAGAATGCAGTTTCTGAAGGCACATCATTCTGAGGCCCGGTGTGCCCAGAATCTTTTTCCGAAGTATAGCTCGGGTACATTCAGTGAACGAATGAGCGGGTTTTTCTAACTTTTGAACCGGTGCTCGGAATTGAATTTTGAGGGCACCGATGGAATCATAGCGCCGGTTTTTGCTTAGAAACACCTTTTCCGGAGTTACGTTTGCTCGGGTGTGGTTTTTAATTTTTGGGGTTTCGTTAAGGAATAAAATAAAGTTCTGCGACAATTTATTTCATTTTACGTAAAGCAGCTTAGAATATGTTATATAGATAAGGTGGGACCCACAATATCCTACCCACTTGGTAGGATATATGTGAGGTGGGGCCCACACGAGCCCCACCATTTCTTCCCTTCTATGCAACGCACCTGTACCCCCTTTTAATGAAGTCAAATGATGCGTTTATTCTGGTTAAGAAACGCCTCATTAATTTGGGCAGTTAAATCGTTACAATTAATTCATTGAATTAATTGTTCGTTTCTTTTCTTTTGAATTTCAAATGTTATATTATGTCAATAAAATAAGGGAAGGAATTATTTTATTTTTTTGGAATTCTGGTTGTGGGAGCCTTTGGGAGAAAAAGAGATGTTTTGAGGATTCTTCGTTCTTCGACAAAGAACTCAAAGAACGCACTGTCGCCGACGAAGAACGCCGACCTCTGACGGCGGACGACGGCGAGAGACGACTTCCTCGGAGATCACCTAACGCCAATGATGTTCCTTCAATGACTCTTTCTTCTGTGGCGATCCTCTTCTTCTGAGATGGTTAATTCTGCGAAGAACTCTCGTTCGACGACTACGTTGAGGTAGGGGTTATGTGTTTAAATATGTGAATTCATCCATCGTCTAACCTCGTTCTTTTGGAACACATGATATTGTTTAACGGGATGGGGCCGGACCACACAAACATGGCCGACCCTCCTCCCTTATTATTATTTTGTTGTTGCGGTTTGAAGGAAAGTAACGCGATGCCGTCGCACTGCGCGGGAACGAGCGGCAAGAAATGCACGGCGCTGTCGCGCCGCGCATTTGAGAATCGAACCAGAGACGCGGCGCCGTCACGCCTCGCCGGTGAACTATGAAAGCACCGCGTCCGGAGCGGGGCTGCAGTGGAGGGGCACGACACCATTGTTCCATTCCGGACAGATGAAGGCTGCGGCCAGTTCTGGGCCGCAGCGGAGCAGGGGAACCGGCGGCCAATTCGGGGCCGCCGATATTGGAGCAGGGGGACCGGCCTTGCCGGTCCCATGGCGGCAGAAGTCAGCCTGCCGGAGTGGTCCGACTAGACCGTGGAAGAACCGGGGGTTTGAAACCCCCAGTTGGCTGGATGTGAGAGGCCCTATTAAGGGGTCGCAGTTACTACACGCGGGGGCAGTGCCCCCCGCATCCGAATGGCTCGGCCGTTCGGTCGTGTCCCTGGCCAGCGCGCCGCCCGCCGGGCCGGCTTCCATGGCCGGTTCGCCAGACCGGGCCGCCAGGCCGGGCCACGGTAGCCAGGCCGGGCCACGCCCAAGAGAGCCGGACCCAGACTCGGTTAGGGTCGACCTGGTACGGGCCGACCCTGGGACTATCGGGCCGGGTCAGACCGGGCTCGAACCCCCTAATACCGAACCTCTTTCGGTATGTTGCTCATAACCTGAGCTACGAGACTCCGATCGACGCACCGTTGGTTGTGATGATATCCATGGTTCGAGATGGTCGTTTCAGTATATCACACTCAAGGTTTCAGAGAACTTTGGATTCAGCCAGGTTGGTTCGTACACGAAACCAACTGGGCCCTCGGAGCAAAAACGATTATATCTTGAACTCCGGACGTCCGATTGGCGTGGCGTCAACTTTTATGGATTCCTCTAATTGAGACAGACCTTTTGGCTTACTCCGCTCGAGGTTTGGATGCAGTTGGAGTATGGTCGGGTTGGTTTTGACTTAAAAACCAACTGGGGCACTGGGACGAAATAGCCAACAACTTCCAGTCCGGGCGTCCGATTGACGCGTCGTCTGTGAAGTTGAGTTCCTGTTGATGATACAGAACATTTGGATACATCAACTCCATACTATGTGTCAGTTGATGTATTAGCGCCTCGGCTCATGGAGAGGACCCTCTCGAACGAGTTTGCTGTGTGCAGGAACCCTAGAGCTGGCTGCGACTGCGACGACGACGACGACTGTACAAAGATCCTCAGTGGATTCGACAGGGACGACTAAAACACTCAACGATCCTACGTGGATCAGTGCTACTAATCCTGTGTGGGTCAGATCCTGTGTGGGTCAGTGCTCAGTGGTCCTATGTGGGCCAGTGCCTACAGATCCTGTGTGGGTTCGATCCTGTGTGGGTCATTTCGGGGGTTAGTTATCTATCGATCATGTGTGGGTCAGATCCTTTGTGGGTCATTGCAGGTATTAGTACCTATCAATCCTTTGTGGGTTCGACGTCTTAGATGAATTAGTGTCAATATTTGATCATCTCTATCTTCATACCAAGAAGTTTACCTATGTGAGCTGAATCTTGACTTGATATCCTGTGTGGATTAAGTTATGCTTTCCAATGTGGAATGGGATGTGATTTCCTATGTGGAACAAGTTACGTTTCCCTGTGTTGACTGGGTTGTACATGGGCTAGGAAGTTGGAGAAAACTGGAATTGATACCTTAGTTATATGTATGGGCATATACCTAAGCAGTGTTAGATGTTACGTCGTGATTGTATCTTTCTTTTGTGGATTAATCTTTGTGGATTCTGGGAGACCATCAGGGGTCTCAGGGTCTCTACTGAGTATCTTATACTCACCCCTATAAGGGATATGCCCACACTAGATTGTGTTGGTTGCAGACGATGTATAGCGCTGATCGTGACTGAGGTTTGAAGAGCAGGTCAGTACCCGGAGGAGGACAACTGGGCGGGTCGTACTCAGAGTAGACGTCTCTACCTGAGGAGCTGTGGAGGCTATCTGTACTCACCCATTAGGTGGGACTTCCAGTGGATAGCTCGAGGCTACGACATTACATACAATTGTTGTTTTCTCTTTCCAGTTGTACATTACTTTCAGTTTGGGTTTGTATACTGGCCCACTTACTTTTCTGCACTTACTTTTGTATCAGTTTTTACTAAGTGTTTACTTCTACTACTTTCTTGCTCTGTGGTGTTGTTTACTTTACAAAGGAAATGCCTTCCCTTTTTATCGGGATTTATGCCTTGGTGCTAGTCGCCAGCCACTGGCCTATGGAAGGCGGGCTTGGGGTAGTCACGACACGGGCCCCGAGGACGGGTCGTGACAAAGACATTCGGCATATGAGTTCTAGCTGAACCTTTTATAGCTGAGACATTTAATTTGTTTCCTCCTCTATATGATATTTATTATATTTATAATAATGGATATTTTGGATTTTTCTAATTGTTCAATTTACAATTGGATCTTTGTGTAAGCTACAATTTGGATAAAATTATTATTTATAGATTTATTTCCCACTCCCATCAAATGTTTTACATCTACTTCATTATAATTTCATTATATTATACCACTCATTTGAATTGAAAATGTTACCAATATTAATATGGATTACTTTGTTTGAAAACTATTATTCTATTATTGAATATTTGAATGGATTTATTGTGTGGTGCTAATTAATGGGCGTATTAATTTTTTATTATAAATGGTGTTTCATTGTGTATGAATGACGTTATGTCCTAAGGTAGGGTATTTATAGACATTATTTTATTTGTGGGAGAAATATTAAAATTCACCACATATTTCATTTGAGTGTTGTATCAACATCCCCATTTTCATGTTATATCTTAAATATACCTCTCTTATTGATAATTACTCTTCCTTTTTAATTTATTATTTGTTTTGGATTACGAATCAAATGATTACTAAATCGGTAAAAGATTATTGTCCGAATTTCCTTTCATTGATCCATATGATTATATTATATATCATTATTATTTTAGTAGATATATATAAAGTCCATTTGACATTAAATATCATGAATTTATTTTTCCTCATGCTATTCTAGCTTTTATTTAATGATATTCCCTAATGGATATTACAATTCCATGTTTCTAATGGTGTAATGATTTTATGTTATAATCACATCATTTATTGTTATTTTTTATGACCATGTTTCCCATGAATTATTATTATGATCCATATTTAATGAAACTTTTACTTTTTTATACTTGGGTATATTCTTAGATATATATTTTTTCATTCATTTCCCTCTATTTTTTGTAATCAGAAGTTCAAAAATAATGTTTTTAAGAAAAAAACCTCTTTTTGGATAAATCCCCATTTCATTCAAAATGTGTTAATCAAAATATTTTTTAAAAAGTGTTTTTTTAAAAATTATATACAAATTTCCATTAAATGTTACAAGATTTATTAATTTTTTTAAAATTTATTAAAATAATAATTTTTTTTATCAAAAAAACAATTTATATTTGGATATTATGAAGAATGTGGATGGAATATTTTTTTAACATGTAATACATGAGAAGAGTTTATTTTTTCATGAAATAAACTTGAATTAAAGAATAATAAATATGTTATCATGTTTATTTTTAATTAAAGTGATTTTCATTATTTTTTATGTTTTAAACTTTTCATTACATTGTGGAATGTATATTTTCACCAACAAATATTTTATACGAATTTTAATGATTCACTTAAAGGTATTTAGTTTTTTTAACAATGAAAATGATTTGGAAATGTTTTTTTAAAGTTGTTTTCAAATTATATTTTTCCCAAAAAAAATTTAATTTTTAATTTTTATATAATAATCATTACCCATATTGGGTAAATTTGTTTGTTAAATACCCATTACAAGGGACATATAAAAGGACACAATTATTATTCTTTCTATGAATGGTGTATGTTTATGATGATGTAATATTTGTAAAACCCATTTCTCTTCTATTAGTTATACCATGATATAATTATATTGAAACCCTCCACCATTTCAATGGATTATTCTATGATAAAATGATGAAATGATTATAAAACATTCCCCTTTTCTATTTTTTATGACAAGATAAAATGATTGTAAAACCATTATCATTTTATGGGAAACGATATGATGAATGTTATATAATCATTTCACCTACATGTTTATGGTTTTTATTTTTTGATTGATAAAATATATATATATATATCCATCTAATGAATTAGAATAGGATAATATTTCTATCATCTCAGAGGGAAAAGAGTGGATTTCCTATTTTGTAAAAGTATGGTACATGGGTGATTATCCCATGAAAAAAATGAAGTACATGGGTGGCTATCCTATACCCAAAATATTTACTCAGTTTTTATCCCTAGAATAACTTGTTATGAATGTATTATGGGAAGACTCAAAATAATGTTTTCTATGATTATATATATCTGACAGTTCTATGTCTTATGCAAACATTAGGCTCTCATGTACGTTGTTTTCTATTTCCCTCCTTATTCAGGTGTTAATGAACATAGAATAATTATGAAATGACTTTATATTATTTTCACTGATATATAGGTCATGAATTTCAATTTTTTTGATCATGTGATCATGCACTTTTATTCATATTATGATTAAATATTTCCATTTTTTTACCCTTAGTGAGAATATGATATCACCACTTCTCATGATTCTTTTCTGTAGGTTATGAATAAATGTTTTATATTGAAGTACTAAAGATTAATATTTTTATAGAGGATATTGAATAAATTTAAAAAATTTAAATCCTGGCTTAAAGATTCTATATGAATTAAACTATTTAATTGCATTAGAATAGAGCTCTTGACTAGGGTTTGATTAATGTGTTCTCCCTTCATCGCAAATGGAGTCCCTTTATTTCGTTGTGTGATGGAACTAGGTCATATCTATTATCTCTTGGATATGATCTTAGCTATGTGATGTCCGCTTCAGATGGGGTGTCGGCATAATGAAGTAGGTTAACTTCGATCGTGTGTAAATTTTGTTGTGGGTTTGGTCCCTGCACAAACCTACAATGGTTATTGATATAGGTGTTCTTAGATTGGGTGGAGTGGAGGCTTCCTAATTCAAGCACTTATGTCGGTGGTTCAAATATACAATGGGATCATCATGAATGGTTGAGGCCGTTCATTGTTTGTGCAATGTCATTTGTGTGAAAATGTGGGAAGGATGTCACATGATGGTGCATTTCTATGGATCAATAGATGGTGTGGGAGGGTGAAACACTATGCTACTCAGGTGGTAGTGGATGAAGTAGGATGATAGATGTGTTTCTGGGGTGAGTTGTACATGTTGACGGGTTCTTCAGTGGGCAGAAGCATACGGTGAGTATGGAATCTATCAGATTAACTATATATCTGATGACCATCAGGGTGTGTAGATCAACAAGGATTATTGGTGATTCTTGTTTTGGTGAGTATAATTGGATTTGAGTGCACTTTCTTTCTATTGGTGACAATGCAGTGGTGATGGAATTCTCAATTAGTGTTTTGGATGTGGTGTTTTTTGGAATTTAGGCATGTATAGGGTTGTCTCCCATTTAGGATTTTGGGCCACAATAATGGGTTGTTAATTAGGTTTTGTAATGTGTTTGATCGCTCTTAGCCTACGTGCATATAATGGGTTTCCCTTACCGAGTTCAAAATGGGCTTCTTATCTTTTTTTATTTTTTTACAAGTGGCGCATGCCCTAGCCCTTCTGGAAATGTCATATTGTTCACTGAAATTTATAATAATTAGTTCATCAAGTTTCCAGCTATAACTAAAGTATTTTAGGTGGAACCCGAGTTTCCTAATATAACATGACGATTATAGATGTATTCATTATAGTAATTTATATTTATATATGTTTTGTCACATTATAATCCTCTTTTCTAGGCAGGATACGATTAATGACACCATTTGTTGTACCAAATATAGTTTTACTGCACCATAATAAATAACCCTAGTACCCAAAAAGACATCATGTTTTCATAGACATTTATATTAAAGGGACCTACTAGGATTGATTAATGAGCTATAAGGTATTTTTTCGGTGAGGATATGGTACATGGAGAAGAATCAAAACTAGTTTCGGGGATATATACATGTTTATCTAATTTTATACTATATATTATATGAAACTCCATTAGAAATATTATTCACATATATATATAACTATTTGAAAATACAGAAACTCATTTATTTATAAAATGTGGGATGCTATTTATTTTTTACTGGAACATTGTTTTCATCCTTGTCATTATTATACTATATATTATAATTATTATTTTCATATTATAGCCATGTTATATATAAATATTTTTCGAAAAAACAAATAGTATTTTAATGAATACATATTGAATCTCTCTACAATTAAAATACCAATGAGATAACAGAAGGTGTATCTACGTTATCATAGGGGAATTGTTCAGTTATCATCCTGGCTAATCAGGGAATGGACACATCAAATTTGTATTCGATATTTTTAGATTCTTGAATTTTTTATTCACATTCATGACATGGTCAATAATCCATAACTTATTTTCATATCATTATATAAATCTTTTTCTTCGAATTATCTAAAATATATATTAGGGAAGATCATGATACTTTTAAAATATTATTAATTATATTCTAATTATTATAGTAGGGTTATGACAACTATTTACGATGCTATTGAATGAAGATTTACTGGCTTTATGGGTTCAATCATTGAATATGTTGGAAGGAGTCTTGTCTTCATTATTAATAACCAACATAAAATATTAATATGAAATTTTCATGATTACATGTGATTGAGTACATTGGATATGATATTGGGATTTGATATTAATCAAATGAGAATGAAATATGATATTGTTCCTTTATGTAACATTATTTTGGTATTGTACTCAAACATGATCATGTTCATGTTTTGATATTATTATATAAAGATATATTATATAGATTGTATAATTATTTTTGATCATGTGAGTGGGTAGATGGTTCTTGGAGGAGTGCATGTGTTATGATATTTTTTTTCTGGGATATGGTGGTAGAGTATTGGGATATTTTACAAGATACTCATTTACCAAAATTGTGATATAATTAATTGAGACATCGTTTTATTTTGAGTCATGAATTTTGAATTGTACTATTATAAATCCATGATTTCATCAGGTATTGTTGTTGGATGGAAGTGATGGTCATTCCGTGCATGTATTATTTATAGAACCCCCTACGATACTGGTATAAAAAACATATGATCTTATAGGAAGGCATATTCCTTGGTTTCCTAAAGCATTAGATACATGTCATCCATTTTTCATGGATTCTACTTCAATGATGATGTGTGATTTTCATATTTCAGAAACGACCATTTTACATGTGATGGTTGACCCTAGATACAATAAGTTTTATCGACGTATATATATAAATAAATATATATTGACTATTTTGACACACCCTAAATAAGGTTGGTGATATTGGATATATATATGTAATGAGAACCTATGATGTTCCGGTGAGACGATTGAGTCAAAATATATCAAAATGTGGTATGATCCAAGATGAATAAATAGTTTTTTTCCTATAATATTTTCATCCATGATGCCTTTAGGAAATCTTGGTCATATTATTTGATACATATCAATAAATGGGAATGATAATTATTGATTAGAAAAAAAAATTCATTATGGAGTATATCTTTTTCACCATTATTAAAAGGGGATTACGGTACATGAGTGAATCACATCAATGATGGTATAAGGTATTCCATTTATTATGCTAACTATTTTTTCCCAAAAATCAATTCTATATGTTGTCACGAAATGTCCCACCGGTTCTTGTCTAGTTATTCGAAGGTCGGGATGAAACAACCTTAAGGCCACTTATATAGGGAAGAAACTAAACATATACCCTAAATGAATAAACATAAATGGGAGTCCCCTTTCATAATGTTCCTATATTTGTTCCCCCAACCATATCCATGTGAACGTGAATGGGAATTATAATAAAAAGTGTATTATTTTGAGTAGAAACCATACAAAAAATTAAAATCAAGTAAATAAATAAGAGTATGCCATATTTATATGAAATGGAAGGGTAAAATAAATACCCTACCTAAACAGATGTCCCAATGTAACAATAATTTTATATGAAATGATATGAAATCATAGATACAGACCTTCAAGGCCAACTATCATACAAGTTATATGTACTCAATTATCCATATGCTCCTCTATAATCAACATTCATCATTTCATCATCATTATAACACACGACATGTGCATGAAATTCCCATGTAGGAGTATGTATATACACTAGAAGTATTAAACCCCAAAAATTTTGGAGAGTGAAATATGAGACACGATAGACATAGTCATCTTATCCAAAAGATTTTGGGGATCCAAACGAAAAAAATATATATTATTATAAAAGGAACCTAGGAGAGAGAGAAATTGGATTTATATCTCACAACCAAATCCCCGATAATAAGTCTCCATAAAGTTCTAAAGGTCCATCATTGATTCCCATTATACAGTGTATCTATAAAAATAAACAATGACGAGGGTTTTCACCTCTCCACTCATCCACATTATGATAGAGATAAATCTATAAGAATAATACGACCCATGATCTAGTATGATAATGAAGTATCAAATAAACATATGAGTATAAAATGTGGAGTAATCATAGACTAGTGATATAAGGGAGTAATGTATCCATGGATTGATGAACGAAACTCTAGTGAAACATGGGAGTTTCGACATTATATTTGTAAAAAAGTAATGGGAGACCCATGCCCTGAGGAAATAAGGGAGTGTCTTCTCCATTGATAGAGAACATGTACCCATATACTATATGGGAGTGTTGATGATGAGTTTTGACAAAAAATATGGAGGTCCCACTCCTTGGTAAATAAGGGAATTCCAAATCCATGTACATAGGAACTACACCGTGGTGTGATAGGGTAATTTCACCTTGATATATACAAAATTAATATAGCAGACACACACCCTGGTGAAATAGTGGAGTACTACCTTCTTGGATATAAGAAACATGTAATAGTCTGATAATGGAGTGTTTCCACTATATCTACACAGTAATTTTGGAGGAACCCCTTCCTTGCGCAACAAGGGAGTACCGCCTTCATAGATAGAGGACCCCTAGCCTAATATGATATGGGTGGGCTACCACTATATATTCAAAATGAGTATGGAGTACCCACACCATCGTGTGATAGTGGAGTGAGATCTAAAATAATCATACCAAATCATTATCATCATCCACAAACTCTTAAGTAATCCCCACACCTGGAGAATCTCTCATAGAATCACAATATCCAATAGAAAATCCATCATTACATTCTAAGTGAAATAGAACTCAGGATATGCCACTTTCATGCATAAATACACATTAATATTAACGATATAAGAATAGTGTAAACTTAAAAAATATGTCCAGGATGTGATAAGAGGGGGGACGACGTGTCTGTGGGGAAACTAGTGGTACCTGGTGGGCCAGGACCCGACGACCATGTTAAGGCGGGGTGGTGGTACTGTCACCAGGACCCAACTATCACAAGGTCCACATGGAATATGTCATCACAAAGCCACGTTATTATGTTCTAATTATTTTTAAATCCACATTAAATTTCTATTAGGTTTGTTCTCATTGTTATTTTCAGTTTTATATTTCATTGGGTGATTTTTTTAAATAATTAAATTAGGAGGATGCCTATAATGGTGGAGTTAGGGATTTGTGGGAATTTTTAGAATAAATGATTTGTTTATGGAAAATCACTAAGCAGTTGCATGATGTATAATGGTAATACATGATGTGTAATGGCCTTTATAAATTTCTCATGAACTAAATACATAAATAGATAATTTTACACATCATGTAAGTATTACACACAGTGTAATGTAAAAAATCATGTTTTTAATCTAAGGTGATGGGTTTTCCTACATAACATAAACCTAATGAATATAAGGACATATAATTTCATTAAATAAAATATAATTCCTAAATATACATATTTTATCATGTCATACCATTTTTTGAGTCTTCAATCTCTTTTCGCACTCATTTTCTTGTCTATATCTCTTACCCTACGAAATTTTGGGTGAGTTACTTACATATTGATAGATTATCTCAATAGTTGATCATTATATGGGTTGTATTTCTCTTCCTTTGTAAGATTTATTCTTTGGTTTTTGTTTAACATGTGTTTTAGAGAATATTTTTTTTATTATATAGGGTTCTCTATTAATCCTTTTAGGTTCTTATTAATCCTTGGGTTGTGATGTTCATTAGTGTGGTTTAGAATCCCTATTGTCAAATGTGGATAAGTTTTATACATCCCAGAGGTAGGTGTGTCTATAAAATAATTATAATTTTATGTATTTAATTTTATTATTATTTATTCCCTGAATTTTTAGTTGGAATTTCATGTGTTGAAATCGAAAAGGAAATGGGTTTGTTTTATAAAGTGTGTTTGGCTATAAAAACTAAAATTACATGATTTTTGAAAATAAAATTTCAATTATTGAAGTATATTTTCTTATAATTATTATTTGTATATAAAAATTATAGTATGGGTTTAAAATAATAATTTGACAGTCATTACACTGTGTTAACCATTTGGGTTTTTAGAATGAAACCCGGGTATCCTTGGTTTGTGTCCCAGTAGTATGAGGTATCCACTTGTATATCGATGGACTATGGAAGGACTCCTTATTATTTGGATCAATACGCCTTATTTTTTGTCTCAAGAGTCTGTATTATTTAATTTCATGTATTTTAGATCTCCAATGGAATGATAATTATTGTTTGAGATTTTTTATTGTATAATAAATTATTTCAACAATGTTTCCTCACATGTGTATTTATATCTCAGTATGATTACCTATTTTTAATATATCTGTTGAACTTTTCTAGATTTCGATGACATGGTATTCAATTTGGAGAAAACCAGACGAATTCTTGAGAAATATTATCAAATTTTTTGTATTAATAAAAATTCTTTTCTAAATTTGTATTAAAAATATTGAATTTTTACATTTCTTATATTATAAATTATTTTAAATTCAATGGTGGAATTATATTAGGATCAATTTAATACACAATAAATCTTATGATTAGTATCCTTAAACCTTTTTTTATCATTATTATGTAAAGGGAAGGTTATTTTTTTCATTATATCCTCTAGTTTCTATTTTAGTTTATGTTGTTTTGGCGGTGACAATTGGTTACCAAGTGGCTTATTGTTCTTGACATGTTTTTGGATATGGTTTACCCTATTTAAATTAGTTGTATATCCCTGTTACAAGATTTTTAATCATTATGTGTGTCACTTTTTCATATATATGATGATTGTTTATGTATTCTATGTTTTACCACACACAATAATGGCCTATCTGGGATAACCAGTGCGATTTACTTGTTTAGGTCTATTACATTGTAGTATCAGAGGGGTTACTTTGCCTAACGTGTGTCATATCATCCTATTTATTTCTTGTGTCTTGTAATTCTACGATATTGATTGTCATGGTTTTGATACTATGTCCATAAAAGGGGCTTATCCGCCTCACTCCCATGACTAAATTCGAGTTAGAATGGGTGGTTGGATAATAATTACAAAGTATAAGACATCATATTTAGGTTCAATAGAAAGAAATTTATTGAAAATATATTTAAAATGACTTATTTACTATTTTTGTGGAATTTATGTGCTTATATAAATTTAAATAAAATTATTGGAGATATTATTTTCATATACCTGTTTCTTTTATAAAAATTTCCCCTTTTTTTTAAATTTCAAATTTTCTTTAATTTATTACCCGTTTAAATAATTCACATGGATTCAAGTATTTTGTTAAACGGGTGTTGAAATTTTTTTCATTAACTATTGTATATTTTAAATTTTTTAAAAAATAATGACTCCTAGAATATATCTCCTATACAAGGGAGGGGAAGATGTGATGTAGGTTCTGCGGGAAGATCCTCTAGTGGACCATTCCTTCGAGGAAGCTATTGTTCATACAATTAGACACTGGGATATGTGGCGACATGAATATGGGGAAATGTTGGGGAAATTTTTTTATAGATTCATGGGACCCTATGAATTAGTGGGGTTTATTTAATATAATGAAGGATAATCAATTTTTTGATGAATCCAATTGATTACAATGTAGGTTTATCTATTTATATACTCTATATACTAGGAAGATTTTTTTGGGACACTATAGTGAAGGATATGTTGCACGACGACCTTAAATGATATTCGTTCAAGAAAATAATTAATCAATTGTTTTATCCCAATATGTTAGGTGTATTAATGTTCTACGTTTTTTGACCTTGTGAGAAGGGTAACAGACCACAATGGTGTACTCTACTGGTTTATTTGAGTTATTGCATCTAGAACCAGATCTTTTAACTAATGAATATACAAAGGCCTTGATATTAGATATGGGGATGAGGGATGATATTTGGCTAATGTTAGTTCTATTGTTTCATATGATCATTTTAGAGGTAGTTGATAATTAATATATGGATGAGGTAGACATAATGTGAATGTTTGGTTGGGAAGGAACATTAGTTGGTTTAACATTTTTCAAGGGTGCAACTTCCTTTCAAAAAAATGAAACACATAAGTATTCAATTATATATAGTTACTATTTCAAGTGATTCTATTGCTCAAAAACATGTTATATTCATCCAGTGTGGCAAGCATGGTCAAAACTGGACTCATTTTACAGAGGCTCATATAACATTCCCCTTTGTGGAAAATATGTCCATATGAAACATTTCTATGATAGGATGTCCAAATCCATTAAGCTGGATACACATTCTCTATTTAATTAATGGTTCTTCTTAATTCTTCCAAGGGCAGTGGGTCTCAATATAAAGCAGAGGGGGATGTCCAGGTTGCAAGGTCTATTTGACATTATGTAGTAGTGTGTGTTCCAGATGAATATGATGCATGTCCCTCTACTAATAGAGACACAATGTTTATTTTTTATTATATGGAGCTATATTTGTTTGATATATGTTCTACACATTCTATTTTATTTTTACATATTTTTCAAATGTTGGGATTGAGTTTGGATCTTATTTTGTTTTTTAAATAATAAATTCTATAGGGAATGTATTCCAAACATGGATTCAATTATCCAATATGTCGGGTGGTGATGTCCGACATTTAGTTTTTTGGGACTGTCTATAGAAGGATCATGACATATTTGACTTGATTATTTGAATGGATTGGATGATCAGTGTTATGGAATGTGTGGACTATTATTATCATTGAGTTATGTTACTATCTACCAATACAGTCACACATGTTTTCCATTGAGTATGGGACTCTCAATTAGAAATTGATGTGCATTTTTTTCATTATTTCCTAGTAACCTCATGATAGTTTTTCAAAATGTTTTCTGATATAGTTGAATTGTTCTTGGGATGTCAGATACAATTTTTTGTCTACAATTACATTGATATATTTCTCCATGATATTTTTACTTTACCACTATATATGTGGGATGTTTATACTATTGGCCTACACCCCAAAATTATTCCCATTTCTATGACATCCTATTGAATGGTACATGCTGTGTTAGTGGATTTATAGGTCACTGGCGACGGCCAGGAGGTGAGAGGATTTATTTTTCAAAACACGAAACCATGATATTTTTGTATAAAATTTTACTAATAAGGATGATTGAAGTCTCTATCTCTACATTGTGAATCCTATGTTGAATAAGTTGACCAATAAGAAAAATTATCATTTACCCAGAACAGATGATATCTTTTATCAGTTTAGAGTGGCTCAATGGTTTCATAAAATTGACATGTAGTTAGGGTAACACCAATTAATAGTATGAGAATAGGACATAAATTAAATATAATTTAAAATATGATTTGGGAATTTATAATTTCTAGTCATTCCATTATGACAAATTAATGATCCTGAATTATTTATGTCTTTGATGAACAGGAACTTCTATCCGTTCTTGGAAGAGTATTTCATATATTAAATATTGATATACATCATGTAGTATAAGTAGAATGTGAAACATTGTGATTTCATTATTTGAAACATGAAAAAAATTATTTATAAGTTATGATTTCTATGTCTATGTTTTGGATTTGAGAGGTTAATTTTATGCATCATGTTATATCTTTGTGGGGTATTATTGTAGATCATGAAATGTATCATGAAATTTAATCCTAGAAAAATTTCATATCAATTTTTTATGTGAAGAATCTTATGATTTGTTGGTTATTATTGGTGATTTATTTGAATTATTAATGCTTTATTCTCTAATGAAATATTTGACCTATAATGGTGTAATGTATTATTTGGTGGAAAAATGTCAGAGATATTATGTGCATTATAGAGAGAGGTTGAATTTAGCACCGATTTTGATTCTATGAGATCCCTGATTTAGTTATAATTCTATCTGTGATGCTTTATGTATCGGTTTGGGATATTTCATTATGTTGGGGAATCATGTGTTAGATTATGGATGACATTATTTATTACATGTGAAGAAGAAATACCCAAAATTGTTTCTTCAGTAAAAATAGAATATCTAATAACACAAGATGAGGGGTCACTCAATTTTTGGGGAGATAATTATAGTTCATTCTGATAAAATAATCCAAAAGTCAATATTAATATAGAGGGATATGAACTTGTAGAAGAGGAAAAAGGCCATGTATATTCATACATTTTATTTTGATATCAGATAATCCCATGGGTTGCAAAAAATGGTTGTTTATACATTAAATAAAATATTTTATATCAATGATTTGAATGAATCAGTATATGAGTTTTCTCTAATGATTTTTTTTTCAAGATGAACACAGATGTGAAAGAGGATGGTGAACATGTGTTCATGGATTTGATAAATTTTGAATCCTCATTTTATGAGAAAAATCAACATGAGTAGATGAATGTAACTATGATAATATGCATTAGGGAAATCATAAATGATTGAAATCCCTCAACCGAGCGATATCAGTCTCATAGTGCGGTATTGTGATATCAGGGAAGATTGAATGTTGTTTATTAATTTCAATATTATTTTCATGATAGTGGGAAGCAATCTTATTGGTCTCTACACCTCGGGATATTAAGATGTAACACAATCTTAGATGTCAGTTTTGGTGGCCATATATTAGGAGAATAGTTGACGATCTTGTGTCACAATATTAAACATATAAGAGAATTAAGGCGGAACAACAATTACCTACATGTTTGTTGCATCTTTTCAAATTCAGAATATTCTGGTGACATATAAGACCACGATATTGTGAATCATAATAGAGTTACATCTGTGGTTGTTTCTGATATGGACTCTTGGTTTACATCTAGATTCTGTAAAGGAATATTGGAGGCATTGTGATCCCATTTTAAATTGGGGAGGACTTATTATCCATTTATTCATGGTTGGAAATAAAGGTTCATTCATGTTTTTGAAGCTATGATCTATAATTCTGTGAGTGATATTAGTAGATTATGGGATATAAATTTTTATTTGGTTTATATTTACTATAAAATTTTTTATTAGGCTTCAGTCAGGATGGCGCCCATTAATGGTTTTTAGAAGTGGCTATGTCGATCACCATTTTTTGGGTACAATTGGTAGAGCGTTCATAGATTGGGATGAGACATTTTCAAGAGATTATATAGATGGTGTAGTTTATCTAGAGTCATTTCACCATTTAATAGATTGATCATAAATCTAGTGCTTACTATCGGTGGCGGCCGCATGAGTTTGTTGTTTAGGATAAAAAGTTTCTCAAATTTTAACCATACATGGTACATTATCAATTAGGTATGTATAATAATAAAGCCTTGAGGTTTATGGGACACATTTAAATCATTGTTAAATTATGGAGCGTGGACTACCTGTTGGAATTTCAATTTTCTTTAATTATATTCATGAAGTTCTTATTGTTTCCCAGTTGATGTGGAATATAATAGATCATTCAAATATTATTTAATGGGGTGATGTGAATCTTGATCCCAATACGACATTGGATGGGAATCCAATTCAAAATATTGATCAAATAGATAAGGTAATACATGATATAGAGATCACCCAAGTATTATTATGCTAGATTTGATGACAGAATATCCATGAGTTGTGGGAGGGGAAGATGATGCAGAGGTAGTAGTGGAATTCTCTTTTTGAAGATCTAATATTTTGAGAAATTTATAGGGATATAATGAAATTATGATGGGAAATTGTAACACCCTATTAAAATTATGTTAGATATAATTTAGTCATTGAATTTAGATTCTTTTTTCATTGGATGAGTTTTTCTAACCATGAATTTGGGAGGACTCCTATAGTGTTGAAGTCATGGATTTCATTGAATTTTCATAATAATCCAACATTTTCTATTGATTCTCTAGACAATTAAACAATGTTTAATGGTATTACAAGACATGAAATTGAAAATGAATATATACCTTGAACTGAATACATAGAATAAAAATTATATATGCTTTGTATGTGTTACACATTGTGTAATCTGAGATATAATGGATTTGATCTGATGTGATACATTAGTCTACATAATAGAAAATAAAATAATTTCATGACAATTAAAGGTATTACACAACATTTAATTCCCTAAGTTATTTATTTTAGGGATATATATATATATGTATTTGAGGCTTTATTCACTTTTAATACCTCATACTCATAACCATAACTCATTCCAAAGGTGATTTTGTCTGAGTTACATCTATTTTGATTAATTATTTTAGTGATTGATTATCATTGGGGTTGGGGATCTCTTGTTCATGTAATAATTCCTCTTCTTTTTTGGTATATGATATAATTTAGATATGGTTTCTTAATTGTATACAGATTTCAACGAATAATTTTTAGGTGCATCATGTTCTATGATTTTGGATGGTCATTCATGTAGTTTCCTGTCCACATTGTTAGAGGCCATTAGGATTTCTACTTATTTGAGGTAGTTGGATTTATTCAAGCATTATAATTTCTTTTATTTCCTATTGGTCTTATTGACTCGTAGATATTTGAAATTATAATGAATGTGTTGAAATTCTCAAGGTTTCATTTTGAAGGGTCATTTTCATTTAAAATAAAATTTCATTTATTTTGGAAAATGGATTTTCCAACATGGAGAGAAATTTTCATAGATTTTAAATTTTTTTATTAAAATGTTTATAATGGTCTTGAAAATTATAATTTAAAAATATTGGACTGTGGGATCCTTGGGTGAGTTGATAAGGAGACACATTTAGAATTAGTGCATGTGACACTGTTATGAGGTATCATCTTATATATCAATGGATTATTGTAGGACAAGATATTGGTTGGATCAACCTTTATAACGTTCTAGGATCGTGAGTGTCTTGTATGTATTTATCCTTAGGATAGTTCCCGAATAGAAGTTGAATTGTTTTTATTCACTTTATACTTCATGAAATATTATTTCATTAATGTTAGATCATACATATATTTATATCTCAGTATTTTAAATATTTTTATTATATGTGGGGATATTTTTTGGATTTTAAAAAAATATTATGTACTTTAATAAAATCACAAAGAATGTAAGATAAATGAAGATAAAATTTTTTTGATAAAAATTATTATAATACTTTTTTTAAAATGTTTAATTTGTCAATTATTGATTTTGGAAAATGACATAGATTCATTGGTGGTATCTTATTGGAATATGATTACCACACCCTAATTCAACAATTTTGTAGTTTTAAACCTTATCATTCTGTACATGGGTAAAGGGAAGGTAATTATGTTGCATGATGGCTTCTCTTTATGTCACTATTTTTGTTTGGGTTGGTTTGGATGCAACAATTAGTCACATTGAGTCTTCTTTGTATAAAAATGTTATTCTCTTTGTTTACCGTATTTTGAATTGTTATATATCCCCTGATTTCACTTTTTTAATCTAGCTGTGTGTCTTGTTTTTCATATATAGGAGGATTGTTTTTTTACTCAATATTTTACCTCGCACTATAGTGGGAGAAATTGTGCCACTGGTCTCGTTGACTAAGGTGTTTCATTTATATAAGAACAGATATTTCTATCCTGTAGTACTACGCTGTGTGGTTGTGTACTACATTGAATGTCTTTTCCTCCCAAGAATGAGCCATGTTCTCTTGGAAAAACTCATATACATGGTCATGTCTATGTAATTAGTTGTATACCTATCCATATACATTGACTTGGTAGTGCCCATGTACTCAATAAGCACATCAGGTGTCATCTCACATGTTATAAATGGTATGTATATCTAGAAAATTACACGTCTTACAATGGATGGTCAAAAGAAATGTGGATGATACAAATGATGTGTGATCCTTTTCCTTTTTTATTAATCCCCAAATATTGTAACCATTGAACTATAAGCCATTTTTTTACCTAGTACATAAAGTGCGGTTAGGATTTATTTGCAGAACTCCAAACCATCATAAAGATTCATGATCCACCACTCCTACTATTGAATCAACTATTTGTTAATATAAAATCATTGTAAATCATATTAATTGGTTAATTTAGTATCTCTGAGGTAGAGAAATTATATTTCAAAGCCCCTTCCTGAATATTCCATGTGACTCTTGCACTTTCAAATTTTGTTGTTCAGTCCAATATATCATATCCATATAGTATCAACCATATTCCACCTGGATCCATCCACAAATGAAAGATACAATAATTTTCAAATAATCAACTGATAATAAGGGGGTCCAATCGCTATTAGACCCGCCCAAAAAATGTCAAATTGTGCCCCTGTTGGTGAATGGTAATGAACGCGGAGAGTGAGTGGTCGCAAATCACATGAAAATTGAAATGTCAATAATTGTCAAAGAATTTTTTGGACAGTGATATTGTATTAGAATCATTACAGGGTGAGAAACAAACCATAGTCATGAATTAATGAAATAAAAAATTCATTTCGATATTGGGGTTCATTATAAGGACCAAATTAATATCAAATTGAAGAATAGTGGTATATAACATTATTAATCAGTTAATACACATAATAAAATAGTATTTAGATCCCTAAAAAAGATTGGATTAATCGTTGGTGAAAATTGATTTCACTAGTGATGTGGATGATCCATTTTATATACTTCCAATAGATTCACCTTGATTATATCATCATTCATCATCTGATATTCACTCACCGAAAATTAATTAGAGCACCTCTCAAAAAATATCTAGGATTATGAGAATAATTTTAATGAAAATTCATAATAACATATATATATATATAAGAATAGATTTATTTCTATTAAATTTAAATAAATATATAAATAATATGTATTAAAATAAATGCACCTGCCAATGATTACGTCATCTAAATTTATAGTTCTGACCATCATATTATTTTTCCAATAGTAAAACATTTGAATCATATAAAAAAAGTCAATATGATTTCTGATTAAAGTCATAATTTAGGCTATAAAAAATTTTATATTAAATAATATCTTGGATTGATATAAAAAATATATAATATTTTTATAAAATTAGTTTTGGGATAAATGTGCCTTGAAATTATGCATCATCATAGTCCACGAATGTTAAAATATTTCAATTTATATTTTATTATTTTACATGTATAAAAAGTGTCTCTATATTTTCCAATCCAACATTTTCGTCCTTAAAAAATAATAAACTATTTTGATATTTGGTGATATTATTCAGACATCTCGTTCTCATGGGGAGGGTATCATATACTGTGTCCAAGCCATAAAACTTGAAATCACGTCCTTTTCCCAAAAATATATCCTCAGTATCTAGGGGAAGCACAAAATTATTTCATCCTATTGCACTTTGTGATGTCTTAATATTTTCAAAACTGACGATCCATTATGCACCTTCATGATTCTCTACTCCCATAATTCAATACTTCATTTTACAACCCAAAATTATTAGAAATCACCACTTTATATAGATTTAGGCACTTTGGAGGCTATAAATAACTTCTATAATAATGAAATTCAAACCACCACACACCTCATAATGTACTAGTTTTAAAAATCACACTTGGATCCATGATTCATTCATTATCATGTGTTTTCCACACTGATCCCTCCCAAAATCTCTAATGAAGTTAATTTGGGCACATCCACTATAATTACTGGGTTTCAGTCATGCTGAGACCATCCTATAAATGTTTTTGGATGTACATATAGGAAAACATCAATGAATGTCACAAAGGGTATTGTAAAGGGACAATAAGAAAGGTGCATAAGCCATTATCCATTTGTTCATGGACAATAATCAACGATCAGGTGTATTTTTGGGGAGAAAAATGGAATATTCCAGAATAACATGAATAATCAATTTATTTAAATAAACATGATAATGAGAAGGATTAAATTTATCACAGATCAAGGAATATGTCAAATGAACAAGCTTAATGTTTTAATCATTGGTATCAATTGAAATTGCATATCACTACCATGACAATGGATCATCTTTTGGTGAATAACACTTTATCAAGTGATATGTATGATCCAAAACATGTACTATCTTTATATGCAACTCCATATGATCCCTGGTTGTCATCCAATCATAATTCTCTAGTGAATTTTGTTGGAGATACTCTCCAAAACCACCATGGTTTATGTATGTCACCATAGAAAAATTTCATAACCAAATTGTAACATCATAATATTTTGTGTAATATTTATTAATTATATTTTTATTTATAGAATTTTATTGATACACATTACGTTGATTTTATATTTCAATACACACAACCGTATTTTTAAATTAAACTTGTCATATTACAAAAATAATATTATATGGTTTTTATATCATAGCCAATGGAATGAAATCAATGGATAGGAATAACTAAATTATGTAAATATATTTTTTAAGCACGTATATAAATTAAATCTTTTGTGACCAATAAATTATAAATGTTACAAGAAAACTATTTCAAAATAAAAAAAAATGTTTCTTTAAAAAAATTATAATAAAAATGTTTGCCAAACATAGACTAAATTAACATGATTTATTGATTTATATTAATGATATTTACATATTATAAATTCTATTTACCATTTACAATCAATAATCATTTATTTATAGAAATGTGATAATATGAAATCAGATTTTACGACTAAAACTATATTTTTCGAAAACACATATGTTTCGTTATCTGAATTTATTTTAAATAAATTATTGAATCATATTGAAAATATATTTGAAAAAAATATTCATTTTTTGATTTTTAAAGTCAAAAATATGCAATGGTGAATTTTAGTGAATTATTTGAAGGGATTAATTTTTTATTAGTAGTGAAGATACTAAATTCGAATTGAAAACATCCAGTTCGATTATATTATTTGAAAAGATAAATTATATTTAAGATTGTATTAAATTTTAATTAGTTAAATTATTATATATATTAGTAAAATTTATAGTATTTTTATCCTATTAGTATTTAATTTTTCTATAAATCCATTCCTGAAGTTTGAATATTTTTATACTGAAAACCCCGCTTTCTAATTGGATCTTCATGAATAATTTTAAATTAGACTTTTCTAAATTTGTGAATTAAATTTGGAAAAATGAATTTAATATTTTGAATAATAAATGTATATATTATCAAATAAGATAAAATAATTTTTTTTTCAAAAATGAAAACTCTAAACTCAAAAAATGAATTTCTGATGTCACGGTCAAAATGGGTTTACTACGTGTAATACTAAATGGATAAGGGTTAATATGTCATTAACATTTTATAAAATATATTGTGTGGATATATTTAGACCATATCATGTATGAGGTTATATAATACTCCATTTTAACCAGTTTATTATTTCAAAAACGTGGTTACACATTAAAATTTTCTAATATTACAATGGTCCCAATCACGTCACCTATAAAAGGCCACAACATATCCTTTTTTCATCACACCATAAAACCCTTTATGACTATCCAAGAAAAACCTAAAAAACATTTAACATTACTCCTCTAATATAATTATCCTTATAATGTGAAGAAGTAATACAAATAATTGTTTTTTCATTCCTATGTTGGACACTCAAAAAAGTGGTAACATTCTTTAATGAGTGGTTTAATTTTATTTCTTCCCCCTCCTCATTAAATTATTTTAAATGAATTATGACATAATAACCCAGATTTATTATATATCATTATATTTTGTTCTACTGAGGTAATTACCTAAAATCGTATCCACTATCATCAAATGTGTTACGAAATCATTATTTATATGTTTGTCAAAATACTTATTCATGTTACTTTTCCAATCATTCTTCAATTACCAACAATCATTGTCCTTAATGATGATTGATATAATGTATATATATATATATATGTGATATTTTTATCATAATTTTAATTCATTATTAATTAAACCATATATACCTTTTTAAAATTTTGTTTCCTAGTGGATAAGATAATGATACTTTTTTGTACTGTGGACTACCATTTTGTGAAGCGATGTGATTCATTTTTTACATTCACTTCACGTGGAATAAGAAAATAAGGATATTATTATTGAATATATGTGACATAAATGATATGATTAGTATATTAATTTCATATTTAACATTATTAATATATAATATTTCATTTTCATTCTCATATATTCACTCACTGAAGGATGATAACATTATTTGTGTATGTGTGTACTGTCGTATTCACGTTGCAATTTGACTCTCTTTTAATAAAACAAAAACATTTTTTTAATTTATAAGTATATTGTAAGATTTAATACGATGTTTATGATATTAAAATAATTATTTATGGTAAAAATATTACATAAATTGTTTCTATAGTTAATGTTGAAAATGAAATGTTACTCATGCGTATATATGGCGTACTATCTCCATTATCCTAACAGACATTATTTATAAAAACAATATTTCATGAATGAACCTAAAATTATAATTTATGTATAAATTTAAAAATTAAATTAATTTTATTATACTATAGATTATGTCACCATGATCAATGTATTATGATTAAAAATATTCATCTAAATCATATATAAAAAACCAAGATTTATTATTAGAGACATCAATTTAACAAGAAATTGGTAATAAATGGGTAATTACTAGTCATAATAAAAGAATATATTGTTTAATATACATTATAATGGTTTAATTATAAACTTAATATAAATATTTAGTTATATTAAATGTGTATAAAACTTGTACTATGGAAGTCGAGACTTAAGGCAAGGGATTTTTAATCGCCATTTTTTCTAGGACACATATGAAATGTCACCAGTCGTTTATTTTGAGTTTTATATATAATAACCATTTTACATGTTATAAAATTAATATATTCCACTTCATGAAATTAAATTTTCTCTTTTCTATTGTTCTTTATTGGGGATTATGATTTATAAGAATACTAAAGTGTTATAGTATTTCTATTTCAATTTTTAGTTCTAGGAGATACATGCCACATTAACCACTTTTTATATTTTTGGTGTATATAATATCAAGGAATTTCATTTATATTTGACATAATGATTTTTTTAAGATTAATTTTAGGATCACTATGCAATGGATTTTAATGTTCAAATGATAACCAATATGTAAGCAATATTTGTGAGAAATTAGGTTCAATGAAACATATGTAATGTTATGTGCCTATTTTTTTATTAAGGTTATAAAAAGACCCATTGACATGTAATATTGATAATTTATTTATTGAAATTTTATTTTGGTATTCATTTATTTTTATTATCTCATGAGACTTATGCTTCAAAATTAAAAAAATTCCTCTTTAAGATAAAATCTCATTATTTATCGAGAATTCTCATTATGATGGTTTCAATAATGAAATAGTATGACCTAACTCTCAAAAAAAGTCATGTGGTTATTTCACAATAGTTATTTTTTGATAATTTACGTTTTACATTCATTTTTCACTATTTATGTGCTTATGAGTTCAAAATATTTTGGTATTGAAAAATTTCCTTACATCCCTCTATGGTTGAAAATTTGTTTCCCATTGAAACCATTATATTTTAAAAATATATTAAATTTTTTAAAATTACTAAAATAATATTTTATATATGTTTTTATCTATATTTTAATTTTTTACAAATTATACTAAATGGAATCCTCATTTCATTTTCTAAAAAATTTCTATTATGGATTATTCCAAAATTATGAATAATTTTTTTGATTAAATGTTTACAACAAGATCAGAAATTATAGATGATATGAATATTATTTTCTATGAATATTTATTTATATATTTTATATTTTAATTAAAATAAAATGGATTTTTAATGAAATCAATTAATATTTTCTATTTAGAAAATAAATTTTCCTCCGAAAATGTTTTCAGCTAATTTCAATTCGTCATTTACAAGTATCAAACGTTATTTTTAATGAAAATGATTTGGAAAATGTTTTATGAGTTTAATTTTTTTTAAAGAATTATTATGAAAGTTTATTTTCTTAATGAATGTTCTCAAGTGATTATATTAAAAAATAAATTTCCATATCTGATGACATCCTTTGATGTATCTTTTTCATTACCTGGGATATGATCCAATGATTCCATTATTATTCATTCACTGATTTTTTTAATGAAAAAAATAGGTCGATACAAATTATTTCTCTTCCAGGGGTTATATGTTAAAAAAATTCTTCTTAATCCATTTTTTCCAAAGTTTACACTATCATGAAAAGATTAAATATTAATTAATTACCTTTTCTATAGGTTTTTATGTGATGAAATGTTTAACAAATCCATTACATTACATGGGTTATAATTATATGATACAATCACACACATATTTATGAATCTTATTATTTGATTTTTCTAACATTATAACTATGTGGATTGATTATGTAACATCCAAGTACACCTGATATTTTCTCACTAAATAGAATTAGGACCAATATCTTCATCCAAGGAATTGGGTAATCATATATATCTCATATGATAAGTAGGACTAGAATGGTGAGAAAACCCAGCCCAGTTAGGTTTTTTTTCAATTATGAAGGTCTTGGGAGTGATCCTTGATTTCTATGATGGTTTGGGTAGTGAACGAATTTCACTATGATTTCCTTGGAGGCAAGTCTTCAATACTATGGAAATCAATTTCTCTATTGATTTGAATTCCATGACTTTATGTACTATACCAATGTTATGCTATAATTAATCATATTATTTTATTTTGTTATGAATAAGAACTATTAATATTTACATCATGACACAAGATTATGATATTTTATATGAAAAATAAGGTTTTAAATGTTATACTAATGATCTAAAACCCTTGTGTTCATGGTATATTTTCATATCTCTCATTCCATCCCTTACTATGAATATTATAACACCCTATCTAATTTTTCCTTTCCACGGGTTATGAAAACAGTTTTTAAGTAGGGTATTTTTTTATTATTACTTAGCGGTTGTTCATTATTGGAGATTTTGAAGATCAATAAAAATATTAGATGATTTTCTACCGACTCTACAAATCCAAAACACTATTATGATCCTTGGGCTTGTGTTTTTTGTAATATATTGTATATATATATATTAGAATGCAATATCAATGATTGAAAATTATTAATCACTATAGACTAATTTATAGGCATTTAGATTTATTTCATTTGAATTTAAATTAATTAATTTATTAGTTTTTTAATTTATATTCACCCTACAATGGCTACCTCATCCAAATATAGGTCACCAAAAAACATTAGGTTTCACCTAGGGTAAAACCCATTCAACAAATTCAATCACTGTATTAGAATTATTATTTATGATTAATTTAATTAAATATTACATTTTCATTGAAAAAAATAACTTTCATGATATAAAATAAATTTAATAGTATTATGAAATTAATTATGAGCTCACTTAGCCTTTGAATTGTTTGACGCCTCCACATACGACTCCAAATAATATTTTATATTATATTTTATAGTCTGAAAATGAAAAATAGTGTATATAAATAGTTATTTAATCATTCCAAAAAGTCTAATAGAAACGTAATTGAATTTATATTTATTTGATTAAATTATACTATACAGTCTAATATAATGTTTTCACGATGTAAGAAGTCTAGATTTGATGGTTTTCACTCGAGTGGGAAGGATAATTATTACATGCTTATTGGTTTACATCTGAAACATTAGGGAATATGCATTATGGAATGTTTTGTAGGTTCCTTTGAATGACACGCATGGTCCTGATCTTAAAAAGATGTGTTTCAACACTTGATTTGATATATAGTGAGGTAATCCTATATTTATTTTGTATTGTATCTGTAATGTATGTGTTATATCTCAGAAACATTAAGATGAAACCATTAATCATTTTACTAAAATAAATTCATTTGATATCCACTTTTGTGCATGCCATGTATTATACTCATCATTATAACATTGGTTAAAGAAACATGAAAAGGGGTCATCCCAAATTATCATTAAGGGGAAATTTCATTAACTTTTGATTAGGGTATAGAGAAAAATAATGTGAGGAATCAATTTCATGGCACAAATAACATATTTAAATAAATATGAAACAAAAATATTTGTCCATATATCATGATATAACAACATGTAATCTCAAATGAAAGAAATATACCATTGAAAATGTGTACTGAATTATGAGTCATTGGACATAAGTCAATGAGCCTAATCATAGTCACCATATTATAACACATGTATGATGAAAATAAACATAATCATACTAATTATACTGACCCAATAAATATACATATATTATTAAATTATTTTTTAAAAGAAACATACATGGTTTACAACCCAATTATCTTGAGTCATAGTGTATGAAGAAAACTAGATTCATCGTACATAAAAGTGAAATTAAAAAAAATATTTAATTTATTCTTCATAATGATATCCTAAATTAATTTGATCTCTTATGACTACCTGGGATGAATTTGGAAATAAAAAGACAAAATTGTTATCTAAACAATCTTATAAGTGAATAAACATTATAAAGAAACATTACATGTGAGTAAAAGGTATAATATGATAACAAGAAAGTTAAGGAACATGAGTAATGATGTGGGAGATTAACATAAATAACATGGTATCATAATATTAGGTAAACAAAATAATTGTGATAGTAATATATAACATGACATAATCATGAGTTTCTAAAAATTCCAATACATTACCACATGGTTGAAAAGGTCTCATAACATATGAATTTTACTTCTTAATCCCATACTAATGTTTAATGAGGATAAATATTTACATAATAAATTTATGTTCAATCTAGGTTCGTCTATAATAATATATTCATCATTTATGTGTTCCAAAAAAGGTAAATCAATTATTATTTTATAAGAATAATAAACATACAAGGAAGGGAATGGTTTAAATAGCATTGTCACATATCATAATAAATGGAAAATTCGTAATGAATGATTTTGATAAATGAATATAATGGATTCATTACACCATATATATAAACTATTGTTATCTACGTATATATAATATATATATATATATATATAATTTTGAAACATTTCATAACATTAATGAGATAGATAGTGGGAGATATATAGAGGGTTGTCATATCCTTATTAAAAGTACAGTTTAAAGAGATCATGTACTTGAAATCATAAAAATTAATCTAATATTTATGAAATATTTTTATTTTAATAGGTCCATATAATGTTCCTATGTAATATTAAAACAATTTAGTGTCCATGATGGTGGGTAATTACTTACATAAAATTTATGTTAAAAAATTACCATTCAAATAGTTTTAAAATGGATAAAAAGTATCTCATTCATAAAATTACTAGAAGATTCATTTAATAATGATTTTTAAAAATTCATGAATGTGTAAAATATATTTAATAATCTATTAAAATTATTTTTTTTTATTTTTTTCAAAACATATATATTAGATAAAATGAATTTACGACAACTATAGAAATGAGTTGTTTTTTTTAATACACTATTTCAATAATTTTAATTTTAAAATAAATGAAAATGGTACAAATAATAAAATAATTCAATAATATATAAAAGAGAGGATAAGTAATTGGGTTTTATTATAAAATTATCATATAAATTATTTTAATGGAAATCAATGCTTAAACATTCCCAATTAAAATGATATTGTGAAATGGACCATTACCACATTGTTAACATTATTATTTTAATCACAATAAAATAAAATAACTAAAATTAAACATTAAATACCTTTAATATAAATAGGTTCATCACATAATATATAAAATTTTATGTAGATTTATATCATATAAATAAATAACTTCATATGACCAAATATTTACTAATAGAGTATAATTGGATATGAAATATCATAAAATCATACATTAGGTGTGAGAAATAATCAATGTTTTAATTATGTGTATAAAATATAAATCCAAAACAATATGGTGGAATAAGAAATATGATCATAATATTTAAATGGAATATAATCTTATAATACAAATGATTATGAAGAAGAAATATTACCGAGTGAAAATTAATTTTGTATTGAGAAACTTTATGACATTGCAACATTCAAGTATAAAACACATTGATGAAATGATAAAAATTTAAATTTTAAAATACAATTAATAATGTTGAATTACATATTTTACTTGTTAGTTATGAATTATAGATACTATATAAATGAATTTAGGTGAATAACACTAAAATATCCTTAAATGACAGAATTTGAGACGAAATTCCATAGAGTTATAGAAATATTTTTATAAAACCCAATTGAAAGAGATACATCTTTTAGAATATTTGAAAACCAAATAAATAATAATAATACATGAATTTTATTATTAAATTTTCTATATCATGTCTATTAAATATAATTTATGTGCATAAAATAAAATTATCTCAATTAAATTAGATTTGTCACAAATACCATTTCCTCAAGACCAAATCATCTCATGTATTCTGTAACATCATGAATAAAAAAATAATAGTAATAATTAGATTCCTATAAACTCATTACATGTTTATAAATCCATTTATTCTTTATATTACTATGTTATATATATAATTAATCAATTATGATAATGTCATTATTTTATGGTATTCGATTCATGAGTAAAAAATATGTTCGGTAGGATTAATATAGAAAAAGATGTACATGATATATAATATCAAGAACAATAATAATTATATATTTATATTAAATATATGGAAATTATTCATTTATAATCTACCAAGATGGATGTTTATAAAAAAATATTTATGATAAAATCATCAAGTCGGTAGGTCGTACATGTCACACCCCGACCCAAGTTACCTAGAGTCGGTGCATTATTACATATCAGTTGTATGATCAGAAGATATTAGGCCTCAAATGAATGATCAATTTACTATCATCGATTTACTAGATACATACAAAAGTTTTACATTAAATCATCAAATAATGAAAAACAACATCACTGTCTCCCTTTTGAACAGACTCTTATCCCTTAGCCTATTCTGACAGGTTAATCATAAAAAACTTCTTCGCATCCTAGAAAAAATAAAACATTGAAATCGGTGATCTCATATGATCATTAAAGATAAAAACATAGATGAAATTTTTATAAATAATCATTAAAATTTATGGCAATTTATGTAACTAAAACATTTTCCATTTAAACATAATCTTCATCATAATAGGGATGATTTAAATAAAAATAATTTCATTTAGTTACTTACATGGATATTCTACTAGTCGAATAATCACATGAAATATCAATATCCAATTTCATAATGATGGAATACATAATGTTGGACATCATTACCACATAGTCAAGGCCTTGTTCCAAGACATCAAATAAGATTATGTCAAGGCATTCTTCCAAGACACTAGATTGTCTCATGAGACCTACCGATGCGTTGAGGTGTTATAGCGGTATCTACCCATCACATACTATGTCAAATGAATTACTCATATGCAAAGATTTAATAATAACATAAAAATTATTTAAACTAGCACTACTAGAAATTGGGCTTATAGGGACAACCCATGGTCGTTGCTATATGTGACCAAAAATTCTGTCCACCACAAACGTGTTGGTCACTTTTGTGTGGGCCTATAGAGATGTCTAATGGTGGTCACTATAGGAGACTGAAAAATAGGACTATATGGACCACCAATGGTAGCCAAATTAATGGGAACCAATTTACAAAAAAAATCAATTATACATTACATTTATAGAAATCATAGAAACTATTGTCAATCAGAAGAAACATAGATAAAATGAAAAAAAAATTCAATACAAAATAGACCTCATGATCCTCAAAATCAATAAATTAAGGAAATACTTATTCACATACAGTGATCCAAACATCCTTAATACATTTCAATATATTTCTTCATTAAACCTACAATTAGATGCAATAGATAAAAGTAAACAATGAAATTGAAAATTGGACATATTTATTAAGTAACAATATATATATAAATCAAATTGGGACCTTAGGGAATTTGGGAATATGGTAAATTGGCCATTCGGTCAATTGGATAATATGTCATTCGACCATTTGGTCATTACGGTGTTACACTAACATGTGATTAAGGAATTTGGGCATTGTTAGTGTGTTAGCCTCCCCCCACCAAATAGCCCCCAACCTCACTCTAGATAGCACCCCCCCCCCACTCCGGATAGCCCCCACCCCATGGACTACCACCCCCCGAGAAATCCCCCTCTCACCCTGGACAAACCCCCTAACCCCCGGACAAACCTTCACTCCGTGTGTCATAATTGGAAAAAACGTTGTGTTTAACAGTCAAATGCACACTGAACGACATCATCATGACATTAAACCACTCTGAAACACCATAATTATTATCGGTTTGGTTAACGGGGAGACATCACATCATTCAGATTCATTGTTTTCACGACACTACTGAATATGTGTTTTTTATGTGCTTAGAAAGCATCAAAATCACACGTGGGGTGGTCAGAATATGTCTAGTGACCTCCTAATTCCATGAAATAGGATTAAAGAAAAGGGTTCATGAATTGTGAAATGGTCTGGTAGACGAATCATCAATCGGAGGCGTTGTGTGACCGCGGTGATCGAAAACACACTCTGCGTGTTGTGAATAGAAAAAACATGCGTTTAATAGTCAAATTCATACTAAATGACATCGACATGACTTGAAATAACAGGAAAACACCCTAACTATTATTGGTGATGTTTGTAATGAGAAGGCTTATAATTATGACGCACGGTTTACGTGAGACAACTGAATATGTGTTTTTTTGTAGTATGGTGCGCTTGGAAAGCAATAATGATGTGGTCAAAATTGGCTGAACAACCTCATAATTCCATTAAATTAGATGAAAATTATGGAATCATGAATTGTGAAATGTTCGGGTAGACGACATGTCTATCAGATATGTCGTGTGACTATAGTGACTGAGAATGCACTCCATCTGTCATAAATGGCGAAAACATCCATTTAACGTTCAAATTAATGCTGAACGCTATCAGCATGACTTGAAATCATAGGAAAATACAGAAAATATTTTTGGTGAGGTGTACAAAGATACCACACATCATTCAGATGGCTGTTTGTGTGGCACAACTAAATATGTGTTTTATTGGTTTTTGGTGCACTTGAAATGCGTTCATTCGGAGGTCAAAACAGGTCGAATGACCTCAGAATTCCATTAAATCAGATGACAACAAATGGTGGGTGAATTGTAAAATGGTCGGGGAGACAGAACCACAATCGGAGGTTTCGTGTGACCGTTGTGACCGAAAACACACTGTGTTCCGTAAATTTCCAAAACATGTGTTAATGTTGAAATGCATAACAAACGACATCGGCATGACAAAAAATCACCAGACAACACGCTAATTAATATTGGAGAGGTGTTATGGGAGACAGAACATCATTAGGATGTACTGTTTATGTATCATGACTGAATATGTGTTTTTAGGTGTTTGATGCATTTGAAAAGCGTGCATGGGGTGGTGGTAACCGAGAAGAACTTCCTCAGAATGCCATGAAATTGGATGAAAACAAATGGTGGGTGATTTTGGAAATGTTCAGACATATAACATGTCAATCACAGTATTTTTGTGACAGCGGTGACTGAAAACACACTCTGTATGTCATAAATGGCCAAAACATGTGTTTATCGGTAAAATGCATACCGAACGACATCAACATGACTTGAAATAACACAAGAACACCATAATTATTATTAGTGAGGTTTAAGATGAGACGACAAGTCATTCGTACGTGTGGTTTGCATGACATGACTGAATATGAGTTTTTTAGGTGTTTGGCATTCTTGAAATTCGTGTGTGGAGTTGTCAAAACCTGATGAATGACCTCAAAATTCCCTGAAATCAGACGACAACGATTGTTGGGTGAATTTTGAAATGGTCGGGTAGAAGACACGTCAATCAAAGGTGTTGTGTGACCATGGTAATCTAAAATGCACTCTGCATGTCGTAAATGGACAAAACGTTAATTTAATGGAAAAATGCATACAAAATAACATCTAAATGAATTTAAATCACACTAGAACACCCTAATTATTATTGGTGAAGTGTACGAGGTAATGACATGTCATTCGGACACGCAGTTTATGCGGCACAACTTAATATTTATTTTTTAGGTGGTTGACATGCTGGAAAAGCGTGTGTGCTGTGGTAAAAAATGACCGAATGACCCTTGGATTCCAAGAAATTGGACGAAAAAAATGTGTGTAAATTGTGAAATAGTCGGGCAGACGGCATGTCAATTGGATGTTTCGTTTTACCATAGTGACCAAAAATGCACTCTACATGTCGTAAATGGTGAAAACATGCGTTAAATGGTCAAGTTCATACCGAATGACATCGTGATGACATTAAATCACACAAGAACACCCTAATTAGTATTGGTGAGGTGGACAAGGAGACGACATGTCATTCGGACGTGTGGATTGCGTGAGACAGCTGAATATGTGTTTTTTGTTGTTTGGAGTGCCTGAAAAGTGTGCATGGGGTAGTCAAAACTAGCCTAACGACCTTGGAATGCCATGAAATCTAACAACAACAAAGGGATGGTGACTTTTGATATGGTCGGGCTGACGATACATTAACCGGAGGTGTCATGGGACCGCGATGACCGAAGACACACACTGCGTGCCGTAAATGGCCAAAACATGTGTTTAATGGTCAAATGCATACCAGATGACATCAACATGACTTGAAATCACATAAGAAAACCCTAGTTTTTATAAGTGAGGTATATGAGGTGAAACATTTAATTTAGAGTTGCGGTTTGTATAACATAGATGAATATGAGTTTTTCGGTGTTTGGCACGCTTGAAAAACGTGTGTGCGGTGGTCAAAACTGGTCGTAAGACCTCAAAATCTCATGAAATCAGACGACAATAAATGGTCTTGGAATTTTGAAATGCTCGTATGGCCGGAACATCAATTAGAGGTTTCATTTGAATGCGGTTACTGAAAATGTACTCAGCAAGCTGTAAATGTCCAAAACATCCGATTAACATTAAAATTCATACCGAACAACATTTTAATGACTTGAAATCATAAGAAAACACCCTAATTGTTATTGTTGAGTGTAAGAGGAGACAGAACATCATTCTGTTTCATGGTTTTCATGGCACGATTTAATATGTATTTTTTGGGTGGTGGGTGCGCAAGAAAAGTGAGATTGGAGTGGTGAAACAAAGCCAAATGACCTTAGAATGTCATGAAATCGGATGAAAAAAGGGTGTGTGAATTGTGTAATGATCAGGTAGATGAAATTTCAATCTGAGGTGTCATGTTACCATTGTGACCGAAAAAACACTCTACGTGCCGTAAATGGCCAAAACATGCGTTTAACAATCAAATATATACCTAATGACATCATCATTACTAAAAACCACCCATGAACATGCTAATTATTATAGGTGAGGTTTACGAGGAGACGATAAGTCATTCAGACACATGATTTGCACGACACGACTGGATATGTGTTTTTTTGGTGGTTTGCATGCTTGAAAAGCATGCGTGGGGTGGTCAAAACCAATCGAACAACCTCAGAATTTCATGAAATCAGACGACAACATATTATTGGTGAATTGTCAAATGGTCGGGTAGACGTAATGTCAATAGAAGGTGTCATGTGACTACGGTGATAGGAAACTCACATCGCGTGTTTTAAATGCAGAAAACATGCGTTTAACAAACAAATCCATACCGACAACATCGGCATGAATTGAAATCACACGAAAACACCCTAAATATCATTGGTGAGGTGTACGAGGAGATGAGGAATCATTAGGATGCGTGATTTGTGTGGCATGGATGAATATGTGTTTTTTTGGTGTTTGGCATGCTTAAAATGCGTGCGTTCGGTGGTCAAAATCGGTCAACGGCCTCAGAATTTAATGAAATTAGAAGACAACAAAGGGTGGGTGAATTGTGAAATTGTTGGGTAGACAACACATCAATCGCAGGTTTCGTCTGACAGCGGTGACCGAAAACACACTCTGTGTTCTTTAAATGGCCAAAACATGTGTTTAACGGTCAAATTCATACATAACAACATTGGAATGATTTGAAATCACTGGAAAACAATGTAATTATTATTAGTGAGGTGTATGATAATAAGAAATTTCATACAGATGCACGTTTTGCGTGGAACGACTGAATATGTGTTATTAGGTGTGTGGTGCACTTGACAATCATTAGTGACGTGGTCAAAACCAGCCTAACGACCTTGGAATTCCCTGAAATCAAATGAAAACAAAGGCTGCATAAATTTTGTAGTGGTCGGGAAGACATCACATCAATCTAAGATTTCGTTTGACCAAGGTGACCAAATACACACTCTGCATGACGTAAATGGATAAATCATACGTTTTACAGTCAAATTCATACCGAACGACATCAACATGACTTGAAATCTCAAGAAAACACACTACTGTTTATTGGTGAGGTGTACGAGGAGACGAAACATCATTCAAGACTGCGGTTTGTGCGGCACAGCTAAATATGTGTTTTTAGGAGTTTAGCTCCATTTAAATGCGAGCATGGAATGCTCAAAACCAGCTGAACGACCTCAAAATGACATAAAATCAGAATACAACAATGTTTGGGTGATTTTTAAAATTGTTGGGAAGGAGACACGTCAATTAGAGGTGTGCTGTGACGACGGTGACCGAAAACACACTCTTCTTGCTATAAATGGACTAAACATGTGTCTAACAGTCATATGAATACCAAACACATCAACAATACTTTAAATAACACGAAAAAACCCTAATTATTATTGGGGAGTTTTATGAGGAGACGACATGTCATTCAGACGCGCAGTTTTCACGGCACTGATGAATATGTGTTTTTAGGTGGTTGACTCATTTAAAAAGTGTGTGTGGGGGGGTCAAAACAATGCTAACAATCACATAATTTATTTAAATAAAGTGACAAGGAAATGTGGGTGAGTTTTGGAAATTTTGGGGTAGACAGAACGTCAATTGAAGGTGTCGTGTGACCATAGTGACTGAAATGAACACTGCATGTCGTAAATGGAGAAAACATACATTTAACTGTAAAATGCATACCGAACATCATTAGTATGACATGAAATCCATGAAAACAAGCTAATTATTATTAGTGAGGTGTATGAGGAGAATACACGTCATTTGGATTCGCGTTTTGTACAAAACGGCTGAATATGTGTTTTTAGGTGTTTGGACCGCTTGAAAATCGTACATGGTGTGGTCAAAACATGCTAAATTAACATGGAATGCCATGAAATTAGACGACATCAATGGTTGGGTGAATTTTGATGTGGTATGTCAGAAGACACAACAATCAAACGTGTTGTGTGACCAGGGAGACCAAAAACGCACTTTGCATGTCGTTAATGGCCAAAACATGCATTTTACTATCAAATGCATACCGAATGACATAGACATGATTTAAAATAACACAAGAACATCCTAATTGTTATTTGTGATGTGTACGATGAGGATTCATGTCATTATGATTTGTGGATTTCATAGAACGGAGAAATATGTGTTTTTAGGTGTCAGGCACATTTGAAAAATGTTTGTGGGGTGATCAAAACTGGCTAAACGACCCCGAAATTCCATGAAATTGGACGAAAAAAGGGTGGGAAAACTTTGAAATGGTATAGAAGATGAAACATCATTCAGAGGTGTTGTTTGACCGTGTTTACTGAAAACTCCAATGTGTTTAATAGTCAAATGCATACAGGATATCCTAGCCACACCCAGACAGCCCACCTTACCCCTAGTCAACCCCCCTCCCTGGACAGCCCCCCAACCCCGAACATCCCTAACATGACCCCCAGACAGCTCCCCACACCCCCAATCACCCCCCTCAAATTATTTTTCAATTAATGAATAAATCAATAAATAACTTTAATTTAATAATAAATAGAAACGAAACACACCTCGTGAATATCATGCATCATGCGCGATCATGGATTCTACCTCAATCCTATGTGCCGGAGTCCTAAAACAAAATATAAAATATAACTATTTAATAACAAAAATAATATAATTTAAATATATAATATTAGTATACAGCTGCATTGTATGATCTCCTGCACCAATACCTGGACGAACATATTCTCGCATTGTTCTAACCTCAGCGATAAATTGCGCATTTATATCCTCAGATGTGCGTAAATGTGCCTAGAAATTAGAAAGGTTTTGTGTCATATAAGAAACAATAGGACTGACAACCTCATTGCATGATACTACAGAATGTGGAATCCATATTCTATAGGTCAAACAATATCCACGTCTATCACTACAAATAATGTGATGCAATATCTCATCCCTTCGCATGAGAAGTTGTCGTTGATCCACTGGTAGTTATACTAACTCCAATTAAAATTGTGTCTGTGAAATATTATAACATATATATATATATAATATTATATAAAGATTCATGTATGTATTGGTAATGAGTACAATCACTTTTTATAAGAGCTGTAGCCTCAGGATCATTTTGATCATGAATCCTCATCCACACCGACATTTTATCAGTATGTTCACCATGCTTCCGCAACTTTATACCAATAAAATATAATAATATATCACAAAAAAATAATAAATAATAAAAAATGAATAATAAATTCATCATGTCGAATCTGAGACACATGACGTGTCCCGAGCGTTTGTGATGGTCCATGTAACGCTCAAATCTCGGAATGGCATGTTGACACCTCCTACAAACAATTAATTCAAATTTCATGAAAATAAAATACCACACATTCTTGAAAATATATATACCAAAATAAATATACTAATTGTGGCGGCCTCAGTAGATCAATATTCAATAATGTCACACCACTAATATGAGAGAACACCTTTTGGGACTTTTTCCAGAATGTCTACGACACCCATATTTGGTAGCCAGTGCTCCCTCTAGACTATGTTTTTATAATATTTCCACGTATTACAACATTTACTCATAAAACTAGGCCAATACACATTGGGGGACACTATAAGATTATTATATATAAGAAAAAATCACACATTTTAGTATTTTTTTAAACATATGGAAGAAACTAAATTGGTCATCTTACACGAACATCCCTCCAAAGCTGTTCATATGTATCCTGAGGCATTTAAACACAGTCATGTGTGGACACTGAAAATCAATGTGGGTTGCATATGATATGAAAAAACTGATGAATAAATGCAGGGGTAGTCATTCCCACAGGATGAAATCCGTCGACAAATGACACAACATAGATAGTGTCAGAATTACATGATTAAATACCACGACCAAGGCCCATGTTGCAAGAGGAAGATGAAGTTGAGTCTGATCCTGTTGAAAACTATTTTTAACAAATGTTCACAGATATGTATATATATAAATATATGTTTATAAATTACATAAATAATATGAAATAGTTAAATTCAAACATACCTCGACCCTGAGACGTAGATGGATCAAATGGATAATGTGGATCTGCTGCAAGTTCCCCAGACATGCCATCGACCATACAAAACATTAATAAGGGGACCATCCATAATGTAAAAATGATAAATTGGATTGTTTTTCAAAAAATACAACTTTTATTGTAGTAAATCAAATAATAAGTAATAGGATAATTATTTGTAAATGGATTTTAAAAAATATTAACAAAACAAAAATGGAATTATGTAAAAAATGCTTGTATTTAGAGGGGGTGTTGTGGGGTTGTCCGGGGTAGGGTGGGTGTCCATGGTTGGGGGGAGGGGAAATGTCTATGGTAGAGGTTGTCCGGGGGAGGGAGACCGTCCGGGGTGGGGTTGGCGCCCAAGGGGGTGGGGGTGTCTGGAGGCATCTGTGGGTGTGGGGGGCTGCCCGGGGGGGGGGGGGGGGCTATCCGGGTTGATGGGCTGTTGTCTGAGGGGTGGGTGTGGGGGGCTACCCAGGGGGGTGTCCGCGTGGGGAGTCTGGGGTGAGTCTGTGGGGTAGGGGCTGTCAAGAGTGATAAAGGGTTATCTGGGGTGAGGGGGGATGTTTGGGTGGGCTGTCTGGGGTGGGGGAGTCTCTAGGGTGGGGTAATTCAGAGGATGGGGGGATATCCAGGCGCTGGGGGGATTTTCAGGGTGTGGTTGGGGGGGGGGGATGTTCGAGGGGGTGGGGGGAGTGACCATCCGGGTGGGGGTGTCAGCGAGTGCGGGGGAGTTTCCAGGGTGGGGGCTATCCAGGGGGTGGCTTTCTGGGTGGGGTTGTCCTCTGTGGGGGGGGGGGTTATCTGGGGTTTGTCGGGAAAACCATTATACACATTTTATTAAACATGAATATCAACTGTTTCTCCTTCAACGACCACTCTAACCCCATAAATATCAAATTCGCGTTGAACTATGATATGTTGATCATGTTGTTGGGAAACACAAGGATCAGTCTTAAGTTCATCTAATTCAAATAGAAACACTCCTCACTGAGAAAGTTTCACAACAACTTTCTGACAAGGATATGAAGCTAATGTAACGATGAATACTTGTTCCTCTTGTGATTTAAAAATAAAAGTTTCCTTATCAACTCTTTATGTTCTGTATATCATATATTTAAAATTCACCATTCTAAACTGATATTTGTTGACTTTACTTCCATGTACCGGATCAACCCAATTACACATTAACAATATGTACTTCAACCCGTATGCATATAGAACATCAATGATATCTATCAATTTACTATATTAATAACAATAATCGATGAATAGAAAACCAATTCCACTATTTTTTGTTTCTCATTTTTCTTCAACATCTTTAATGCATAATCTAAATCCATTAGCATCTATAGAATTATAACGACGAGTCATTATAGATTGACCCTCAACTAGTTGGATAAATTCTTGAGTTAGCATGGGGTCACCTAACTCCCTCAGCAAATGATCCTACAAAATTCATAGAATTCTATTATGTTTTCTGCAAAATGAAATTATTATAATACAAAACTCATAGTGAAAATCATTTTGTACGTACAAAATCCTTGAACCAATCATGAAATGACACATAATGAGACTATAGAATTTGATAATCAGTCACATGATACAACTCTACTTTTAGAAAATTAAGTTAAAAAATTAATAAAATGAAATTAATACATATAAATTTAATAAATGAAAAGATTAATATAAAATATAAATGGGGTTTCATTTTAAAAATATATATACTTTCCATAAATGATTATTCAGGCATAAACAATTACCTTTAAAATGGGAATGTGAAATAATTTATTACAATATTAGTAAATTTGGAATCATAACCCCCATGAAATAAATAACTTCAAAAAAAATTAAAAAAAAATAATGAATATAATGATTTTCATTAAATTATATTTAAATTTTGTAGTAGATACAACTTATATAAATGAATAGTTTCATAATACTAAATATGTCTGAATGGGTAAAATATTGAGATGATGACTTTTATAAAGATATTAGATTTTAGGTATAAATAATCAATGACATGATTAGGTGTATAAAATATAAATCCACACAAAGATAAAATAATATGTAATATATTAAAAAACAATTTCACACATAAACATATAATATCAATGTCAATGAAGAAGTAATATCACCCAATGAAAATAAATTGATTTATGAACATCTAACCACCTGGTAACATTCAAGTATAACCCCCTTGGATGAAATGATATGAATTGAAACACTAAAATACCATAATGTATGATGGAATAATGATATTACATCACAAATTTTTAGTATATGGTCTGTAAAAATAATAAATGGGTGTAACTATAAAATATTCCTCGATGAAGGGGATTTGAGATGGAATTCCATACAGTTTGAGAATTATTATCATAAAAACCAAATTGAATGAGAGAGAGATCATTAAGATGAGGATAAAATAGGATTATAAAGAATAATAAATGATGTAAAATATTCAATTTAAGTATATAAACAATTTAAAATAATTTTGGTGGATAAGATAAAATATATATTTTCGGAGAAGCATGTTTTGTGATAAAGACCCTTACCTATAGCGTGGATCATCACTTATGTTTCTATTCTTCATGAATAGATGAAATATTTTATTTATCTACTTAAATTAAAATTAATTTATTCTATTCATTTTATTTTATTTTTTAAATATATATATATATAGTCAATTATGTTCATGTGAAACATTTTAGTCGTACTCTATTATTGTTTTTAAAATGAACTTGGTAGGTTTACTGTGGTAAATAAACTAATATTTTCATCATCATTGGAATAATAATCATAAAATAGTTATTATTATTATAGTTTAATTTTACATTTAATACTATTCATGATGTATGTTTACAAAAATGAACTTCATTACATTCTTGGAGATGGTTGGTTGTACATACATACGAGCAACATTTCTATTTTCTTATGATCATGATAGAAATAAGGGAACTGTTATTTTATCATTATATTATTATTATTATTATTATATTATAATAAATATAATATTATTGCCTTAGATATATTTAAATATAGGATCCATGTGATGCATGAATTAAAAATTATTCACATAGATTAACTATGTTGTAGTACACCATACATAATCACGATGTTATCATTTTTAATAGGTGATTATGAAAGAATATGTATGATATATTAATTTTCTATAAATATTATTATAACATAAATATTATTTATATACATTAAATACATAATTATGAAAATTATTGTGAGGTTATTGTGAAAATTTATTTACAACGGTTCAAGAGGCGTTAGTCTTTTGTACACACAAATGACGATTTATTTTCCAAGTTGATTGAAGAGAAGATAAATGTAGTATATTCCATAAAAATAATAACATTTCAGTATATGGGAGTTTATTTTGTTATTTTATCATAATTATTTACTATAAATTTTTATAATTTGATGAAAAATATCTCTTTGTTAAGAGAGAAACCTCTTCTTTAGACCACCAATTTAGGATTATTCCAAAAGCCTTCCCAGATTTCCTATCTCATAAAAAATACCAATAATTTTTTTATATGAATGTAAGGAAAATATTTTTTTCATTTTATTTTTGAACCAAAATGGTTTTTATCTATTTAAATAATATTATAAGATGTTCCCTTTTATATTTTTGAAAAAGTTTCATTTATCTAAACATCGAATACAATTCATGAAATGTTAGTATAACTCACAAAAAGTGTCTCCAATATTGAAAAATAATATATTAGTTGGATTATATGGGAGATAAAAACATCTTAACTTAAAAAATAATCATTTTTAAAACTTTTTATTCCATACCACTAATGTTTCTTAATTTAACCATTTTAGTTTTTCACCATAGTAACTTGTTTTTTTACTATTGTAGATGTTTATTATGTCATAAAATTTCATTTTAAAAATTATAGATTACAAATTATTTTTATTCAAAATAGTGTATCTATTTAATATAATTTAAATCACATAATTGGTAAATTCATATAAAATTATCCATGAAAAATGTGCCGATTAATGGTTTTTTAGGAATTTCAAATTTCAACCATATGATGATATCTCATTAACTATATGAAAAGAAATAGTAATTATATGAATATAAATTAATATAAATATGTTTATAATATATAAATTTTCAATATCTATTTCATTAATATGGGATATTTTAATTAATTAAAATTGATAAGCATTATACACATAAGAATAATTTGCAGAAAATTGTGTTTTTATTCATAAAAATAATCTTCTACCAAAATAAAAAAAGGATTAAAAAATGAAATTTTAAAAATATTTATAAAAACAAATATTCATATCTATATTTGATTAAAAATACAAAATATATTAGAACTATTAAATTTCTATTTCTAAGGAAAATACATGATATAATTTCAATAAAACCAGTAATACTCCATATTCACAAAAGACTTTTATGAAAAATCATAAACATTCATCCCACATTATTATTTCAATTATGATTTTAAAATTATTTTTAATTTTAAAATAACATTTCTAAAATTTTCATAATTTATTTATAATACGTTCTTGCTAAAATGAATAAAAATAATTTTTTTAACAATTCATATTTTTAAACTGGAGAATGATTTCACTAAAATTTGAGTATTTATTTATAATGAAATAATAATTAAAAATATATTATATAAAACATTTTTTTTTTTTTTAATAATATGTTTATTCCTATACATACAACCAATTTTTACATTATCTTAAAATGGTCATTATTAAATAATAATATTATAATGGTATATCATGGTTCATATAATCATTTTATTGTTGATATATACACTATCAATCATTTTTTTCTTTTAAAAAATCATATTCATATTTAAATAATTTTTGTAGGATACCCACCATGAATCTAATTACATTTTATGAATGGGATAATCAACTATGTGCCTTCTTGGACTTCGGATAATTCCCACATATATCCATATGATTTGGATAACCCTCTCATGTACCATTTATCTTCTGAAAAAACTCATCTATACCTATATGACTCGAATTATCTCACCATAAACCCATTATATTTGTATAAACCTTCTTGTTTAACCCATTTTATTATATAAATAATCTCTTATCCCCTTTATCATGGGTTAAATCCTCTTATCAACCAATTTCCTTTGGAAAAAGTATATAATATATCCATTTACTCTCATGATATATAAACATTAATATTTCATTTAATGGAGATATAATAACCCACCCATCATTCATACATACAATAGATTTATTCTTAAATAAAATAAATCATCGCATTAGTTAGAATCCATTTAATGATAAATAGATTTTTTTCAATTTCTAGATGGTGACAAAAAATAGACCTTATATGTGAATGATTATCACCAATTCAATCTCCTGAAAAGATAATAATATAATATCATTTAGTGGGTAATTAATGTTCAGAAATTTATGAGTAATAATATAATATATAGAAAACTAATAATGATATAGTGAAATCGGAAAACTTATTTTTAAAACATATTTATCAATGATTTAAAAATATATGTTATGGTCATGTTTATAATTATTATTTTCATAGGTGATGTAAAATATTTTAAAAAATATTTAATATTTAAATATTCATTCAGTAGTGGATCCATAAAAAACATAAATGAATCTGAAAGGTAAAGTGAAAATAATATGAAATGTTTTAGTTTTAAAAAATTTATAGGTAATTGATCTTTTGAAATTAACAAAAATAGTTTTAAAATATATTTTTATTTAATTATAGTATATTTTCTTTTAAAAGGATGTAAAACCTTCTTAGTACATGAAATGTTTTTCAAAAACCAATATAAATAAAAGTGTAAAAAAAACTCTCTCTAAAATATAAGTGAAGGGATATAAAGTTCACATGTTATAACAAGTAATTAATTTTTGAAATATTAGTGATACATTTTGTAGGTATTGAAAATATGGACAAGGATGGGAAGGTAATGTTATATTATGTGGGAATTATTCTAAAAAATAATGTATTTTTTATAGTGAAATCATTGGCCAAGATTGTATATTTGAATGACTGGTTCAAATTTACTAAAATTTATTAATAATGTAGGATGCAATAAAATATTTTTTTGGAAGTAACACATATTGGAAAAACGATTTTCAAGAAGATTAAATATAAAACAACAAAGGTAGTTGAGTTAAAAAAACCCCTTACAATAAGGGTATATTATGAATCAAAATCCATTAAATATGAGAACACAATATGGATGTTAAAATTTAATTAATGTCATTAATAGGTAGATAAATATTCATTAGTAAGTAATAAAACCATATAAATTATATCATGGTGCATAACAAGAAACATTGATCATGAAACTAAATTTGAGACAAAGAACCCAATCTTGTTATGGTAACATATAAATTAATTAAAATAAGAGATATTAAATGAAATTTAGGATCTTTTGTAATGAAATAAAATATTTTCAGTTTAATTGATGGAAATGTAGTATTGAATAAAGCATATCAAATAAATAATTATTTCTATAATCAAACAAGTATAATGGATTTTAAAATCAGATAAAGAAACCTTTAACTTGTGTTTCCTCTTATCTAAAAACACTCTAACCTCTACAATCACCAACATAACTATCATTGTAACTATTTAGTGACCAATGTACTACCAATACCTTTTTATAAACATAAATTATAATCATTTATTATACATTAATTACATAGATATGGTTTCTCTTCATCATAAATGTTTTCAATTATAAATATAATGTATATAATTTATAATCTCAATATTTATACACATTAGTTGATAAATATTCATAAATATATGATATATTATATTTTTTTTAATGTATAACATATATTGTTTCTGTATCCTTATATCATTTCAATCATGTCTTGGTTATATTCTCAGAAAATAAAATTACTGAGAAGATTTCTATATATTTTTAGTAATAAAATGTGATATTTTAAAAATATGATAACTAATAAATATAAGATTTATAAAACCATAATAAACAATTATTCAGGTATTAACTAAATATATTATTGTTAATTATGTTCTTCTATTTAACCATTATAGTGTTTTATACCATCATTAATTTCTATGGTTAAACCGACCCATAAAAACATCTTATAACTCATTGTTAGAGTATGTATATGGAAGGGAATAATAAATTCAATAATAATAATAATGACACTATTTTAATTTTACTACATTTTATAATAATATTTTATGTGCATTTAATTAATAATGAAAATATAGATCAAGAAAAATAGGTTATGTCATGGAGTTGGTAATACCCCATAAATATAGTTAATATTATCATTTGATAATGAATGTTAAGTAATAAATGTAGATAGTTATTTTTTCAATAATAATAACAATATAATAATATATATGAAATATATTCATAATCTTCATCCTTACAACCAACATATGTATGTTGTGGATAATGACTTAAGATATCACTTTGTGGAAGCACTAGTCAACCTAACTGCAAAATAATTCTTATTTTTATTTAAAAAGTGGATGGGGAGGAATACGTAATTGTGATTATATTAATATATTAATAATTAATTAAAATGATGCATAATTTTTAATTATATTACTATAGTTAGCATAGGATTGGATGAAAAATATTATGAATAAATGTCAGTGTATTAATTAATACTCACATTGGGTCCATGGATATTATCTTGAATATATCCTTATAAATAAAGATAACTGGATAAATAATTGAGGCTAGTAGATTATGAAAATAATGTTAGCTTTTAGGATGATATGAATTAGAGATTTTAAGGATGAAATTATTAGGTATAGGTGAAACATTTAGTCGTACATGTGATCCCCTTTTATAAATTGTTAAATTTGAACTCTATTGACTACCCATTATTGTTCAATATTGGAATGATAATATTAAGGGTTAAATGGAACAAAACAATTAATTGACTGTGGGGGACATCTATGTTTGACCTATACACTACAACAAATTTTCCAACTTGTCTCAAATATGTTTCAATCTTTTTTCCACTTGGTTTTTAAATTTTCTTATTCTATTTACAATGGTATGAATTTATTTTCCATGTAAATTATATTTTAAAATTAATAAAAAGTAAACTATTTTCAAAATATTATTTTGATAAAAATAAATTTAATCCAAAAATAATCTAATTAAATTTATATAAATGATAAAATTATAATAAAATGAAAAATATAATTAGAAACTTCTTTTGGAAAAGCAATTTGTTTTCACCATTTAGTATACAAAATATTACATTACATTAATTAACAAATAAAATAGTGAATCTTTTTTAATAAATTTAATAACATAATATCATAATAGTAATATAAAATATTTCATTTCTAATTATGAGAAAAAAGGTAAAATATAAATTAAAAACGCTTTCAAAATAACCCTTTCACCAATATTAGGTTCATTAATGTTAATCATTGTAATCCAACATTCATACATATAATTAAATAATACTTATTAAAAATTATGAATATTTTGATGTAAAATATTAAATTACCAATTATATATATTTCTTATATGTGATGGAAACCATTTTTTAAAATATGTTAATAAAAATTTCTTTTAGAATATAATATTTCTTATTTTAAAAAAATGATATAAAATGTATTAAAAATTCAATATGTGGAACATAAATAATTTATTACTTTATAAATAAATATTTTAATGTTAAAATGGGTTTAATTAATTATCATTTTTATAATAATATTATACATTCTTAAAATTGAATGTATTAGAAAAATATGAATTATTTACTATTCATCTATAAAATAAATTATTTTATAAAAATATCAAAACATATGATCCAATTAATTTATATATGGTTAATTAAAATATGAAATTAATTTTTTAAAATTATAATTATAAAATTTAAAAAATTATAATTTAAATTAATACTATATATATATGTAAAAAAATTATTTTTATTGAAAAATTCATTTATAAAATATTAATTTATTTTAATCATATATTTTATTCATTTTTATTATAGATTATGCTATTTTATAATATATGATTTCTTATAATTTTATTTTCATAATAATAAATACATCATGGCTAATTTTTCTTAGGTGATGAGTATGGTGAAAGCTCTCAAACATAGTAGTAATTTAGATTTAATTTATTATAAAATACCTAGTGTACATCATATCCACTCCATAAAAAATTAATTCATCAAATTTTGAATATAATAATATAATGGATGATGCTAAAGGTATCACAATACCAAACCAGCACTCCTAGATCCAGTTCAATAAATAGTCATTACATTTTCTGGATTTGATACCCAGAAAACATGAAATTATTTCAAAGATAAAAAAATTAAAACATCAGAATGAAATATTGAATCATATACATGGGAAAGGAACATTTAGTTTTATAGTTTTATTGAATTATTAATAAAACATATATAAAATTACTATTGTATTTAATTGATCTTTTCTTCTAATATACGGATATTTTCATATTCTACATTAATTGTTAAAAATATTCACTATAAATTCTCACATAGTAATACGTTTTTGAAAATATTAATTTTTCATTCATTATAGTAACATGGGAAGATGGAGAAAATAATACGGGTGAGATCAAATTATCATTAAGGGTTGAAATATACATTAACAATTGACTGTACATAGGTTCTCTGAAAACATATTTAAAATAATCATTGTCCACATAGATAAATAATATCTATTTTATCCCAACAAAATATTCCAAATAGAGTAAAAATAAAATCAATGGATTATTTAATTGATTAATATAAATAACATAAAAAAAAATTTAAAAACTTTCTTGGGGAAAATACCCTTTCTACATTGAAAATAACTGTTAAGAAATAAAATTTTCATTAATATTACGAATTTTTCTTTCTTAAATTAACATTAGAAACATTCATTGAAACCTATAAATCAATATCATTAATATGGGAGAAAAAATTGTAGTCAATCAGTATATGTTAATTGGAATATTCCTTTCAAATATTCATATTGAAAGGGAAAATGTTTCCATTAAAGGAGATTGAGTTATAAAACCCCTAACCACATGGTAACTCTCCTATCATATACATTTTGAAAGATATTTCAAATTATAAATTAAAATATATTGAATTATCATGGATTTAAAATATAAAATGAAAAGGCCATATTATATACCCTATATAAAATAATTTAGTTCGATAACATTAAAATATGCCTTAATGAAAGCAAAATTAGATGATATCTCTGATCTCAAGAACAAAGATTCTATGTCTGTCCAATAACAAATTTATAATAAAATTTTATATATTGGTTTAATTATTATGAACAATGTAATGGTTTAATATATTATCATTAAATAATTTATTTAATTTATTTGAACACCATTTTAAATTATATTTTTAGTCTTTTCCATATATACTATTTTGAGAATGTTTTGTTCATAATTTCACAACGAAATCATTATGTGGACTATGATAAATATGGATATTGATAGAAAAATATATAGAATAGCATTCATTACATGTTGATAATTTTAACATTAATTGTAATTTTAGTTCTTAAAATGAATTATTATTATCAAATTGAATTATCTTATAATCATGGAGACAATGGGTAGTAGACACACATAAGTATTGATTCAATCATTCAATGAATAATATGGGAAATAAGATAAATAAAAATTTTCTTTAATTAATGAATATTATATCATTAATACCATATTAAATCGTTAAATGTAATTATATATACCTTCCATGTTAGGATTTTGAATAAAACCGAACACATTTCTTCAAACAGTTTGTAATCAAAAAGTATGCATGACGACAAAATCATATATCAAGGGGTGTGATTTTAACAAATTCATGTCATAATTTACCAAATAATGATAATTTTTTCCAGAAAATCATATATATAATGTAAATCAGTTTTTATGGTTGTTCGTTATGCGTGGTATTAGAAAATGAATTTTAATAGATTGTGAGGTGGTAGATTGATGTACAAATGAATTACTGTTTCACATCCCATTAGATGATGGACAAGATGGATTAATGTAATTATATAACATCTCAAACCTGGTGTCACGATCTAGTGCCAGGAGGTGGTCATCCACATTATCTTACACGCACCTCCTCACACACCAAATTATTTGGACTAATAGCGAGGGTTTACTATTAATCACATGGTGACTATACCAGATTTATCATAGAATCAAAATTTTTGAAATAATTTAGAATTGGTAATAGATATAACCATTACTAGATTAAAATTAATATCTCCTGATGAACAAAATAGAAAATACAATATACCAAACTAAAAAGTAGATATATAATGACATTATGTATAGCCACCAATCCTCTTAATTCATTTTGAATTCATAATTATAATGATAATCATCATGATAATGTTACACTATTAGGATCAATAGGTTTAGTGTCTTGGTCCAACTTGGGCCTAACATAACATTTAAAACAGTTAACATAAACATTTATTTAATTCCTTCTTCTCTAGCATCATATTGTCACATGAACATCCCATAGTACATGTATTCACATAAGGATATAAATAAAAAAAGGGGAAATCTAAAATCCTAATAAGAGTGTAGATAAGAATTATATTTCATGTTGTGAGCATAATCATAACATTATCATAAATATCAGGACATGAATCTTAAATAAATGACTTGAAATGTGGCAATGTAGAAAAAAAGAAACATAGTGTCTTTATGGTGTACTAGCACACATAGTTGGTAACAATGCATGCATTATTTGCACACATTATTTCTCTTTTACTCATGAGATTCATCAGTTTACCAAATTCATTAGAAAACTATATAATTCTGGGTGCACTCTTCACATCCTAATATTTACATTATCATTCATTCCACATTAAAAATATGTAAAAAATGAACATAATAAAACTCATTGAAAGAACCCCATATCACATAATAAATAAAAAATTCATAAAAATTTGGTTCCAAAGGATATAGGGAATTTAATTCATTAAATACAACAATTTACCATGAGTGAAGATTAAAATAATAATCATGATGTAAAAAGGGTGTGTTCATTTGAAAAAAGAGTTCTTTGGGAAAACATTAGGGTTTTCATAAAATCAAATAGATAACATTTATATACCATAAATGGTATTATAATGATGAAAAATGAATTTTATGGATTAACCATACCAAAGATGGAGTGAAAGAGGGAGATCCTGAAGAAAGAATGTTGGGTTTGATAATTTCCTCTTACCTTGTATGTGAGAGATTTATTCACATTAGTGCCTTGTATAACCACATTATATTAATTAACTAAGAATTCAAGAACCATGTGTACATGAATATGGTTCATTATTATTTCATTATGATATTTTAAGGGCCTTTGGTTGAGTCATAGAGGCTAAAACACATTTTTTGGGAATGATCATTTTTATGGTTTTCTTCAACAGTCCTTTTATATTCATAAATGGATGTTTGTGTAGAAACATGAAAAATAACCAGAACTGGTCATTCAAGTTACTAATGAAATTCCAGAATATTAAATAATACTATAATGAGTTACATTATATATCATTTAGATGTATCATTATATAACAATTAAATGATGATTGTTTGGGTTATTTTTTGCAGGTTTTCAACCACAATGAAATTTTTTTGTTTAATTATTTAGTAATATGAAGATATCTTAAATAATGAACATTAAATACTGACTTAATGCATATAAAATATTATGGTTCAAGCATAAAAATGATTTTAGGATCAGATCTAAATGTATAAATGAAAAAAATGACATGTTGTTCTTCAAGGTGATAAATTGAAAACACATGAACAACATTTTCATTTATAAAATAAAATCATGTGGATAAGGGGATTAAATTATATATTATATCATTAGTATCATAAAATTGTATTATATTTGAGTTAAAAGATTTTCCATACCATGTTGCTGGGAATTGGTGTGGATATATTAAGAAATGAACATGAAATTCAAAGTAAGATAAAGGAAAACATTGAGTAAGGAATTACATCTTGAATCCTCCAATTGAGATCATCCTGAAAGAAGATAGGAATGACATTTTAATGATACTAGACGATATTAGATGATGGGGAGCAGCTCAAGAAGATTTTTGGATAGAGTTTAGACAAGGCTTGAATCCTAAGAGGAGTTAGCAAATGAGGGTGTGAAGGGTGTTATGTATAGTGGAGGGGAGTGGGGTTTCAACAATATTAAAATTATTAATTTATTTTTTATCCAAAATAAATGTAATACTGAGTCATCCATGAATAAATACAATAATTTAATCATGTAAATATGAAATAATTGGGATTACATCAGAAAAAAATAATACATGACTCTATAATTAGTGTATTTTCGTATTTTGTAAATTATGTTATATCATTATTCATAAAAAATTCATGTATCTCAAAAAAATACAAAAACATAACATCAAATATTTTTCTCTATGTTTAATCCTAAAATGAAGTCATTTTTTAAATAATTATTTTCTAAATAGGATTAATTTAATTTCTAATTAATATCACAATTTACCTGAAAATTAGAGTTTTTATAAATAAAATTGAATTTATAATGCATTAAAAAATTACATAAGGACTTATAAAATTATCAAAAAAGCAGAAGACATAGAATTGTAAATTTATGAAAAAAAATTACACATTATTTTTTAAAAATAATTAATTAAATATAAATAATTTTTTATGAATTACAAAATAAAAATATTCTTAATAAGATCATGGTGTCACATATAAGAGGCCTAATGTTTATTTAATCAATATATGGTAAGGTTACTATTATTTTGGATGACTTACATTAAATTAGTATCATATTAATATTTCTAAGGGTAGGTTAATATTCATACAGGAAGGTTACTATTCAAAAAAATATGTTTCTTCTATCAGACTCCATACATCTTACTGATAGCAACCATGTATGCCTGATTTCTGAAATTAAAAACATAGAAGTGTAAAAATTATGTTATATGGTCACATTTTATTTAGTATCATTATATGTCACTATGATTCCTAATGTTATTAAAATATAATTTATAATTATAAGAATGGAATTACATTGATAATACTATGGGTCTTTACATTCTTACCCCCTTATAAAATTTCCTAACTATTTTTTAATTTTAAATAAATATGTGAGGTTCTTTTCCTTCATTTCCTACTCGGGTTGCCATGTTGCTTCCTCAAAATTATGGTTCCTCCACAAAACATTAACATGATGAATTTTCTTCTTTCAAAGAAACTTATCTATCTATTCTAGAATCCATACTCGTTGCTCCTCATAAGAGTGATCATATTCCTGCTATACCACCTCTGAGTTCAGTACATGTAAGGGGTCTTGTTTGTACTTCCTCAAAAGTGATACGTGAAACACATCATGAACTTGACCTATATGATGTGGAAGTGTAAGATCATAGTCCATGGCTCTTATGCAGTCAAGGATCTCTAAGAGGAAAAAATATTTTTGGATTATCTTCGGCTTCTTTCCAAATCGCAAGGCTCGCTTACATGGTGATATTTGTAGGAAGACATTATCTCCAATGGGATACTCCAAGTCCCTTAGATGGTTGTCAGCATTGAAATTTTGTCCGAATTGAAGTTTCATTAATGTGTTTTTGGATGACTTTAATATTATATTTCATCTCATTCAGAAGATCAGGTCCATGTAGTATTCTTTCTCAATCTTCAACCCAATAGATTGGTTTTCTATATTTCTTTCCATATATATCTTCATATGGATCCATCTAAATACTGAAGTGGATGGTATTGCTGTATGAGAACTCATGCAATGGGAGATGCTGATCCCATCCACCTATGAATTATAATGAGAACACACTTGGCGTATCGTCATGTTTCTGAATTGTCCTTGCAGACTGGCCATTAGTCTAGGGGTGATAGGTCGTGGTAAAATTTAATTCAGTACATAATGTTTGTTGAAGGATCCTCCAGTATTTATATGTGAACCATGGACCGCAGTCCATGATAATAGATAGTGGAACTCCATGCAGTCTCACCACTTCATTAACATGTATCTTTTCAAGTAGTTCAAGTAAGAGGTCTTCTCAAATAGAGGTAAAATTATCAGTCTTGGTGAGTCAGTCAAACACATCCCATAAATCATTATTTCCCTTAGACGCCATCCGAAGAACCATTACAAAGTACATAGAGAAATTATCTAGTTCCACAGGGGTATTGGAAATGGTTACATATCCCTTCTTTCATTTGTCACTCTGCTTTAACTTTCTAACATAACATGCACCATGATATATATTCTATAATATTTTCCCCATATTATCCAACCAGAAGTGTTCTTGGAGATCACATTGCATCCATGTGCCACCAGGATGGATAGAAAAGTTGATAAATGTGCATTTTATAACAAGTCCTTCATAATCCTAGGTGATGAAGTAACACAAATATTCACTCCAAACCAAATCACACCTATATCATCGATATGGAACTCATGCAACTTCCCTTCCTTTATTTCATTCACCCTATTTTGTAACACCAGATCATCCCTTTATACCTCATTAATATTCTCTTTAAATAGATGGTTACAGAATCATTTGGCCATGATAGGATTTTACCCATGCCCTTATAACTTCTAAATCCATCCATTTCTTATCGAAGAAGATAGGGTCTTTCCAAATATGTTACATTGATAGGGTAGTAGGTTCTTTTCGGCTTAGAGAATCTGCTACTTTATTATCCTTTCTAGGATGATATTGAATAGATAAATCATTATCTTTTATTAGCTCTAACTATATAATTTTATGCACATTGGTCTCCTCTTGTGTGAATATATAATTTCATGACTTTTGTTCGATGTATATGTCACAATTCTCACCATAAAGGTAGTAACAATATATTTTCAATAAAAAAAGCACAACTGCTAGCTCTAAATCATGCATCGAGTAGTTCTTCTCATGGATCTTCAACTTCTGTGAGGCGTACAATATCACATTATCATTTTCATGAGTACAAAACCCAAGACTTTCATTAAAGAGTCAATATAAATCTCAAATCATTCTCCACTCTTCAGTAATGTGAGTCTATGTTTAGTGATTAGCCATCTATTTACCTCTTTGAAGCTTGCCTCACATTCTTTTGTCCAGAAAAAACATTTTTCCCTTTCCATGTTAACGTAGTTAGTATGCATTACAACCTTGCGAAATTTCTCACAAAACTCCTGTAGTACCCAACTAATCCAAGAAAACTATCGAATTGTTTGTAACTAAAGGGAATGGGCCATTCTTTAATCACCTTTGTTATTCAAGGGTCCATAGAAATTCCCCCACTGGTGATCACATGTCAAAATAACTTGACATGATTTAACCAAAAGAAACACTTCTGTAACTTGGTGAAAAACTTCTCCTTTCACAATGTCACAAGAAGAAGTCTTAGATGTTCTTCATGTTCCTCCTTGATCTTGGGGAAAATGAGAATAACATTGTTAAACACTACAAAATTTTTTTTAAGGTAATATCTATAGACTCTATTCATAAAATCAATTATGATTTCATGGGTATTTTTAAGTCCAATGGGCATCACAAAAAATTCATAGTGCCCATATCTTGTACCGATGGTGGTATTCTGAATATATTCCTTCTTCACCTTTAGTTTATGATATCCAAGGTGAAGATCCACCTTACTGATGTATTGAGCTCCTCTTAACTGATCTAATATGTCATCGATCCAAGAATAGGATACTTGTTCTTTATGGTGATGTTTTTGAGTTACCAATAATCAATACACAGATGCCTTTTTCCATCCATCGTATTCAAAAAGAGCACTGGTGCACCCAAATGTTACACACTAAGGCATATGAACCCTATTTCCCAATGCTCTTGTATATGAATTTTTATCTCATCCAGTTCTTTAGGAGACATACTATAGGGAAACATTGAGATAGGAGTAGCTCCACGTATGCATTATATTAAGAACAATACCTCATGCATTGGGGGAAGTCTAGGTTACTCTTTGGGAAATAAATTACTGTATTCCTTAATGATGGAAATTTCCCAATGGATAGAACTTTACTTTGACTCAGCCATTTTGGTGAGGTATGCTTATTAATAAGGAATAAAAACCCACACGGTTTAAGGATTTATTGAAGGAGATTCATGATCTTTATTGCATTTTTATAGGATCTTGGGATGGTTCGTAATATTAAAAAATATTCCCTTTTCCAGAGAGTTGATATGTGATCTAAATAATGAGACCAATACATTCCCATTATAGTGTCGAATTCCACCAAATGATGTATTACGGGACTCGCTAGAATTATCTTCCCACATTAGACAACATGTGAAGATTCAAACACATGGGATGCAATGATTGCACCACCAGGTTTTTTTAGAGATATATCTACTTCTATGTTTCAGGGATTTGATTCTGTTGTTTTGGAGAATTTTCATGCTATAAAGGAATCTATATATCTAGAATAAAAAAAAACATTTTCCATTCATGAGTTAATAGAAAGTGTACCTTCTACGAAATCATTATATTGATACCCTTCTATATTAGATATGTAATAAAACTTACCTTGTTACATAGTCTTTTGTGTCTACTGATATAGATTACCCTCGAGAACTCGAGGTTTACTGCTATAGCTTGAATAGTTTCCTAGATCCCTATAGTTTTAGCATTGAAAAACTGGTGGGTTTATCCCTTCTTCCACTATAATCTCATTCCTTTTCTTATCTTTTCGATACTCATTATCATGGTGTTATTATTTACCATAATTGAAGCACATACTTGTCCCAAAGAGGTAGTTACCCTGATGCAACATCCCTCTTTATTGGCATCTGGGTCATTGATTTTTCTTCCCATCATTATCATTAGGGTATCCTACTTTAAACATTATCATTAATTTCATATCAACATAGCCATGGGACTATTCTAAAAACTCCATATCCATTTTGAGAGCTCATTAGGAAAATTCATCATAACTCCCAATGTCTCAAATTGAAATAGCCTTTATAAGGTGTGGTTTTAATCCACTAATAACTATCAATTTTATTATCATTGTGGATATAAAAACCCAAAGAGTACCATGAAATCCTTGTGAAATTCACTTCACTGGTTGTGAAATATTATCCTTCTTTTTGTTTCAGCTCTATAAATTAACTCTTAGTATTTTTACAATGAGTTTGTGGGAAATACTTATTAAGAAACATGGTCTAAATGTACTCTCGGTCCTTCTACTAAATTTCCTCCCATGGCTTCATGTTCTTAATCAATTCCCATAATTTATTGACTTCTACATCTATAAGATAAACAACTAGAGTCACCTTCTCTATCATAGAGAAGTGGATCACAGAAAATATCGTAAATATAGTGTTGACCAAGTTTTTTGAAACTAGTGGATTGGAAGATCTACTTAACATCAATGTTCATTGCCACATAATAAACTCGTTATCTATTTTCTCCATATATGGAAAATGAATAAATTACATATAAATTTGGTTTTTGTTCAAAACATGATATAGTTGGGTAATAATCACAATGATGTTTTTAACTCCACCTCCCAAATCATTGGGGATGTCATTCATGAAATTGGGGCATTGTCCCTCGCACGAGTTTCTTTCCTGGTTCCTCCATGATCCCACCATCATCTAAAATAGAAAATTTTAGAAAAAAACAATAGTAAAGAAGTGGTGAAAAATATATTTATTTTTACAATTTATACTAAAATCATAACTTATGATATATCAATGTAAAGATTAATTTTTGCATATTTTTAATAATTCTCATGATAGATGTTTTCCCTAGGGTTTACTAATCCTAATTCCCAAATTAACTAAATCATGGCTTTGATTACAAATATAGAGACCCATCCTTTTCATGCATTAATATTACATCATTATAATGTTAATAAACATAATATTATTACACCAGGAGGATCCAATGGTTTACTTTCTTGGGAAAACTAGGACCAATGATAAAATTTACAACATTAAACATTTAAAAATTTATTTAATTCATTCTTCTCTAGTTCTTTAGTGGTACATCACCTATCCTTATTACATGTAGTCACCTAAGGATATACATATAAAAGGTGTGAGATAAAATTCCAATAAGAGGACATATAAGATAAACAAATCATGGGGTGAGAATAATAATAACCTCATCATCAATATCATGAGGGGAAATTTTAATAAATGTCTTTAAATGTGGTAATGCATAAAAAATGAAACACTATGTCTTAGTGGTTATCAACCACACATAGTTGTGAAAAATTCTAGAATGTTGTTCACACAAAATTTCCCCTTTAATAATGATATTTGTTACTTTATCCAATGCATCAGAGCACTGTTTAATTCTGTGCACACCCATCACATTATAAATTCATATTTGCGCTATATAATTCAAGGCCCATTTGTCACATCCTAATATTATCATTATCATGAATGCCAAATTAATAATCTGTAAGACATGAACATAACATAACTGATGGAATAAAATGTGTTTGACATAATAAATCATACTTTCATAAAAATTAATTCACAAAATAATGATGGAATTTCATTCTTGACATAAAACCACTATCCATGATTGAAGAGTAAAACAATAATCTCGACGTAAAAAGGGTGCTTTTACTTGAAAGAAGAGTTCTCAGGGAAAACATTGGGTTTTTAATAAATTCAATTAGATAAAATTTATATAACAGAAATGGTAAGATAATGGTGGAAAAGTTATTTTTATAGAGTAACAATACCAAAACATTAGTAATATAGGGATAACTCGATGAATGAAAGTTCAGTTCGAGAATTTCCCCTTACCTTGTATTGGAATGCTTTCTTCACATTAATGTCATGTATAACCCTGTATGATTAATTAATTAACAATTACATAACCTTTGTTACATGACTATAGTTCATTATGGTTTCATTGTGTAATTTTATGGGCCTTTAATTAACTAATATATCTAAAAATCTTGTACGAGAATGATGTTTTTTATGGTTTTCTTGATCGGTTCACTTGTATTCATAAATGGAAGTTCATGTAGAACATGGATAAATATCCAGACCTCATATTTCATGTTATTAATTATATTACAGACGATTAATTGATCTTATAGTGATTTAAATTATATACCATTTGGATAAATCACTAGATGTGAATTAAATGATCATTGTTTGCGTTAATTTGGACTCTTTTTTGACCACATTGAACATTTTTTGTTTACTAATTTATTAATATGAACATAAGTTAGATCTAGAACATTTAATAGGATATAAGACATATATAATAATCTGGATAAAAAATAAAATCGGTTTCTTGACCAGATCTGAATGTATAAATGGAAAAAAAGAAGGCATGTCATTCTTGAAGGTGATTAATTAACACCTCACAAACAACGCTTTCTATTATAAAATAAAATGAAGAGGATAAGGGGGTTGGATGATATATTATCACATTAGTATCGTAACATTACATTATATGATAGATAATGTAAATACCATACCATGTGGATGGGGATAGGTTGGGAGATATTATGAAATGAACTTGAAATTTAAAGGAATTAAATTGAAAGAGAGAGAGAGAGAGAGAGGAATTACATATTGAATCAACCACTTATGATCCTCCTTAAAGAATATAGGATCTGTCTATTTATGAGAAAAATGCTTTTGGAAGTGGGGTGGGGCCTAGAAATTTTTTTTTGGAATATATTAAGAAAGGATCGATGCTTGAGAGGTCTGAGGAAATGATTGTGTGGAGGGTTGTATTTATATTGGAGGGGGGTGGAGTTTTCAGTATATTAAATTCATTAATATATTATTTCTCAAAAAAAAGTAAAAGTCAGTATTCCATGAAAAAATATAGTAATTTTATGATGTGATTCCGAACCAATTGGGATTACATCATCAGAACATCATACATGAATATATAATTCGTTTATTTCACTTATTTTGTAAATTACGGTATTTCACTATTCATCAAAAAATCAAGTATATTAGAAAGATCCCAAAAATTAATCCTATAAATTTATTGACGTGTATAATTAAAAATTAAATCCATTTTATAAAATTAAAATTTCTAAATATAATTACATTAATTTTTAATTAAAATCGTAAGTTACTTGAAAAATACAGTTTTTAAAATTACAACTGAATTTATAATTCTTTTAAAAATTACATTAGGACTTATAAAATTATCATAAAACCTGAATACATATAATTTTTAATTTATGAAAACATTTTAGGAAAATTAATTTAATTTTAATATAATTTTAATTAGTTAATTATGACTTACAAAATACCAATACTTTTACTAATGTCAAATTATCAGTTGTATGATAATCAATGTTTATTTAATCATTCAAGTGTAAGGATAAATTTTTTTGGATTATTTACTATTCATAAGTGTTATATTAAAATTAAAATTTGTAGGTAACTATTCATAATTGTATGTTACTATTCACTAAAAAATATTTTTTCCCAATCGTACTCCAAATATCGTACTGATCGCAACTGTGTATTTCAAATTTTTGATCTTGAAATCATTGAAGTGGAAAAATAATGTTTAGTGGTCACATAATATTTATTATAATTATATCTCATTGTAATTCCAAATGTGATTATAAATTAAGGTATAATTATATAAAGGTATTTCTATTTATAAAACATCAGTTCCTTACAATATTTGTCAAGAGTCAATATGAAAAACCTGAAATACATAAAGACACTAACAACTCCAAATATGTTCCTAAACCACATAAGGTCCCCTCATTCGTGATTCATACCAAAAAATTCATCTAATGTAGATCTTATTCCCTTTTTTTATCCTAAAATCAAAATTTATTTTCACATTTTTAATAGGTGGTATTAGTAGGGTGTGTGTAAAACTATTTAGGGCACCACCAATAGCATCTATAACAATATTCACTCAAAATAGCGTCTATTGTTGTATAAATAATAAATAATAGAATAGGGTAAACAATTTACATTTATTATTTTAATCATTATTTTACAATATAACAGCTTTGTTCCAGAGGATACAAACACTATCAATACCAACCTCAGTCTGTGATAGAGTATGAATAATATCTTTTATTAAATTAACATTTATTTATAATAAATTGTCTTCCAATATCTATTTAAATTCAAATAATACAATGGAAACATGGATCCATATTATCATTCCAATATCATGGAAGTATAAAATCGTTTCTACTACCCCATCAGTTTTTGGAGCATTAGTTTGTGTCCTACAGCTCGTTGTTATTTAGAGGATTAGTACATATCAAAATAAAATATTTACAATCATGTATTTGGTCCAAAATGCCATTTCAAGGATCCCCCATGGGTTTTTGGGGTGTCAATATATGTCCCACACCAAAATATTTCAACAAGAGACTTATATTACATAAACCTGCTCAATCAAGATTAGTCAACAATAAATTGATTGTCACAGTTCACAATCAAAAAATCCATTAATATTTTTAGCAAATAATTATTTCTATTTGAATAATTTCATAAAAAATGTTCATTAAATAATTCAAAATTTAATTAATCCAATTTAATAATATTAGTATCAAAATCAATAATTAACCAATTAATTAATATAATTCTAAAATTTGATAAACCTAATAATTAATTAAATAATTAATTAATTCAATTGAACAAATGAAAATAACCAAATAATTAATTCCTAAATTAATTATTCTGATTCAAAAATTTTTATAAACAAATAATTAATTTAGAAATAAATATTTCCAATTAAAAAATTTAAATATCCTAGTGACTTCCACAATAGACAATTCCTTTAATAAATTCACCAATAAAATAATTAATTTCCATATTTCAATAAGTTATTTCAATAATTAATTAATCCAATTCATTTATTCAATTTTAAATGTGAATATTTAAATCTAACAATAAATAGAGTCAATTTTCATCATGAATATGGGAATTGAAATTAAACCACATACCTTAATTCATTGACAAGCGATCACCCAATGGAAAATGGAAATTTCAATGTAATATTAATAATCAAAATGAATACTGATATATTGATTCAAATATATGATCAAAATTAAAATGAAACACTGTCCATAAATAATATATTTAAATATAATGCCCATATAGGAAATATATCCTTCATTGAATTATAGAATCATGTGAAAGTAATGGGAATCCAATTGGGAAGAAGCCACATAACTAAAAATGTAATGATCTGATAACCAGGAATCAAATCACCATGAACGTAGGTACAAAATTATTTGAATTCATATGAGATCCTACAATAATGATGAATTTATTATTTCTTAGATGTGGTTGATATAGTTTAAATATGGGTTTGGGTATTTTTATTACAAAATTTCATGTTAATTAAAATCTTGTGCATGGTTTCTTTGTCAAGGGAAAACAGTTTTCAAAACAATATTCCTTAATCATGGTCCTCCTATAGGGGGGAGAAAAATTTCTCATATGAGGGTTCATAATTAGAGTAACCACGTACTAACCATGAAGTCAACCTAGTTTATGATTTCATTGTCTGATGGGACACAATGCACTATTTGATTAAACTATACTCCAATCATACACAACCTTTCATCATTCAAATTTTCAAATATTTTAACAAAAAACACCCCAAATGTTAAATCCAACCAAAACATACTAAAAAAATGATATATAATACATGAATTTAAGATTTAAACATCTCTAGAAAATGGTGGGGATCTTACTATCTCCCCATATTATAACAAATCATCTTTTTATTATACTCCTAAATGACACTGAGATTCTTAGGTAAAAATATTGGGCCACAGAGCCCACAAATCCACTACTCTTTCCAATTTTTCCACCATAATATGGCCATGTATCCATATATAAGTAATTGTATCACATAACATCAACAATGAAATCACTTCGCGAGCTGATAATAATATCGTATGGTTCTCAAAGGATACTACAGCTCAAACACATATTATCCACATCGATCATATGAGAATTTTCATGGTGACACTTGTAATGTTTTCACGCATGAAAATTTTCATGCATATAACTGAACCTCTAGGGAAAAGCCAATTTCTATGCCACTTTTCCAATTCCATTTACTACATCATATGGTCGAACAAACTTTGGTTCCAACATTCCTTGTCTTTTCATCAAGCAATGACCCAATCACAACATCACCCGAAGGAATACAAGATCACCCATTATAAACTCGTGGGGTCATTGTATATTGTTCGAATAATACTTATGTATACTATGAGAGATATCCATATTATTGCTAAAAAACTAAACCTTATCCAACTTCTCATTCCTGAGACTGTGTCCCAATAGGTCTTACTCACCAGCACCCCTACATTATAAAGGTGATATTTATTTCTTGTCATAGGGTCTATCATATGGTGAAATATAAATAATTTCTATATAATATTATTTACAGGAAAAATACACCATGTCTAGGTTCTTCTCCCAATTCCAAACATAGAATAGGAAACATGACCGAAGAATATCCTCATTCACATATATATTATTCTCTGACTATCCAACTCTTTGTGGGTGGTAAACAATATTCAAGAGAACCTGTGTATGAATCACCTTCAAAATTACAAACTAGAAGCATGATGTAAATCACGAGTCATGGTCTGAAATAATAATCTGTTCACCCATCTCAAATTTAATAAAATTAAATCATATAGTCCCCCAAAATTTTCTCCAGATAAAGACTCGCGTATATGCCTAAAATGTTATATATTCAACAAACGGTCTAAAAACACAAACATATAATCATTCATCAAATGTGTATTAATGATACCTATAAAAAATCCCTAGCAATTTCATCACACATCTATTTCATAATGGGAGAAATAAATAGTAAACCATTAGGCCATTCACCCATGGCCTTCAATTGTTGACACGTGTAGCATTATATCACATACCATACTATCTCTTCATTCATGGTCAACCACCAAAAATTTCATCGTAGGTCATGGTATATATTGGTCACCCCAAGATGCAATGCTCATATAATGGAATAAAATTTACACATCCTCTCCTCACACAATTTCATATGAGAAACAAATAGATTAAAGAAATTATTGATATAATCGTTATTTATGGTCCAATATGTAGCTGAATACACACTTTCATGTCTTTACCTCAAGGAATGTCATTCTTGATACACATACTTCTAATACATGATCCATCTGAAATGTGTAGTAACCAATGAAACTGATACAAGGGTCATTTGACCCTATATCTCTAGATCCAAAACATGCAACTCGACCATTAAATTCACCATCTTGTAGTAATCTATATAATCCGAAACAAAATGTGTCTAATTTTTTTTACTCATAGAGTTAGCAACAGTTTTTCTTATCAATGTTTTATTTTCATGATGAATGTCTATTAACAACATATAATCTACCCATATTAACTACAAAATATTAAAATATCACTATGAAAAGATATTCCTTATTATCTAGTAATTTTTATTGACATTAAAACTCTCACCGAATAGTTAATGCCCAAAAACATCACTTCATAAATGAATGCAGCTAATTTTAGGTTTTGTGTATGGTTTATTCATTTCTGTTGCCTCAACTATTGATACCCATTCGAAAAAAACACGATCATTGTGCATCGACACTACTCAAAGATAGATTGATAAAGAATATCCGATCACCATTTAATAATCCCCAATAATTGATAGGATACTGATTGGTTCTGAATTCAATAACATCTTTAACTCCATGATAGAATTCTCACATGATTTATTCCATTCAAACAATACTACCTACATGGTCCATCCATAATGTTTTTACTCTAAATACCAATAGTCATAAATGCACCTTCAGTAATATCAATAAAAACCCATTGATCCATATATATATATATATATAATTTATTGGGATTCTCACAAGAAACAACTGCCTAAAACTTCTCTAGGTCCATTGATATACTTCCCTCTCAGATGATATAGCACTTGAGGGGCACTTGATCAATCAAAAAATTACAAATATATTTTATTATCTATAGTAAATTATATATCAGTGTATTTAAAATGTTTTCATGTTGTTGGGAATGATCATCATGAGTCTTAAAGTACACAAAGATTTCATCCACACACACACAAACCACAAACTGATCCAGGTACGATTGGATGATTCTGTTAATCCAAGAAATGAACACTACTAGTGTGTTCATCAACCACAAAAGCATTAAGATGAAGTCATATATGACATACCCACATCTAAATTTATAAATTATTATATCATAAGGTGGAATAATAAAATTATATTATTGAAATACATGTAAATATTTGAGAAGATGCAAGATCACCTCAACATTTTAAAGGGATCATCAATATACGGAAGAGGACATCAGTTCATCACTATAACCCAATTCATATTCTTGTAATAAACACCTAATATTATTATCTTATCATCCTTCTTTACAAACATTTCTGTATAACCCCAAGGATTTGTACATGGATGGATAAACCCCTTATCCAACAATACATCTAACTACGTCTTAAGATCAGGATGATTTTTAAATTCCATTATGTATGTTGGAATAGAAATTTTCTCTCCTCATGAATGAGGTCAATTGATAATTAAAAACCTCTATAATATTGACTCTATTAGTGTTATTCATAAAAAATGACCTGAAATTGGTACACAATGGGTTATATGAAACAGTTCTTTAGTAATCTATTATCCAATAAATGATTGGTTACATGGTTGGTGAGCTTCCCATGTTACTGATGAACTATCCATATTGTGGCCATGATGATGACCCACTCTCCTCAGTGTATACAATTTTCACCCTTAGAATATGGAAAAGTAACTCATTCATGATAATAGTAAATGTGGGATTTGAATTATTCTAACAATTTTGAACCCATAATTAGGTTGAATATTGACAGGTTTGAATGTATTGATTACAAATTAAATCATACTCCTCGACCATGATGGAACACAATTTCACAACCAAATGTCAAACAATCATTCTCTAAATCATGTATCAATCATAAATAACCACTCATGAATTCCACTTATTAGCTAAAACCATTAAAAATATTCAAAAAAATAATTTAATGAGTGGAATCTGTATAAATTTAGTCACATCCTAGGTTATAATCTACAAGAATAGTTCTTATTGTTTTCAATGGTTCAGCCACTCTATACACATGTTTGTTATGAATTTCTTTTAACTATACTACCCTTATTCGCATTGATGTAGTCAGAGTCCATTGATTTTAACCACTCTCTTAATTCTGGTAGTCATTCCTAGAATCCCTATGTCCACTGCCTTTACTTCCACGGTCAGTAGAACACAAACATGTAGACTAATAAGTAGTATAGTATCCCCTTCCCACACTCTAGATCTATATAACTACTCTGTTATTAATCATCTATCACAGGATTCAATAGAACCATATTTTAAATCCCATAATGAAACATCAAAAACACCCAATTGGTTGTTTGGGATAATGTTTATCATAGTAGACAAACCTACCACACTGGTGGAAAATCACCTAGGTATGATCCTATGTATATAACGACCCATACTTTACATACATTGTTATTACTTCATAATTGAAGCATATTTATTACAACATATAACAAAACCACAATAGGACCGTATAGGTATAGTGTCTTTAGAAACTGGGAAACATAAACAACTTGTTCATAAAGGATCAATATTTTATCCCATTTATTTCATCATAACTAGAATCCCATTTTGGAATATTCTATATAATACCCTTCTTCCTAACCTGGGGAAAAGAAAATATAAAAAGGGAAGTCTCAAATGCTCAGTAGGGGTAAACAATAGAATTATCCATCACATCATATTCAAAAGAACATAACATTTTCGAAATCTTAACCTGCAAAAGAGATCACAATTTCATAACATGGGATAAATCATAATATTTAAATGTAATCCCAATAATCATAACATAAAACATTAAACATTGTGTCATACACACATAATCATAGAGAATCATTTCTTAGTAGTCAAGACTCATGGCCAAGACTATCCATGCAGACAAAGTCCATTTCTGAACCGAGTTCACTCCTCGTTTCAGTCTTGCATCACTGAATCAGATTAACCTGACGTTCTGAACATGTGTATCTCATGAGATATAAATCATTACCCAATCCATTGGAAGGAGATATAGGTCCCACCCATCTCATAAGGATACCATTCTTATGTGTGCCACAAGATCAAAAATCATACATCATAGCATAACCCATGTAATAAAAATGGGATTATTAAACATCATTCCATCATAACATAATCCATATAAGATAATTAGAAATCATTAAAATAATTCCATCATAACATAAACAAATAAATGTAAAAATAGGGATAGAAACAGAACCTTATATTATCATATATGGAAAAGAATTTTGATAAAACACTTGAACTCCATTCTTGAGGAAAATATCCTTTCTACATCAAAAACATTTTTCATTTCTTAAAATATCATACAATTTTAAACTAAAATATGTTGATTAAAAATATACATGAAAACTTGTAAAGTATGCATCATGGAAATAATGTTCTAAAAGTCCATTCAGGCCGTATATGTTAAAAAACATTCTTCTTGTACTTTGGCCAGAAAAGTCAAAAAGTACCTCGTACTAAAAACAAAAAAGGATTCCTTTCATGTATTTTACTAAAAACTAACCAAAAAGTAATATTGGATTTAAAAACATGTATTAGGATAGAAATAATATTACATATTGCAGAAACATGGATGTGGATGATATATTTTCCCTAGAAAATTTTGAAGTATAAACAATCTCGGATAAAAATGGGATTGTGAGATTTTCCCATACCTTAGGTATGATTTGCTTGATTCGTGTCCAAAACTCCTGTATATTGATTTAAATAATGTTATTTACTTATTCCAGAATTTTACTCATTGTTATTATATCATATATGGTCATATTCGTAGCTTCTTATTTGTAATATTTCATTGCTACTTGTTATTCAGGTGTTTATTGCTTTTAGTTCTTACGCGTGTTTTGTCGAATAAATTATTATTAATCTTTAAGGTTATAGATACCTCATTTAAATAATGGTGTCACTGTAATATATATCATATTTATTCATTCAATTAATTTATATAATCATTATTCAATGAAGATCATGTAGAACGAGTCGCATCACATCGTGGAGACGGTAGGCCGTACGTACGCACGAGTGATTATATCATTCCCTTGATCGTGGAATTTTATTAGAGTGTATATACACTAATTTAGAATCAATATCACTTTACAATAATCATATATAGTTATTCATTTCACCATTATACACATCCAAGTAAAGTGGTGGTGGAAAACAGATTACACCACAGTGTGGAGATGGTGTTCCGGGTGTACGCAGGCGCGGTGATTTCATTTTCCATAGGATGGATAGAAGGTGAAATAGATTTGAATCATATTTATAATAACATATCAGTATATTTATTATATTGATGTTATTACTTCATAATAAAACAACTAAATAAGAATACGTTAAAGGTGAAATAAAGTTGTAAAAATCGGTAACAGAAATGACCTCTTCTTTGAACCGCCTCTTCTTATCCTCCTCTTAAGGCACTAAAGATGGTCTTTGAAGAAAACCAAGACCACTAGGATGTTTCTAGGGAAGTGGAGAAGAAAACTTGGCCAGTTTTGGCCGAAACTAAAGGCTCAAAGTGATGTGAGGGGGAGAGGGAGGAGGTTCCCTTTTATAAGGGAGGAGAGGGGCACCTTAGGAAAAACATAAAATATTATTTTGTAATAAAGTAATATTGAGTTTTCAATAGCTCTAAATTAATTTAATTTCTAAGATAAGGTGGATATGGTTCTAAATCCTCTCAAAAATATATTTTAGACATGTTTATGTTATTATTTTAACCTTATCATTTAGGTTTAACTTTTAGTTAAATAATTTAAGTTTTACCGTGTCTTCTGGTTTTCTTAAACTATATTGTTAATAAACTTACTATAACAAACCAGAAGAACCCCAAGGGGTTCATAATTAATATAAATAACCTTATCTAAGTCATTTTCAGAACCATATATTTTTAGGAATAAAATAACAATTAATAATATTATATTTGTTTTAAAAAACTATTTTATGTCAATTTTGACACTATTTTGTAATTGATTTTTGTGAAACTCATAACAGAATTATTATTTCGAAAAAAGTTAATTAAATCAATAAATATATTCCATATTAACCTATAAAATTGGTTGAATTCATATAATGTCTAAAATTACATTTACTTGGGTATTTATAACATCAATTATGTTAATATTTCATTAATATGATAATTATTGCATCATCATTGTGTCATAAATAAATTATATTATATAATGTCTAGAAATTATAAATAAAATACAATTATTTATTAAATCTTTTTATATATCTAATAAATATTTATAGTCGAATTTATATTATGTACAACCCTATATTAAAAATTTTTCAGTTATTAAACATTGATGTTAACACTTTTAAAAATTCATTAAATAAAATAATAATAATTGTCCTAATAAAATCATTGTGTACCGAAAGGGTATCATATTTTTACTAAGTTTGTTTTTGGTCGAAATAAACATATCCAATAGAATTAGGACATGTGTTAGGGTAATAATAATACCATTTTTACCCTTAATAACCCTATTTACTTTTAACCATGGTAAATAAAAGCAAAAAAGTTACTATTCACCAAAAATTATATTTAGCTTATTGACCCACATTTTTAATACTTGATATTAACTGTGCCTCTTGGATTATCTACATTCCACTCACCGATGTTGTAAAATTATGTTTTAGTTAAATTTTCAAACTCTTCTAGGATGTGGGTAAAAGACTGTGAAAAGTTCAATAAATTTTTTATATATCTATAATTATTATAAAACGACTCTAATGAATTACATTGAACTTATATAGGTATTATGTATTAATTTTTACCTAAAATAAATATAAATAAAATTAATAATTATTTTAATAAAAAGTTGGTTTATAAATACTAACCCAGTGTTTTCACTATTCATAAAAAATTGAATGTTTTCAGAAAAATACTAAAAATTCACCCTAGGATAATTTTGAAATTCCGAATCCTAAAATGAAGTCAATTTTGAAATATAAAATTTATAAAATTTCATAAACTGTGTATTACTATTCATAACAGCTAGTTTTAATAATATTTTAATAGCATATCATTGTTTAGTGAAACTCAGTATTGCGTACAATGCAAGCTATCGAGGAAGGTCTCGATTGCGTGTAAAGCATGCCAAGATAGTGTTGTGTGTAGTGAAAGATTTATTTTGATGATATATATAACCTAACAACAAAATATTCCTCATAAAAATCTCAGTTGTTACATTCTACCCCCCTTAAAATAAATTTCTCCCTCGAAATTCGTCATTTTGTAACAAATAGATGAAGATACCTCTGCATTATCATATCCTCAATCTCCAATGTATCTTATTCTAATTTGTGGTTCCTCCATAAAACATTCACCAAGAGAGTGGTCTTGTCCCATAGGATGTTTTTGCGAGGAACCAGAATCTCTATCGGTTGTTATTCATAAGAAAGATCTTTCTCCAGCGGTACAACTTCTATGCTGAGTACATTGGGAAGGATCAGGTATGTACATTATCAGGAGAGAAAATGTAACACATCATGAACTTGAGAGGGATTCGGTGGAAGCTCCAATCGGTAAGCTACCTTCCCAACACGATTCAGTATTTCAAAAGGACCATTATACATAGGGATTAGCTTTCCCTTCTTTCCAAATCTCATTACTCTCTTCCAAGGAGATATTTGTAAGAACAATTTATCATGCACTTCAAACTCAATCTCTTTTATTCGGTTGTCGGCTGTACTTTTTTGTCGACTCTGGGATACTCTTAAGTGTTGTTGGATAGATCGGACCTTTTATTCCATCTCATCAACAAGATCAGGTCATAATAGCTTTCATTCCCCAACATCATCCTATCAAGTTGACGTTCGGAATTTCATTCCATAGAGAGATCCATAAGGAGACATATGAATACTTGAGTGAAAGATATTATTATAAGAAAACTCCACCAATGGTAGGTGTTGATCCCAACCACCTTTTCAATCCATAAAGCAATCTCTTAAAATATCTTCTCGAGTTTGAATTGTTCTCCCAGACTGACCATCTATCTAAGGATGATATGTAGTGCTATAACTCAACTATGTATCTAAATTATGCTGAAGACTTCGCCATAACATCGAGTTAACCCTCGGATCCTGATCAGATATAATGAAAAGTGGTACTCCATTCAATCTTACCACTTCCTTTACATATATACAGGCAACCTAATCATAAGAGAAATCTTCTCTAATAGCAATGAAGTGTGCTAACTTTTTAAAACAATGAAATATAACCCAGATAGCATTATTGCCTTTAGATGTTTTAGGAAGTCCAGTGACAAAGTCCATAGTGATTTTTCCCATTTCCAATCAGGTATTCGTAATGGTTGTAACATCCCCTTAGACTTCTATCACTCAGATTTAACTTGCTGACAATCCAGGCATCGAGAGACATATTAATCAACATATATTTTCATGCCATCCCACCAGATGTACTCTTTCAAGTCCCTATACATCTTCGTTCTTCCAGGATGAATAGAGAATGAAGAAATATGAGACTCATCCAGCAGATCCTTTTTTAATTCTAGGATGGGAGGAACACAAACCAGATTCTTGAACCTTATTATCCGATCACAATCAAGGTTGAATTCAGGAACATTTCTCACCTTCTTTTGTAACTCTACATCTTATTTTTGTACCTCTTTAATCTTCACATGTATAGATGGTTGAACATTCATTTGAGAAAGATATGATTTTCCCCCTTCCATTATAATTCCAAGATCCATCCTTTGTAAATCCATAAATATTGGATCTTTTGTGATCCTCATCATGGATAAGCTAGCATGGTCTTGTCGAATTAATGCATCTTCCACCTTGGTTGCTTTCCCAGGGTGATAATGAATTGAGTAGTCATAGTCCTTAATCATCTCCAACCATCTTATTTAGAACATATTCAGCTCCTTCTGTGAGAAAATATACATTAAACTTTATTAATTAGTATAAATATCACACGTTTCACCATAAAGATAATTACTCTATATTTTTAATGAAAATATTACCGCAACTAACTCCAAATCATGAGTTGGGTAATTTTGCTCATGGATTTTCAACTATAGTGAGACATAATCTATTAACATATCATTTTTCATTAGATCACACCCCAATCGTTTCTTGGATGCATCAGTATAGATCCCAAACCATTCTCCACTACAAGGTAGTGTGAGCACAGGTGCACTGGATAACCTTATTTTTAACACCTTGAAATTCTCTTCACACTCCTCTGTCCAAGTGAACTTAACACCTTTTCGAGTCAACCTGGTGCGTGGATTAGATAATCGTGAAAAATCATTCACAAAACATCTATAATATCCATCCAAACCAAGAAAACCGTGGATCTCATTTACTATTGTTGGTTTTGACCATCTTTCAATAACAACTATTTTTGCTGGATCCATAGATATCTCCTATTTTGAGATTATGTGACCCAAAAATGATAGTTTTTTTAATCCAAAATTCATATTGGGTAAATTTGACATAATGCTTCTCTTTTCTCAGTGTCTTTAATAAAATTATCAATTGATCTTCATGTTATTCCTTTCCCTTTGAATAGAGAAGAATATCATCTATAAAGACTACCAAAAAATGATCAACATAGCCTCTAATGACTCTATTCATTAGATCCATGAAGATAGAAGGGGAATTAGTAAGACCAAATGGCATCACATTAAATTCATAGTGTCCATACATTGCATGGAATGTCGTCTTTTGTATATCCTACCTTTTTACCCTTAATTGATGATACCCTGAATCTAGCTCAATCGTGGAAAAGTATTGATCTCCATGTAGTTGGTCAAATAATTCATCAATGCATGGGATGAGATTTTTTTTCTTGATAGTGATTTTGTTATGTTCTTGATAATCAATGCAGAGTCTCATTTATCCATATTTCTTCTTAACAAACAGAACAGGTGATTCCCTAGGTGAAGCACTAGGGAATATGAATCCCCTATAAAGATTCACTTGAAGTTGCTTCCCCAATTACTGTAACTCGATTGGGGCCATTCTATAAGGTGTCTTTGAAATGGGCATAGCACCCGGTATGAGTTATATTGTAAACTCAACATCACAATTGGGTGGATGACCTGGCAATTCTTCTGGAAAGACATCATCAAAATCTCCTACAATTGGTGTATTCTTAATCGTGAGTTTCTCTCCATCAATTTGAGATAAATAATCTTCATTTATTGGAATCAAGACCCATAAGATGGACGAAATTTCCATGGAAGGTTATGTTCATCATTGCATCGATAGACGAACATAGATTGATCTGGAGTATGAAATGTGACTTCCCTTATTTATAAATTGATATGATCTCCATATAAGGAAATATAATCCATGACATGAATCACATCAAAGTCCACTATATGAAGGATAATAAGATTTTCAGGAAGCACTTTCCCACAAACTGCTATCGATGAAGAATTATAAACTTTTGATGCAACTTTTGTGCCATTATGGGTTTTCACAGCTAACTCAACATCTAGTTGTTGTGGTAATATTGAGATACCCGTAGAAAAATCTTCATTAATAAAAGAGTGGGTGGATCCAGTATCAAATAAAACATTTTCTACATTAGAGTGGATTGTAAGTGTACCTTTCACCACTTCGTTATCATACTCCACATCTCTAATAGAAATTTCATGTGACATTCCTTTCTCTTTAGCCTTATGAGTTTTTTTGATGTCTATCATCATCAACAAACCCTTGGATTAGGGAATTTATTAGCATAATGGCCCAATTTTCATGAAATTGTAACATTGAAGTGTATGAGGTGAATTCTGTGTAGCCTTTTCCTTGTTCACATCAGTAGACATCTTTTTCCCATCATTGTGGCATTCAAATTCTTGATGACCATCCTTTCCAAATTTGAAACATTTACTTTTCCCTTTTAGAAAATTATATCCCTGTTTCTTTCCACACATTGAGCATAAGGGATAACTCGTCTTCTTTTCAATGTGGTCTCTAGATTTCCTTTTGAATTCCATTTTCCTCTACTAATCAAAACCATTTGACTGATGGGTTACTCCAATATCCATCTCAACCTTGAGAGCACATCGAACAATTTCCTCATAGATATTGATGCCCCTTATGGATAATGCCCTTCGTAGACTTGGTTTTAAGCCACTAAAGATTCGATCGATCTTACTCTCAGGTTGGATAATAATCCCAGAAGCGTACCTTGCATGTCTTGTAAAATATGCTTCGTAGGTATCAACAGATTCATCATCCTTTTTATTCAGTTCATGAAACTCCTTCTCCATATTTGTTAGAAGAATATGACAGATGTACTTATTGAAAAATATGTTATTGAACTCGTCCCATTCCATGTACTCAATTTTTTCTCTTTGCCTCGTATTCTTGATAAGATTTCACCATGATCATCTTCACATTCCAAACAATATACTGCTAAGATGAATTTATCATGTTCAGAACAATGATGAACAAAAAATATCTATTCAGTGTTACTGATCCATTGTTCATCCACTACTGTATCAAAAGACCTGCTGAATGAGGGTGGGCATAGCCTCATTAAGGATTCAACAAAATGTTGCTCCTTCCTTTGCTTGTTTAGATTTTCTACATGATTCATAGCTTCAGAAAGTTGTTTGAGAATGGGTACATGATTTTTCATTCCAGTTCCCATAACATTTGGTTTCTTAGGGGTATAATCATTGCATTTCCCGTCACGTTCAAGATTAACACAGTTCCTTCATGTTACAGCCATTGAATAAAATCAAGAAGCATGGTTTGAGAAACACTAATTATAATAGGAAAACCACATAATCAAGAATAAAATATCACACTTAAGGTCTTATAATAGGTTGTTCATGTCCATTTCTAAAACCCTATTATTGTGTTCTATGATTAGATATATCCTTAGGGTTATTACTATGGATTTCACATCCTATTTTCCAAAGGATGATTATACCTTTCCTCTGATAGAAAATATAATGACCCATACATTACATACATTGTTATTACTTCATAATTGAAGCATGCTTATTACAACATATAGAAAACACAATAGGACCGTATAGGTATAGTGTCTTTAGAAATTGGGAAACATAAAAAACTGGTTCATAAATCATCTACATTGTCTCATATTTATTTCATCATATATAGAATCCCTTTTTGGAATATCCTACTTAATACCCTTCTTCCTGACCTGGGAAAAATAAAACATAAAAAATGGTGAGCTCAAATTCTCGGTATGGGTAAACAAAAGAAATATTAATCACATCATATTCATAGGAAAATAACAATTTCGAAATCGTATCCTGTAAAAGAAATCATAATTTCATAGCATGGGAGAAATTATAGTAGTGAAATGTAATCCCAATAGTCATAACATAAAACATGAAACTTTGTGGCATACACAAATAATCATAGAGAATCATATCTTAGTAGTTAGGTTTCACGGGGAAGACTATCCTAGTGAACAAAGTGCATTTCTGAACCGAGTTCACTCCTCGTTTCTGTCTTGTATCACTGAACCGAATTAACCTGTCGTTCCAGCCATGTCTATCTCGTGAAATATAAATCTTTACCTAATGCATTGGAGGGAGATATAGGTCCCACCCATCTCATAATTATACCATTCTTATGTGCTTCACATGATCATAAATCATACATCATAGCATAACACATGTAATAAAAATTGGAGTTATAGACATCATGCCATCATAACATAATCCATATATGATAAATGGACATCATAAAAATAATTCCATCATAATATAAACAAATCAATTTAAAAATAGGGGTATAAATATAACCGTATATTATATTAGAGGGAAAAGAAATTTGATAAAACACTTGAACTCCATTCTTGAGGAAAATATCCTTTCTACTTCAAAAACATTTTTCATTTCTTAAAATGTCATAATATTTTAAACTAAAAGTATATTAAAAATTAACTTTAAAAATTTTAAATTATGATTCATGGAAATAATGTTCTAAAATTCCATTCAGGCCGTATAAGTTAAAAATAAATTCTTCTCGTACATTGGTCGAAAAAGTCAAAAAGTACCTCATACCAATAACGACAAAAGATTAATTTCATGTTTTTTACTAAAAACTCACCAACAAGTAAAATTGTATTTAATAAATTGTAGTAGGATATAAATAATATTACATATTTTGGAAACAAGGATGTGGATGATAAATGTTCCCCAGTAAATTCTGAATTAAAAACAATCTCGAATAAAAACGAGATTGCGAGATTTTCCCTTACCTTAGGTCTGATTTGCTTCATACGTGTACGAAACTCCTGTATAATGATTTAAATAATGTTATTGATTTATTACAGAATCTTACTCATTATTATGATATCACATATGATCATATTCTTTTCTTCTTATTAGTAATATTTCTCCACAACTTGTTATTCGGGTGTTTATTGCTTTTTGTTCTTATGCGTGTTTTGTTGAATAAATTCTTATTATTATTTTTATGTTATAGATACCTAATTTATAGAACGGTATTAGTGTAATATATATCATATTTATTCATTCTATTCATTTATATAATCATAGAAAATGAAGATCATGTCGAACGAGTCGAATTCACATCATGGATACGGTAGGTCGTACGTACGCCCGAGCAATGATGTCATCCCCATGATTGTGGAATTGTATTGAAGTGTATGTATACTATTTCAGAATCAATATAAATTTACAATAATAATATATAGATATTATTTAAACCATTACACCCATCCAAGTAAGGTGGTGGTGGAAAGCAGATTACACCACGGCGTGGAGACGGTAATGCTTACGTACGCACGCGCAGTGATTTTGTTTTCGGTAGGATAGATATAACATGAAATAGGGTTGTTTCATATTTATAATAACATATCATTATATTAGTGATACTTATGTTATTACTTAATAATTAAACAACTAAAGAAGAATATGTAGAAGAAGAAATAATTTTGAAAGAATCGGTAACATACATTACCTCTTCTTTTAAGTGCCTCTTATTAACCTCTTCTAAGGGCATTAAAGATGGACTTTGAAGAAGATCAGGACCTCTAGGATGTTTCTAGGGAAGTATAAAAGAGAAATCAGTAGGGGTTGGCTGATCTTGAAGGCTCAATGTGGTGTGAGGAGGAGAGGGAGGAGGTTCCCTTTTATAAAGGAGGAGAGGGGAACCTTAGGAATAACATAAAATATTATTTTATAATAAAGTCATATTCGTTTTTTAATAGCTAAAAATTGATTTATTTTGAAGCTAAGGTGGGGATGGGTCGAAATAATCTCATCCAATAGATTTTAGACAAGTTTATGTCACTATTTTAACCTTATTATTTAGATTTAACTCTAAGTTATATAATATACCTTTTGTCGTGTCATCTTGTTTTCTTACACTCTATGGTTAATAAACTTACTATAACATGCCAAACAAACCCCAACTAGTTCATTATTAATATATAAATCCTTATCTAAGTCATTTTTCCGAACCTTAAATTTTTAGGAAGAAAATAACAATTAATAATATAATATTGTTTTTAAAATTTATTTTATGTCAATTTTGACACTATTTTGTAATTGATTTGTGTGAAAATCATAACAGCATTATTATTTCAAAAAAAAGTTAATTAAATCAATACTAATATGTCATATTAACCTATAAAATTAGTGTCATTCTAAAATGTTCTAAAATTAAATTTATTTGGGTATTTATAACATCAATTATGGTAATATTTTATTAATAATGTAATTATTGCATCATCATTGTGTCATAAATATATTAAATTATTGAATTTCTAAATATTATAAATAAAATACCATTATGTAGGAAATATTTTTATATTTCTAATAAATATTTATAGTCGAATTTATCATATTTTTATCTCTATATTAAAAATGTTTTAGTTATTAAACGTTGATTTTAACTCTTTTAAATCTTCTTTAAAAAAAATAATATTAATTGTCTTAATCTAATCCAAGTGCACCTAAAGGGTAATATTTTATTCCTATGTTTTTTTGGTCGAAAAAAACTTCTCCTATATAATTAAGACACGTGTTAGGATAATAATAATACCATTTTTACCATTAATTAACCAATTTACTTTTAATCGTGGTAAATGAAAGTAAAAAAGATACTATTCATAAAAAATTATTGTAATCTTATTGAATAAAATTTTACTCTTGATATTTACCGTCTCTCTCAGATTTTAAGAATTCCACTCACAGAAGCGGTAAAATTATGTTTTATGTAAATTTTCAAACTCTCCTAGGAGGTGGGTAAAAGACGGTAAAATGTTCAAATTTTTTTTTCTATATCTAAAATTATTATAAAACGACTCTAATGAATTACATTGAACTTATATAGGTATTATGTATCAATTTTGGAATAAAATAAATATAAATTAAATAAATAATTTTTTTAATAAAAAGTCGGTTTTTAAATAGTCACTCAGATTTTTCACTATTCATCTAAAATTGAATGCTTTCAGAAAAATACCAAAACTTCACCCTTGGCTAATTTCAATATTACGAATCCACAAATGAAGTCCATTTTTAAAGATAAAATTTATATAATTTCAAAAACTGGGTATTACTATTCATAACTTTTAGTTTTAATAATATTTTTAATTGCATGTTGTTGTTTAGTGAAACTCGGTATTGGGTACAATGAAAGCTATCGAGGAAGGCCATGACTGTGTGTAAAGAAAGCCATGATAGTTTTGTTTGTAGTGAACGATTTCGTTGATGATTTATATAACATAAAAGAAAAATATTTCTCATAAAAATCTCAGGTGTTACAATGTAAATGAATCATTCTGATGGACACTCTTCTTCATGTTACACTGGTCAACATTATCATATATACACTTCATTATATCATATGTCGTAGATACATACCATCTAGAAGAACCGCATTTCCTCTAAATTAATCATCATTCGGTTTCCCCTTAGATCTGGGTTCTTGATTCACCACTTCTAAATAGATATTTTTCATTAAGATATTAACCTATGAAATAATTTCATATTTAAATCTACACTGAAACCATTTTTCTAATGTATAATCATACCATTGAATTATGGAGAAACGTGAAACAAATATATGAAGCATCCATCATAGTCCATCAGAAATATTCTTCCATATGACAATCTCATGAACTACACTAAATTATCCTATCATCGAGTGAATGGATAAGTGTGATCCATGGTATTCTATTGAATGTAGTTCAACTATATAGTATATATCTTTTCATCCAACATATATATGGCCCACCACCCATTAAAATGACCATTAATCATGTATGTATTCAATTTTTAATTCTTTTTCACCAAGAGACTTTGAGTGGTTAAGTATACTATTCATAGACTCAATCCAAAAAATATTTACGACAGGTCCACCGTCTCCAGTGAAATTGGAAGTGTTTTGGAAATGGAACACATGTGAATGATCAAGCATTCATTTCACAGCCACCCAGGGGTTTGATTCCTTGAATTTAATAAACTAACTTATGTTCTCTATGATCTTACCACAGACTTCCTCACTCGAAAAAATTAGTGGCTTAGGTTCTTCCACTGCAATATCATTCTCATACACATCCTTCTATCATCCACTAAATCAATGCCATCATATAATAATATCTCTACATTCCGAAACACACATCTTATGACACATTTCAAAACATTATCTTTTTTGAAAATATGGATTCCCATAATACGACAAATACTTATTCCACCTTTTTTCGCCATATGGTCAACACCGAAGCAGCATTATAATGGTATATATTCTCATTATCAATGGATAACAATAGTGTAAATATATAAGAAGAACCAATAGATATTACAATATCCAAAATAATATAATATCTCATAATTAATAAAATATGAAATACAATTTCCAAAACAAAATAGTATATATGACATTCCAATATGATTTATATGTCAATATGAAAAACCCAAAACAAATAATATCAATGACAGCTCCTAAGTGGGTCCAGAACCATATTTGTTCCCCTCAGGAATGATCCATACCAAATATATTAATGTTAATATTTTTATTTGATAATTATTGATGCGATAAAATCCCAATGACATGTGGGATAGAAAAATATTCTCCAAACACCCAATGAGTGTTGTAAATGACATTCTACACCCATGATAATTGCATTGGATTGTGGTTCCAAGTGGTCTTTCTATTAATTGAAATGAAATTGTTAATGAGGTCCCATTTTTTATAATGAATTTTATATTTAATATGTGATATGGTTCAAAATCCTAAATATCCCAAGGAGGTTAGTGAGAGATCGAGTGTCCTAGATAACCCATGGGTTATGTGGTGAAATATATTATAAAAGTATAAATTAAATTTTTTTACTTTATTACTGAAATTTATTAATTACATAACTGTATAACATATATTGAATGGATAATGTTTTATACACTATTAGTCGAGGCCTACTATGTTTTACTCGAACCCTTCTTGGGAGGGTTGATCAGTTCAAAAATAATCATCATTTTTGAAGGAAATGATAATGGGAAAGAAAAAGTTTTAGAAGGATGGGTTTGGATGGAGTTTTGATGAAGGAACCCGACATGGTGCATGAACCACTAGGTTGTTTTCAATGACTTTATTTATTTTGGTTATTTCAAACTGACACAATACTCTTATAGGAATTATATTTCAACTATTTAGTTTTGGATATTGTATTTCACATTTTTTTGATCATGTGATATTGGTATTATTCTTGTTGTGGTTATATCTTTCACATATTATTATTTATTTCATCTATTAGTATACTAGGATAAAGATGGAATCGTATTTCCATGATTAATATTAGTCCCTTGATACAATTTGGTAGTTTCTGGAGTATGGGGAGGCACAGCTACGGTCATATGACTAACCAACTCTGGGCACTAATTTGTGGCATCTAGTTTGGGACATTCCAAAATCCATCAAAATAATAAAATATAATTATATAATATTTAATCATATCATTATATCAAAAATTTTAGATTGTTTTCATGTAGATAAATGAATAAATAAATATAAAATATTCTTTTAGAAATTGTTCATATTCTCCAAAAGATCTATTTTACATTATACAGATATCCCTCTATTGAATGTATTTTTCCCGAAGAGTGTTCACTAGTATTGTGATGATATGTTAGTAGGAGATTATTGTTTTTCATGGAACCACCAAATGTCTATTGATGTTATGAGGGAAAATTTATGGGTTATTATTTTATAAGCGAGGGGAGGTGAACCTGTGGATTTTCAATAATTATTAAAATAATAAAAATTAAATTTCATAAAAAATTGGAAGATTATATTTTTAGAAGATCAGATGATGGTGATTCATAATCCTATCAAAAAATAATGTTTTATGATGTAATGATTATGTTTTTGTCCTTATATATTTTCTATCCCCAGTTATCTATTTTTACCCTTAAGTGCAGTAACTCCTATTTCTATCCTAAAGGATTAAAAATTTACTTTATGTTGAGAAAACAATTTCCCATTACACATATCCTATCTCATTATTTTAATTATATTTTTAATCAATTCATAACAAATTATATAACATAAAATACCATTAAATGAATTTTAATAAATATTCACATATTTTGACTTTAAAACATCACCATTAGCATGAAAATCTAATATAAAATAATAACCACAAAATAAACATAAATATAAATATAAAAGTCATATATCCAAATAAGTCCCCAAAAAATTTAATTTTTTGGTTTATAGAACCATTTCATTTATTTTATTACACAATCATAGTTTCATCATTGTGTATGAATTATGTTAAAAAAATAAATTATAAAAATAAAAAATATAAAACTCTTAAAAATTGAATTTTTTATATCCAAAAAATATTTAATATTAATTAAAAAATTATTTTTACCCATATGTAAACATATAAGATATATTTAAAACCGAGGAACTGGGATTTGTGTAATTTACTTTACATAAAATATTTTAAAGTCCATTATCAAATAAAAAAGGATCCATGGGGAAATAAATTATTAAAATAGATTATTTTAGAGGAAATAATATCCTCAAATAGGTAAAATAAAAATATTTTTTATATTTTAATCATTTTCACATTAGTTTTATCCTAAATTAAGTTGTTTTACCCTTTCTCACGATTATAACTATTTATGATAGTTACTATTCACTATGGAAAAAAACTTATGTTGAACATACTACATGTCATTAATTATGTCGATTCAAAACATAGAATAAATTTTATAATATTTTAATGAACAATTTTGTATAATTTAATTAAAAATTAAACCCTCAAAATGTAAGGGAAATTAATTCATATAAAATTTAATTGAATGTAAAAAATTTCTTTTATCCAAAAGATAGTATAAAATACATTCTAGTGAAATTAATGCTATTATTAACAATAAAATAAAAAAAATATTTAAACATAATTTTAAAATTATTACTCTGTAAATTATTGAAATAATTTATTGTTTTTAAATAAATATATGTATATTCACTATTCATCAAAAAAATATTTCATAAAATTATAAAAAATTATCAACTAGATAATATTGATGATATTAGTTACCAAATAAACTTATTTTAAAAAAATATAACACTGGTAAAAATGAAATATAATATTTTCTTTCAAATATCAATATAACCCATATTTTAGGGAAGCTGTATTTATGATGAATAAAATAACACTAAAAAAAATTCCATAATTTTTTATTATGAATAAATAAATAAATTTGGATCATATATATTGTTTTTAATAATATTTTTAACATGATTATTAATAATAATACCTAAGAATATAATTTATATGTAATAAAACACACATTTAAATAAAAATGTTTTTCAATATATCATAATTTTCATAATGATTACTATTTTTTGGTAAGAATACTATTGAGAATATATTTTTTTATATACTCATGTATTAAATCCCCCAATAATTTTAATAAAATGGATCCATCCAATTTTATATTGATCTCAATAATGAAGTGTTTTACAATTGAAAATATTGGTTTTGAAACCCCAAATGAAACAAAGGGTTAATTAAAATTTCATCTTAATATAGGAGAATAAAAATATGAATTTCACCTTAAATAAAAAATTATTGGATACCCAAAATAGAGAACACAAGTTGTATGTTGTGATATATACATGTAGAGAAAATATTAATATCCAAAAAATGATGTAGAGTTACAATGAAGATTGATCACAACAAATTCAATGATCATGGAAAAATAAATAACAAAAAAACCATTATTAGATTTGGTGTAATAAATCATTTCATCGAAAATAATAAAAATAAGTTAATTTTTTTCCAATATAATTTTTCCTGGAGTAGAGGAATTTCATAAATATTTATAACAAAACAATAAGGAAATATACTTAGATGATGTTCTATAAATCTAGAAATAATAGTTTTTCACTTTTTGGCATGTCTTAATCAGTTTCTAACATTAACAAATATATCATTCCAACTAATTAATATAAATATTTAATCTGTGCTAAAACATAAAAAAAAATATTTATGATGGTGTATATAATAGGATGAAAATGTATTCCTTTTTAATTTACTAAAAAGTTGTTACCACACTATATTAGCATACAAAAAATGAGTATCAGATCATGTCAATAAATAAAACAGTAATCATCAAAATTAAATAATATGAAAAAGATTCTATATAGATCAATATATAAATAACACTATATGTAAAATAATCTCAATAACTTAAAATTTTATAAAAAGGTTTTTCATATAACTTTCATATTTGATCCTCAAAAATTTAACTGAATTATTTTGAATTAATACTTCATGTTAAAAATTACATTTACATATTATCCTACCCTATAAAATGTCTCCATAATTATTATTAATCTTTACAAAATCATATAATTTAAAACCAATAATGGGTGTCTATTCATTCAAAATTATGACTAAACAAAAAAATATAAACTCGTGAGGATATTAAAAACTATTATGTTAAGATATAGTGAACACGTCCTAATATATATATACATTTAAGCCCTTATCTAATAAAAACTATAAATCACATAACCATCTCTCCAACATGGGGTCTTAAGAATATAATATTTATAAATATGGATTAGGTTAAAAATGTGTCCCAATATCAACAATCCAAATCATAAAACATCAAGCTAAATTGTTGGATCACTGACATTCCTAAAGATATTTTAGGTTTACAATTCTAGATATTTATGATAAACTCTTACATAATAAAAATCATGTATTTAAATGATATTTTTTCCAATTACCATGTTTATTTTTTCCCCAATATGTTTTCAAAATTTCCCATAAAATTCTTTACACGTGAGTCATTTTGAGGCCTAATTCATTTGAAATTAATATTCAAAACCATTCGAAAATGGAAGACATAAGTAGGGGGATGTCAAATTATCGGTAATGTGAGACAGAATAATTAACAGTTCTACGTCATTAGTGATCATATGATGATAATATGGGTATGATAACATAAAAAAATTAAATGATCATAACATAATAGAATTAAATCGTATAAAAATTTGGGTCGATTTAATATTTGACATTATGTTTTATGAACCCCTCCCTCCAATGATGCCACTTTTGAGCTCGACATAGATAAAGATGGATAATAACAATCGAGTCCTGCATCCAGTGGGCCCAGTATTGGAGACAAACACCAAGGATATACGAATCTATCAAAATGGGATTCATTACCCTTAGTAGAGAAAACAAGATACAAAGAAAAGATATTATCAACCTAAGACAACTCCATGAAATATATAAAATAAAACCAGAATCAATCCCACAAGCATGTTTGAATAAATATTTTGCAAATGAAATGAAAATCCAAGGTTAATACCAAAATAAAATCTAATAAGTAAGATGAAAACTATCCCAACTTCTGATATACAAACACACTGCATAGTTTAAATAGTCCTCCAAAAAACCATAAAGCGTTTCTATAATGTATGGGGAGCATACAAGTATACTGAGTAGGAAAAACCCAATTTTTCAGGCACATGTGGGGGAAACATAACATTGTAGCTGTAAGAGAACAGAAGAAGAAAATATAACCTAACGAGGTATAATAGCCATCCCAAACTCACCAAGACACACACCCCAAATATCCCATGTCTAATAATTAAATATAGTAAGAACATTAATGTTAGGGTACCCTGTAACACTTCCCCACTAATTATCCTCTCTCACACCCTAATGTTAAATGTCTTGGTTCTCCCACCTCTTCCAATCAAACCAAACCTGATATCACCCACACATAAAAGGTCCTCAAAACCACATCACAACCCACCCGAAGACACTTGGGAAACAAACCACATCACATCCATCCTAGGGAAACCTGGGACACAATACAAAGGACATCTCGAACACACACACCTAGGATATATACCACACGACATCTCAAATAAACATGTAAAAGAAAAACACATCTCATCGTGAAAACACTTTTTAAATTAAAACATAAATCATCCTAATGAAATGTGGAAAAAAATAACTCTCTTAAACATACCTAGTCCATGATAATCACAACATTCATAAATAATCTTGTGATATCACTACGTAGAATATTGGTTAGAGAAGAGTGGGTGGCCATCCAGTCATCCCCCCATTAGGATCATTGTGAAAGACCCCATCCCCTATTAATATGGGAGTATTTGGCACATATTTCTCAATTAAAGTGTGGTGAATATATAAATCATTATAAAATATAGTGGAGATATATTATATATATCACTCATGACTATCCTAAGAGATTAATGACAACTAATACCACTAAAAAAATTTATCGATGTTAACAACAGTCACATATGAAGATGATAAATGAATGCCACTTCAAAATAAATATCAAATAATATCCCCATCCAATTCAACTAACAAATTATCATTATTTATTAAACTATTAATTTACTCATTCCACCACTAACTAGAAAACTACTATGAAAAATTGGATATAACAAACATAAGAATGCAATAAACATCACCATAAAAATTTCAGAATATGAACAACCTGCAACTTTAAAAAACGTCATTTTTCTTCACAGATAAAACCCACTCATTAAATGATAATGAACTGATATCAGGACACATGGTGAATATTTCTTCATTAATATCATATATAAACATTGAGAAGATTTCCCATACTAGCCACTTTTATCTTCATTATCCAGTGTCATTCTAGCCAAACCTTCTTCTCAATAATAAAAACCTTCAACTCATAGCTGCACCTAACGCACATCTCACTATTACCATCTAAGAATCCTTGTCACACAACCACCTCACATTATCACATCCCCACTGCCTATACACATTCATCCACATTCCCTATACAAAGATCACATAGAAAATCACATTCATAGGAAAAATAGAGATATTTTAATTTAAATAAGGTGATATTATTCAAATAACATTTTTAAATAAATAATGTGCTCACATAATCCAAAATATCATTGAGAGTCCATTATAATAAACCCAATATATGAGATTAAATTTTTTCATAAATAATTTTCCAATAAAAAATTAATTCATTAAATAGATCATCCCATGAGAAAATAAAGTCCCCCCCAAAGATGAATATTTTTAGTGAAGGATTAAATCATACAAAAAAATATATTAATATAGTAGAAAAATAGAATAATGCAACATTTTTTCATAGAATCTATTTATTGATTTATATGGATTTAATTAACCTTATTAAATTTTTAGTTAACTTTATTCATAATGGAAATATTTGTACACAAACCTCGCATGATAACCAAATGAGGGAGATGGAGGAAAAATGTACCTCAAATAATATACAATAATAACTACATTATTACACAAAGATTGGGGTGCACATGCATGAAAAACCTCCATGGAAGACGCTATCTAGAAATTTGCAACACAAGAACATGGAACCTTTTGGGAAAAAGTGTTTTAAGAAACACCAAGAGAAAATAGAAGTTCCCAAATATGGGATGATCTCAACATTAGAAAAACCATATCTAAAATTAATGGGAGATATTTTTTTTAAAAGACAATAAATGTAGATCTTGACCAATACCACATTTTTTGGAAGTAATTTGAAACTTTAAATTTTTACAAGGGTGAGACTATTTGAAACATGTCTAAAAACAATTAAATATGGTATGAAATTCATTTCACGTAAAATGATACATAAATGTGGGAAGACTAGAAAAACTGGAAAATATTGAAAATATAAAAACCTATCAGAAATAACTCACCGATAGTTGAGTCACCATCGTGAGTCACCACTGTGAGTAACTAGTGTGTGTCCCCCTGGGTAAGGCACCATTCGAGAGATACCGATGTGAGTCACCGTTTGGTGAGATGATGATGTGATTTTCCATTCTGTGAGCTATCAGTGGATGAGTAACTATTATGACCAATCACCATTGCCTCACAATAAGGATTTACTTATGGATGAATCACCTTTTTCAATCACAACTCACAACCTACTAATGTGATTCAACATTGGGACTAACTGTCATTGACTCACCGTTAAGAGTTACTAATGGATGACTCAACATTGTGAATCACCACTGCAGACCGACTAGTGAGATTCACTACAAAAACATACCTATAGATGACCTACAATTTGAAAAAAAAATTGGTATACTCTAGAAATGAGTCACTATGACATCCTACAACTCTTAAAAACACCATATTTCTAAAAATTAATGGACCGAGGATATCTGGGACATTAAATGAAATACCTATCAAACTATTATTACACTTAGAAATTAAAAACCAATCGCATAATGAAATGTGGTGTCCGAAAAACCACTCTGCGACATACATCTCAAGGATATCCATATTCATGAGACACAACATTCGACTAAGCACATAACAGTTCAATGATAAACCCACATGTTTAGTTAGAATGATGTATTGAAACCCCCATCATCCAAGAACACCACTAATGACTTCCACTAACCCACAAAACCACAAATCACACCACACAATCAATGTAAATGACTATTTGAACATGAAAATCATGAATTTTTTATTCTATATCATGATACTATCCAAATTGGGTGGTAGTGACTCTCCCAAATCATTGTAATCACATCTCAATTATGTGTCTCAATTATGAATCATTACCTCCACATCCCACACGTCAAGATTCAATCACATAGTAAAGAGTAAGGATACAAACCATTTTATAACAAATAATGTTCAAACATTACATGACCATGAAAAACTCAAAAATAATTCGGGTACTATGAACACATATGAGATTCTCACTCCCATGTACTATCCTCTAATCCACCATGCCTCCAAATGAAATGAACCAAGGGAATGGTTCATCCATGTAATCCATTCTCCAAACAATCCTAGATCACCATTGTTCATTACACAAATGTCAATTCATCCTTGATATCCATCTCTAACATGTCATTGATTTTGGAGTCATTATGTAGATACCAACAAAGATGCTCGATGTGAAAGACATCGTGGACCCGATGTAACTATAATGGAAACACCAACAAGTATACCATAATGAGATCTCATCCCAACGCATCAAATGGAATGTTGAACCTCATTGAAAGAATTATCACTCATCTAATACTCGAATACCAACATTGTGGGGAAAAGGACAATAATATTTGGTCCCTAACCTCAAACTCTATGGGAATCCTCCTAGGACCGATATTAAACTTTTTTACATCATGGGATACCATCATCCTCTCCCGTACAAGCTTACAATTCTCAATCATTCTCTACATAACTTTTGGATTAAGAGTATCTTCCTCCCCATCCTCCGTCCAACACAAGGGTGATAGATGTCGAATTATATTCAATTATTTGAAAGATTCCATGATAATGGAAGTGTGATAGATATTATTTTATGTAAATGATATCGAAGAATTGTTCTGAATCCTAGATCCACCAAAGTCCCTAATACATGATGATCAAAATTAATCTAGTGTCTGGATAGTCCACTTTGAATTCCAATATATATGGGGGTGAAAAGATATGAAGAGGTGCATTTTTCCAAAATCATGATGAAATCCCTTTCTAAATCAAGAGATAAAACTTTTCTCCCAATCCGAGACATTGGATCTTGGTACACCATTCAACCACATCACCTCATCCACATAACTCATTGTTAGGGTATCCACTACCCATGACTCCTTAATTTCCAAGAAGTGGGATGATTTCATAATCTAATCAAACATTACCTAGATTGAATCATAGCCTTCATGTGACCTAGGTAACCCTATTATGAATCCCACATTCACTCGAGGAAATACATGGTCTATAAGAAACCTCCAGTAACATGGTTATCTACCTTCACCTACAATCACACTATGCACTTCATGATAAAATCATCAATAACTCGTATAATGATGGGCCTCCCAAATTATATCAAAAATATATGGTACATGTTACAAATATTTTTATGTACTGCCATGGCTGTGATATAAAACTCACATAGGATATCCTTATCCATCTCTATCATAACATAAATTTTTTTCTAAAACAACATGTGGTTATAACCATCCACTTACCATCCATCTTGATCATCACCACGATTAAAAAGAGCATGTATCACCTCTACTATTGATTGATCCCCAAAAAATCCTCCACTTACTATATCAAATAAGACTATACTATCATCAAAACCAAACTAATTACTTCTATATCCATCCCAAAATCTATGTGCAAGGCTTAAAACTCCCTCATCGCTTTTAAATAATCTGTATATTCTTGAAAAAAACCATATATAGATTCTTTCTCAGAGCATTGGCCACAAAATTCCCCCTTTTTAGGACTAAGTGTTCTCAACATCAATTTCTTGAGGATAATCTTTCGACCTTCACTATCACAAATTTTGATCATGTAGGAAAAAATAAACCTCATGCTCATTTAATCCATGAAGACAACAATTTATTCCCCAAAAACATAATTCAACCACAAATTCATGGAAAAATTGATCAATACTCACTTCATATCAAGGGTTTAATAGTTACATTTGTGGGGACATAATTTCATATACCCATAGGAGATCACTCCCCACTGATGTATAAGCATGAATCCCCATCCCAAACCAGACTACTCAATGAACACATAGAACACCACCCCTTAATATGGGAACCATAGCATAAGAGAACAGACATTCTTCCCATTCAGATATCCTAAAATGAACATCCATTACTCGCATCACAAAAATGATTGGTCTATTCTATTAATGTTTGTCAAAGGTTTCATAACTCAGGATAAATCTAGAAAATACTTCAAATAATAGCCTAGATGAACATGAAAACGTTGAAATTCCACCACATTCATGGGTTCCTACCGAGAAAAAAAATTCCAAATTTGACCGATCAACATCCACATCTTGATGCGACACTATAATTCCATGGATTTGCGCCTCTCATTTTTGAAAAATTATATTGGAAAACAATCTATGGAGCTTGTGGCATTGAAGAACATGTAATAAATTAATGTGTTTATCATCTTGAAACTCCTCAAATATCATTTAGATTAGGATATCATTGATGAATATGATGAAAAACTAGTCCCAGAACCGAAGAATGATATATTTCATAATCCCTATAAACATAGCATATGTTTTTGTGACACCAAAAGGCGGGACTACAAACTCGAAGTGCCCACACATGGATCATAAAGATGTCATTAGGATACCACATTATTTGAACCTCAACTATTAATAACAATACCGAAAATCGTTCATTGAAAACAAACTCACCCCTCTCATATGGTCAAAAATATTTTTTATCCTTGGAAGAAGGTAACAGTTCTTGACTGTCTCCTGGTTCAAACTCTTGTAGTCTATGAACATCCTCAAAACACCATTCTTCTTCTTTACAAATAGTAATAGATCTCCCCATGGAAACACACATGGCCAGAATAAACCATTATTTATCAATTCATATATCTGAATACATGAATCTAGAAACCAAAAAGGATAAATCAGATAATGATCCATAGCGATCGGAGAAGCACTAATCTACATGTGTATCTCAATCTCAACATCATGTAGAGGGGGTAAAATCAAAACCCCCCAGGGGTGAATGTCCAAAAACTACCCAATAACAATGGGGACCTCCTCTAACTCATCATCGACTGATTCCACTGACATTACAGCCATCAAATAAATAAGGGAACCATACATTTATCTCCCAACAAATATCGTTGCTCATTGATGAAAGTCACACATCGTCCATCCATATCTAAAAACACGACTCTCCTCTTGAATAAATTGATAATGACATATAAATAATGAAACTAGTCAATGATGAGATTGAATTCATATGGATACATCTATAGAAAGAAAATATCACCATGGGACCGATGCGGTCCCATCATTAGTATACATCCCTAGAACAAATCCAACAAGCATGTCTGGCCTCTAACTAGGGTAGAAAACACCCCAGGGTGAGAATCCAATATACTTCTAGTCATAGAGAATGTGCTAGACCTAGTGAAACAATGGATTGTGAAGTTCTTGAATTAATCAATTCCAAAGTATTGGTACTAGATTAACTATTTATACCTCTAATGATATGAATACCGCTTGGATCTACTGAATCTACTTCATGAAAGTGTTCCACCCCAACCCCTCTTCCCCGCTACTGATGAACTCCCCAAGACCTCTCCCATGTTGAGGCCCCTTAGAACACCTTGATGCAGACCAATAATAATCTATATCCTCTCAATTGTGCTAATATTTGTGTCTCTGTTGCTAAAACTGTTGGTTGGAAAATGCTATTTAGTCAAGTGCTAAACCTACCCACCTCCAGCATACTGAACTCAAATTCCAAGTAGTTACTAATTCTGTTGGTAAGAAAAACCAATTTACAATAGACACATAATACCCCAGACCATAAGAAATTCACAACTACTAGATGGTTGGAAATAAAATTGATGAGGTTGAATATGCACCGAATAATTCCATGAAGGTCCTAGTTCCAGAGATCTACCACGTTCAACCCTTCCTCAAAAAGAACACTATTTGCTCCCCTATAGAAATATTCCTTATTGAGATTTAATGTAATTGATTTCCTCTAATTTAGTATGAACCTCCTGATACATTGGCAACATGAATGTAGTAACATCATACTGGATAGAAGGGTGGAGATCCTCCTCAAGACATATCAAATGATACACCTCAAATGGAAGGAGGTTTGAGGAGAACTAAATATAATACATGAATATGATCCCAATTCCCCACAATAATATACTCCTATGATGGATTAGGAATAACTCATTACTCATCTCTTCCTTCATAGTCTATGAAAGGAACTATACCCGAAACTCCATTATAAATTCAAACAATAAAACATCTACATCCTTCCTCGCCCATAGATAAATCATCTACTTCTGACACAGAGATACTCAAATATAGCTCACATCCAAAGGAAAACAAAACCATGTAAGAGCACGAATCTACTGATGGTAACCTCAAGATCCATGATCCATCATTCCATATCCATGAATGAAGCAATACACAAATAATTTAAAAGGAATACCACATAAAATCAGGGAGTATTTTCTTCCACTAGTAATCCCTTTCCACTTGATCAACCCTTTGTCGATCAACCAGATAAAAATTTAGATCCTCTACATCTTGATCCAAAAGAAGATGATGAATGGGTTCCATAACTATGATGTAAAACAAGTAATTCCTAATCACGAGTTATATGGAACAGAATTTAAGATTTATTTTTAACTCATTTAACACGGTATACATTAAAAACATCCCAACACACCCAATTCAATCACGAACACAAGTCCTTATGATGATTAAACCTTTCTTAGGGTCTCTACCCTTCAAATGTTGTATCCTCAATTTTTTATTCAATATGTTAAGATTTCAGACATCAGATCATGGGGGTCCCCAAATTAACATGTCCAAGACTATATTATCAGGCCTATGTCAAACACCAAGGTCACCGAAACACCTTTTCCGTACCGACCCATGACCCAATAAGGAAATATCCAAACACCATAATATCTCTCAACAACATCCCTATGATACCATTATTTCCAGACCACTTCCACCAATGATTCCCCTCTTAAGCTGGAAAGGGAAGAAGAGTGACAATAACCCCTATGTCTCACCTCCAGTAGGCCCTGAGGGGGAAACCAACAACATAATTGTACAAATATCACAAAAAAATTTGTGCATTACGTTTTTTTGAAAAATAAGATCTGGAGATAAGAGGTATCACCCAAAAACAACTCCAATACATATAAAAATGTAAACCAAAATCTTCCTTATATAAATGATAACGTAGATATATTTAAAATGAAAAGAAACACCACAAAATACCAAAATAAATGATCTGCATCGACACAATAAAAAACCCAATGACTAATATATTAATGTATTCCATGGTCCATATTGTCCTACAAAAAACCTAAAATCTATTTTAAAAAAAAGAGTGACAATACAGGTATATATAGTTTGAAAACCAAATTCTCTAGTATTGAAGTAGGGTAAACATAATAATGTTTTTGTGAGAAAACAAAATATGAAAATAGAACCTAACATGATATACTATCCATCACAACATCACCATCAAACACTCCCCATATAAAGACAGTCATGTAAAGTAATATAGCAATCAAATAGATGATAGGATACCACACACAACTTTTTTATTGATTATCCACTATCACACCCTAATAGAAAACATCCTAGAACTCTGAAATATTTTCAAAATATCAAACCACATACTTCCCACACACACCATGATGTCACAACCACATCACAACCCACCTATATGACCATGCCCATAAACCACATCACATACCTCCTACAAAAACCTGGTCAAAAAAGCACATCACATCTTTCCAACCGACACCAGGCCTACAAACCACACCGTATCCCAAAGACACCTGTGAATGAAATACACATCTCATTCTAATGACACTTAGGAACATACATCACATATCATCCCAATGATAATTATGAATGAAAAACTCAACCCCCCACACTTGGGGCTTGAAAAGAACAACCTAAATGAAGAATAATTGTCTATAACCAACTAGAAAATGGAGAAGGGAAGATAGGGTGGCTAGCCAACCATCCTCGCACTACATTTTTGGAATGACACTCTCCCCCATGACAATGGGGGTGTTTGGGATAGGGATCTCAACTAGGATGGGTATATATCTATGTTGAAAGATAATATAATGTATATATATTATAATATATTAAAGACCAAGCAATGAGTGTTATGAAAGAACCACCTCTATATGAATTTATCAATATTAATGACATTCACTTCCAATGATGATAAATGATGTCTTATAATAAATAGTCTGCAAACTAAAATCATAACTCCTTCCAATTCAATTAAATAATTGACATTACTTATTAAAAATACTTATTTATTCAATCTGTCACTTCCTGGGGGACTAATTTTCAAAACTGGAATCAATATGCACGTTGAAATGGTAAACAATACCATATTCATTTCAAAAAGTGATTAACCAGCTAGTTTAACACAATTCATTTTTCACGCTGTTTACACCTATTAATAATATGAAAAAGTACCAACCAATGACACAGGGTGATGGATTTTTCATGAAACTCATGGAGAAACTCTCAGGGAATTACTCGTAACAGCCACTTCCATCATCATTCTTCAATTTTATTTTAACCAAACCATTCTCACATTAATGGAAGCACCCAACCCATAGCTACCCGACTTGCATCTCACAAAATCCATCTCAATATACATACTAGATAATAAAATCACACCCATCACATCCCCACTACACAAATATGTTCATCCACCATATACATACACAAAATACACAATATACCACACAAGAAAATCATAACAAAGCTCATTTAGTTTTAAAAATCTGGATATTATTGAAACTCCTCTTTTTAAATTGATGTTGTGACATAGAATCCATAAAAACATGCACAATCCATATTAATTTACAAGGTATATATTATTAAAAATGTTCAAAAATAATCATTCAAAAAAATAAACAACAATAATATGATAGATCATCCAATGTGAAAAAAAATTATTCTAACAACAGTGATTTTTTGGTGGTAATTAACCCAAACAAAATAAATGATACCGACAAACCAATAAAAAAAGTAAGAATCACTTTTTCAGATCCCATATTAATTCATTCAAACTGATTCAATTATCTTGACTAAATATTGACATAACAATATTAAAAAAGGAAATAACCAACCACCCACTCTATATGATAATGAAAAAAGAGAAATAAAGGGAAAACATACATCAAGGAATATATGATCAAAACTTCCTTATTATTCCATGACATGGGTAGCACAAGCAAGAAAAACATTAATGGAAGATTTTATTCAAAAAGGTGGAACACAAACACTAAACTCATTTAGAATGAAGGAATTGGGTGAACATGGATAAGAATTGAAGCACATAAGGAATGAAAAATCACAGCATTAGAAATTTTATTTCAAAAATTTAATTGGGGAAACAATTATTAGAATACATTGAATGCGGATCAGGTTAAAGAGAACGCGGTTAAGAATTAAAGCGCATAATCAAATTTTTAGAATTCAGATATGATTTGAAATGGGTCCAAAAATCATTAAATGTGGAATTAAATTCCTTTCACATAAAATAATATTAAGAAGAGGTGAAACAAGAAAAACTTGAGAAAAAATGGAAATATGAAAAACCATTTGAAATTGAAACCAGGTATCTAATTCAACATCGTGAATCAATGGTGCGAGTCATTGGTTTGAGTCATTGTTGGGTAAGGAACCATTAGAAACCCACCGGTGTGAGTTACCATTCGGTGAGCTACTAGTGAATGTCACTATTCAGTGAGCTATTAGTGGAAAAGTCGTCTTGGTATGAGAAACTATCAAGACCTACCATTAGTGACTCACTATCAAGGGTAACTGATGGATGACTCACTAGTGCAACTCATCACTCACAACCATCTGACACAAGTCACCATTGTGACTCAAAATATAGGAATCACCACCATGATTTACCGATGTATGAATCACCATTGTGACTTAACAGTCAGGACCGACTTGTGGGACTCATAATTGTGGCTTTCCATCATGTCCTACTGGTATATGAGCTACTGTTGGAAAACTATATTTATTAGAAACTACTTTAGACGAGTCAACATGGCTTCCCATAACTCCAAAAATCACAATATTTTCACAAATTAATTTATTGGTGGGATCTTGGATATTAGAGGGTGTAAATAATTAATAATGAATTGTTTTATAAGAATCCATAATTATGATAAAAGTTATATCAATCTTGATAAAAGGTTCCTTAAAAAACTCATGAAATCATATATAAATTTTTTCATTATCTTTTAACATCATTATAATATCACTTATAAAAATAGAATAACCAAACCAATATATTACAAAAATTACATAGTAGAAACCTATAATTTTATTAAACTATCTCATAACCCAATGCATTGAAGGGATATATGGACTCAACCATCACATATTAGAAAAAAAATCCATTTAGGATTTGGGTTCACCCTCCAATACTTCTTTCCATAATAATCTCAAATAACCATAACATGAAATAAAACATATGGATTCATTCAAAACATAAAAACCCATCACTGATGGATGAATATGTCCAAATTAAATTATTTGCCTAAAAATATCATTATAAAACAATAATCAATATAGAGGAAGAATAATTGTGGAATAAAAAAAATATCCTATGTGGATCATATGTAAAATCATAGATTGATATAAAGATATATATATATATATATATAAGATCACTGAAATCATTTTTGATGAAAATAAAAATTCTAAATTGATAATAACATTTAAAAACTAAAAATATATAAAATTATACGAAATTTATTTTTTTGGAAATAACATTAACAATATTCAATGGAATATTTAATGAAAAAAAACTAAATATAGGGAAATAGTTTGTTGTTTTTTATACGTTAAAATATTGTATTTCTTTCATGCTGGAAAATGAACTTAAAAATATGTCCTACAAAAAAGGGTGAAATGATTCCATTTTAAGAAATAAATAAATAAATTAAAATAATAGGAAATTATATTCATAAAATATTGTAGTGTTAATACAAAATTATGGAAAATATTTTAGAAAACATTTTTATGGAGGGAAAACATTCATGATAAAAGCTATATAATATTAGTATCAACAAAAAAATTGTTGATGTATTAATCATTAATAGTGAATGAAATTAAAATTGAAAAATTATACCAAATTCATAACCAGAGGAGAATAAAAAAACATTGGTTCAAAAAATATCATATGATCCAACCCAAAAAGGCCTCGAATATATAAACCCTTCAAATAAGACGAGATATTATCCTAAAAATCAATATTGTTTTATGTAACATATGAATCATACGACTATGAAATAATTGACATAAAATAAATCATTATATACAACTAATAAAAGTATGTAAATGATATAAAATTATATGTGTTAGTACAATGACCTCATAAAAGAATATATGTGAATGGAATAAACATGTGTCACAAATAAGGAACATTTCATATGAATTTTCCTTATGATGATCATATCATTGAATAAAGATTTAATAAATTAAAAAATTATATGTAATAAATAAAAATAAATTATTTACATATAGTTTAAATATAAAAATATAATTTAATTATAAATATTTATGTAATATAAAAAATTTACAATGGATATAACAGAATGAAATGAAAATTGATTTAAGAAACAACGTACCATATGGGAACGTTAATGTCAATTCCATTTGGAAGAAAAAAATATAAAATAGAAATAAAAATTTATCCAAGGTGTAATATGTAAAATGGGGATTATATAAAACATATATATGAAATTGGGTTCATAATATTAAAACATGCTTCAATGAAGGTAATTGGCTTGAAAGCCCTTACCCCGAGCCCAAAAATGTAATATGGTTATGAAAAATGTACTACATTACAATAATGGGGATGGTAGGTCTTGTGTACAAATAGTGAAATATCCAAATGTAAATGAACATTAGGGAATGAATATAAATATCCTTTATCTTTTAAAATCAATATTATATCATAAATATAATGTTACATCTTTAAATTTATTTATACATATCATCCATTTGAAGTGTAGATGAAATATGATTGTCATCAATTTGTAGAAGTGTAAATCCACACGTACACATGAATGACATTAACAATTTTATACTAGTGTAATGTATAAAAAATAGATGATATATTATAATAATATAATTATAATAATGAAATTTATTCTATATATGAATATTATTTAATAACATTATTATAACCATCCCTAAGAGTCAGTAATGGATTATGAATCAAATGAGTTCACAAGTTGGTAGACCTTCATACAATTTAATGATGGATTCATTTCAAATTATATGAATAAGATGATAGAATAAAATTATGAAAATTAAATAATAAAATATAATTTAATGTGTTATACATAAGGTAATATATAATTGTTTTTAAAAGAGTTCTGATATAATTCAATGAAAAATAAAACTAACACATTTTGATAGAATCTATATGTCCTATTAAAACAACGTTCATTGTTTTACAACTAGTGCCCTATAAGTATTATATTATTCCCAAAATAATATTAAAGGACATGGGTAGTGATTTTAGAAATGTATTTGGTAATTACATTTACGATTTAAAAGGATCTAAATATGTGGAAAAGATACGATAATGGGTGTCCATTTATAAATAAAGGGAGGATAAATCATGTAGTTTCATTAAGTAATAAATTTATATAACTTAATATTGCTAGAAATGTGAAAAAATTAAATATTTGGAATAAATAATGATTTTGAGTTAAAATGATCTCATAACATAGTATATGTATAATTTTAGTTGTTTTTTCTCCCTTATCTCTCTCATTTAACAACCTATTGTCCCTTTTTACCCTTAACCACATAACACATATCTCAATCATTAATGTTTATAAATTTATTTATATGGTACTAAATAATTGCCAAATTTTCTATGGAATAAAGTTTAAGCATTTTTATATTATAGTATTCCTCTTTAAGGAGATTAAATATTTTTTTTATCATTTAATAAGTTATTATATAACAAATTTCATTAATTAAATTTTAAGAACTATAAATATTTTTTTACATTAAAAACATTATTATAGGTTTCTATTTATAAAATAAAGTCTTCAACAATCACTAATAAATTATTATTAACAATAATTTTTTTTGAAGACATAGGTAATAAATAATACATTATGTAATACACCAACTTGAGAATGAATAAAATGGTTCCCCATGTTAGTGGACTAAATGACATCAATCATACTTCCCAGTACACCAGAGGCTACTGACTAGTATCAAGGTTCTAATGGAGGTATGTTTGGGATAATATACCAGGTATATTTTTAATAAATACATTCAAATCAATAAGTATTAAAAAAATATGAATAAATAACACTAAAAATAATAAATAAAGAGAATTCATGATGAATATGTTGTAAAGTACATAATGAATCATTCAAAAGGTATAAATAGAAACTTAAATGGGAAATACATAATCATTTTGGGCCACTTCACTATAAATCATACTCTATGGCTCAGGCTTATGCTCATATTCTCCCACATACAAGTATAAATAGAATTGTAAACTTCTATCATGGACCTAAAAACAATATTTCAATTTGGGTACCCCATTGTATGGGATGACTTAACAGTGTGCTAGATATAATGAATAGGTCACACCAAACAACGTATAATGAAATATATACTTATTCATACATAAGACAATAATTTTCTATCATGACCCGTCCTCGGGGCCCATGTCGTGACTATCCCAAGCCCGCCTACCATAGGCCAAGGGCTGGCGACTAGAACCAAAGGAAAATTCCTGATAAAAAATTGAAGGCATTTACTTTAAACATGTAATTCCATAGTCTGAAAAAAAGCAGTAGAAGCAATATGTACTAAAATATACAAGAAAGGTGTGCTGAAAGTAAGTGGGCCATTATACAAACCCAACTAAAAAACAAGTACATGTAAAAAGTGGGAAAAAACACCTGGATCATCCACTGAGGAATCCTACATGATGTGTAGGTACATATATTGATCAAATTTTACCTGAGGTACGTCCGGTCCACTCTAGCTCCGAGCAACCTACCGTCTGTCACACTCAGCCTCGATCACTGCTGACCATCATCTGCATAGAATACAACAAGGTATGGGTGAAGCCCTTGAAGGGGTGAGTATAAAAATACTTAGTAGAGGACCCCGAGACCCCTTAAGGTCTCCCATAATCCACTAAGTATAACCCATATAAGAATCATACAATCACGAAGTATCAACCTACCCTACTTAGGTATATGCCCATACATATACCTAAGATACTACTCGCAGTCCAGCTCCAACTCTCGAGCCCAAGCACATCCCAGTCCACTAAGGATGAAAAGTCAATCCCCTCGATGATAATGATTGAAAGATATGAATTGTCTCACATAGGTATTAAATACATGAAGACGTATAGAGATGAATAGATGTAGCCTCTGAATCTTCTCCTCTATCGAACCCATGTAGGATCCTGGAACAATATTAGTGTTGTCGAACCCATGGAGGATTCTGGTACAGAAGACATCCCTGTCGATCCAATTGAGGATCGCAAAATAGATGTCATCACTGTCAATCCCACGGAGGATCCCAGTACAGTATCGTTGATGTTGTACCCTTAAAGGATCCTATCATCTCATTCGTAGCTAGAACTTTGGTTCCTGCACACAGCACACTCACTTCCAGGAGGTTCCACACCTCAAGAAAAGTGTCTATACATCAACTACCACAAATTCCTGAGTTGATGTATCTAGTAGATCTGTCTCACCATAAGAAACCCAACGAGACAGACATCGTGTTAATCGAATACCCGGTCTTTGAGTTATTTGTATTTCCCTTCCATGGGCCTAGAAGGTTTTTAGTTTCAATCAAACCCGACCACACCCCAACTATATCCTAACCCCAATTGGGGTAATCCAAATGATCTGTCCTACTCTATGCCTTCTGTCACTGTAGATTGTTCGTCGTTCCGACACACGATGCCCAAAATACGGATGAAATGGCGATTTCAGGTTAAATGGATTATAACGGGGGGTCCAACCCTGTCTGCGGTCTGACCCGGTCAGATGGAGTAGCTTGGCCTGTTAGCCGCTCGGCCCACTGGTCATGCAGTTTTGCCCGGCTGGCTGTGCGGCCCGGCCTGGCTGGCCATGTGGCCTGGCCCCACTGGCTGTGTGGGACATCCCGGCTGGCCGTGTGGCCTGTCCCGGCTGCTGTGTATCCCATCCTTGCATGCCGCAGGGCCCGGCAGTGGGCCACGTGGTCGAGAAGGCAGACTACAGCAACTGAGCCACGGGGCCCAGCCAACAACACCACGAGGCCCTGAGAGCCATGCCGTGGGGGGGGGGGTGCCGCAACCCCCGAATTCCGAAGGAACTGTAGAACCCTTTGGGTCTCGCCTTGTGGAGTGACGCTGGAGACCGGCTCATCCGACCACCCTCCTTTGACTGTCACAGCCTCTGGCCATGGTCCCTATCTGGATCGGCACGACGATGCTTCTACCCTTCACTAGCACCCACCCTGGCCTCCATTCCGTACCTCCGGCGAGGCACATCACGACGGTGCCGCTCCTCGTCCTCCCTCCGCAGCCCACCTCGCCGAAAATTTTCATTGCGTGGGGCGACTACATCACACCGTTTCGGAATTCTGGCAGTCTGGTGGCCCTTACGCTGTCGGCTTCTCCCGCGGTCTACCTCAATTGTCAATAAAATAAAAACCAACGGAGGGACGTCAAGCCATGCTTTTCGGTCCACACCCTCTAAATTAGGTGATATAAAATAGAAAACATCGAAACATAATAAATGATGAGGAACAAGGATTTAATTTTATCACAAAAGTCCCCTACATTGCTTGTCGGTGTCGTTTGACGGAGTCACGGTAAAGCGGTGTCGTTCCATCAATGTCAGAAGAGGAAGACAGGTACTCGTCAGTGTAGGATGATGTTCGAAGGTGATGAAGTTGAGGAAAACATAGACATTCCTCGTGGGTGTCGCTTCCCACTCCATTCCTCAGTTAAAGAAGGAATAAGATGGCGTCAATTTTCGATGGTAGGAGCATTCTTCGCATTCTTTGTTGGGAGGATGACATTTTATCTGAAGAGTTCTCTAATGATCCACTAAAAAGAATTGCCTACCTAAATAATGGGTCAAACCAACCCATTATTTTATTGTTTGAAAATGAATTAAAAACATTTCAAATTAATTAATTTATTACATTAATTAATTTTTGGTTTGGTACACTTATGTGGGAAGGTGGAATGTTTAAAAATAAATAAAGGGAGGGTTGGCTTCATTAAACTCAAGGGGAGTTTAAGAGATTTCCCCCACATAATTAAGGTGTTAAAGGGGGTTCAAGCTCATGTGTGTGGGTCCCACCTCCAACATCCCCATGGAGGATTAAACCACCACAATAAAAATAAAATTAATTCTATTATTTTTTTAACTTAATTTAAAAATCCCATAAACTAACATCCATCCTCGTTAAAACGCAACTGTAGTGATGGTCTACATAAGCGAATAGAGGCACTGTGAGTTCAACAGTGCCCTCAGATTTCAATTCTAATCACCGGTTCAAATGATATAAAATCTTGATCGTAAGTTTACTGAACACACCCCAAAAAAAGCCTCATAAATTGATTCTGGGCACACCAGGCCTCAGAATCAAGTGCCTCTAGAAACTACAGACTCGTAATATACCCACGAAATTATGAAACAAATTTCCATGAAATGTTCGGGTCTTTACAATATCCCCACCTTAGGGCTTTATGTTCTCATAAGATACAACTCACACTAAGGAGGAAAATGGGGATACTGAGCACGCATCTGAGCCATCGGCTCCCATGGTCTCTCCTAGAAGATCTCGGGCTACTAGGGAATGCACAACAAGGGTATCGACTATCCATGCAGGACCCACTCCTTTCAATCCTCAATCTCCACTGTAACCTTCATGAATGTCTCCTAGTCATCGATGTCCAGCTCCCCATGGTTGATGATGTGGGATGAGTCGTGCACGTATCTCCTCACCTGAGATACGTGGAAGACGTTATTCACCCGGTGCTACTAAGATCTAAGATCCAAGCGGTAAGACACCTCACCTACCCTGCTGAGGTGTAGTAAATGTTCGATGAATCACGGAGATAACTTGATGCCTCAGACAAATCTCTATATACCTCATCGAGGTGAGACCCATAGAAAGATGTAGTCACCATCATCAAACTCCAGTGGCCTCTGTCTCCAATCAGAATAGGACTTCTGCCTGCTCTCTGCCGTCTTCACCCGCTCATGGATGATCTGCACCTTATCCATCATAACCTGCACCATCTCTGGTCCCATGAGCTCCGACTCCCCTGGGTAAGTCCAGTACAAAGGTGATCTTCATGGTTGGCCTTAAAGTTCCTCGAAAGGTACGATCCCGAAGGCGGAGTGGTAGCTGTTGTTATACACAAACTCTACCGATGTTAGATGATCCTTCCAGTTGAGACTGATGTTGAGGATGCATGAATAGAGCATGTCCTCAAGAGTCTGAATGTTCCTCTCAGTTTGTCCATTTATATAAGGATAGAAGGTTGTTCTCAATAGAAGTAGTGTCCCGATAGCCTCCTTCATCCCCTTCCATAGAAGGGAATTGAAACGAGCATCTTGATCAGATATGTTCGTAGATGGCACACCATGAAGTAGTATGATCTCCTGTATGTAGAGGCATCCCATGCTCTCTACTGAACCCAGCTCTCTGATCGGTATGAAGTGGGCCAACTTGGTGAGTCTGTCGACAATTACAGTAGATACTCAAGCTTAACGTACATATAAGTTACATTACTTTTGCGGAATACTTAATACATAACAAAATCCAACACTCAAAGATCGTAATAGTTTAGTGTCTTTGGAAACTCGGATCAAAATCTTCTAATCGTTGTGAAAGATCTTCAACATCACCCCTAAAGATCTTCACCTCTGGTTTTCTTACCTAAAACATTTCATTATATCCTAGGGAAAAAACATATAAAGGATGATCTAAAATGCTCAGTATGGGTAATCATGGAGAGAATAAACCAAACAATATACATTTGAACTTATAAACATGAACATAATGTTTAAACATCGAAATATAGAGCAATGACATAAAACATAGCAGTACATAAGGCATAGATACATCAATCATGAAAAAATATAATGGGAATAAAACATGTACTTGTGGAAACCATTAAGCACATGATATGATTTCCATAGTAGCCAAGGCATTGCTGCCAAGACCATATTAGTGGACAAAGTCCCTTTCTGAATCGAGTTCACTCCATGTTCCAGTCATGTATTACTGAACTAGATTAACATACCATTCCTGCCATGTCTATCTCATGAGATATAAATCATTACATAATTCATTGAAGGGAGATATTGGTCACACCCATCTCATAATGATATCATTATTAAGTGTTCATAGAACATAAGCATAAATCATTCATCAAAACCCAAGAATAAAATGGGTTTCATAAAAATCATCCCATCATAACGTAATCCATATAAAAAAATCGATATCATCAAATCATAAGAAGAATAATACCATGTAAATAATAGATACATACTACTTTAAACATACACATTGGAAATAATTTAATCATAGATGGGAAATGGGATTGATAAAACACTTGAAATGAATTCTTGAGGAATATATCCTTTATTCTTAAAAATAATTTTATAATCACAAAATGACATTCAAATTTAAAAGAAAATGTTTTCATTGAAAATAAACATGAAATCTTGTAGACTGGACTAAATGAAAATAAGGCGTTATGAGACTATAAGAACTTTTTCATGCTGTATATGATAAAAAAACATTCTCCTCGTACTTTTGTCAGAAAAGTCGAAAAGTTCATCATGTGGTAAAACAAAGTATGATTCCTTTTATAAAATGTGGTAAATTTCAAAAATGTTTAAAAAGAACTTTAAAAAAACATGAAAACATTTTTATAAAACATGGGCATGGATGATAACAATAACCCCAGTAAATACTTACAAATAAACAATCGCGGATAAAAATGAGATTGGAAAAGTTATCCCTTACCATATGTCTGATATGATTCATTCCAATATTAAACTACTATATAATTATGTAAATAATGTCATTGACTTATTACAGAATTATATTCATTGTTATGATATCATATATGGTTCACTTATGACTTTATATTACCTGTTATTTTGTAAATTCCATGTTAAAGCAACGTTTTGGGTAAAATCATTTTATTTATCGTACGTGTTTGGACTTGTTGTTAATGATATAATTATTAATTATTTAATTATTTAATTACTTCCAAATTTAAATAATGATTTATATATCATATATATTCAGTATATATATATATATATAATAGATAAATAAATGAAATGAAATATACCGTTAATAGATACAGTAGGACGTACGTATGCATGAACGATGTTTTCATTTCCTTACTGACATGAATGGAAGTATGAGGATAACACACAAATATATATATACAAAAAAACATTATCTTTATCATGTCATATATTTCATTATTATTTATTATATATACTTTACAATCATTCTTGAGTGGTTAACATGGAGAATAAATGTCATCACGTCGTGGAGACGGTAATCCGTATGTACGCATGAGCGATGATATCATTACCATAAATATTGAATTGAATAGGAGTGGATGATATTATATAAAAGAATAAATATGATGTTATAATAACTATATATATTTATTCTTTACACCATTATACCCATCAAAGTAAGGTGGTGGTGGAAAAACAGATTACGCCACGGCGTGGAGACGGTATTCCGTACGTATGCACGTGCGATGATTTCATTTTTCATAGGATGGATAGAAATTGAAATAGGGTTGTTTCATATTTATAATAACATATCAGTATATTAGTGATACTGATGTTATTATTTTATAATTAAACAAATAAATAAGAATATGTTGAAGAAAAAAGATACTTTAAAAATAGGTCGAACAGATTACCTCTTCTTCGACGCACCTCTTTTTAGCTTCTTCTTATGGAACTAGAGTTGGTCTTTTGAGAAGACCAGATAATCTAGGATATAACTATAGAGGTTGAGAAAAGGAATTTTCATGGGTTTTTCGAGCATCAAGGCTCAAAAGGGTGTGAAGAGAAGAGGGAGGGGATTCCCTTTTTATAAGGGAGTTGAGGGGAACCATTTGAAAAACATTAAATATTATTTTATAATAAAGTCATATTCGGTTTATAATAGCTTCAAATTGATTTATCTAGAAGGTAAAGTTGGGATGGGTAGAACACCTCTCATCCAATAGGGTTTAGACAAGTTTATGTTACTATTTTAACCTTATAATTTAGATTTAACTCTAAGATAAATAATTTAACTTTTACCGAGTCTTCTTGTTTTATTACACTATATGATTAATAAAATTACTTTAACAAGAAAAATAACCCCAAGTGGTTAATTATTAATATATATAACTTTATCTAAGTCATTTGGACGAATCATTGATTTTTAGGAATATAATAACAATTAATAATATAATATTTATTTTAAAAACTATTTTATGTCAATTTTGACACTATTTTATAATTGATTTTTGTGAAAATAATAACAACATTATTAGTTAGAAAAAATATAATTTAATCAAAAATAACATGTCAATTTATCCTATAAAATTAGTGAAATTCATAAAAATACTTAAATTACAATTATTTGGGTATTTATGACATCAACATTGTTAATATTTCATTAATAAGGTAATTACTGCATCATCATTGTGTAATAAATAAATTAAATTATTAAATGTATAAAAAATATAAATAAAATACCATTATGAACTAAATCGTCTTATATTTCTAATGAATATTTATAGTATAATGTATCTTATGTATAACCCAATATTAAAAATGATTTAGTTATTAAACATTGATTTTAACTATTTTAACCCTTCTATAAATAAATTAATAAAAAATGTCATAATCTAATCCAAGTGGACCTAAAGGGTAATATTTTATTAATAAGGTTTTTTTTGGTCGAATTAAACTTATACAATAGAATTAGTACATGTGTTAGGGTAATAATAATATCATTTTTACACATAATTACCCTATTTACTTTTAACCATGGTAAATAAAAGTTAAATGATACTATTCACCAAAAATTATTCTTATCTTATTGAACCACAGTTTACACCTTGATATTATCTGTGTCTCTCGGATTATCAAAATTCTACTCACAGAAGTGGTAAAATTATGTTTTATGTGAATTTTCAATTTTTCCTAGGAGGTGGGTAAAAGACGGTGAAAAGATCAATACAATTTATATATATATATATATATATATATATATATAATTATTAAAAAATGACTCCATTGAATTAAATTGAACATATATAGGTATTATATATATATATTTTGACCTAAAATAAATTTTAATAAAATAAATAATTATTTAAATAAAAATTTTGGTTTTAAAATATTACTTGGTGTTTTTCACTATTCATAAATAATTTAATGTTTTCAAAAAAAATACCAATAATTCACCCAAGGATAATTTCTATATTATGAATCCAAAAATAAAGTCCACATCGAATGCTAAAATTTATAAAATTTCATAAATTGGGTATTACTATTCTTAACAGCTAGTTTATATAACATATCGTTGTTTAGTGAAACTCGATATTGCGTACAACACACGCTATCGTGGAAGGTCGTGATTGGATGTAATGCAAGACAAGTCATAGATGCGTGTAGTGCAAGCTCCACTTGGTGTAGCGTACAACACAATACATCAATGAAATTAAAAAGAATATTTTTCATAAAATCTCGGGGTGTTACATTCTACACCCCTTAAAATGAATTTCACCCTCAAAATTCGTTGGTGTTATAAATGGTTTGCTACTCGAAAGTTTCTTCAAAAAAACCCGCAATGTAAAAAGGAACACCAAAACATATATTTAAAAACTAAATTATGAAACATAAAGGTTACCAATTTAACAAATCACTGGGTTTCCACATAGGAGAACATATGTGAAAATATGGATATGGAAGAAAAATCTAATCATCATGTTCTGATGGAGAGTGGTAGAGAACATGGAAATAAAAAATCCTACAATCACAAAGCCATAAATTTGTGATGATCTAAGGTACCATCTGATTCATTAGATATAAGGGCACTAAGACAACATTATAGGGTTTCAAGATAATTTCCCTAAAGTTAAAGAATATGAATTAGAAGAAATACATACTTTATTTTTGTATAATATCATCATTGTTCGTGCCTTGAATAATTTACACATCATCTCTTAATGAAATGAAGTTGAATATGTCTTTCACGATGTATTAGTAGATCATGCGATAGAATGATAGGTCATTCCATCTATCTCAAACATAAGTTAGCAAAAGTTGTAAACATAAGTCCATATATGGTGAGATAAATCATATATGGTTCCAAAATGGACTTATAATTCATCAATCATCCTTAATAATAAAATAAATCCAGTATCTACTTACCAGGGACTTCCTGTAGGCCAGTGGTAGGTGATAAAGGCATGTCATACTTTTGTTGTGTGTTCGATTCTTGCAACCTTGTCTAACTCGACGGGTTGTCGCCCGTCCTGAAGGTTGTCCTTTTTCAAAAAATACATTACTATAACTTCCCATTAATAATATTGAAAAAATATCTATCCTTAAACAATAATAACTTATTTCCAATATAATTCATTCCAATCTATAGGCTTATCTAACATACTTCTATCCGATTTCTAGATATTTCATCTACCGAGCACGTGAATTCCAGAATTTTTCCCCCATATATTATAAGATATATCTTTTTGTTGGTCAAATTCCAAACATGTGGATACCTTAATGATGTATTCTCTTGAAAAATCAATTACCATAGAACCGTAGTGAAAACATGAATGCTATCAAAAGATAACTCTTTCCACATAAAAAAATCCCAAAAATTCAATATACTCAAACCATGATATCACATTGTCTGTACATCAGTCATGAGATCAATAATACTATCAAAAATCTCATTATATCCTTATCCCTGAATTATATATGCGCATATAATCGACTTTCAAAAAATATTACAATCACTTGTCATGGTTACCAGTACCATATAATTATTGAAAACCAATACATAATTATTCCAAAATTCCCCGATTCCATAAATGAGATTCCATGATACTATTTTGAAATCACATTACATAAACACTTAATCATTACACAACATCATTGTCATACTCAAAATCACAAATAGTGATCGCATGTGACATCCCTTTATCCTTTTCCTTAAGAGGTTGCTCACGTTGATCATCATTAACCCTTGGATTAGGGTATTGATTAGAATAATACCACATTTCCTTTCAATTGAAGCATTGAAGTGTTGGTGGTGCGTTATCTACAGTCTTTTCTTTATTAACATCATTATCAACCATTTTTCCATTACTTCGACACTGAGCAGCTTGATGACCATCTTTTCCACACTTAAAACAGTTTCTAGTCCCATTACGACAATCTCCACCATGATTCTTTCCACAAATTTAGCATAAAGAAACATGCATCTTGTTTTCACCATTATTCTGAGATTTCTCCTTGAACTCCATCTTTCGTTTCTTGTCAACATCATATGATGGATATGTAACACCAAATTCCATTTATACCTTGATATCACAATGCTCAAATTCTTCATAGCTACTGACGTCTCTTATAGCTAATTCCCTTATTTGACTATGTTTTAAGCCACTGAAAAATCGATCTACTTTACATTCATGTTGGATGATAAAACCAGATGCATAGCTTGGAAGTCTTGTAAAATTCACTTCGTATATACCAACGGATTCATCATCCTTCTGCTTAAGCTCATGGATCTCCTTTTTCCAACTTTGTTCGAAGAATACGAGGGAAGTATTTATTTAAAAACATGTTCTTCAACTCGTCCCATTCCATGGATTCAATTTCATCTTGGGGCCTTGTATTCTTAATTAGAGTCCACCACTGGTCTGCTTCACCTTCTAAATAGTAAACAACTATAATGACATTATCATGTTCCGAACAGTGAAGTATGGAGAATATTTGTTCAATGGTACTGATCCATTGTTCAGCAACAAGTGTATCAGAAGACCCATTGAATGAAGGTGGACATTGCCTCATGAAGGACTCAATAAAATGTTGTTCCCTTCTCTGTTCATTTGTAAATTCTGCATGATTCATAGCTTGTGTAATTATAGGAATAAGATTTTTCCCTCCATCTCCCATAACATTTTGTTGTTCACGAGGGCAATCATTGAATTGTCCATTACATTGTTCAAAACGGTTCCTTCAGGTTCTAGCCATCATCTAAAACCCAAAAAGAATAGTGTGAGAGGCAAACATCATGCTAGGGAAAGCAACATAATAAAGGGGGAGTAACGTCATTATATAACATCTTAGGGTTAATTTTATGATTGTTACCATAATTCTAGGAATATAACCTATATGTATACATAAAAAAGGTACATCACTACACATAACATAGACATATATCTAGGGATCTCATTAAAGTTCTCGCATCCTAGTTTCCAAAGGATGACTATACCTTTCCTCTGACACCAACTGTAGAGACGCATGATTGACGTACATAGTCATTAAATTACTTTGGGGGAATAATTAATACATAACAATAACCAACACTCATGGATCGTAATAGTTTAGTGTCATTGGAAACTCGAAACAAAATCTTATAATCATTGTGAAAGATATTCAACATCACCCATAAAGATCATTACCTTTGGTTTTCTGACCTAAAACATTTCTTTATGTCAATGGGAAAAGAAAACATATAAAGGGTGAGCTCAAATGCTCAGTAAGCGTAAGCATGGAGAGAATAAAACAAACCATATACATTTGAACTTAAAAACATGAACATAATGCTTAAACATAAAAATCATGAGGAATGACATAAAACATAGTAGTACATAAGGCATAGATACATCAATCCTGATAAAATAGCTTGGGACTAAAACATGTAATTGTGGAAACCATTAACCACATGATATTATTTACATAGTAGCCAAGGCATTGCTTCCAATACCCTCTTAGTGGACAATGTCCCTTTCTGAATCGAGTTCAATCCTCATTCTAGTCCTGTATTACTGAACCAGATTAACTTACCATTCCAGCCATGTCTATCTCATGTGATATAAATCAGTACCCAATGCATTGGAGGGAGATATATGTCCCCTCCATCTCATAATTAAGTCATTATTAAGTATTCAACACAATAAACATAAATCATTCATCATAACCCCAGAATAAAATGGGTTTTATAAACATCATCCCATAATAACACAATCCATATAAAACAAATGGATATCATTTCATCATAATAAAAATCAAACCACGTAAATAATAGATAAATCATTCTTTAAACATACACATATGATATAATTTAATCTTATATGGAAAATGGTTTTGATAAAACACTTTAAATGAATTCTTGAGGGAAATATCATTTCTTCATCAAAATCATTTTATTTTCAGAAAATGACATTCAACTTTAAAATAAAAGAAATTTATTGAAAGTAAACATGAAATCTTGTAGAGTGAACTTCATGAAAAGAAGGCGTTATGAATCCAAAAAAATCAGTTCATGTTGTAAAAGTTAAAGAAACATTATCCTCGTACTTTTTTCAGCAACGTCAAAAAGTTCATCATGTGGTGAAAAAAGTAAGATTCATTTCATAACATGTGGTAGATTTAAAAAATGTGTAAAACTAACATTAAACATAAATGAAAACATTTTTAGAAAAATGGGCATGGATAATAACAATAACCCTAGTAAATACATACAAATAAACAATCTCGGATAAAAATGATATTTAAAAAGTTATCCCTTACCTTTGGTCCGATATGCTTTGTACGTATCCGAACATCCTCCATAATAAATTAAATAATGTCATTGACTTATTAAAGAATCATATTAATTGTAATGATATCATATATGGTTCACTTATGACTTTATATTACCCGTTCTTTTGTAAATTCCATGTTAAAGCAGCGTTTTGGGTAAAATCGTTTTATTTATCGTACGTGTTTGGACTTGTTTTTAATGATATTATTATTACTTATATCATTATTTAAATACTTCCATAATATAAATAATGATTTATATATCATATATATTCAGTATATATATATATAATAGATAGATAAATGAATTGAAATACACCGATCATGGATACGGTAGGCCGTACGTATGCATGGACACAATTATCATTTCTTTATTGACTTGAGTGGAAGTATGTATATGACATATATATATATATATATATATCTAGTAGGATTATCATGTCCTATGTTTAATTATTATTCATTATATATACTTTACAATCAACCTTGAGTGGTTAACACGAAGAATGAATCTCATCGCATTGTGGAGACTGAAATCCGTACGTTGCACGAGCGATGATATCATTCCCATAATTATTGAATTGAATTGGAGTGGATGATATAATATATCAGAATAAGTATGATGTTATAATAACTATATATAGTAATTCTTTACACCATTATACCCATCCATGTAATGTGGTGGTGGAAAAACAGATTACAGTGTGGCATGGAGACGGTATTCTGTACGTACGCACGCGCGGTGATTACATTTTTTGTAGGATGGATAAGAGGTGAAATTGGGTTGATTAATATTTATAATAACATATAATTATATGATTTATACTGATGTTATTAATTAATTATGAAACAAATAAATAATAATAATTTGAAGATGAAAGAATCTTTAAAGAATCGGTAGGAGAGATTACATCTTTTTCAACGCACCTCTTTTAAGCTTCTTCTTATGGCAATAAGTTGGTCTATAGGGAAGAAAAGAAACTCTATGATATAACTAGAGAGGTTTAGAAGAGAAATTTCTATGGTCTGGCCGATATTCAAGGATTAAAAGGGTGTGAAGAGAAGAGGGAAGGGGTGCCCTTTTTATAATGGATGAGAGGGGTACCTTTAGAAAAACAGAAAATATTATTTTATAATAAAGTCTTATTCGGTTTATAATAGCTAAAAATTGATGTATTTAGAAAATAATGTGGGTATGGGTCGAAATCCACTCAAATAATAGTTTTTAGAGAACATTAGGTTAATATTTTAACTTTATCAATTAGATTTAACTCTAAGTTAAATAATTTAACTTTTACCATGTCTTCTTGTTTTCTAACACTATATGGTTAATAAACATACTATAACAAGACAAAAGAACCCCAAGTGTTTCCTTATTAATATATATAACCATATCTAAGTCATTTGGCCGAAACATAGAGTTTGAAGAATATAATGACATTTAATAATATAATATTTGTTTTGAAAACAATTTTATGTCAATTTTGACACTATTTGATAATTGATTTTTGTGAAAATCATAACAACATTATTACTTCCAAAAAGTAAATTGAATCAATACTAACATGGAATATAAACCAATAATATTATTGGAATTAATAAAATGTCTCAAATTACATTTATTTGTGTATTTATAACATCAACTATGTTAATATTTCATTAATAAGGTAATTACTGCATCATCATTGTGTCATAAATAAATTAAATTATATAATATATAAAAATTATAAAAAAAATACAATTATGTAGGAAATCTTTTTATATTTCTAATGAATATTTATAGTCTAGTTTATCTTATGCATAACCCTATATTAAAAATGATTTATTTATTAAACATGGATTTTAACTATTTTAACCCTTATTTAAATAAATTAATAACAAATGTCCTAATCTATTTCAAGTGGACCTAAAAGGTAATATTTTATTCATAAGGTTGTTTTATGTCAAATTTAACTTATCAAATTGAATTAGGACATGTGTTAGGGTAATAAATATATCATTTTTATCCTTAATTACCATATTTACATTTAACCGTGGTAAATAAAAGTAAAAAGTTACTATTCACCAAAAATTATTTTTATCTTATTGAACCACATATTAGTCTTTGATATTTACCGTGTCTCTCAAATTTTCGAAATTCCACTCACGGAAGCCGTAAAATTCTGTTTTATGTAAATTTTCAAATTCTCCTAGGAGATTGGTAAAAGATGGTGAAAAGTTCAATAAAATTTTTATATATCTAAAATTATTATAGAATGACACCAATTAATTTCATTGAAAATATATAAGTATTAAATATATATTTTAACCTAAAATATATTTAAATAAAATAAAAAATTATTTAAATAAAAAATTCAGTTTTAAACTACAACTCTATGTTTTTTACTATTCATCAAAAACTTAATGTTTTCAGAAAAATAGAAAACATTTACTCTAGGGTAATTTCAATATTCCGAATCCGAAAATTGAGTCCATTACAAATAATAAAATTTATAAAATTTCAAAAAGTGGGTATAACTATTCATAACAGCTAGTTTATATACATATCATTGTTTAGTGAAACTCGGTATTGGGTACAACACACGCTATCGTGGAAGGTCGTGATTGAATATAATGCAAGACAAGTTATGGATGCATGTTTTCCAAGCTCCTTTTGGTGTAGCATACAACACAAGACATCAATGAAATTAAAAAAGAATATTTTTCATAAAATATCGGGGTGTTACAATTACCCTGATACATTTATGTCCCTTAGATGTACGTTGATGCCCATTCACGAAATCTAGGGATATCCCATCCCACTTCCACTCTAGGACCTCTAAGGGATTAACCAAGCCTGGTGGAACCAGGTTCTCCACATTCAATTGCTGAAAAGTGAGGCATCGTGAGAGAAACTCATCTACTGCATTCTTTATACCTGGCCACCAGTGTTGTCATCGGATAACCAGATACATCTTCGCCACTCCTAGATATACCATTAATGTAGATTTGTGGAACTCTCTCAACACTTCCTATTGAAGTGAAACTGGTACCATGGTACATCCTCTAATGATAATGAAGTGCTCCCCACCTTTAGAAAATCCATCAGGTGGCTGCCCTTTGGATATCGGAGCACGTTGAGGCTCGAAGTCAACCTCACCATGTTGCGCCTCACTAAATCTCTGATGAAGTGGAGGAGGACTATGGGAGACTATAGAATGGTTGAACCATCTCTATCCACAAAGGATATCTACAACGCGGCCAGCTGCTCCGTTACCTCTCCTTGCACGTGAATGCTTGATCTCCGGTTGATAGCATCTAATACAATGTTCCCCATCCCAGGTGTATAGACTATCTCAATGTCATAGTCCTAGAGGAACTTATGACATCGCCATTGTCTCATGTTTAGGTCCTTCTGAGAGAAGATATTACTGAGACTCTGGTTGTTAGAGTTGACTGTAAATATTTTTCCACTAAGATAGTGCTTCCACATCATCAAGGAGAATACCACTGCTCTTAACTCCAGGTCATGGGTAGCGTAGTTATTCTCATGTTGTCTCAACTGACATGAACTATACATGATCACTACTCGCTCCTACATTAGGACACAACCAAGTCCAGTCCCTTATGCGTCATAGTAAACTACGTACCCAATGCCCTCCTCTGGTAGCCTCAATATGGGAACACTAGTCAACCTCTGCCTCAGCTCCAGAATGCCCTGTTGGCATCTCTATGACCACACTAAGGGTTGAATCTTCATTTTCAATGCTGAAAGTAGTGCTGCAACTCTGGAGAATTCTGGCACAAATCTCCGATAGTACCCAGCCAGTCACATAAAACTACGTCCCTCCGTCACACTCTTGGGTGGCTCCCAAAAAATTATTTCCACGAAAATCGCTAGATCAACTGCAAATTCACCCTCTGAGATGACTTGTCCCACGAAATGAACCTCGCAGATCCAAAAATTGAACTTCGAGAACTTAACATAATGCTGGTGCTCACCTAGTGTGTCCAGTACTACCCGTAAATGGTAGGCATGCTCCTTCTCAGAAGTCTAGAAGAACAATATGTCGATGATGAATACTATGATAAAGTGATTGAGATAAGGATGGAAGATCTTATTCATGAGACTCAAGAACACTTCTATAATGTTGGTTACACAAAAGGGTATAACCAAGAACTCGTAGTGGCCATACCGGAACTTGATGGTCGTCTTCTGCACATCCTCATCTTGGACTCTCAGCTGGTGATACCTTGACCTAAGGTATATCTTAGATAACCATTGTGCTCCCTTGAGCTGATCAAGTGGTCATCAATCCTCGGGAGTGGGTACTTGTTTTTCAAGGTCACCAGGTTCAGGCACAGATAATCAATACACAGACGCAAGCTCCCATTCTGCTTCTTGGAAAAACAAAATCGGGGATGCCCATTGTGAAACACTGGGTTGGATAAATCCCTTCCCAGGTAAGTCCTCCATTTGTACCCGTAACTCACGATGCTTTGTGGGAGACATCCAATATGATGGAGTAGATATCGTTTTCATCTCGGGGTACAGGTCAATGTAGAAGTCCACCTCTCTGTGAAGAGGTAGTCCTAGAACATCGTCATGGAAAACATCTATGTACTGATCCACCACAAGAGGAAAACTCAGACACCACACATCAACCGCTCCTAGGATGAGACTGGCCAACTAATATGTGATCGTCTGCCCTATCCTCTAGGTAAGTACATAATGTGCTGCAGAGGCCCCCTTCTTGCTAGTGAAGGTAAACTTATTCCCATCCTCACAGACACACCACACATTCCACCTAATACAGTAAACCTGAGCATGAACTGTGGATAACCAGTTCATACCCAAGATGACATCTTAAGGCCTTGAAGCTTCTACGAGGAGATCCCAGCTGAATCTCTTGCCACTTAGAGTATGCTCACACTGCCATCACCATTGTGTAATCGTCGAGTCTTCTCCTGTAAGAGTCTCTAGTCGTAATGATCGATCTAATGGATCCGTCGGATTCTCCGAGCTCTGAATGAGGGAAGAGTGAAGAAAAGAATGACCCAGACATGTGTCTATAAGTATTGCATCAATGGTGGAGTAGACACAGACAATATCTTGAATCATCTCAAGTGGTCCATGGTCATAGGACTCGACTGCCTAGAGCTGAGTCTTTCTAGGTCTGCCAGCTCCCTATGGTCAGGGTGGAACTATTGGTGGTGTTGGTGGTAGGGCCTCGAATCATCGTCCACCACCAGCTGCGCCGCCATCTCCTCTGCAACGTCCGCCAGCTCCCAGAGGACCACCACAGTCGAACCTCTGCCTCTGCCTGGGTGGTAGATATACTGTCTGATGCTCATCTTTATGGCGGTCCGGCCAGTTACGATCCATATGACCCTACCCGGATAATGCATATCACTGCCTTTTCCCAGTATGGATGTCTCTATCTCATGTGCCCTGCACAACTGAACCTGTATCATGGAGTCACCCACCTGATGTCCTAGTCTGCTTGGACCTTGGAGACATCTGTCTACTATCGGATGTAAAAGAATCGGCTACGTGTCGCCCTGTGGTGGGTATCGTTGCTCGTGTATGCTTAGGAATAAAACTCTCCACAAGAAGGTCTTTCTCTCGCACCCCCACCTACGTCGGGATGCAGAGGGAGATCATTGAAGCCCTGATATCATGCCTGAATCGATGCTCGATGGTTTTGGTCCTGAAGAATGGTTCTTGTAGCATATCTGTGGAGTAGTGAGAGATTTCATTGAACCTCGCTGAATACTGAGCTACCGTCATGCTACCCTACTATAGATGCAGTAACTCTTGTATTCGCACCACACGAAAGGTGGTTGGAACAAACTCTAACCGGAAGAGACTCTTGAATTCTTTCCATTTTAGTGATGCCTCGTCCTACACCTTGAGCATCCGGGTCCACCATTTTCCTGCTACTGCTTGTAGGAGACTCATGGCATGGATCACCATGTGGTCAGTTGGTGTCCCTACCAATCTGAAAACTCTCACAACAGCATCCATTCAATCCTCAGTTGCCTGTGGGATTGTCTCTCCCCGGAACCTGTGCGGCCTATGTTGAAAGAAATCATGGAATTCACATATATAGATTGAACTCTCTGCTGCTGGAACTGGTGGTATCGGTGGTCCAGCTGGTAGTGGTACCGCTTGTACCTCCACTGTGATGGGGCCCTGAACAGACTCCTCGTCACTCGGTGGGCTACCATCTCATACAAAACTCTGAACCATACCTAGATTCCTTCATGGGTCCATCCTGAAAGATAACGGTGTTCTACAGTCAAACAATATACCTAGAGTGCTGAAACAGAGTAATCATGATGAATACTTTTCAAAATAAACACACACACAATCAGTGTTTTCGTGCACTGAGTTGGAAATAAGAAGTCAGAGTCCTAGTGTATGGATACATCAGCCGCCGTACAAAAACTGGTTTCCCTGTACTGATAACCACACCCTAAACCCTTAACACTATTTATATTCAAATAATCAGAGTCCATGTTCTATTGTAGAACTGACACCTCAGATACCATTTTTTCATGACCTGTCCTCAGGGCCTGTACCATGACTACCCCGAGCTCACCATACAGAATCCAGGGGTTGGTGACTTTCACCAAAGGCGAATCCTTTATAAAAAATAAGGCATTGTCTTTAAACCTATAACACACATAGTTAGAACTCAATCAGTACAAGAAACAAGTAATAAAATAGAAAATAAAGGTGTGCTGAAAGTAAGTGTCCCAGTATCAAAATTCAACTAAACAACAAGTACAAGTAAAAAGGGGAAAACAAATCCTGGATAGTGTTCTGGGGAATCCTACCTAAAGGGTAGGTACAGATCTCGAACAAATCATCCCTGAGGTATTTCCCGTTCAGTCCAGCTCCGAGCAGCCTCCCGTCCGTCACCCTCAGCCTCGATTACTGCTGATCATCGTCTGCACAGAACACAAAAAGGATAGGGCGAATCCCGTGCAGGGGTGGGTGTAACAATACTTAGTAAAGGCCCCCGAGACCATTGAATATCTCCCAGAATCCACTATGGATAAATCATATAACAATGATACAATCATGAAGTATCAAACAACCCTACTTAGGTATATGCCCAAACATATACCTACATTACCAGTCACAGTCTAACTCCAACTCTCAGGCCCGAGCACAACACAGTCCACAAAGGAAGTAAAGTCAATCACCTTAATGATAATGATTGAAATACAAGACATAGCTCAAACAAGAATAAAAAACATGAAGATGTGTAGATATGATTATATGTAGCCTATAAATCATCCCCTCTGTCGAACCCTTGTAGGATCCTAGAACAATATCAGCGCTGTCAAACCCATAGAGGATCCTGGTACAGAAGTCATCACTATAGAACCCACGTAGGATCCTGGTACATATGTCATCATCGTCGAATCCATGTAGGATCCTTGTACAGTATTGTTTCTATCGATCCCACGAAGGATCCCAGTACAATATCTTCGTTGTCGATCCCACGGAGGATCTTATCATCTCAGTCACATCCAGCCCTATGGTTCCGGCACACAACACGCTCAATTCTGTGAGGGTATGCTCTTCGAGACAAGTGTCGATACATCAACTACAACAATGTATTGATTTTTTGTATATCATAGTTTTTTCTCATCGTAAGGAATGAAACACAATAGACGGCTCATCTATCGGACGCCCATTCTATGAGTTACTGGAATTTCCATTCTAGGGGCTCAGTTGGTTATTGGGATATAACCAACCCGAATGTACCCTAACTAATTCCAAACTCTAATAAGGGTAATCCTAAAGATCTATCCTTCTATAATCCTTTGGTTACCTTAGACAGTTTGTCATTCAGACACCCATAGCCCAAAATATGGATGAAATGGTGATTTCGGGTTAAACGGGTCATGATGAGGGTCTGTCTTAGTCCGATGGAGCGGCTCGGCTCGATGACAGTCTGGCCTGATGGATTCCAGGCCCGATGGCGTCTGGGCCCGCTAGTCGTGTGGCCCAGCTCGGATGGTCGTGTGGCCACTCCCCGCTGGCCGGGTGGCCTGGCCCGGCGGGATGTGTGGCACGGCCCGACTGGGTGGGTTGCCTAGCCCAGCATGGTGTGTAGCCCGACCCGGTTGTCCATATTGCATGGACTGTCTAGCTAGGTAGCCCGGGCTAGCTGGTGACGTGGCCCGGCCCGCATGGCTGTGTGGCCCGGCGGCTAGCCCTCTGGCCTGGCCGGCAGAGCATGGCTGGAAGGTCGCGTGGCCTGGGTGGCCACGCCTTGAGGAGTGGCTATACACGCCGTAGGGGGGGGGGGTTGGTTGTGTCACGCCCCCCATATTTAGAAGGAACCATTGGACTCTTCGGGTCCCTCCTTTTGGAGTGACACCGGCATCCTCCCCTTCCAATGTCCCTCCTTTGACCACTACGTCCTTTTTCCATGGTCCCTCTCTAGTGTGGCGCGACGGTGCCACACCCCTTCACTGTGGCCCACCCTGGCCACACTTCTTCACCTTTGGTGCGGCGCAACACTCCTGGACACAGTTCTTCACCGACACAATGTGATGACTCCGCACCCTTCTGGAACCACCATGACCCACCTGGTCATGACTTTTATTTGCATGGTGCGACGACATCACACCCATCCAGTGGTCTGGTGGCCCTTGCGCCACTGGCTTCTCCCGTGGTCCGCCTCCATCATCAATAAAATAAAAACCAACGGAGGGACGCCGGTTTCTCTATGTTCGGCCCACTCCCTCCGCATTAGGTGAAAACAAATTTCCAATATCGAAACATAATAAATGACAATGCATAGGGATTTAATTTAATCACAGTAAACCCCTACCTTTCTTGTTGGTGTCGTTTGATGGAGTTGCGGGAAGGTGACATCGTTCCGTCAATTTCAGAAGGGGAAGAGAGGTACTCATCGTTGGCAGACGGCATTCGAATTTGAATATGTTGAAGACGACGTCAGTGTTCCTCATATGTGTCTCTTCCCTTTACTTTCCTCAGTTGATGAATGAAGAAGATGAGATCGATTTTCGGTTGTAGGAGCGTTCTTCACATAATTCATTGAGATGATGAAGTTATCTCTCAAGATTTCTCCAATGCTCCACCAATAAGAATCTCCAACCAAAATAATTGGTTAAGACAACCCAATAATTTATTTTTGGAAAAATAATTCAAACTATTTCAAATTAATTAATAATTTCCATTATTTAATTTTTGGATTGGCACACTTATGAGGGAAGTTGGAATGTTTCAAAATAAATAATTGGTGGGTTTGCTTCATTAAACTCAATGGGAGTTTAAGAGATTTCCCCCACTTAAATGATGGTTTAAAGGGCGGTTCATGCTCATGTGGCCCCACCTCATAATATCCTCCCAAGGGATGTTATGCGCGTTTGTGACCCACCTCCAACCTCCCCATGGAAGATTTAACCACCACAATAAAAAAAGTCATAATTTTATTTTTTTTAACTTAATTAAAAACCCCATAAACTAACTTCAAACCACGTTAGAACAAAACATCATTGATGGACACCTTAAGCGCATATCGGCGTTGCGAGTTCAACAGTACCCACATATTTCAATTCCGTGAACCAGTTCAAAAGATATAAAATCCACCTCATATATTTACTAAACTTACCCGAACAAAACATCATAAATTGATTCCGGGCACACCGGGCATCGGAATCAGGCGTCGTAAAAAACTAAGGACTTTAATTTTACCAAGAATTTAAGAAAAAAATACACAATATTTCTAGGTCATTAAATTCTCGCCACCTCAGGGCTTTACATCCTCATAAGCTACAACTCACACTAAGGAAACAAATGGGGATACTGAGCACGCATCTGAGCCTCCCACTCCCATGTGCTCTCCTGGAGGATCTCGTGCTGCTAGAGAACACGCACCAGAGGTATCGACTATCCACACAAGACCTAATTATATCAATACTCAATCTCTACATAAACCTCCTTGAAAGTTTCACCATCATCAATGTCCAGCTCACCATGGTCGATGATGTGGGATGGGTCATGCACGTATCTCCTCAGCTGAGATATGTTGATGATGTCGTTCACCCGGTGCAAAGAGGTGGAAGAGCCAAGTAGTAATCCACCACACCATCCCTGATGAGGACCTGGAAAGGTTCGATGAATCATGGAGATAACTTTACATCTTAGTCAAATCTCTGTAAGCCTCATCAAGGTGAGACCCATAGAAAGATATGGTCGCCATCCTCAAACTCAAGTGGCCTCCGTCTCCTATCAGCATAGGACTTTTTCCTACACTATGTTGTCTTCATCCGCTCCTAGATGATCTGCAACTACTACGTCATTTCATACACCATCTCTTGTCCAATGAGTGCGGACTCCCCTGGGATAGTCCAACACAAAGATGATATGCAATGTCGACCATAAGGTGCCTCAAAAGGTTCTGTCCCGATGGTGGAGTGGTAGCTGTTGTTATACACAAACTCTACTAAGGTTAACTGATCCTCCCAAATATGACTAAAGTTGAGGATGCATGCACAGATAATGGCCTCGAGAGTCTGAATGGTCCTCTTTGTATGAACATCCTTCTGAGGATGGAAGGCAGTGCTCAAGCAAAGATGTGTCCCGAAAACCTCCTACAAACCCTTCCATAGCCAGGAATTGAAACGAGCATCTCGATTGGAGATGATCATCGATGGAAGACCATGAAGTCGTATGATCTCCTGTACATATAGGCTTCATAGGCTCTCTACTGAACCCTACTCTCGGATATGTATGAAATGGGCCGACTTGGTGAGTCAGTCGACAATTACCCAGATTGAAACGCCCTGACCCTAATTACCCTGAGTCGGTGCATTATTTTATTACATTGGCATGATTACAAGATATCATTTCCCGAAGGACATATCGGTTTAGATGTCTTGGAAAATAGATTACATACATTAAGATTACAAAAAAAATTCATATACAAAAAACAGCGTAAATAGTTTTTTTAGAATGCCATTATTCCCTTTAGCATAGCCCTACATATCAATCATAATATACTTCCTGGAATACTGGGAAAAATATTACATAGAAAGGGTTGAGCTCAAATGCTCAGTAATTGTAAGAAATACAGCGAATATAACATAAATATTATGAATGGAGAATAATTGAAACCATATATCTTTACAAATAATAAACACGAATACTTTTATGACAAGAATATGAGCTGAGAAAATAATTCCATAATAAAACATAATCATGGGTATTCTACTAATCTAATTACCGCATGAACCATCAATATTATTTTCATAATGAGGGATTTTATAATGCTAGACATTCTGAAACATTTTTTCAAGGCATCAACCAAGATGTCTAAAAATAATTAAGGCCTCGGCCAAAACCATATATAAAATTGGAAAAGTCCTCGGCCAATTCCACTTCAAATTGTATCATGAGACCTAGCAATGCACAGAGGAGGTATAGTAGGCTACACCTTTCACTTACTATGTCCAATAAATTCCTCATATGAGAAGGTTGAAACATTACATAAACATTCGAATTAATACTAGCATACAGAATGTCAATACATTATCCATAAACCATGAATGTTATAAAAATAACACATCCACAGTCAAACATATCACAGAACCTTTGATAAAATATGGAATATTTATATCATAATAAATCAAATTCAAACAAGTTTAAAATACATCAATGGTTCTTGACATATATGAAAATGATTCGTAAAACTCTTTGAGAGAAATACCCCTTTTTCATTAAATCATTTATAAGTCTCACAATTTATAAAGGGAGTCATTTAAAAGATATTTTTGAATCAAATTTTCCCCTACCACTTTGAAACTTTTGAAGACATTTATCATTTCAAAAAATTCATGTCCATTTAAATAAATCCTTAAAATCGATTTGAAAATATGGACATTAATTAAAAGGGTTTAGAAATATAAATTTATAAAAAATTTAACATGATGATCTAGGTAAATAGACCCTCCCATAAAACATTAAAATATTCCATTTTGAATTTTTAATATGAAATATGGGTATTTATGATAAGAATCCCCCAGAAAATACTTACACATGAATAATCTCAGATAATAATGAGATTGTAGAAATAACCCTTACCAATTTTGTAAATTACGAAACATACACACCATGAAAGAGGTATCATAAAATGAATATGTAAATACACATAAAATATAGTGTATTACACAAGGTGTCACGAACCAGGCCGGGTCATCATCAGACCCGGCGCCCGACCCGGTCCGCGACATGTCCCAAACAGCTTTCCCGATCCCCACAGGCTGGCAACTAGTTCCGGGCATCAAAATAAACCAATTGGGAAAGGTTTGGCCCATAACAAATATAAATGAACATAAACTGGACAAGCAGATAAATAAATGAAAATAAACTAAAAAATGTGACAGTAGAAAAAAGAATAAATAAAGCAACGTGACATACCTTAGGTGACCCTGTGGATCACCACGGTACGTTAACTACAATCGCTCCCAAAAGCGTTCCAGGACTGAAAACTGCAACTGAAAATTAAAGTAGTCCTACGAACCAAAATGCTCAGTAGGAATGCCAAAATATAGCCACGTCCTATGCCCCTGAATTTAGTAATAAATCCAATTATGCCAGTTTGAAAATAAGATATAATAAAATAATGTTTCTCGTTTTGAAATTCAAGTAACGCGTTTGCATTTTTAGGTAAATCATTTTACTCCCACTACATTTTCAAAATGGGTTTCAAGAATGCATTATCATTTCAAAATGAAAAGAAACCAGTTTGGATCAAAATATGGTTTTCACAAACAAGACATCAAGTATGAAACAACTAAAAAGTGAGTTACATAACTAACAGAATGTCACAAATGAGAACCATGGGTAATCCCTATAGGTAGATCGAACAAGTGGGAACCTAGAGACCTCGTACCTCAGTGAAACGTGGCTTAAAAGACCACAACCCTCAAGAAAACTTGGCTTAGAAGGTCATGACCCTCAGAAAACGTGTCTTAGAAGACCACAAACCTTTGAAATTCATATGTTTAGTTAGTGTTGTTGCGTCAATCCTGCTAGATAAACCGGGACAAACCCATGCCCTGTCATCTAGCGTACTAGTCCTGGTCACCCACCTAGATACCCAGGTTTCCCATTGTGATCTATTTCAAGTGGTGGTGAGTTTTATTTATCTAGAGAACACATATGTTCATAACACTTTATTTTTCTAAAACTCATTCAATATCTCACCACCGCTCTCCCTCCTTGAGCGCATTCCCCCTCATTCACATTACACAATGCATAAACATCAAATTAGGCACATGATAACTCATTCTACTAAATAATTTATTTATCTAAAACCAAGGGGGTGTGCCTCAAGAGAGGTTTTTCTTTTTCATAAAACATTCTTAAGATGCCAAACATGCTTAATTAGCTAAAGGGAACACTTTTGACCATCAAACGGCCGAAAGGCCAAACAACTTTGGAAATAAACCCTACCAATTCAAAACCACTTAAAAATCAATTTTCAAGAAAAGTCCCTTAAGACCAATGGAATTTGAAATACATTTCAACTTCCAAAACAAAGGCATAATAGTTTCTAGCAACTGAAATCTGATTCCATAGCATGTGTATATAGCATAGTGTAAAAAATATTTTTAAAACAATCAAGAAATTATGAATTTCAAATTAAAAGCATAGGCATATGGGACCTACCTCAAACATGTCATTAGTCGTTGACGACCATTGAACTGACACTTGGCGCATACACACTCATGCATTTATACATATATATATATATACACCCCTAGTTTCATTGAACATCTTCCCCGCCCCATGAGGGAAAATGTGCAAAGAGGGAACATATATATATGTCTTACCCTATGCATGTGCATGTAGGATACCTCGAAAACTGCGGCCCAAAACTATCATAGCGAGGTCCAGCGCACTGCACATAACATTTAATAAATTAATAAAACAATTTATGCAACACTTCGAAATTAGCACCACCAAATTTACACAAAATAAACGCACCCAAAATGTATCAAAACACCACTTCAAAATAATCTGAACATTGTAATCATGAAAAAACACGATTCGCATCATTTATAAAAATTAAATAAACCATTTACACCACATATACAACATTTTAAAAAGGCATAACATGACATAAAAAAAATTACCCAAAAACCTCTTCTAGGGCCAAAATCACCCCACAGCAGTATCCAAACAAGTTTCACACCCTTTATAACATTTAATAAACCAATTTGAAAATTTATGAAGCAACCCAAAGCAGTGTTACCAAACATTGAACACAAACTCCCACTCAAAAACATCATCTAAGGCCAAAGGCACACCATTGTCATACCAAGACACATCACAATAATGCAAGAGATACTAAAAATTACAAAGGACTGCAATTAAAACTAAATTAAACAAGGAACCAATAGAAACCTCACCTCAGATGGTGACTGGCGAATCCCGACGGACTGAAAACACAAACCAGCGACCATTGCACTACATGATAAAAACAAAAAACCATAAATTACATAAAGAATCTTATTTAACGGGTGAAAAAAACAAGAAACTCAAGAAAACATTACCTCAGAACAAATCCGGCATACTGAAACACAAAGAACCGCCTCGCCTTCGGCGGCGGTTGCCGGAACACGCACCAACAAGACCAGTGAGAGCCACTGCAATCCCAAGAAAGGAATGAGAACATCAATAATCAGGTAAACCCAAACCTAGGGTTTTCGACCGAATGAAAACAAATGATAGGAGGAAGAAGAATTGGCCAAATGAAGGAGAGGGAGGGAGAGGACTCACTGATGTTAGCCGCGGCGGCCTATGCCTGGGACATCGAAGATGATAGCGGTGGGCTCGAGTGAGGAGGTCTTCGACATGGCTGGTCGGTCAGCGAGTGAGGAGGTCGGCTCAAAAAGTGGATGGCGCGCAACTGGTGAGGCGAGGGATGGAGGCGGTGGACGCAGAAGTCATATCATGGAGAGGAGGAGGCCGGCAGAATTTCCAAGAGGAGGGGGGCGTCGATGGTGCGCAACAGGAAGGGGGAAGGGGTTAGGCGCGACGCGTGGGGAGAAGCAGGGAACAAGGAGAGAATAAAAAGAACATAGAATAAATAGGAATGAAAAATAAAAAGAAAATAAAAAACCAAAAAAATGTGAAACCTTAAGCCATTTAAAAAAAAATTAATAAAAATAATAATCCATTGATAATTTAATAATTATAACAATAATTTAATATTAATAAACAAATTGAAATATCAACTGAAATAATAATAATAATAATAATAATAAGATTAGTCATAGTAAAAATAATACTAATATTCTAACACTGATAATAATGATAACAATAATATTCTCAACACTAATTCTAATAATATTATTATTTAAACAATTATTTAAATTTTATTTTATTTAAAACACAAGCAGACCGCACAATTACTTGGGGCATAGCCGTAGGGTTCCCAAATCATGCACGACCCACGCGCCAGATACTGCCAAGCCCAAAACGCCCATTTCTAAATAAAAACCCTTAAAAAAATAACTGGGTTTCAACCCGCTCAAGCACAAAATAAAATAAGACCAAGGATGAATAAAATAATTAAAATAAAATAGTGTCGGGTTGGGGTGTGACAATTCTCCCCACCATGACACTTTCTTCCCCCAGAAAGTCCCAAAAGACTCGGCTGTTCAAAGATAGAAACAAGGAGGAAACAATTCTCAAAACAAAACCCCTACCATTTGAGGGTCAAACACTCACATTCCACCCAAAACATGAAACCTCGAGACCCGAACTAATAAGAAAAAGAACCAACACAAGACTCACATTCCCAAACACAACCAAAACCTAGAACACCCCGACCCCAAACATAGAAATCACTAGAGTTTTATTGAGATCCCCAATGAACATTCTCCATGCGACCCATTGACTGGGCTAAACATATATATTGATTGGGGTCGGGCGGTGCAGAGGCAAAGAGATTCCCCAACAAGAACACCATGAAGGATTTGTTCTCTGCGAATTTTTCCTATGTTGATCTCCCGACCATATTAGGATTCTAGCCGAAATCTTACCTTCCCAAATCGAAGCAAATTAGAAAACCAATCAAGACCGCTGATGATGGTGTGGCCCCTCAACAATCTTGAGTTGCACCCAACCATCTTGAGGGAAGACATGGGCGAGACCCATACTGGGTCTCCCCACCATATTAGAAACTGAGCTGTAAAAAAACAACCGCATGAGATCTCTCACGTTAGATTCAACAATGCATATTGAATTCCTCATCATGAACCCACCGACATGGGGCGTCTCCCAACAGAGTAGAAGTGGGGTCCACATAGGAGGAACCGAAACAAACACCGACTATGAACTCACCACTTCCCCAAGACACAATCAACCCTACCAGGAAACAACCAAAACCCAAATCCTCTTAAGGGGAAGACTAGTCATTACAGAGTGTATACCCCACGAGACACAACCATGAAAACTTCATGAATGAGGCCACAAAAACCTCCAAAATATGATCCCCTCCCAAACATACAACCACATGAAGTAAGAAAATAACCGGACTCTTCCACAGCTTTAATGACGACAAGTTGAAAGCACATCCTGTGCACATGGAAACCGCGTGACTATGTGAAAAGATTCACTCCGAGACCTATGGATGGAGCTCTGATATATTGAAGCATCTGATGCCCCGTAGTTAGGAACTAACAACCTCTTACTAAGTCTTCATCTTCTAGAAAGGCCACTTACAGACTTCCCCAAATGACCCCAAATAACCACACAATTGACAAGCCATCATAAGATTGAGACGAACATCTTTTAGTGCCAAAATTGACCACATTGGAATCAAACAATTGTGTGGTATTAGGAATGAGAGACATGAACTGATGGAAGACACATGACCAGAATATGTTCCTCCAGTTCACTCTCTACACCGGATGGGGAACCCTTCACAAGCACCTTGAAAAACAAGATTGGCATTAGTCCCAGTCTGCATCCCCAACATGCAAGGAGAAGGTAGCAATCACCCTTCTCTACCCTGAACATGACCCTTCAAACAAAACCAGGACAACTTACCCATCACGACATATGGAGTTCCTAAAGGCCGGAATAAGCATTCGACTTCCTCAAGTTTCACCAAAACCTATATTGAACCTTGACCACCATAGAGAAAACATGCAACGAGGAAAATAAATTAACCTCACCACTCCACTGGGAGTCTGGTTAAATCTAACAACTGCAAATGACCCCATCGAAGAACTTTGGACATTTCTGGGCAGCATACTTTAAACAAGACGTACAAAATCAACCTGAATCACATCACAAAACAAGCCTCAAAATTTAACTATAAATCATAAACTCAAACCTAAAACATCATTTCAAACTTGAAACACCAGCTCGAAAACAAGCCTTAACCTATATGATAATACATCACAAAACCCAACTGTAACAAAATCAAATATCAACAAAAATAATACAATTGAAACCTCACCAACCAAGCCTAAACCCCACCTCCACAAATAGACATTTTCAAAACAATCCCATTTCAAACCATATGAATTCTAAAACCCCCTTTTTAAAACCCACGTTCTTATTTTAAAAATTTCTTAAACAAAAATCTTCCAAGAACATCACTCATCAAAACATTCCTTGGAAGAATAAAACAAGCCTTGAAAACTGAGCACCCACCATTGGTATTCCATGAAACCTCACGTGTGTACATTATTGTGCCAACTCGTGCCCCAACCCATGCATGACAATAACCATCAACATCCAATTACATTCATTCATACACGTGGGCATCCATAGAAATACCAAAGGTCAAACAGATCATCTTCAAATTTCCTTTTTTTCCCAGGAGACATTAGTTTCATACTTCACAAAAATTTCAAATTCCCCAAACATTTTCCCAATCCACTTCTGATTTATGATTTACAAAAGCTTTAAAATATCCGAAAATATTTTTTTAAAAAAAACATTCCATCCCGAAAAAAACTCATTACATTTTTAAACAAACAATTATTTTCATTTTGAAAATCTGATTTCAAAACACCAATCATCAATTTTGAAACCCAAGAAAAACACCCCAAAACCAACGAAAACTCAAACCAAGAACATTCCAATACAACCAATTCATTCAATGATTAAAAATTACAAATTATCAAATAAGCCACTACAACACACGGTTTGGTCACATGGTTTGGTTGACCGTGATCCAACCAGGTGAGCATATAGGGAGTCATCAGAGGCGATTGCATGGTCTGCGCATGGCTTGCCAGGCCGTGCACGACATCCATGAACCCCTCTAGAATGGCCACCAAAACTCAAAACTAACAGGAACACACAAACATGACTAAGGTTCCTAAAAACAATCGTGAGCCAGATGCGGACATTGAGGCATGTCCATCCCGGAACACCCTGGCGATTCAAGGGTCATTCTGAATAGGTGGTGATCATGCACCTACCCGCAATTAACAACTTGGATTCCGAAAAACCTAACTCTAAACTAACTGACATCCCCAAAGGATATGGGCTAACCTCCCTCTGATAACATTTTTTCACGAACCAGGTTGGGTCGTCATCTGACCCGGCGCCCGACCCGGTCCGCGACATGGCCCGAAGGGCGTTCCCGATCCCCATGGGCTGGAAACTAGTGCCTGAAATCAAAATAAACCAGTTGGGAATGGTTTGTCCCATAACGAAGATAAATGAACATAAATTGGACAAGAAGATAAATAATGGAAAATAAACTAAACAACTTGACAGCAGAAAAAGGAATAAACAAAGCAACATGACATACCTCAAATGACCCAGTGGATCACCACAGTACGTTAACAACACTCTCTCCCAAAAGCGTTCCATGACTGAAACCTACAACTGAAAAATAAAGTAGGTGTGAGCACCGAAATGCTTAGTAGGAATGCCAAAATATAACCACGTCCTATGCCCCTGCCTTTAGTATGAAATTCAATTATGCCAGTTTGAAAATAAGATATAATAAAATAATTTTTCTCCTTTTCAAATTCATGTAATGTGTTTGCATTTTCAGGTAATTAATTTTACACCCACAACATTTTCAAAATAGGTTTCAATCAAGCATTATCATTTCAAAATGAAAAAAAAACAGTTTAGATCAAAATATGGTTTTCAAAAACAATACATAAAGTATGAAACAACTAAAAATAAAGTTACATCACTAAGAGAATTTCACAAATGAGAACCATGGGTAATCCCAATAGATATCTAGAACATGTGGGAACCTAGAGTCCTCATACCTCGGTGAAACGTGTCTTAGAAGACAACGACCCTCAGAAAACATGAGAAAACATGGCTTAGAAGACCAAGACCCTCAGAAATTCATAAGTTTAGTTAGTGTTGTTGCCTCAATCCAACTAGATAAACCAGGATGAACCCCTGCTGTGTCATCTAGATTACTAGTCCTGGTCACCCACCTAGATACCCAGGTTTCCCATTGTGCTCTATTTCAAGTGGTGGTGAGTTTTGTTTATCAAGAAAACATATATGTGCATAACACATTCTTTTTCTAAAACTCATTAAATATCTCACCATCTCTCTCCCTCCTTGAGTGCCTTCCCCCTCTTTCACGTCTCACAATGCATAAGCATCAAATTAGGCACATGATAACACATTCAACTAAAAAATCATTTTTCTAAAAATAAGGGGGGTGTGCCTTAAGAGATGTTTTTATTTTTCATTAAAAATTCTTAAGATGCCAAATGGGCTTAATTACATAAAGGGAAAACTTTTTACCACCAACCGGCCAAAAGGCCAAAAACCTTTTGAAATACACCTTACCAATTCAAAACCAATTCAGAAATCAATTTTCACAAAAATTCACTTAAGGCCAATGGAATTTGAAATACATTTCAATTTCCAAAACAAAGGCATAATAGTTTCTAGCAACCGCAATCAGATTCCATATCATGAGTACATAACATAGTGTAAAACATATTTATAAAACAATCATGTAATTATGAATTTCAAATTAAAAGCATAGGCATAGGGGACCTACCTCAAACATGTCGTTATTTGTTGACGACCATGTAACCGACACTTTCCGCATACACGCACATGCATTTATACATATACATATACACCCCTACTTGCATTGCACAAGTTCCCCGCGCTATGAGGGAAAATGTGAAAAGAGGGAAAATATATATGTGTCTTACCTTATCCATGTGCATGTAGGATACCTCGACAACTGCGGCCCACAACTATCGTAGCGAGGTACAGCGAACTCCACATATAATTTAATAAATTAATAGAACAATTTATGCAACACTTAGAAATTAGCACCAACAAATTTACACAAAATAAATGCACCCAAATTGTATCAAAACACCACTTCAAAATAATCTTGACGTCATAATCATGGAAAAACATGATTCGTGTCATTTATACAAATTAAATAAACCATTTACACCACATATAAAACATTTTAAAAGGGAATAACACGACATAAAACAAACAAAAAACAAAAAAACCTCTTCTAAGGCCAAAATCACCCTGCAACATTATCCAAACATGTTTCACACCCTTTATAAGATTTAATAAATCACTTTAAAAATTTATAAAACATCCCAAAGAAGTGTTACCAAACATTGAACAAAAACTCCCACTCAAAAACATCTTCTAAGGCCAAACGCACACCAATGTCATACCAAGACACATCACAATAATGCAAGAGATCCTATAAATTACCAATGGCTCCAATTAAAACTAAATTAAATTAGGAAACAAGAGAAACCTCACCTCAAATGGTGATCAACGATTCCAGACGGACTGAAAACCCAAAGCAGCGGCCAATGCACTACATGAAAAAAAAATCCATAAAACACATAATGTCTCTAATTTAACTGGTGAAAAAAATAAGAAACACAAGAAAAAATTACCTTGGAACAAATCCGGCAAACTGAAACACAACAAACCGCCTCTCCTTCGGCGGAGGTTGCCGGAACACGCACCAACTTGAACCGATAGACCCACTACAATCCCAAGAAAGGAATGAGAACATCAAAAATTAGGTAAACCATAACCTAGGGTTTTCGACTGAATGAAGAAAAATGATAGGAAGATGAATAATTTTTCAAATGAAGGAGAGGGAGTGAGAGGACTCACCGACGATAGTAGTGGCGGCTTATTCCTGGGTCGAAGAAGATGACAGTGGAAGGCTCGAGGGAGGAGGTCTTTGGCATGGCTGGTCGGTCGGCGAGCGAGGAGGTCGGCTCAGGAAGAGGACGACACGCAATTGGAGAGGTGAGGGAGGTAGGGGGAAGTTGCGGCAGTCATAGATGGGAGAGGAGGAGGTCGGATGGATGTCTAAGAGGATGGGGAGTCAATGGCATGCAGCAGTAAGGGGGAAGGGGTTAGGCGCGACGCGAGGGGAGAGGCAGGGAATAAGGAGAGAATAAAAAGACAGAGAATAAATAAGATAGAAAAATAAAAAGGAAATAAAACACCAAAAATAAGTGAAACCTTAAGCCATTTAAAAAATTAATTTAATAAAAATAATAATCAGTTGATAATTTTATAATTATAACAATTATTTAATATTAATAAAAAAATTGAAATATTAACTAAAATAATAATAATAAGAAGATTAGTAATATTAATAATAATAATAATATTCTAACACTGGTAATAATGATAACAATAATATTCTCAACACTAATGATAATAATATTATTATTTAAACAATCATTTAAATTTTATTTTATTTAAAACATAATAAAACCACACAATTACTTGGGGCGTTTCCGTAGGGTTCCCAAATCATGCACAGCCCACGCGCCAGATACTGCCAAGCCCAAAATGCCCATTTCTAAATATCAACCCATTAAAAAAACAAATTGGGTCTCAACCCGCTCAAGCACAAAATAAAATAAGAGCAAGGATAAATAAAATAATTAAAATAAAATAGTCTCGAGTCTGGGAGTGACACAAGAAATACAATTATGGTCACTACATACACCACACAAACTGTAATTGTGGTGATATGGCATGAATCTCACAGGAATAAGAAGTGAGAGGTAAACCCCTTACCTTGTACTTTCCTTTAGTTGTGGGTACATTTAACCTCCTGTAAGAAGACTATAGTATGTTATTAAATTTTACCCGAACCATATTAAAATTTATGACATCTTAAATTATTAATTTATGACTTTATACTAACCATTTAGTAATAATTTCCATGTTATATTAATATTTTGGGTAATAATCGCTTTTTTTATCGTACGTGTTTTAACTCGTTACCTTTGATTTTATTACGTAGATCATGATTTAAATACATCCAGAATATAAAAAATGATTTATATATCAAATATATTTAAATATTAATCTGTATAATATATATATATATATATGAAATAAAAAACACTGTTTATGGAGACGATAGTCAGTACGTACGCATAAATGGTGTTTTCGTTTTCATATTGTATCGAACAAAAGTAAGTGAATAAGATATATGTAAGTTCATACATACTTATATATATAAATATATATATCTCCAGTAGAATTATTATTTCATATATTACATACATATTGGTAATATATATATTTTTATAATTTTCGATGAATGGTGAACTTGGAATTGAGACTCATCGCGTCGGGGAGACAGTAATCCGTACGTATGCACGAGCGAAAATATCATTATTTTGATATTAAAATAACATATAATTGGATGGTTTATAATATATAAAAAATAATTATCAAGTTATATATATTATTTACACGAATTAAACTTTATTATCATACCCATTCAAATAATATTGTTATGAATAACAATTACACCACGTCTTGAGGACGGTAAGCAGTACATACACACGTATGGAGACATGTCATTCAAAGGATGGATAGAATAATGAATTTGGATTTAAAATTTTTATAATAACATCATAGAATATATAATATACAGTAGTTATTATTTTAGAATGGAAATAACAAATAAAGAACACGTTGAAAAAGAAAGGACCTAGAAAGAGGTGGTGAAAACATTACCTCTTCTTCAGATTCTTCCTTTTGATTTGATCAAAATGGATACAAAGGATGGCTTTCTGATCAAACTAAGGCATCTAGGTTTAATTGAGGTTAGTTGAGAGAATATTTGGGCAGGTGTTGGCCGAACCAAAAGGATTTTATGGTATGAAGAATTGGTTATAATTTGGGTCCTTTTATAAGGGGGGGGGGCTCATTAGGAATAACATAAAGTATTAATTTATAATAAATACCTATTCAGTTTATAATGGCTCAAAAGTGGATTACTAAAAGTATAAGATGGGTAGGGGTAGAAATACAATTAAACAATAGGTTTTAGATAGGTTTCGGTCACTTTATTAACCTTATCTTTTAGTTTTAACTGTTAGATAATTTGATTGACATTTACCATGTGTCTTTGTATTTTTATATTTTATGGTTAATAAACATATTATAAGCTTCCAAGAGACCCCCTAGGTGGTCCATTAATGATAAAAATATAATAATATACGTCCTTTTTCCTAACCATAGATTTTTAGGAGTATAATATCATTTAATCATATAATATTTGTTTTAAATATTAATTTATGTCAATTTTGACACTATTTGGTATTTTGTTTTTGTGAAAGTCATCACAACATGATTAATTATAACAAGATACATTGAATCAGCCCTAACATCTCATAGTAACCTAGAAAATTTGTCGATTTCATAAAAACTTGGAAATTATATTTATTTTAATATTTATAATACCATTTATCTGATTCTTTCATTAATTAGTAAATTACTCCATCAACATTGTGTCATAAATAAATTTAATTATATTATTTTTAAAAATAATAAATAAAATTCCATGATGTAGGAAATATATTTATCTTTCTAATAAATATATATAGTTGAGATTATCTTTTGTATAAACCTATATTAAAAATGGGTTTTTAATAATTTTTTAATTTAACACTTTTAACTCTTCTATAAATTAAATAATAATAAATGTCATAATCTAATAAAAGTGGACCTAAGGGGTCATATTTTATTCCTAAGGTTATATTTGGTCGAATTACACTTATCCAATATATTTATGACATGTTTTAGGATAATAATAATAACATTTTACCCTTAATTACCCTTTTTACTTTTAACCGTGGTAAATAAAAGTAAAAAGATATTATTCACCAAAAATTATTTTCATCTTATTGAACCACATTTTACTAATTCATATTAACTGTGTGTCTCAGATTTTTTAAATTCAACTCATAGAAGAGGTAAAATTATGTTTTTTATCAATTTACAAATTCTCCTAGGAAGTGGGTAAAAGACGGTGAAAAGTTCAATAAAATTTTTATATATCTAAAATTATTATAAAATTACCCCAATTATTTTCAATGAACTTATATAGGTATTATATATCTATATTTACCTGAAATAAATTTAAATAAATTAAATAATTATTTAAATAGAAATTCGGTTTTAAACTATAACTCAGTGTTTTCACTATTCATTAAAATTAAATGTTTTTAGAAAAATAACAAAAATTCACCCTAAGATAATTTTGATATTCCGAATTCAATAATGAATCATATTTTACCAATTTCAAAACATAGAAGTTGCATTTATTAATTTAAAATTATTTCCCGCTTTCAAAACCAAAAGGCGTATTGTTAAGAAATAATAACAATCAAAAGATGAACACTTGTATATGTCCAATTTGAAAGTGAAATTACATACAATGACAATCAATGGATTAAATTTTAAAAATATAATATATTTATACTTCCAAACCAATAAAATAAATAATTTTTCAATATAAATTATTTCGATTAAAAAAGATGTTTTTAGTTAAAATGTACTATTTTTCACTACTAACCCAAATATCAAAGTTATCAGATAAACACTAAAACATTAATGAAACTAAATTCTTATGTCCCAATCCTAAAGAAGAATTTTATTTTCTCAAATTGAATATATTAATGTCTCAGATATTGGAATTAAAAAGGATTCTCCATTAAAATGTGGTAAAATTGCATTTTTTTTAAAATACTTCTTTTATCTAAAAAAATGTATTTGTTCTTAAATTATGTCTATGAAACTCATAATATAGATTCTAAAGTTATAAGGCTTATATAAAGTACAAAATTCATTTAATATTATTCAAAACCGCTTTTGAACGACAATTTTGGTAAGTCATGATGTGCTAGAACCCGATGTTGCGTGTAGTACGCGTTATTGAATTACATTGAATAAATAACTTACTATGAAATCATGGAGTGTTACATTCATCCCTCCTTCAATAAATTTATTCCTCGGAAGTAGAAATTATTTTTCGAAAATAATATTTTGAAAATAGAAAATACCTTTGGGAAAATCCGACATCAGAAATTAGGTTAAAAAAATTTAGTGTTAATAAGAGGAAAAGGGAAATGAAAGGGTCACCACCAAGTTATGATCTCGATTAGAAGATCATTTTCTAAAATTAGATACATATAATTTGATGGAAAATGTAAATAATTATAGGTAGTGATTGGGGTCATCAATCACAAACAAGTGTAAAATTGAGTGCCTTAAATTTTTCAATCTAGGATGATTTAAAATGCCATCGGTTCATCAAAACATATGGTATTAGGATAACACATTTTTAGTTTTATGATCTCTTCACTAAAGTATAAGAATTAATTTCTTCCTAGAATAAGAGAAGAATAAAAATATATACTTGAAATTTAGTGTCTTATCCTTTAACTAATTTCTTCCACAAACTCATCTTTCACTATAAAAGATAATAGAACGTAAAAATAATATTATATTTATCCTATTCGTAAAGGGTTAAAAAATGAATTTATAATTCATCATATAGAATTCTTCTTAAATAGACTACATTATTCAATCTAGGACATCATGTTGGAAAGTGGTATGGGATACACCCTTGTCGCCCTTTAGTTGCGGGTTCATGTCTCATGGCCTTACCGGACGTGACGGGTTGTCGCCGGACTTCCGGGGTATCTATTTATGTAAATCCAAAAATTATCTCAAATTAGATTTATCCAAAATAATTATATCCAAACTCACAGTCCAAAATTTATAAATAAGTTAAACACAATGAAGATCATTTTTGCTGCATAATAACATGTGAAGACCTTCATCATTTATTCTTTTAAAGCATTGCAACATCATGAATTTCTATAAAACCTTATTGATTACATTCTTTATCCCTTATTCCTTATAGAATACTGGATATACTCATTCTATCCAAAAATGTTGTAAACTCCAATAATGAGGAAATATACAAATAATTATTCAGTTTCAAGGTAGTCAAGAATATCCAATATAATTTATCCAAATCAAACATGTATTATTCCAAAATCACAACCTCGGTGTCTAAACCATATTATGGTTTATCTTTCTCTCAACCATATATTTTCCAAAAATTTAACCTGCTATTGAGTCACTTTTCTTGGTTCCACACAATCTCATGTATGAAATAGTACTGTAGTACAATCCTTATATACTCTATAATTATTATTACCAGTACACTGTTGATACAACACTCAAATGAAATAATTCCGAAATAACAACATAAGAACTCTAATAATTTATCCTTATCTGTGGTATTACTATAACATGATTATTATCCAATAACATCATTTGGGGAAAAATCCGATGATTTGGACATTGGTTCATGTAGTGTCCTATCTTCTTGTAGATGAAGAAGTGTACATTTGAGTCCATTTTTTACCCTTCCAGTCACGTACATGGTGTCCTTTTTCTCCACACTTATATCACACTCCTATTACCTTTAGGAATGTTCCTGGGTGGTTTTTCCCACAGTTATAACATATGGTAAAATGATTCATTTCCCTTCTCCCTTTATCTATCTTTCTCTCATCCATCATTTTCTTCTATTTCTTCCCTTCAAATCCAAAGGACTCAGAGAATTCTTAACATATATTATTAACCCATGATACCATTTATTTATATGTTTAGAATACATGGGAGACAATTTCCCTTCTAAATGGTGGCTTAATACCATGAAGATATGATCCATCTTACTCTTTGGATCATACGTATTGTTGGAGTTCACATTATTTCTACTCGGCACCATTTCTATAAAACAGCTTACACTAGATTAGTTTCTGAATCATAATACATAAATCCAAACTTCTAAAACACTTAACATAAATTGTACAGTTTATCAATATAATCCATAATCATAAAAATGTTTTCTTTGAGTTGGTATATACTCATAAGCCCTTCATAATGGATTGTAAATAATATGTGAATTATCCTAATCATATCCCTCCGGAGTGCCATAACCAAGAGTACATAAAGTCCCGTTGTCGTGCACCAGTTCCCATTTGATCCTAGCACAAAGCGGTGTTTTCGGGTTTTACCCCTAGGTACACCTGTGCCAGAGCCAGCTCTACCTGCTCATATCCAGACATGAATGTATTGTTTGGAAAACTCACATAATGATTACAATACCCAAATTCTAAGATGTTAATCTATACTAAAACTCAAAGTATATCTTACGGCAATGTGATCGAATTAGATTTTATCTAAATCTAGTTACCAAGGTTATTGATAAACTTCCTCTAATACCAACTTTAATGCCCAAACCCCAGTTACCCTAAGTCATTGAATTATTTTAATACATTGGAATGATTACAAGGAATCATGTCGCGGAGGACCGATCAGATTAGCAGTGTTGGAAAATAGATTACATACATTAACATTACAATAAAATTTCAAACATAAAACACAACACAAATAGTTATTTGAAAACTCCATTATTCCCTTTAGCATAACCCTGAATATCCATCATAATACACTTCTTGGAATCCTGGGAAATATAAAACAAAGAAATGGTTGAGCTCAAACGCTCAGTAAGGGTAAGAAATACGACGGATGATAACATAAATATTAAGCCTGGAGAATAATTGAAACCATATGTCTTTACTAAAAATAAACATGAATAGTTTTATGGAAAGTATATGAGCTGAGTAAATTATTCCATAATAAAACATAATCATGGGTATTATACTAGTCAAATGATCACATGAACCATCAATATTATTTTCATAATGATGAATTTATAATTTCATACATTCTGAAACATTTTTTCAAGGCCTCGACCAAGACGTCTAAAAATGATTAAGGCTTTGGACAAAATCATATATCAAATTGGGAAAGGCCTTAGCCAATTCCACATTTAATTTTCTCATGAGACCTACCGATGCATCGAGGGGCTATTTCCCGCTCCACCTGTCACTTACTATGTCCAATATATTCCACATATTAAAAGGTTGAAACATTACATTAACATTCATATTAAAACTAGCATATGAAATGTCAATACATTATCCTTAAACCATGAATGGTATAAAAATAACACATCCACAGTAAAACATATCACAAAACCATTTATATAATATGAAATATTTTTATCATAATAAATCAACTTAAAACATGTTTAAAATCCATCAAAGGTTGTTGACATAGATGAAAATCATTCGTAAAACTCTTTGAGAGAAATACACCCTTTTCAAGAAATCATTTATATATCTCACAATTTATAAAGGGATTAATTTAAAATATATTTTTGAATCAATGTGTCCCATACCACTTTGAATATTTTGAAAAAAGTAATCATTTCAAAACATTCATTCCATTTAAATAAATCCTTAAAATCGTTTTGAAAATTTGGAGATTAATTAAAAGGGTTTATAAAGATAAATTTTTAAGACATTTAACATGAATATATAGTTAAAAAGAACCTCCCATAAAACCTTAAAAGATTCATTTTTAAAATAATTTGATGAAATATGTGTATCTATGATAATTATGTCCTCGAAAATACTTAAACATGACCAGTCTCAGATAATAATGAGATTGAGGAAATAACTCTCACAAATTTGGTAACTTTCGAAACATAAACCCCATGAAATAGGTATCATACAATGAATATGTTAATACACATAAATTAATGGTTATTACACAAAGAATAAAATTATGGGAAATACATACACCACACAAAAGGTAATAGGGGCAGTATGGCATGAATCTCGAGTGAATAAGGAGGGAGATGAAAACCCCTTACCTTGCACTTTCCATTAGTCGAAGGTACGTTTAACATCCTTCATGATGACTATAGTATTTTATTAAATTATAATAGAACCATATTAATATTTATGATATCATACATTATTAATTTAAGACATTATACTACCCATTTAATAATAATTTCCATGTTATATTAACATATTGGGTAATAATCGTTTTCTTTATCGTACGTGTTCTAACTTGTTACTCTTGATTGTATCACCTAGATCATGATTTAAATACATAAAAAATATAAATCATTATTTATATATCATGTATATTAAGAATATAAATATGTATAATATACATATATATGAAATGGAAAACACCTTTTATGGAGACGGTAGTCCGTACGTACGTATAAACGATGTTTCCGTTTTCATATTGTATCGAACGGAAGTAAGTGAATAAGATATATTTAAGTACATAAATACTTATATATATATATACATATCTCTGGTAGAATTATTATGTAATATATTACATACTTATTATTAATATATATATTTTTATAATCGTTGATGAATGGTGAACTTGGAATTGAATCCCATCGCGTCGTGGAAACGGTAACCTGTACGTACGCACGAGTGACAATATCATTCTATTGATATTAAAATAATATATAATTGGATGGTTCATCATATATAGATAATATTTATCATGTTATATTTATTATTTACATTAATTTCACTTCCTTATCATACCTATCCAAGTAATAATGTTTTGAATAACAATTACACCACAACGTGGAGACGGTAAGCCGTACGTATGCATGTATGGTGACATGTCATTCAAAGGATGGAAAGAGTACTGAATATGGTTGTACCATATTTATAAAAACATCACAGTATATAGAAGATACTGGAGTTATTATTTTAGAATGTAAATAACAAATAATTCAGAATTTTAAGAGGATAGAAACTTGAAAGTGGTTGGTGAAATCATTACCTCTTTTTCGGGTTTATTTCTTTTCATATGATCAAAAGGGATCCATAGGATGGCTTTATGATAAAATTAAGGACTCAATGATGAATTGAGGATAGTTGAAATAATATTTTGGTAGGGTTTGGACGATCCAAAAGGCACTTAAGGTATGAAGAATTGGATAGATGTGGTGTCCTTTTATAAGGGAGAGGAGGGGTTCTTTAGGAAAAACATAATGTATTAATTTATAATAAATTCATATTCCATTTAAAATGTCTCTAATGCGGATTTTTTAAATTCTATGGGGGGGATGGGTCGAATTCCACTTAACCAATAGGTTTTATACAGGTTTGGGACACTTTATTAACCATTTCGTTTATTTTAATCCCTTGGTTAATTAGTTTGTCTTTTACTATGTCTATTTGTATTTTTATATTATATGGTTAATAAACTTACTATAAAAATACAATCTACACCCAAGTGGTCCATTAATGACACACATATCATGATATATGTTCTTTGGATGAATCATATATTTTTAGGAATATAATATCAATTAATCATATAATATATTTTTTAAATATTAATTAATGAAAATTTTGACACTATTTTGGTATTTTTTTTAATTCATCACAACTTTATTACTACTAAAAATATACATTTAATCAACCCTACATGTCACAATCACCGAGAAAATTCGTGGATGTCATTGAATCTTTGAAATTTTATTTATTTTAATATTTATAATTCATTTTATTTGATTCCTTCATTAATAATGTAATTACTGCATCATAATTGTGTCATAAATAAATTTAATTATTTAATGTCTAAAAATTATAAATAAAATACCATGATGTAGGAAATATGTTTATATTTATAATGAATATTTATAGTCGAATTTATCTTATGTATAACTCTATATTAAAAATGGTTTAGATAATAATCTTTGAATTTAAAACATTTAACTCTTCTTTAAATTAAATAATAATTAATGTAATAATCTAATTAAAGTGGATCTAAAGGGTAATATTTTCTTCCTATGGTTTTTTTGGTCGAATTACACTTATCCAATAGAATTGGGACATGTGTTAGGGTAATAATAATAACATTTTTACCCTTAATTACCCTATTTACTTTTAACCATGGTAAATAAAAGTAAAATGTTACTATTCAACAAAAATTATTTTCAACTTATTGAACCACATTTTACTCCATGATATTAATCGTGTCTCTCTGTTTTTTGAAATTCAACTGACAGATGCGGTAAAATTATATTTTATGTGAATTTAAAATTTTTTCTAGGAGGTGGGTAAAAGACGGTGAAAAGTTCTATAAAATATATATATATATATATAATTATTATAAACTGAATCCAATTAATTACATTGAACTTATATATTTATTATGTATATATTTTGACCTAAAAAATTTACATAAAATAAATAATTATTTAAATAAAAAATCATTGTTAAAACTATAACACAATGTTTTTCAATATTCAACAAAAATTAAAATATTTCAGAAATATACAAAAAATTCACCCTAATATTATTTTGATATTATGAATTCAATAAATAAGTCTATTTTACCAAATTCAAAACATAGAATTGGAATTTATTAATTTAAATTTAATTCCTATAGTCAAAATCAAATGGCGCATTGTTATGAAATAATAACTATCACTAGTGCCGAAAACGTTATTTACGTCACCATTTTTTACATCAGTTATATATAACTGACTTGAGCATCTGTGAAACGTGGTTTTTTACATCGGTTATTTAATAATAGACGTGACAAATGCGTTGAGTAGCTTTTTAACGTCGGTTATTTTAATAACCGACGTTACAAATCGCACGTGTTCGGTTTTTACGTCGGTTATTTTATAAACAAAGTAAAAAACGAGTTATCTACAGGTTTTTTATGTCGGCTATTTTATAACCGACGTAAAAAACCAAAGCACGGGGGGTTTTTTACGTCGGTTATAAAATAACCGACGTAAAAACAAGATATCTACTGGTTTTTTACGTCGGTTATTTTATAACCGACGTAAAAAACCAAAGCACGGGGGTGTTTTACGTCAGTTTTCAAATAACCAACATAAAAAACACATTATCTACGAGTGTTTTACGTCAGTTATAAAATAACAGACGTAAAAAACCAAAGCGCGGGGTTTTTTTTTACGTCTGTTATAAAATAGCCGACGTAAAAAACGAGATATGTACGAGTTTTTTACGTCAGTTATTTTAGAACCGACATAAAAAACCAAAGCGCGGGGGGTTTTTTACATCGGTTTTCAAATAACCGACATTATAAATTTAAAAAGTAGTTTATAATGTCGGTTATTATATAACCGACGTTAGAAAACATTTAAAAATTTTAAGCCCCGTGGACTATCATTTAGGTTTTTTCGATCGACAGTCTGCCGGCTCGTCTCTCTCGCGCGGTAAAGCCTAATCGGTTCGTCGATCGACCTACGTTAAACTCATTTTGGCTTCATTGTTTATCATCTTTAGTCTCCTCGGATCTATCATCTCAGCTCGCAACACTCAAGTAAGCATTCCACGAATTTATTTCATTCGTTTTTTTCCCGGATAGTTTATATTGATGTTTTGCGATTTGTTTTGTTTAAAATAGGTTAGATTCTTCCATTTCGAACCCTATTACATCTTTTTGAATATCTTTGGCACAAGTCATTCATTTTTATCATGAGTGTCTTGTTTTTTTATTTCCTTATAAAAGAAATTTTGATATATTACCTTTCATTTAATGACTGAAAATCCTCCAATGTTGGAAACATATTTGGGGTTATTTATTGAAGGACTATGGCGCGATTAAGGAAATATTTGTAATATTTACTGTTTTGACTGGTTTGAATTTCATTATCAAAAACTAATTTTGAGGTATGGTTGATTCATACATTCCTTTTATACTATATTTCATTTAACGCTCAAGTTCATCTAACAATTTTTTAGTTGGATAACCAATAATGTTTATGTGATTAGAGAATTAAAAGAAATTATCATCATATATTGTGAATCATCCTTATTGAGTGTCTTATCATAGAATAGGAATCAATCATCCATATTGAAGATGTCATTTTTTTAGAAAACAAAAACCATTAATGTAAACCATTTATCATTCATTAATTGAACTAAAATAAATATTTACACATGAGTTAGAATGGAACATTATAAAATAAATATTTATCAGTCACCCTCATAGAGTCTAATTAATCTATGATAAACCATTTGATTTCTTTAATGGAAACATATTCACTTTTACCCACTTTGTGTTTTTAGAAGACACTAACTCCCTTATAATTTCACCCATCTGGGAAGTATTAAACATCATTATATCCCTTTAAAAAATCTAAATGTCACATAAATATCATGCATCCATTTTGTCTTATAGGACTCTACTAGATTCTATTTCAAATGGGTATCTGTTTGTTTTTTTATGTTTCACGATTTTATTTGATGTAGGTTTTTCTTTTTCATGGATTACTTCATAATGTGGTCTCGATTCATTTGATTTTTTGTTTCCTTTGACATCATCCCCCCTCAATGACTACGATCTCTGATTGCCAGTTTTTCTCTAATTGTTCTCTCATACACCTTTTGGATATCATGGTTGATTACGAACATATTTATTCAAAAATTTAAGCTGGATTATATATTCATTTTTTAGGATTATATTTTTGTTTTATGCCACTTTAATTATTATTCTATCCAATACTAATACCCTTTCTAGTAAGAAAAATTTCATATGAAATAGGATTGGACTCTTCATAATATTTCATGAAATGTTTTTAATAATGTGAATTTTATTTTAAAAATTCAGTTATATCAAAGATGTGGAAACGGGTGGTGTCTGTGGGGGTGTCCAAGGGGGTGGGTGGATGTGAGTGGCTGTCCACGGGGGTGGGGGCCTGTCCAGAGGGTTTTTGGGGTTGTCCGGGGGTGGGGGGTTGTCCAGAGGGTTTGGTGGTGTCCAGGGGGTGTTGAAGGGGTAGGGGTGGGGGTGGTGTCCAGGAGGGGTGGGGGTGCTGTCTAGAGGGGTGGGGGATGTTTGGAGGGTTAGGGGGTTCCAAGGGTGTTCCAAGGGGGTGGGTGGGAGTGGGGGCCATCCAAGGGGGTGGGGGCATATCCAGAGGGTTTTGGGGGTTGTCCGGGGGGTGGGGGTGATTCTCAGGTTTACTCAATTTTCTCCAATTTTCTATCAACTATGTAGGCGGAATGGTTTTATTTGATTCAATGAAATTTAAAACTGTTATATCTCATTATATTTTGTTTTAAAAATAATATTCAAGCATATTTTCTTAAATACCCATATATTTGTTTTATATTTTAAATTTTTTTACATTCAAATTATGATTTTCTTCATATAAACATATATTTGTCTTATCTTAAAAATATATTTTTTTTTGATATTTGTTATAGGTAATAACGAGTCGAAGTAGAATTATGGCACATCGAATGAGCAATGAATTCGAGGAAGGTGTTGATGCCATTTTGGAATTTTCAAAACGAAATGTTCCAAGCAGTGATATTTTTTTCTGTCCATGCCTGAAATGTTTGAATATGTAGAAGTTGAAAGGTAGATTGATAAAAGATCATCTGATATGTCATGGTTTTAATCTGGGTTATAGCCCTTGGATTTGGAATGGTGAAACTGGACAGAATGTCACTGATGATGATGATTCGCAAGATGGTAACTCCGATGGAATTGAAGAAATGATTCGCAATATTGTAGTAGAACAAATTGAGATAGAACCGACAGTTGCGCGTCTATATGGTGATGTTGAAAAACCATTATATCCTGGTTGTACAGATTTTACGGTTTTTTCGGCGGCGTTAAGATTGATTAACCTGGAGGAGAAACATGGATGGAGTGACAAAAGTTTTACAGATCTGCTACAATTGATGATAGACATTATTCCAAAAGATAACGATCTTCCAGATTCACATTACAAAGCCAAGAAAATATTATGCCCGATGGGATTGGGATAAAAGAAAATACATGCATGTCCGAGTAACTGCATTATATATAGGAATGAATATAAATTTCTGTCTGAGTATCCTAAATGTGGGACATCACGGTATAAGGTGAAAGAAAAATCACAGGCTGGTGTAGAGATTACAAAGCTCCCTTCAAAGGTATTTTGGTATCTTCCTATAATTAATCGTTTCAAACTTTTATTTGCTAATTCACATGATGCAAAAAGGTTAAGATGGCATGCTGAAGAGCAGGTATGTGATGGAAAAATACGCCATCCATATGATTGTCCACAATGGAAGAAAATTTATGCGCAATATTCTACATTTGGAAATGAAATTCGAAATCTCATACTACGGTTTCGCACATATGGAATGAATCCATACCGAACCCTCAGTAGCACACATAGTTCATGGCCTGTTTTATTGGTAATTTACAACCTCTATCCTGAAGTTTGTATGAAGGGAAAATATGTCATGTTGAGTATAATGATCTCTGGTCTAAAGCATCCCGGTAATGATATTGATGTTTACTTGTCACCATTGATTGATGATTTGAAACTATTATGGGATGATGGTATTAGGGTGTATGATTCTTATAAAATGGAATATTTTCAACTACATGCAGTGCTTATGTTCACTATAAATGACTTCCCAGCGTAAGGAAATTTTTCTGGATACAGTGTTAAAGGGCATAATGCTTGTCCAATTTGCGAACAACAGACGTCATATTGTCAATTGCATCATGGGAGGAAAAAACTGTACATGGATCATCAAAAGTTTTTGCCTATGGAGCACCTTTATAGAAGACTAAAAAAGGAATTCAATGGATCACAAGAATTTGATACTGCTCCAAAACCTTTATCCCCTGATCTGTATTTTGAGAGGGTGAAAAACCTTGATGTGACATTGGGAAAGACACTGAAATCTGGTAATGATAGGCATATTTGGAAGAAATTGTCGATTTTTTTTGACCTACCGTATTGGAGGTATCATGAAGTTATACATAATATTGATGTCATGCACGTGGAGAAGAATATCTGTGATTCTTTGATTGGAACATTTTTAGATATTAAAGGAAACGCAAAAGATGGGTTAAATGCAAGATTAGACTTACTATCAATGGGAATATGATTGGAGTTAGCTCCCACTCCTAAAGGAAGACGAACATTTCTTCCCCCGACTTGTCATACATTATCGAAGAGGGAGAAAATTAGCTTCGGTCAGTGTCTTCATGATACCAAAGTTCCTCAAGGTTATTCTTATAATGTAAAAAATTTTGTCTCATTGAAGGACTTGAAGTTGATAGGGATGAAATCACATGATTTTCACGTCATGATGCAACAAATTCTACCAGTTGCATTGCGTGGAATATTGCCCATTCGTGTTAGAATGACTATAATGAAGTTGTGTTATTTTTTCAATTCAATTTGTCACAATGCGATTTATGTAAATGCTTTGAACATTTTGGAAAAGGATGCAATTTTAATACTTTGTCAATTGGAAATATATTTTCCTCCTACTTTTTTTGATATAATGGTGCATTTAATGATTCATTTGGTTCGAGAAATAAAGCTTTGTGGACCTGTATATCTTCGTTGGATGTATCCTTTTGAAAGGTATATGAAAATATTAAAGGGGTATGTTAAAAATATATATCGAACTAAGCATCCATTATTGAATGGTATATTTCTGAGGAGGTAGCAGAGTTTTGTACGAGATACTTGGCTGCGGCGCAACACATAAGTTTGCCTCCATCTCACCATGAACGAGTTAATAATTAGGGAAAGGGGATTCACGGCTTGAATGTCAAATAATTGTCAACTGAACAGATAAAGAAGTTAGAATCATACATCTTGAATAACATAGCTGATTCTCAACCATATATCACATTTCATATTAATGAGTTGAAACAATGCCATCCAAAGAAGAAAGAAATGTGGATTTTGAAAGAGCACAACAGAAATTTTTTGTTATGGATTAAAAAGACATTGATTGGTAGATCAGATGTATCCGAGACATTAAAATGGATAGTGGGTGGTCCATGTTTTAATGTGATAACATGGTCCGGTTATGACATTATTGGTTATACATTTCATACGAAAGCTCAGGACAACAGATGTGCAGTTCCGAATAGTGGTGTATTGGTGTTTGCAGAAGCAATGCATTTTTCGAGTGCTAAGAAAAAAAACTCAATTCCTGCATCAAGTGCATATTATGGTGTGATTGAAGACATATGGGTGGTTGATTACTTTAAAATTAAAGTTCATGTTTTTAACTGTAAATGGTTTAATGGTAACAACAGTGCCAGACACGATGAATTTGGAATGACACTTGTTAATCTGAATAGATTGGAAGACACAACTGATTCTTTTATAATGGAAACACAGTCAAAACAAATTTTCTATGTAGTAGATCAATCAGATATGCAGTGGGCTGTTGTTTTACAAGGGAAAAATCAATATGTTGGTGAGGATGAAGTTGATGAATATGTTGATTTATGTGAGATCCCTACTTACATAGAAATATTAACAGAACATAATGATGATCATGTTGAAGGCATAGTTTGTGCCATAATGAACGATCACGACGAAGGAATTTGGGATATCAATCCATTTGTACATTCCTAAAATTACAGGTAACATATGTTTATTTATTGTTTACATTTATTTTTTCCATATATGTTAGATATTGTAAGTTTTTTATTTATTAAAAAATGTTTTAAAACAAAATAAGTATATGTTTTTGTTTGTTTTAAGTTCGTTTAATTTACATTATCATGTTTATAACCATTACATGAATTATATATATATTATTTTTGTTTACTAACAATTACTTTTCCATGTTTACCATGTTTACCAGGTTTACCATTTTTACCATGTTTACCATCTTGACCATCTTGACCATTTTTACCATCTTTACCATTGTTTAACATGCTTACCATATTACCAATGTTTATTATTATGTACCTTAGTACACTTTTCTATTTTCTGATTACAATAGTATTAAAATATTTGAATTTGTATATTTGTGAACTGACGTTTGTTTTTTTGATGTGAAGGATAATGACAGATCATTCAGATGATCAACCACATGATTCTGGAGAGGAGCATATTGATGGTCATACCTCTGGGGATGAACATTCACATACTCCTTTTACGACAAAGAGTTCAACGGTTGGTAAATTTGGGTACACACGTTTACCAAAATTATCAGTTCCCTGTACGCAGGATCAGAGGATAGTCGTTGAGTTTGATGATGATGATATTCAAAGAGGTCCGAATGCAAAAGATTTTAAGAGTTTTGTAGCAACTCAGGCTAAGAGAAAAGTAAGAATTCTGTATGATGATTGTAGAAGCGTGGATAAAGTGATTATCTCTCAGTTGTGGGAGACGATTTTGGAAAGATATTTTGTCATTGTTTGACTATTCTTATAATTTTTCTAGTATATATAATATGTTTAACCTCTTCTTTATCATATGACATTTGATATTCCTGACACTGGAGGAGTCAGGATGAAATGCTTATCATTGGATGCCAGGAGATGGAGGGATTTCAAATCAACCCTCTCATCTGATTTCATTTTTGGTCATAGGAGTTGGGGGTGTCCAGCGGTCTGGGAGGGCTGTCCAGTGGGGTGGGGGGACAGTCCAGGGGGGTGGAAGGGGTGTCCAGGGGTGTGGGAAGGAGTTCCAGGGGTGTGGGAGTGTTGTCCTGTGGTGGGGGGTATACATGAGGGTGGGGGGTGGGGGGGTGTCTAGCGGTGTGGTGGGGGTTGTCAAGTGGGGTGAGGGGGTGAGGGGGTGTTGTTCAGGTGGGTGGGGGGTTGTCGAGGGGTGTTTGGGGCTGTCCGGGGGTCGGGGGGCAGTCTAGGAGTGTGGTGGGGGCTCCAATGGGGTGTGGGAGGGCTGTCCAAGGGTTATACATGAGGGTGGGAGCTCCAATGGGGTGGGGGAGGGCTGTCCAGGGGGTATACATGAGGGTGAGGGCTCCAACGTGGTGGGGGAGGGCTGTCCATGAGGTATACATGAGGGTGGGGGCTGTCTAGGGGGTACGTTTTATATATTATCTATGTACATGCTTAATTTTGATCTACTTCTGTTTTTGTGGTACGATATCTTGATTTGTTTTCTGGTTGATTCTGGTGGAGGGCAGATGACTGCATTTAATTTTAAAAAAAAATTCGGGTTTATCACGTCGGTTATGTAATAACTGACGTCGTAAAATTCCTGGGAAATGTTTTATCACGTCGGTTATTTAATAACCGACGTGATAAAAGGCATGGAAAATGGTTTATCACGCCAGTTATTTAATAACCGACGTTGTAAAATGTCTGGGAAATGGTTTATCACGTCGGTTATTTAATAAATGACGTGATAAAATCCCTCCCCCAGGGTTATCACGTCAGTTATTTAATAACCGACGTGATAAACCCCCCTCCCCCTGGTTTATTACGACGGTTATATAATAACCAACGTGATAAACCCCCCTCACCCCGGTTTATCATGGCGGTTATAGAATAACAGATGTGATAAACCCCCCTCCCCCGGTTTATCACGTCGGTTATTAAAAAACCGACCTGATAAACGCTCCACCCCCTGGTTTATCACGTCATTTGTTTAATAACCGACGTGATAACCGCCCCCCGGTTTATCATGGTGGTTCTATAATAACCGAGGTGATAATCCCCCCCGCACCCGGTTTATCACGTCTGTTCTTTCATAACCGACGTGATAGACCATTTCACCATCCTTTTATCACGTCGATTTTTTAGGAACCGACGTGATAATCCATTTTACAGGCCTTTTATCACGCCGGTTGTTAAATAACCGACCTGATAAACCCTTCCCATTTTATTTATCACGTCGGTTCTAAAATAACCGACGTCATAAACAATAGGATTTTATGATTTTGACGTCCGTTTTTAAATAATCGACGTCAAAAACATTATTTATAACGTCTCCCATATTAACGTCAGCTAGAAACCGACGTAAAAAATGAAAAATAACCGACGTAAAAAATGTTTTCTGCACTAGTGTATCCAAAGATTGACACTTGTTTATGCCCAATTTCAAAGTGAATTTACAAAAAATGACCACAGATGTATTAAATTGTAAAAATATAATCTGATTATACTTCCAAACCATTAAATTTCATATTTTATCAATTTAATTTTTTTTGAATAAAAATGTTTTTTTCACTTAAAATATAGTATTTATCACTATTCACCAAAAATAGAATGTTATCAGAAAAACACCAAAACATTATCGAAACTAAATTATTATGTCCCGATTCTAAATAATAAGATTATTTTGTCAAATAGAATATATAAAAATTTCAAATATTGGATTTAAAAAGGATTCACCATTAAAATGTGGTAAAATTGCATTTTTTCCAAAATACTACTTTTATCTGAAAAAATGTTTTTGTTCTTACATTATGTATAAGAAACTCATAATATAAATTCTAATGTTATAAGTATTATATAAAGTAAAAAATTCAGTTAATACTATTCATAATCGCTTTTGAACGGCTAGTTTGGTAAGTCATGGTGCGCTAGAACTCAGTGTTGCGTGTAGTGCAAGTTATTGAATTAATTTGAAGAAATAACATACTATGAAATCTTGGGGTGTTACATAGAATGATTTTTGTCCCCTAGATGTACATGGATGTCCCGTCACCAAATCCATGGATATCCTATCCCACTTCTACTCAGGGACCTCAAAGGGCTAAGCCAAGAATGCTGGAACCTGGTGCTCTGCCATCACTTGCTGACAAGTGAGGCATCGTGAGACAAACTCAGCTACTTCCTTCTTTATACATGGCCACTAGTGCTATCATCGGAGGTCTTGATACATCTTCAGCACTCCTAGATGTACCATAAATTTATATGTGTGGAACTCCCTCAACACTTCCTATTGAAGTGCAAATGGTACCATGGTACGTCCTCTGAAGTGAATGACGTGATCCCCACCTTCAGAAAATCCATTAGGTGCCTACACTATGGATATCTGAGCACGTCAAACCTTGCAGTCAACATCACCCTACTATGCCTCCATGACTCTCTGATGAAATGGAGGAGTGATTTTGAGTGATTGTAGAATGAATGATCCATCTCTATCGACAAAGGATATCTGGGACGCGACCAGCTGCTCTATCACCTCTCCTAGCAGCTGAATGCATGATCTTCTACTGATAGCATCAGATACAACACTCTCCTTCCCAGGAGTATCAACTATCTCGATTTCATTGTCCTGGAGGAACTAAAGACATTGTTGTTGTCTCAGGTTTATGTCCTTCTAAGAGAAGATATATCTATGACTCTGTTGGTCATAGTAGACCGTAATGCATTTGATAATAAGATAGTGCCACCATATCTTCAAGGAAAAGAATAATAATTCTAACTCCAGGTCATGGGTAGCGTATTTTTTCTCATGCTATCTCAACTGCTGAGAACCATCTGTGATCACTGCTACCTCCAACATCAGGACACACTAGAGTCCGGTCCCTGATGTGTCGCAGTAAACTACGTACCCAATAATTTCCTCTGGTAGCCTCAAGATGGGCACAATAGTCAACCTCTACCTCAGCTCTTGAAAGCTCTGCTGGAATTTCTCTGACCACACGAAGGTTTGAACCTCCTTCTTCAATTCAGAAAACGGTGGTGCAACTATAAAGAAGTTTGGAACAAATCTACGATAGTACCGAGCCAGTCCCAGAAAACTCTGTAACTCTGTCATAGTCTTGGGTGGCTCCCAAGAAAGTATTTCCTCGATCTTCACTAGATCAACTGCAAATCCAGCCTCTGAGATGATGTGTCCAATTAATTTAACATCTCGAATCCAAAACTGTCACTTTGAGAGCTTATCATGATGTTGGTGCTCTCAGAGTGTGTCCAGTACTACCCGCAAATGGTAGGCATGATCCTCCTCAGTAGTGTAGTATATCAGTATTTCGATGATAAGGAATATGACAAAGACATCAAGGTAATGATGGAATATTATTTTCATGAGACCCATGAACACTACTGGAGTGTTAGTTATGCCGAAAGACATAACCAAGAACTCGTATTGGCTATACCGACACCTAAAGGCCATCTTATGCACATCCTCATCTCGAACTCTGAGCTGGTTCTAGCCTGACCTAAGGTCAATCTTCGAGAACCATCATGCTCCCATGAGGTGATCAATAGGTCATCAATCCTCAGGAGTGGGTACTTGTTTTTCACGATCACCTGGTTCAGGCACCGATTATCAATACAAATACACAAGTTCCAACCCACCTTCTTGGAAAACAAAATCAGGGAAGCCCAGGATGAAACACTAGGTCAGATAAATCCCTTCCCCTAAAAGTCATCCATCTGTACCCGTAGATCACGAAGCTCGGCGGGATCCATCCGATATGATGGAGTAGATATTGGTGTCTTCACGGGGTATAGATGAATGTAGAAGTACACCTATCTGCGAGGTGTTAGTCCTCGAATATCGTCACAGAAAATATCCACGTACTGATCCACCACAAGTGGAAAACTCGGACTCTACACATCAACCGCTCTGAGGATGGTACTATCCAACTGATATGTGATCGGCTATCCCCTCTTCTAGGTAAGTCCATCCTGCACTGCGAAGGCTCCCTTCTCACTGGTGAAGGTTAACTTCATTCCATCCTTCTAGACACACACACATTACGCCTAATACAGTCAATTTGATCATGACGTGTGGATAACCAGTCCATACCCAAGATGACATCACAAGACCACGACGCCGCTAAGAGGAGATCCTAGTCAAAGATGTCACCTCCTTCAGTAAGCTCACATTTCCAGTACTAGTTTGTAATCATTGAGTCTTATCTCATAGGTGTCACTAGTTTTATGGATCAATCCAACGGATTCGTCGGAATCTTCGAGCTTCGAACAAGGGCAGCCAAAAAAAAAGAATGACCCGCACTTGTGTCTACAAAAACTTCATCAATGGTGGAGTATACATAGAAAGTACTTAAATCATCTCAGGTGAAAAATGTTCATAGTCCTTGACGGCTTGGAGATGAGTTCATCTTTGTATGCCAGCTCCATATGGTCGTGGTGAACCTCCTAGTGGTGGTGGTGCTGGTGGTATAGCCCCAAATCGTCGTCCACCACCTGTTACTCAGCCAACTCCTCTACCACGTCCACCTGCTCCCAGAGTACCACCATGGTCTAACCTCTATCTCTTCCCGAGATGTCCCCCTATTGTCTTCTGATCATCTGCATGGCAGGTTGGGCAGTCACAAGCCACATGACCCTGCCCAGCTCATGCATAACACTTCCTTTTCCTTGTACGGCTAGCTCTATCTCGTGTGTCCTGCACAACTGAACCTAGATCCTAGTGTCTCCCACCTGATGGCCTGCTTCACTTGGACCTCAGCGACCATTGCCTACAACAGACTTCAGAAGACTCCACTACGTGTCGCCCAGTGGTGGGTCTCGTTACTTGTGTTTGCTTGGAAATAAAACTCTCCACAAGAATGGCTCGCTCAGACACCCTCGCCTACATCGGGATGCTGAAGGAGATCATCGAATCCTTGATCTCATGCCTGAATCCCTGCTCAATGGTTCGGGCCCTAAAGAATGGGTCTCATAACAGATCTGTGGAGTACCGTGAGAGGTCATTGAGCCTCTCTCATTACTGATCTACCGTCATGCTACCGTGCTGTAGATGCATTAACTCATGTAACCACACTACATGAAGGGTGGCTGGAACAAGCTCTGACTGGAAGAGACTTCTAAAGACTGTCCAGAGTAGTGATGCCTCATCATGCACCTGGAGCATCAGGGTCCATCATCTTCCTACTTTTTCATGTTGGAGACTCGCGACATGGATCACCATGAGGTCTGTTGGTGTCCCTACCAATCTGAAAACTCTATCAATAGACTTCAGCCAATCCTCGTCTACCTGTGGGTTCATCTCTCCATAGAACCTAAGAGGCCTATAGTGAAAGAACTCATGCAACGCACTCAGATAGCATGCACTCTCTTCTTCTATAGTTGGTGGTATCGGTGGCCCGGTGTGTAGTGGTACCGCTGGTACCTCCACTGTGATGGGGCCCTACACAGAGGCATCGTCACTCAGTGGGATACCTTCTCGTACAAAACTCAGAACCCTAGCTGGCTGCCTTCCTGGAGCCATCATTAAAAGAAAACAGGTCTACCATATTCAAAAAATATACCTAGTGAGCAGACACAATGTAATCATGAAGAAAACTTTTCGAGAGAGACACATATGCAATCTGTGTTTTCGTGTACTTAGTCAAAAATAAGATTTCAGAGTTCTAGTGTATGGATTCAACGACCGCCGCACAGACACCAATTTCCCTAAACTGATAACCACACCCAATACACATAACATTATTTCTATTAAAATAATCAGTGTCCATGTTCTGTAGTAGAACTGACACCTCTGATACCAATTTTTCACAACCCGCCCTCGGGGCCTGTGTCGTGACTACCCCAAACCCACCTTCCATAGGCCAGGGGATGGCGTCTAGCACCAAAGGCGAATCCTTGATAAAAAAAGTAAGGAATTCTATTTAAACATGCAATGCACATAGTCTAAACCCATGTAGTAGAAGAAAAATTTACGAAAATAGAAAATAATGGTGTGATGAAAGTAAGTGGGTTTGTATACAAATCCAACTGAATATCAAGTACATGTAAAAAGATGAATACAGCTCCTCGATCTTCCACTAGGGAATCCTACCTGAAGGGTTGGTACAGATCTCGAAAAAAATTTCCCTACGGTATGTCTAGTCCAGTCTTGCAATGAGAAACTTCCCATTCGTCACCCTCATCATTGATCACTACATACCTTCGTCTATACAGAACACAACAAGTTGCAGGCGAAGCCCATGCAGGGATGAGTATAACAATACTCAGTAGAGAACCTCGAGACCCCTGATGGTCTCCCATAATACACTAAGGATAAACCATTGAATAAAGATACAATCACAATGTATCAAACAACCCTATTTAGGTATATCCTCATACATATACCAATGTTCCTAATCACAGTCTAACTCCAACTCCCGAGCCCAAGCACAACGCAGTCCACAAAGGATGTAAAGTCAATCACCTCAATGAAAATGATTGAAAGACAAGACTATCCTCACACAATTATACAACCCAAGAAGAGGGGTAGAGATAATTAGATGTAGCCACTGAATCATCCCCTCTGTCCATCCAACGTAGAATCCTAGAACAATATCAGCGCTGTCAAACCCACAGAGGATCCCTGTAATGAAGTAATCATTGTTGAACCCACGAATGATCCTAGTAAAGATTTCATCGTTGTCGAACCCACCGAGGATCTTAGAATAGTATCATCACTGTCGAACCCACAGAGGATCCTAGTACAATATCGTCGTTGTAGAACCCACAGAGGATCCAATCATCTCATTTGGAACCAGCCCTAGGGTTCCCGCACACAGCATCCTTGATTATAGGAGGGTTCTCTCCTCGAGCCATGTTTCGATAGATCAACTAAAAATAATCCTTGAGTTGATGTATCTCCTAGTTCCATCTCATCATAAGGAACCCAACGTGATAGACAGCGCGTCAAACAGACGCCCGGTCTGTGAGTTATTTGCATTTCTGTTCCAGGGGCTCGGTTGGTATTTTGGTTCAAACCAACCCAACCATAACCTAACTACTTCCAAAACCAAAAAGGGGTAATCCAAATAATACTTCATTATCTAAGCCTTCTGTGGCCATGGACAGTTCGTCATTCGGACACCCGTATACCAAAATACTAATAAAATGGTGATTTTGGGTTAAACATGTCCGGACGGGGGTCCGTCCCGGTCCACAGTCTGACCCTGTCCGATGGAGCGGCTCGACTCGATGGCGGTCCGGCCCGATGGAAACCTGTCCCGCTGGAGGCCTAGCCCGCTAGTAGAGTGGCCAAGACCAGATGGTTCTGAGACCTAGCCCTGCTGGCCGTGTGGCCTGGCTCGGCGGGCTGGATGGCCCGTCCCAGGTGGATGGGTGGCCCGGCTCGACATGCCATGTGGCCCGGCATAGATGGCCATTTTTCCTAGCCCGACTAGCGAGGTGGCCCAGCCTGGCTGGCCGCAGGGCCCGGAGGCTGGCCATCTGGCCTGGCCGGCCGACCACGTTACCCGGCTGTGTGGGCTAGCAGGCCACACCGCGAGGAGCTGCTAGCCACGCAGGGGGGGGGGGGGGGGTTCTGTCGCACCCCTCTCTTTCGAAGGAACCACGAGAATCTTCGGGTCCCTCGTTGTGGAGCACCGTCGGTGGCCGCCTCAGTCGGCCGCCCTCCTTTGACCACTGCGGCCTTTGGCAGCGATCCCTCTCTGGTGCGACGTGATGGGGCTGCACCCCTTCGCCGCGGTATACTATGGCCATGGTTCTGTACCTACGGCGTGGTGCGGTCCCCCTTGCCGCAGTTCTTCATCGACATGGTGCGACGACACCGCGCCCTTCCAGCACCTCCGTGACACTCCTGGTTGCGACTTCTCTTTGCATGGTGCTACGACATCGCACCCTTCTGGTGGTCTGGCAGCCCTTGTGTCATCGGCCTCTCTAGCGGTCCGCCTCCATTGTCGATAAAATAAAATAAAACGGAGGGACATCGGGCTGTGTTTTTTCAAACATCTCCCTCTATATTGGGTGATAAAAAATGGCCAACATCAAACCATAATAAACAATGAGACATGAGGATTTAATTTAATAACAACAAACCACAACCTTTTTTGTTGATGTCGTTTGATGGAGTCATTGGAAGGCGACATTGTTCTGTCAATGTCGAATGTTGAAGAGAGGTACTCACCGTTTGCGGATGGCGTTCTAAGGTGTCAAATTCGAAGACGACGTCAGCATTCCTCATGGGTGTCGCTTCCCTTTCCTTTCCTCGGTTGAAGAAGTAAGAAGACGACATCAATTATCGGTGGTAGGAGTGTTCTTCGTGTTCTTCATTGAGATGATGCAGTGCTCCCTCAAGAGTTCTCCAATGCTCAACCAAAAATAATCACCAACCAAAATAATGGGTTAAGCCAACCCATCATTATATTGTTGGGAAAAGAATTCAAACCATTTCAAATTAAGTAATAAATGCAATTATTTATTTTTTGGTTTGGAACACTTATGAGGGAAGCTGGAATGTATCAAAATAAATAAAGGGAGCATTGGATTCATTAAACTCAAGGGGGTTTTAAGAGATTTACCCCAATTAAATGAGGTCTTAAAGGGGGGGATCAAGCTTGTGTGGGCCCCAACACATAGTATCCTCCCAAGGGAGCTTAATGGCTGGTGGGCCCCACCTCCAACCTCCCCTTGGAGGATTCAAATTCCACAATAAAAATAAAAGTAATACATTTTTTTATTTAACTTAATTAAAAATGCCATAAAATAACTTCCATCCTCGTTAAAACTAAATTGTGGTGATTGTATCTTTAAGAAAATACCAGAGTTGGGAGTTCAACGGTGCCCTCATATTTTAATTTTGTGTAGTTGTTCAAATGATATAAAATCCCACTCGTATGTTTACTGAAAATACCCAAAAAAACATCAAAAAATGATTACGGGCACACTGAGCCTCGAAATCAAGAGCCGTCAAAAACTACAGACTCGTAATATTCCCAGGAATTTAAGAAAAAACATTCCATGGAATTTTGTGGTCTATAAAATCTCACCAACTCCGGGATTTACTTCCCCGTAAACTACAACTGACACTATAGAAACAAAAGGGGATGTTGAGGACCCATCTGAGCCTCCCACTCCCATGTGCTCTCCAAGATGTTCTCATGCAGCAAGAGAACGCGTAATAGAGGTATCAACCATCCATTCAGAACCCACTACTCTCGATCCTCAATCTCCACATGAACCTCCATGAATGTCTCCCTATCATCGATGACCATCTCTCCATGGTCTATAATGTGGGACTAGTCATGTACTTATCTCCTCAGCTGAGATATGTGGATGACGTCATTCACTCGGTGCATCTGAGGTGGAAGAGACAAGAGGTAAGACACCTTTCCTACCTTGCTGAGGACCTGAAAGGATTGATGAATTGTGGAGATAACTTTCCATCTTAGAAAAATATCTATAGACCTCATCGAGGTGAGACCCTTAGAAAGACATGGTCGCCATCCTCAAACTCTAGTGGCCTCCGTATTCTATCAACATAGGACTTCTGCCTGCTCTATGATGTCTTCATCCGCTCATGGATGATCTGAACCTTCTCTATCATAACCTGCACCGTCTCTGGTCCCATTAGTGCCGACTCCCATGGGTCTTTCATATACAACAACGATCTAAAAGGTCGGATTTAATGTGCCTCAAAAGGAGCCATCCTAATGGTGGAGTGGTAGCTATTGTTATATGCAAACTCTACCAAGGTTAAATGATCCTCCCAACTATGAATGAATTTGAGGACGCATGCACAGAGCATATCCTTGAGATTTTGAATGGTCCTCTTAGTCTTTCCATCTGTCTAAGGATGGAAGGCGGTGCTTTAGTGATGCTATGTCCCGAAAGCTGCTTGAAACCACTTCCATAGCCAGGAATTGAAACGAGAATCTCGATCAGAGACGATCGTCGATGGAACACCATGAAGCCGTATGATCTCTCATATATGGAGGTGTCACAGTCTCTCTAATGAAACCTTCTCTCTAATGAGTATGAATTGGGTCTACTTGGTGATTCGTTCGAAAATTACCCATATAGAGTTTTTTCCATAGATGTACGTGGAAGTACCATCATGAAATCCATGTATATCTTGTCCCACTTCCACTCTGGGACCTCTACAGGCTGAACTATGAATTCTGGAACATGGTGCTCTGCCTTCACTTGCTGATAAGTTTGGAATCTTGAGACAAACACTACTACCGCCTTATTTATACCTAGCCACCAATGCGATCGTCGGAGGTCATGATACATCTTCGCCACAACTGGATGTACCGTTAATGTAGATGTGTGGAACTCCATAAACACTTCCTCTTTAAGTGCAACTAGTACTATGGTACGTTCTTTGAAAAGAATTACATTCTCCCAACCTTCAGAAAATCCATCAGGTTCATACCTTGTGGATATCTGTGCACGTCGAGCCTCATAGTCAGCATCACCTCGCTAAGCCTCACTAACTCTCTGAAGAATTAGAGGAGTGACTGTGAGAGAGTGTAGAAAGGATGCTCCATCTCTATCAACAACGGATATCTGCGATGCGGCCAGCTGATCTGTCACCTCTCCTAGCAGCTGAATGCCTGATCTCCTGATGATAGAATCTACTACAACATTCTCCTTCCTGGGGGTATAGACTATCTCGATGTGATAGTCTTTGAGGAACTCAACACATCGTTGTTGTCTCGGGATTTGGTCCTTGTGAAAGAATATTTTCCTGAGACACTGGTGGTTATATTAGAGTGTAAAGCATTCACCAATAAGATAGTGCCGCCACATATTTAAGGCTAAGACCACTACTGCTAACTTCAGGTCATAGGGAGCGTAGTTCTACTCATGTTGTCTAAACTGCTGAGACCCATACACGATCACTGCTCAATCCTGCATCAGGACACACACATGTCTGGTCCCTGATACGTCGCAGTAAACTACGTACCCAACTACCTCCTCTGGTAGCCTCAAGATGGGAGCACTAGTCAACCACTGCTGCATCTCTATAATGCTCTGCTGGCATCTCTCTGACCACACAAATTGTTGACCCTTCTTTTTCATTACTGAAAGTGGTGTTGCAACTCTGGAGAAGTCTAGATGAAATATCTGCTAGTACCTAGCCAATCCCAGAAAACTTCGTACCTCCATCACACTCTTGGGTGGCTCTCAAGGAAGCATTTCGTCAATATTCGCTGGATCCACAACATCTCTAGCCTCTGAGATTATGTGTCCTAATAAGTTAACCTCTCAAATCCAAAACTGGAACTTCGATAGATTACCATAATGATGGAGCTCTCGGAGTATGTCTAGTACTACCCGCAAATGGTAGGCATTCTCCTCCTCACTTGTCTAGTACATTAGTATGTCAATGATTATAAATATGACAATGGGATCAAGGTAAGGCTGGAAGATCCTGTTCATGAAACTCATGAACACTGCTGGAGTGTTGGTTACGCCGAAGGGCATAACCATGAACTCGTAATGGCCATACCGACACCTGAAGGATGTCTTCTCCACATCCTCATCCCGAACTCTGAGCTACTGATAGCCGGACCTATGGTCTATCATCGAGAACAATCGTGCTGCCATGATATGATCAAGAGGTCGTCAATCCCTGTGAGTGGGTACTTGTTTTTCATGGACACCTGGTACTGGAACCAATAATCAATACACATAAGCAATCTCCCATCCGCCTTCTTGGAGAACAAAATCAGGGTTGCCTAGTTAAAACACTAGGTCATATAAATCACTTCCCCGGCAAGTCCTCCAGTTGTACTCGCAGCTCACGAAGCTCGTCAGGAGCCATCTGATATGACAGAGTATATATCGGTGTCGTACCGGGGTACATGTCAATGTATAAGTACACCTCTATGCGAGGAGGTAGTCTTGGAACATCGTCATGGAAATCATCCGCGTACTGATCCACCACAATAGGTAAACTCCTATCTTCACATCAATCGCTCTGAGGATGAGACTAGCCAAATGATATGTGATCATCTTCCCCTCCTCTGGGTAAGTCCATCATGCTCTTTGAAGTCTCCCTTCTCGCCGGTGAAGGTAAGAATCATCGCATCCTTCTAGACACAATGCACATTCCGCCTAATACATTCAATCTGAGGATGAACTATGGATAACCAGTCCATACACTAGATGAAATATGAAGGCCTCGACTCCGTAACGAGGAGATCCCAGTTGAATTTGTTGCCTCCTAGAGTAAGCTCACACTACCGGTACCAGTGCGTAATCGTCGAGTCTTCTCTTGCAAGAGTCTCTAGTCATATGGATCGATCCAACGGCTCCGTCATAATCTTCGTGATCCAAATGAGGTAAGAGAGAACAAATTAATATCCTACATCTGTGTCTATAAGTACTGCATTAATGGTGGAGCAGACACAGACAGTACATCGAATCATCTCAGGTGCGCTGTGGTCGTAGGCCTCTACTGCCTGGAGCTGAGCCCGCCTTTGTCTGCCAGCTCCCTATGGTCGGGGTGGAACTTCTGGTGGTGGTGGCGGTAGGTCCTCGAAATGTCATCCAACACCTACATCTCGACCATCTCCTCTTCCACGTCCGCCAGCTCCCAGCAGACCACCATGGTCGAAATTGTACCATGGCCTGGGTGGTCCATCTACTGTCAGCTGCTCATCTTCATGGCGGGTCAGGCAGTCACCGGCCATATGACCCTACACAGGGCATGCATAGCTCTTTCTATTCCTCATATGGCTGGATATATCTCGTGTTCCATGCACAAATGAACTTGTATCCTAGAGTCTCCCACCTAATGGCATGGTCATCTTGGATCTTGGTGACATCTGTCTACTATCGGCTGCAGAAGACTCTGTTATGTGTTTCCTTGTGGTGGGTCTCACTACTATTGTCTTATTAGCAATAAAACTCTCCACCAGAAGCTCTTGCTCGTGCACCCTCGACTCCGTCGGGATGCTGAGGGAGATCATCAAAGTCCTGATCTCATGCCTGAATCCCTGCTCGAATGTCCAGACCCTGAAGAATTGGTCTGTTACCATATCCGTGGAGTAGCGCAAGAGGGTAGTGAACCTCACTGAGTACTGAGTTACAATCATACTACTATGTATTACAAGTAGTAACTACTGTATCTGCACTGCATGAAGGGTGGCTGGAACAAAATCTGATTAGAAGAGACTCTTAAAGTCTCTCCAGAGTAGTGGTGCCTCATCATGCACATGGAGCAACAGGGTCCACCATCTGCCTGCTACTGCAAGCTGGAGACTCACGACATGGATCAACATAATGTCGGTTGGTGTCCCTACCATTATGAAAACTCTCACAACATCCTCCAGCTAATCCTCACCTGCCTGTGGGTTCGTCTCTCCCCAAAACCTAGGTGGCCTCTGGTGCAAGAATTCAAGAAACACACTCATATTGTGTGCATTATCTACTTCTTGAGCTAGTGGTATCTGTGGCCTAGCAGGTAGTGGTACCGCTGATACCTCTTCTGTGATGGGGCCCTACACAGAGGCCTCGTCACTCGATGGGCAACCATATCGTACAAAACTCAAAACCCTAGCTGGCTGCATTTATTGGGCCATACTGAAAAGAAACATGTGTTCCAAAATAAAACAATATACCTAGTGATATGACACAAAGTAATCACAAAGAAAAAGTTTCAAAAGAAACACACATGCCTTCAGTGATTTCATGTACTAAGTCGGAAAATCAGATTTCCGAGTCCTAGTGTATGGATACATTAGCCGCCGCACAAACACAAGTTTCCCTAAACTAATAACCACACCCAAAACACATAACACTATTGTTTTTCAAATAAATAGAGTCCAATTTATGTGGTATAACCAACAACTATGATACCAATTTTTCATGACCCGTCCCCGAGGCCCATGCCGTGACTACCCGAAGCCCACCTTCCTGAGGCCAGGGGTTGGCAACTAGAACTGAAGGTGAATCCATGATAAAAAAAAGGAAGGAATTGTATTTCAAACTGTAACACACATAGTCTAAACACAATCAGTTGATTAAACGAGTACTAAAATAGAAAATAATGGTGTGCTGAATGTATGTGGGCCAGTATACAAATCCAACTGAATAACAAGTACAAATAAAAAGAGAAAAATAGGTCCTAGATCGTCCATTGGGGAATCCTATCTGAAGGGTAGTTACATATCTAGAACAACTCATCCCGGAGGTATTTCCCATCCAGTACAGCTCTACGCAGCCTCTTGTCCATCACCCACAGCCTCAATCACCGCTGATCATCATCTGCACAGAAAACAACAAGGTGCAGGAAAATCTTGTGCAGGGGTTAGTATAACAATACTCAGTAGAGGACCCCGAGACCCCTGAAGGTCTCCTAGAATCAACTAAGGATCTTCCACAGAAGAAAGATACAATCACGAAGTATCAAACAACCCTACATATGTATATGCCAATACATATACCTAAGTTACCAGTCAGAGTCCAACTCCAACTCTCGAGCCCAAGCAAAACCCAGTCCAGAAAGGTAGTAATGTAAATAACATCAATAATAATGATTGAAAGACAAGACTCAGCTCACATAGCTATACAAAACACGAAGAGGGGTAGAGATGATTAGATGTATCCTTCGAATCATCCCCTCTATCGAACCCACATAGGATCCTGGGACAATATCAGCGCTGTCAAACACATGGAGGATTCGGGTATAGAAGTCATCACTTTCAAACCCACAGAGGATCCTGGTACAAATTTCATTTCCATCGAACCCATAGAGGATCATGTTAAAGTATCATTACCATCAAACCAATAGAGGATCCTGCTACATTATTGTTACTGTCGAACCCACAGTGGATCCTATCATCTCAGTCACAGCCAGCCCTAGGGTTCTCGCATACATCATGCTAGATTTCGGGAGGGTTCGCTCCTCGAGCCATGCGTCGATATATCAACTACCATGAAGTCTCTAGTTATGTATCTCGTATTTCCGTCTCATCATAAGGAACCCAACGTGATAGATAGCGCGTCAATCGGACGCCTGGTCTGTGAGTTATTGGAATTTCTGTTCTAGGGTCTTGGTTGGTTTTTAGGTTCAAACCAACCCGGTAGTACCCTAACTACGTCCAAACCTCAAATGGGGTAATCCAAAAGATCTTTCCTGCTCTAAGCCTTCTTTCAGCATATACGGTTCTTCATTTGGACACCAGTAGCCCAAAAAATGGATGAAATGGGGATTTTGGGTTAAATAGTTCTGGATGTGGGTCTTTCCCGGTCTGTGGTCCGACCCATTCCGAAGGAGCGGCTCGACTCGATGGTGTTCCAACCTGATGGTAGCCTTGACCGATGGCGGCCCGACCCACTAACCGTGTTTCCCAGACCAGATAGCCATGCGGCCTAGCATTGCTAGTCATGTGGTCGGGCCCAGAGGGATGTGTGGCCTGGCCCGGCTGGCTGGGTGGCCCGGCCCGGCATGCTGTGTGGCCCGACCCGGGTGGCCGTGTTTGCCGGTCCGGCTGGCTAGGTGGCATGGCACGACAGCCTGCGTGGCCTGGCGGCTGGCCATCTGGCCTGGACAGATGGTCGCTGCTGGCAGACTGTATCGCACGACCACAAAGCATGGCTCTCCACACCGCAAGGAGAGGCGAGGCACACTGTGGGGGGGGGGGGGTTTATCGTGCCCCGGTCTTTCTAAGGAACCATGGGACTCGTTGGGTCTCTCCTTGTGGAGCGTCGCTGGTTGCCATCCTCCTTCAACTGCCGTGACCTTTGGTCACGGTATCTCCCTGGTGCAGTGCGACAACGTCGCACCCCTTCACCATGGCCCACCATGGTTGTAGTTCTGTACCTCCGGCGCAGTGTGTCCCTCCTGGTTGCATTTCTTCACTATCACAGTGTGATGGCACCACTCCCTTTAGGCACCGCCGTAACCTTCCTGGTCACAGCTTTTCATTATATGGCGCGACAACGTCACACCCTTCCGATGGTCCGGTGGCCGATGCACCATCAGCTTATCCCGTGGTCTGCCTCCATCATCAATAAAATAAAAAACAATGAAGGGATGACGGGCTGTGTTTGTTCGGCCCGCGCCCTCCGAATTGGGTGATAAAAAATGGCCAAAATAGAACCATAATAAATGACGAGGTACAGGGAATTAATTTAATCAGAACAAACCCCTACCTTGTTTGTCGGTGTCATTTGATGGAGTCGTAGGAAGGCAGCATCATTCCGTTAATGTCAGAAGTTGAAGAGAGTTACTCATCGTTGGCAGATGGCATTCGAAGGTGACGAAGTTGAAGATGATGTCAGTGTTTCTTCTGGGCATCGCTTCCCTTTCCTTTCCTCGAATGAATAAGGAAGAATATGACGTCGACTTTTGGTGGTAGGAGCGCTCTTTGTGTTCTTCATTGAGAGGATGAAGTTCCCTCTCAAGAGTTTTCCAATGCTCCACCAAAAAGAATCGCGAACCAAAATAATGGGTCAAGCCTACCAATTATTTTATTGTTTTAAAATGATTTCAAAACATTTCAATTTTAATTAATTAATTCCATTAATTAATTTCTGTTTTGGTACAATTATGAGGGAACCTGGAAAGTTTCAAAATAAATAAAGGGATGGTTGGCTTCATTAAACTCAAGGGAAGTTTAAGAGATTTCCCCCTACATAAATGAGGGGCTAAATGTGGTTTGGTACAATTATGTTTTTTTCAATTATGTACCCCCATATGAGAATAATAATAAATGAATAATCATGAACCTAGACCTTCTAGAAAGAGGTCTTCTTGTGTACCCTAGTACAATGGTGTCCCAAACATGGTGTGATATATAATCATTAAGACACAACCAATGCTGTCCAAAGCTGCCCAACACATGAATAATATATAATTACTACGAGGGTATATGAAAATTAAGTGGTAAAACATAAAATAATATTTTGTATTAAGATTCCTAAAAGAAACCTATCTGACCATACCTATAGTAGCCTAATCTAGAATTTATCGGAACACATACCATTAGGTATATATATGAATTTGTATGAAAATAATTCCTACATATATACATTTAGAATCAATGACCCATGTTTTACTACCTAGGTCATCCACATATGGATAATATAAAAAAGTTATCATTTTATATATAAGGTGGAACACGCCTACAAGAATCAAGTATATCAAGGAACCATGTTATATAATTAGACAACGATAACAGTACTAGGAATGGGGTCTTTCCCAACGCCTCTTTACCAATGGTTTGCTTAAACCCTTGGTAAAGAAGGGACATGACACCCTTTCCCAATGGTTCTTGTGAAACTTTGGGAAAGGGTCCCCCTTTACCAACGGTTTTTAAAAACTATTGGTAAATGTTTACCCCAAATATAGTCGGCCGCCACTTTTCTCCCACATTCATGACAGAACACTAAATCTCTCAAGGTCTCGGCTCCTCGCGTGAATTCCCCCATCAGAACCGCTGAAGCTCCATCAGAATCATCTCAAATTAGGTATTTTCTTCATTATACACATAAAATATTTAGGTGATATCTGGTTTTTATTGTTATTAATACAATATTTTAGTTTTATGTTTTGATTTTGATTTGTATATAATTTTTTGTGTTTTTATTTAATAAAGGCTTTCTCCATTCCAATCCATTTAATTAATTAAGTCTTTAACCCTCCATCGAAGAATAAACATCTCAAATTCATTGCGGTTGGATTCTATATTTTTTAATAATGTGTTTTTATGCTTTTTATTCATCATGTAATGAATTGTTACATGGAATTAATTTATATGTGTTTATTAATTTTTATCAAATTTTTTATTAATGTTATACTTAAAATTCCATGAGGAATGTGATTTATTAAAATGAATGTTTTATTAATAAGTATTGTGTAATGTAATTTGTTATTTTACACTTTTTGACTATGTTTGTTGTTTAGTAACACATGAGATAACTGGTGTGTGAGAATGTGTTGTGAACGAGATTCCATGGTTGGTTTAAGATTATATTTACGTTCTGAGCCTATTAATGAGTTGTTTTAAAGATATTTTGAGATATTTACCTTATGTTTATTTGTGAAAACATGGAGTTGTAGTGGTGGTTCATGATTAAGACATATAATTACAGCTAAACATGTGGATAAACCATGAATAGTAGTGAATTCATGAAATATTTGATTCTTTTAGTCCTTTTTTATTTGGATTTTATTTTGATGATGATGTTTCTTATTGATACCTATAATGGGAATGTATTTTAGTTTATAAATCAGCTGAGACTCCCCCACTATGAACAGTGTTTGCAACCTCTACCCTTAATTAATCATTCTGTTTACACATCCTATGCAACCTCTAACATCATTTAATCAGTGAACTCAAGTCATTAAATCAAGACATCATTCTCACTTCCATGTATGAAATTGAATGATTTAAACCCATCCTCACATGATTTTATACCTTATATAGTGTCCAACATAGGGAATACGAACATTTGAATTCATCAGTTAACAAATATCATATATTCCATTTCCCCCAAGATGACTATACTAATATAACTTTTGGGTTAATTAAATATGGTTCTCATTTTACATTGTATATTATGTGTCCTTCCTGGCCAATACTCACTTTTATGACGGTGGGGTGCTTTTCACTATCCATGCTGGCATGTGTAGACATCCATAAAAATGTCAGATAAGTCACAAGTTTAATTCAGTAATGTTGTTATCATTGACATACATTTTTATTAATCTCAAATTTAAAAATAAATGTTTTTGTCTATAATTAATGAAATTAAATCTTTTTACAAGCCATGAAGAACCTATTAGTGTAGAAGTCTCAAATTTATTCACACATGGGTGCATTTGACATGGGGAAGTAATTGGGTAAATAAAGGTATGGCCATAGAGGTGCCAATAATGAGTTATTGAACATGAGTGAATGATTTGGGATGCCTATAACACATAAAGGGTCCTGAGGAATGTTCCTCTTATAGACCTAATGTAAATGAACATAAATAAAATTTTATTCAATTTATGAGTACTTTTTCTTTACATTATTTTAATAGTTCACTACATCGAGTAGAAACTTCATCATTTATCGTTTACTTAAATGTATTTTCTATTATATTTCAATCCTATTGAATTGTTTGTGACAAAATGACTTATATAAATTATTTTTACATAATAGAAAGAATATGGATTTATGAAACCGATCGGATCTAAAGCGATTTTCAAAATAATTTGGAGAGCTATATAGATTTTTCATTTCATAATGCTTCAGATAGTGGTCGCATACACTCCCCATGTTCCAATTGTGTTGGTAGACCATTGTTGAGCCATGAAGATGTCATCTACAACATAACCAATAATGGTATTCGAGAAAAATACTTTGTGTGGTATCACAATGCGGAGAAAATGAATTCTCAAATTGGTGATGATCGAAATTAAATGGTTGGAATGGAGAATTTGTTAGATGACTGGTTTCCGTTTATTTGAAATCACGAAAAATAATGGTTTTCGACTCATGAAGACTTCGATATGAGGACAATTTATGCATGTAGTGAAAATGATGATATTGATAGGGTGAAAATTTTGAATGATTCTTCCATGACTCCAGTATATTGACAATGCGATAAAATGGAAAACCTAGAATTTTTAATCTGATTGTTTCATGTGAAAACTATGTATGGGATTTCTAATACAACAATTGATTACATTCTTACCCTCTTGAAGTATTTATATCCAAATGATGCAGATATTCCCTCAAAACACTATATGGAATGGAATTAGGTTGAGGAACATGGATTTTCAAGAATCAAAATTCATGCTTTCCTGAAAGATTGCAGTTTATTATGGGAGGAAACCGCTGAACGAAATTTTTGTATAAAATGTGGAACACCCCATTGGGAGTCAAAATCTGATGAAACACAATCATGCGTTACACTGAAAGTAATGTGGCACTTTCCATTTATCCCCAGACTCCATAATCTTTTTATGTCTGATGAAATGTCAAAAAAAATGAGATGGAATGATACCGAGAGAAGGAAGACTAATGAAAAGTTTTTTCATCCTGCATATGGATTTTCATGGAAGAGATATGATGCTCGACATCCTGATTTTGTAACTTACATGCGTAATGTGAGGCTATGTCTTTCATGCGACAGTTTTAATCCATTTGGGCAGATGCTTACTTCGCACAACAAATGACCAGTTTTATACACATTTATAATCTTCTCCCATGGTTGTGTACGAAAAAACCATTCACATTCATGAGTATACTCATATCTGGTCCTTATGATCCCGACATTGATATTGATGTATACATAAAACCTTTAATAAAAGATTTGAATCCTCTTTGGGATGTGGGTGTACTCACATACGATGCATGTTCGAAAGACATATTTCAGATGCATGATGTGATTATGTGGATGATCAATGATTTTCTTGATTATGAAATGACGTCTAGATGGAGCATGAGTGGAAAACTGTTATGCCCAGTTCTTATGAAGAATACATGATCCAGAAGACTGAAACATCAATGTTGTTTTAGTATTAGTGGACATCGACGATTCTTTCCAAATGATCATCCATATAGAATGAATCATCGATGATTTGATAATACCATAGAGACCGATGATCTAGCTCAGTGTATGTCTGGAACTAATGTGATTAATGAATTAAAATATTTTAGTTTTTCATTCAGGGTGGGTAAAATAAAATCTGGAAAGAGAAATAATGTTTCCACTGAAACTTGTTACAATTGGAGGAAGAGGAGTATCTATTTCGATTTTCCTTATTGGTCAACCAAGTTGTCACATATTTGCATAGATGTAATGTATATTTAAATGAATATATTTGAAATGTTGGTTTCAGTTCTTCTAAATGTCAAGGCGAAGACAAAAGATTATTTATGATCTTGGAATGACTTGGTGGATTGGGGCATCAGACTAGAATTACATCCTATGTGTATCAGTGAAAATAAATAGAAACTTCGATATGATTCTTATGTGATGACACCAATGGGAAAAAAACTATTTCTCAAAGTATTAGAGTATATTATAGTTCCTGATGGTTATTCAAGCAACATATCTAAATTGGTCAACAGAAGATAGTTGAAGCTAAAATCCATGAAGACTCATTATAATCACGTTCTACTACATGAGTTTCTTCCTATAACAATCTGTCATATTTTTTCCAATAATGTAATGGTGAATATTATTTGGTTATTCCATATGTTTATAGATCTTTGTGCTAATATGTTTTCCAAGTAATTCTTGATAAAAATGTTGATAGATGCACCATTAAATTTGTGTGATATGTAGAAAATATTTCCTCCATCATTTTCACATGCATGCTGCATCTGACTATCCACATTCCCACTGAAATACTTTTCGGAGGACCTGTTTCTTTTCATTGGATGTATCCAACTGAAATAAATATGTACACATTAATGTTTTATGTCCAAAACATGAATCATTCCGAAGGTTTTATCGTGAATGGTTACTTAGCTCAAGAATGTATGGATTTATGCTCATTGTTTTTTCCTGATCTTACTACAAGAATGAATAGACCGATGAGAAATAAAGAATAATAGTATGAGATAATTGAACCCAGTTTTCTATCACATACTCATATAAGAGGAATTATTGGATCATATACATTGAAGACATTAAGCCATGAAGGGAGGGAGATGGCACATCGCACAGTTTTGTTCAACTGTAATTTGTCTGATGACTATATCAGGTAACTAAATTGAATATGTATATATTACATATATATTTTTTAAACTATTTCTATTTGTTATCTATATGTAAAAGAAAATAATGATAAATAGGTAGAATCGTTCATTATCATTGAAAAGGAGAGGGACTTTTCATATATAATAGTTTTATGCTTGGTTAAAATTGATGGTAAAAATATTACTTTTTAAAATAATTATATCAATATTTAATTAAGTTTAATAGTCATTTATATTGTAGGTATTTATTTTTTCTGATGACTCTATCTCTGAGGAAATAAGAGCTTTGGATTTTGGTCCTAATATCATGGATCGTGACTGTAAAACAATTGTTATCAATGTGTCCAAATTTATTATCACTAAACAAGCATAGAACAGGAGAACACAACCTGATTGTGTTATGGTTACTGCCACACCAGATTGTTATGCCAGTGCATCAGATAGTAGACAGTGATTTTAAAATGTGAGTTATTATGATGTCATTGAGAAAAAATAATATTGGATTATTACTCTCATAGATGAGTCACAGTGAAGAAATTCCATTGGCTTGATTCAATGAAGAGACCTGGAAAATTTATTGATTATTGTAGATTTCAAGTTATTAATATAACTCGAACTCTTTCTACCGAAGAACCATATATGTTTTCATCAATGGCTAAACAATTTTTTTATGTCACATACCAACTTTGACCTGAATTTGGTGTCATAGTTGAAGTAATTCCAAGACATATTTTTGATAACGGTGATGATGGAATTAACACTGTCCCTATTGCTATTGGAAGAAATACATTTATTTATTTTGATGACTCCAGTAGCTCAATTGACAGATTTTACTGTGAACCTAATGTTGTGGTTGAAAATATATAGAATTATTCATCTATGTTCTCAATTATTTTGGTATTTCTCGAGTTGGGTTGTTAAGGTTGGTAATATTCAAATTGATTTACTGTATGTCACAAATATTTTTTATCTGACTTGATCTTTATGTGAATTTTCAATGTTTATTGGTTGCAGTTTTATTTGAATTGCATTTTATAAATTAGAATTGAACTGTATTCATTCCTAGTCAAACAATATTTCTAATTTGGTGAATATTACAAATTGTATGATTTATTAAATAAATTTAAGATCATCTAAAACAATCGATAGCTAAATTACCAATGAATCCCCTTATTCACTCATATATTTAGTTTTTTGGGTTACACATTAGTTTACATTTTCTAATTAATTACATATTTGTTTTCAAAAGCATGAAATGTAGCCAATTGAAGGGAGATGAAGGAAAAAAATGATGGAGAACAATCGTCGAATGGAGGAGATATGCATTCCACCATTATTGCCTAGAGTGAGTACTTTATTTGAAGTATATATATTTAAAGAAAATATAATTTCATGTGATTAATTTTTTTAAACATTTTTATAGGATCCATGTATACGTCGATAGTTATTCGACGTGAAGCCTAGTACTGGTCCTAGTACTCAGGACGGTGGTACGTGGAGGGTTCGTACCAGAGGTGGAGGTGCAGCTTCACGTACCCGACTAGACCCTGCCCCTCCCACTGACATGTCATCCATCACACATTTTGATCCTAGTGTTTCTTTAGGGTCACACGGGATATTTATTCCTACCATGTTTTCGCCACCTTTTGCGTCTTCTGGCCCATTATTTTCATATCCCATGAAGATTTCCACTCCCCAGTCAGAATCTGGTCATATAGCAAACCCATCTTTTTTTCCTTCTACTTCTATCTCTCTGAGCTTATATATTCCATCGTCGTTGACTCCTGTTCCACCACAGGGTGTTCCATCAGTTTCTATGGATACAGCGGCGTTGAACGATAAGACTGGCGCATGTATATTTATAGAACCCTAACAAATTTTTACAGCAATATTTCTTTTTATTATAACATGTTTGGATAAAATATTTGTTTTTCTTTAATGACAGATACATCTACTGATAGGAGGCTGGGGTGGGGGAGTACACTCATGCGTTCGGTGTGGAACCTCCACACACAGGTTATAGGGGATTATAATGAAAACAACCAAATGGTTGAGAAAACAGGGCAGCAATGTCAGAGTTTTTCATGATGCTTTCCAAATACTCTGACATCATTCCTATGAGCCTGCTATCATGGAGACATTTTCCACATTAGGTCATGGATATAGCATGGGCAGAGATATGGGTAAAAAAATCTATTGTATTTAATGCCATGAATTATTTTTGTATTTACATGAATTAATATTTTGATGTAATATTGAATTTAATTTTCCCGTTGGTGAGTGTACACAACGGGAACATCTAAAGGATTTAGGCGATAATTTGAGAGACAAAAAGAATGAGTTGTATATTGGATGGCGTGTTAGAGTTGTCACTGAGTTAGAGGCGGTAACAGTGGTGGATGATTGTCTTATAGAGCAGTATCGTCAGATGATTACTCATTGGACGATAACCCAGTCTAAGGTATGAATTAAATTTGAGGTATTTAAATAATAACTTTCATGTTTTCAATTAATATTATCCTTTCGATTATCGAATTTTATTTTGGAATTATCTGGAAAAAATTAAAAAATCATTGATGCAAAAAACTTCCTCCACACAGAATGATGTACTACAATGCCAGATCATGAGAGGAAGCAAGTATGACAATTGTTTATAAGTTTTCATTAAGACATACACATTTTTTTCCACAATTATTTAATATTTTGATAAATTATTCATATAACTTTAGTTTTCAATGTCATTGTAGAGTCAAATACAGTATATTGAAGGACATGTGCCTCGAGCAAAACTGTTTTGCTCGAGTAGACGGAAAAAGGATGGAAGTTCCGTCAACGAAGCGACTCAGCAGCAGATTGTAAGTTTTAATCTGTTGATTCTATATTTTAATATATATTTGGTAACTTAATAATATATTTATATTTGTAACAGGCTAATTTAGAGTCCCTCTAAGCCCAAGAACCAGACAATTTTGGGCCCACTGATCACTTATATCACATGTTGAGAGATGAGCATTGAAGTTCTATGTCCAACACTTCCACTAGAGGCCAGCCCACATTTTGATGAATATATGTCATCAATAAATTCTATATATGGTGCACCAGGTGGTAATTATAGTGGTGTTCAAGATGATGTCTACCCTGGTGATGATGATGGAGAGGAGTCTCATGTGGAAGAGGAGGTAGAGAGGAAGGCAAGGCGGATAACGATGGAGAGGTGGAGGGCGATGGTGAGGAGTAGGGAACTTAGGAGGGTGATGAAGATGATATGGAAGAGGAAGAGAGTGATGATTATGGGGATGACGGTGATGGGGATGTGGGACAAAATAATTCGTTATATTTTTGAGTAATATTACTGATATTTGATGTTTAATCTATTCTAGTTATTGGTTTTATCTAGAAAGATAGTATATTTTAGAGTGGAGTTATTTTTATATAATGTCTATTTTGGTGGATGTTGTTGTATTTTAGTGGTGGTGTATCTTGAGCATGTTTTTTGTGTTTTTTGTGTTTTGGATCTCGCTTGATAGCCCCCCTCTTTCCAGGACCCTTGACAACCTCCACCATCCTCCTTGGACCCCGGACAGCACCCGGGCATCCCCCCTGATAGCCCCCCCACCCTCCTCCTTGGACCCCAAACAGCCCCCCCCCCCCGGATGGCCCCCCCGGACTTCCCCCCACCCACCTCATTGGATCCCGGACAGCCCCACAAACACCCCCCCGCACAGCCCCCCGAACAGGCCCCCACCCTCCTCCTTCGACCCCGGACAGCCCCCCTGACAGCCCCCAGACAGCCCCCACGGATAGCCCCCTACCCTCTTCCCAGGACCCCCAGACATCCTCCCACCCTCCTTGATTAAACATGCTGTTTTTATTTCTCTGATCATGCAATGTTATTTAAGATTATTCCATTTTTGAATGTCTTGAATTATATGAATGTCTTGGTAACCTTATTGGCTTATGCTCATCAAATGCATGTGATGATATACCTTAATTTGAATACAAAGTCTTGTTGTACATTCTCCATGTTATTTGAATTATGCCTCCTTTTATTTGTTTTACTTGTCAATTGTTAGGATAAGACATTGGTTACATGTTAAGGACTCATGGACAGACTCGTCATGATCATGGAATTTAGACATGAAATTCATGGATGTATGCTTTAGTTTCTAGGTGATAGATACCAGGATGGGTTATATTACTCATTTGTGACGTGTACGAGTCAACCCAGCCTCAATCAGGGGCCCGGTGTGGCCGTCACCACTCAAAGTGTCTCAGGTTTATTTGAAATGGACAACATTTTCTGTGAAAATAACAACTATCATACAGAAAACAAACCAAACAGATTTTGATTGTGTTGATAGTTTAGCACAACAATCCATTGGTCATATGCGACATGTACGAGTCAACCCCGCCTCAATGTGAGGACTGGTGTGGCCGACACCACTCAAAGTGTCTCAGGTTAATTTTAAATGGCAAACATTTTAAGTGAAAACAAAAACTAGCATACGGAAAACTGACCAAACGAATTCTGATTTTGTTGAAACATTAGAAAAATGATCCATGGGTCATATGTTATGTGTGTGAGTCACCCCCGCCTCAATACGAGGTTCGGTTTTGGAGACACCATTAATATTTTCTATATTTTGTTTAAAATGGACATCATTTTAATTGAAAACAACAACTGGATTATGAATAACATACCAAAGGTATTCGAAATGTGTTGATGCTTTAGGAAAATGATCTATGAATCATATTTGATGTGTATAGGTCAACCCCGCATCAATCCGAGGTGTGGTGCGGCTGGTACCACTCTAACTATATATCTTTAGTTTAAAATGGAAATGATTATAAGTGAAAAGAACAACTGGCTTACATAAAACTGACCAAACGTAGTCAGATTCTATTTATAATTTATAACAACGATCCATGGGTCATTTGTGACGTGTACGAGCGAAATTGTGATCAATCCATGTCACAGTGGGGCCGAGATCAGTCCAAGTTTTTCCCTTTTGTTTAAAATGGTCAACATTTTATGTACATACGGAAAACCAACCAAACACATTCGGTTTTCGTTGAAACATTAGGAGAACATTCCATGTCTCATATGGGATGTGTATGAGTCAGCCATTCCTCAATTTGAGGAGTGTTGTGGCTGACACCACTCAAAGTGTGTCTCTTTTTTAAAAAATCGATTTCATTTTAAGTGAAAACAACAACTAGGATACGAAAAACCAACCAAACGGATTATGACTGTGTCGATACTTCAGAAAAACGATCTATGGGTTATATGTGACGTGTACAAGTCATCCCTGCCTCAATCCAAGGTGCAGTGTGGCTGACACCATTCATTGTGTCTCTATTTTATTTAAAATGGACATCATTTTAAGTGAAAACAACAACAGACATACGAAAAATTGACCAAATGCATTCTAAATGTGTTGATGATTTAGGAAAATGATCCATGGGTCATATGTGACGTGTACGAGTCAGTACCGCCTTAATACGAGGTTCAGTGTGGCCGGAACCACTCTATGTGTCTCTCTTTTGTTTCAAAAGAATATCATTTTAGGTGAAAATATCAACTGGCATACGGAAAACTAAACAAATGCATTCAGATTGTGTTGATACTTTAGGAAAATGATCCATGGGACATTTGATATGTGTACGAGTCAACCCTGTCTAAATATGAGGAGCGGTGTGGCCAGTACCACTCTTACTGTGTCTCTTTAGTTTAAAATGGATTGGATTAGAAGTGAAAAGAACAACTGGCATAAGGAAAGCTGACCAAATGCATTCAGATTCTATTGATAATTTATTACAATGATCCCTAGGTCATATGTGACGTGTATGAGCCAACCCGGGCTCAATTCGAGTCGCGTTGTGGCCATGATCACTCTAAGTGTCTCTCTTTTTAAAAAATGGACAACATTTTAAGTACATATGGAAAACCGACCAAACACATTTGGTTTCTGTTGAAACATTAGGAGAATGATCCATGGGTCATATGTGATGTTTACGAGTCATCATCAGCACAATCCGAGGTGCAGTGTGGCCAACACCACTCAAAGTGTGTCTCTTTTGTTTAAAATGGACTTCATTTTATGTGAAAACAACAACTAGCATACAAAAAACTGACCAAATGGATTTTGATTGGGTCGATACTTTAGAACAACTATCCATGGGTCATATTTGACATGTACGATCAACCTCACCTCAATCAGAGGTGTGGTGTGGCCGACACCATTCATAGTGTCCCTCTTTTGTTTAAAATGGACATATTTTTTAAGTGAAAACAACAACTGGAATACGAAAAACTGACCAAATGCTTTTGAAATGTGTTGATACTTTAGGAAAATGATCCATGGGTCATATGTGACGTGTACAAGTCAACCCCGCCTCAATTCGTGGAGGGGCGTGGTAAGGATCACTCTAAGTGTCTCTCTATTGTTTAAAATGGACAACATTTTATGTACATATGGAAAACTGACCAAACGAATTCTGATTGTGTTGATTCATTAGAACAACGATCTGTGGGTCATATGTGACGTGTAAGAATAAACCCCGCCTCAATCTGAGGCGTTATGTGGCCGGTACCACTCAAATTATCTCTCTTTTGTTTCAAAAGGACAACATTTTAATGAAAACAACAACTGACATACGGAAAACCGACCAAACACATTTTTATTGTGTTGACACTTTATGAAAATGATACATGGGTCCTTTGAGACGTGAATGACTCAACCACATCTAAATCTAGGATGTGTTGTGGGCGGTGCCACTCTAACTATGTCTCTTTTGTTTAAAATGGACAGGATTATAAGTGAAAAGAACAACTAGAATACGAAAAACCGACGAAACGCATTCGGAATCTGTTGAAACTTTAGGACAATTATCCATGGGCCATATACTACGTTTATGAGTCAACGGAACCTCATTCCAAGTCACGGTTTGGCCAACACCACCCAATGTGTCTCTCTTATGTTTAAAATGGACAACATTTTAAGTACATATGGAATGCCAACCCTGCAGATTCTGATTGTGATGATATATTAGAACAACAATCCATGGGTCATTTGTGATGTGTATGAGTCAACCCTGCATCATTATGAGGTGTGGTGTGGCTGGAACCACTCAATGTGTCTCTCTGTTATTTAAAAAGCACTTTATTTTAAGGGAAAACAGCAACTGACATACGGAAAATCGACCGAACGCTTTCAGATTATGTTGATACTTTAGGACAACAATCTATGGGTCATTTCTGACATGTATGAGTTAACCTATCCTCAATATGAGGAACAATGTGGCTGGTATCACTCCAGGTGTATGTATTTTGTTTAATATGGACATCATTTCTAGTAAAAACATATGGTATATGGAAAACCAATCAAATTATGAATTAAATTCAATATTCCACATATAATTGTCATATAAATTTAAATTTTAATTCTAAATGAATTGGGTATGTTTATAATTTCATTATGAATTCTGATTTAACTCTCGATGTGTATAGTTCGAGGTTGCATTATATGTTAAATGTGTATGATTTTTTGTTCTCTTTATGTATGTGTTAGATGGTTATTGCAGGTACAATAATTGCATATGTGTGTGTTATTTTATTGCAGGTTCAATAATTGGAAATGATTGAAAATGAGAGGGAAAGGACTGGTTGCTATGCCAATTATAGGTTTCGATGCAATTTGCACAGCATAGGCTATGCCAATGGTTTGAAACTGTCGGCATATAATTCTGAGTATTTTTTTTACCACCAGTTCATAGAACCATTGGTAAAAATCCTTTCCCAATGGTTTGGAAACCATTGGGAAAGAAGTCGTTTGCTTGGTCTTCCCAACGATTCAAGCCAAACTATTGGGAATAACAATCCAAATGGTTTGACACAACCATTGGGATAGGTTCATTTTTTCTATCCTATCCCATCGTCTTAGTGTAAATCATTTTCAAAATATTTCTTAATGGCTTACTTCTCTACGGTTTGCAGAACCGTTGGTATAACATATACAAACTATTCTGCAGCATTTCCCAATGGTTCAGAACCGTTCATAAATCCTGCATTTCCAGTATTGTAAACACATATCCAAGGTGTAAAAAAAGTAATTGTTAACCATAGTTTTTCAAGCGATCTCATAGTAATAACTAATATAGTCTATCTATAGGGGTATAACTATAATCCAGATGATAAGTCATTGGAATTACAGTAAACAATGTTAAAACTAAGTCGGGTGAATCAGACTCATGTAATATTAGGAAAATCAAGATTTAAATCCCAAGGATGTAACCCTTCACATTACAAATCCGAGGACAACATGATTGGTCGAAGGAGTTAATATAAGAAATTATAATATACATAAAATAGAGCGATCTAGTTAATATATGGGAAAAAATATGGTATTTATGAATAATAAATCTACCATGATACATGTTCTGTATATCCCATGGAAACCAGACCACTGAATTGATGTGTCATCCTCTATGTGGTCAAAGATTTACCTCAGTAATCCAAAGATAAATCATGTATGACCACTCCTATGATTTAAAAAGATTCAAAATATTAATAATATTTTTCATGATTTAATTTATAAACACTCTGTTCCATGTAACAATAATTTTTATATATCATATCCATTTATTTGAACATTTACCCTTTTATTTAATGGTGACAATGGTCAATAGTTGAATGAAATTACATTATTATACAAACACCATGAAAAAGGGATATATTAGGTTTAATAAGATTTATCATTTGATACCCATTTAATTGAATCCATTACCTTATATTTATACACATCATATATGAAAAATGGATTACTACATGTTATAATTTAATTTCAAATTAATGAGATACATGATAGACATGATTTCCAAATTACAACGTGTTAATTAAATTATTTGTAATTATTAAATCATTTTTTAATTCAATCCAGACACAAATATTTTTATCTTAGTTATTACATTATGTATGGCATATAGGAAAAAGCATGGAAAACCCAAGGGGTGGATCAAGTTGTGATAATTGATGTCCAACTATATTAAGAGCGTCTTATGGGGAATTTAAATTAAAATAATTAAATTAAGTTAAATTTTTTATATGGTAAAATTGTGGGTAATACCAACACATGTAACAAAAGTACTTATTTACAATCAAATGACACATTAGAAGAGAAAAAATAGACAACCTAACTCATGCGTAGTACAACATAATTTTCTTGATATCAGGCTCTTATTCGATAATGAACAAAAGAAATTACAATAATTTATAAACACATGGAAAATAGGGTGAATTAGATCACATAAACATTACTCTTAAAATTGAGATAAAATATGTGAAATAACACATGAGGGCATTTGGATTTCTTATGGATTACCTGTAGAGACGCAAGCATGATGTACATGGACATTACATTACTTTTGTGGAATACATAATACATAAACACAGATGGACCATAATAGTTTAGTATCTTTGGAAACATGGAAAAATAATCTTCTAATAATGGTGAAAGATCTTCAAAATCTCCCCTAAATATCTTCCACTTTTTTTCATAACTAAAACCTTTTTTTATATCCCGGGGAAAAGATAAAATAAAAAGGGTGAGCTCCAATGCTCAGTAAGTGTAAAAATAGAGAACATAAAACAATCCATAAACATTTGAATTTAAAAACATGAACATAAAATCTAAACATCCAAATCTGGATCAAAGACATAAATCTTGGATGTACATGAGGCATATATCTTAAAGGAACATCATTCATGATAAAATATCATGGGAACAAAACATGTAATTGTGGAAAACCATTAACCACATGTTAGGATTTCTATAGTAGCGAAAGCATTGCTTCCAAGACCATCTTAGTGGAAAATGACTCTTTCTGAATCGAGTTCACTCCTCATTCCAGTCATGTATCACTGAACCAGATTAACATACCGTTCTAGCCATGTCTATCTCATGAGATATAAATATTTACCCAATGCCTTTGAGGGAGATATAGGTCCCACCCATCTTATAATGAAATCATACTTTCGTGTGCTACAAAATAAAAATAAATCATTCATCGTAACCCAATGAATAAAATGGGTTTATGAACATCATCCCATCATAACATAATCCATATAAAACAAATGGATATAATTTCATTATAAGAAAAGTGAATCCATATAAATTATACAGACATTATACCTGAAACATACTCATATGAAATACTTTTATCTTAGATGGAAAATAGTTTTGATAAATCACTTAAAATGAATTCTTGAAGAAAATATCATTTCTTCTTAGAAATCATTTTCTGTTCACAAAATGCCATGAAATTTTAAAAGAAAAGGTTTTTTTTGAAAATAATCATAAAATCATGTGCATGATGCCTCATGAAAATAAGGCGTTATGAAAACCTAAAAATCCATTCATGCTGTATAAGTAAAAAAAACATTTTTCTCGTACTTTTGACGAAAAAGTCAAAAAAATCATCGTATGGTAAACAAAAGAAATATTCCATCCATAACATGTGGTAAAAGAGAAAAATGGTTAAAAATTAAATTAAACATAGACGAAAACATTTTTAGAAGACATGGGCATGGATGATAACAATAACCCCAGTAAATACTTACGAATAACAATATCGGATAAGAATGAGATTGGAAAAGTTATCCTTTACCTAAGTTCTGATATGATTCATACGTATCCGAACCTCCAATATAATGATTTAAATAATTTTATTGACTTATTACAGAATAATATTAATTGTTTTGATATCATATATGCTTTAATTATGACTTTATATTACTTGTACTTTTGAAAATTCCATGTTAAAGCAGTGTTTTGGATAAAATCATTTTATTTATCGTACGTGTTTGGAAATGCTGTTTTTAATATTATTATTAATTATATTATGATATACTTACTTCCATAATGTAAATAATGATTTTTATATCATATATATTCAGTATAAATATATATATATAATAGATAGATAAATGAAATGAAATCCATCGTTCATGGAGATGGTAGGTTGTACGTACGCATGAACACTGTTTTCCTTTCCTTATTGAATTGAATAGAAGTACGTATATGAAATATATGTGTATATATATATCTAGTAGATCTATAATGTCATATATTTTATTATTATTCTTAATATATACTTTATAAACATTTGTTTATGGTTAACATGGAGAATGAATCCAATCGCATTGTGGAGACGGTAATCCGTACGTACGCACGAGCGATGATATCATTCCCATAGTTATTGAATTCAATTATAGTGGATGATATAATATCTTAGAATAATAATGATTTTATAATAACTATATATAGTTATTCTTTACACCATTATATCCATCCATGTAATGTGGTGGTTGAAAAATAGATTACCCCACGGCGTGGAGACGGTATTCTGTACGTACGCACGCGCAGTGATTTCCTTTTTCGTAGGATGGATAGGAGGTAAAATGGGGTTGTTTCATATTTATAATAACATATAAGTATATTAGTGATAATAATGTTTTCAGTTTATAATGAAACAACTAAATAATAATAAATTTAAGAAGAAAGAAAACTTGAAAGAATCGGTAGAAGAGATTACATCTTCTTCGACGCACATCTTTTAAGCTTCCTCTTAAGGCACTAGAGTTGGTCATTTGAGGAGACCAGAACCACTATAAAGTTTCTAGGGATTTTGATAAGGTAAATGGTCAGGGTTTTTCCGAGCTTGATGTATCAAAATTGTTTAAATAGGAGAGGGAGGAGGAGACCTTTTATAAGGGAGGAGAGGGGCATATTAAAAAAACATAAAATATTATTTTATAATAAAGTCATTTTCGGTTTATAATACCTCCCAATTGATTTATTAGGAAGCTAAAGTGGGGATGGGTAAAAATAATCTAAACTAATAGGTTTTATACATGTTTATGTTACTATTTTAACATTATCATTTATATTTAACTCTCTGTTAAATAATTTATCTTTTACCATTTCATCTTATTTTCTTACACTATATGGTTAATAAGTCTGCAATAACAATACAAACGTACCCCAAGTGGTTAATTATTAATATATATATATACTTATATAGGTAATTTGGCCGAACCTTAGAATTTTAGAAATATAATAACAATTAATAATATAATATATGTTTTAAAAACTATTTTAGGTCAATTTTGACAATATTAGGTAATTAATTTATGTAAAAATCATAAAAGAATTATATGTTCGAAAAAATTACATTTAATTAATACTAACATGTCATGTTAACCTATACAATTAGTTAAATTCATAAAAAGTATCAAATTACATTTATTGGTGTATTTATAACATCAGTTATGTTAATAATTCATTAATGAGGTAATTACTTCATAATCATTTTGTCAAAAATAAAATAAATTATTTAATTTCTAAAAATTATAAATAAAATTCCATTATGAAATAAATATTTTTATATTTCAAATTAATATATATAGTCGAATATATCTTATATATTTCCATGTTTTAATAATGTTTTATTTATTAAACTTTGATTTTATTTCTTTTAACTCTTCTTTAAAAAAAATAATAATAAGTCTCATAATCTAATCCAAGTGGACCTAAATGGTCATATTTTATTGCTAACGTTGTTTTTGTTTTCATTATACTTATCCAAGAGAATTAGTACGTGTGTTAGGATAATAATAATATCATTTTTACCCTTAATTACCCTATGTACTTTTAATTGTGGTAAATAAAAGTAAAAAGATATTATTCACCAAAGGTTTTTTTATCTTATTGAACCACATTATACTCCTTGATATTAACTGTATCTCTCGGATTTTCGAATTACAACTCACAGAAGCGGTAAAATTAAGTTTTACATACAATTTCTAAGGCTCCTAGGAGGTGTGTAAAAGACGGTAAAAAGTTCAATAATGTTTATATATATCTATATTATTATAAAATGACTCCATTGAATTAAATTTAACTTATATAGGTTTTAAGTGTCCATTTGGACCTAAAATAAATTTAAATAAATTTAAATCAATTAAATAATTATTTAAATTTAATGTCGGTTTTTAAAATGCAACCTAGTGTGTTCACTATTCATAAAAAATTTAATGATTTCAGAAAACTACAAAAAATTAACCCAAGGCTAACTTCGATATTCGAAATCCTAAAATGAAGTCCATTTATTAAAGGAAAACTTTATAAAATTTCAAAAAGTGGGTATTAATATCCATAAAATCTAGTTCATTATAATAATATATCATTTAATGAAACTCGGTATTGCGTATAATACACGCTATCGAGGATGGTTTCACTAGTCCGAAACACAAACCTAAAATAGTGTATGTGTATACTGTAAACTAATATGGTGTTTTATATAGTGCAAGTTAATCTTTGTGTAGTGTACAACACAAGACATCAAAGTAATTAAAAATAATATTTCTCAAAAAATCTCGTGATGTTTCATTCTATCCCCCTTAAAATTAATTTCTCCCTTGAAATTCGGTGGGGTTATAAATGTTTTACTACATGAATATTTCATTCATTGAAACCCAAATCGTAAAATGGAATACTAATAATTAATTTTAAAAAGGAATGTTACATTCATAACAGTCAACCAAACTAACTCAGCACTGGATGTCCACATAGGACAACAACGGTTAAAATATGGGTATGGAAGAGAAATCTAACCATCAAGATCTGATGGAGAGTGGTAGAGAACATGGAGATGAAAAATCCATCAATCCAAAAGCCATAAATTTAAGATAAATTATTGTATCATCTAATTCATCGGGTATAAGGGTACTAGGACAACATTTTTAGTTCTCAAGATCATTTCTGTAATGTTAATTAATTGTTGAATTAAAAGAAATACTTACTTGATTTTGGTCTAATCTCACCATTCTTTGTGCCTTGAACAATTTACACTACTTCTCATAAGGAAATGACGATGAATTCATCATTCGTGAAGTGTTAGCAGATCATACGATAGAATGATAGGTCATTCCATCTGTTTATATCGCAAAAAGTTTCTCACAATTTATTAAATATACATAAGTCCATCTCTGTTGAGATTAATCGTATGTGGTTGCTAAACTGGACTTATACTTCATCTATCATAGATAATAATAAAATAAATACAATTTCTACTAACTAGGGACTTTTTTATGCCAGACGTAGGTGATAAAGGCTTGTCACACTTCGGATGTGGGTTCGATTCTCATAACATTGTCCGACGCGATGGGTTATTGCATGTCCTGTAGGTTGTCACTTTTTCTAAAACTACAAAATTATAACCTTCCTACAATAATATCGAAAAATTCTATAGCCTTAAACAATACTATCTTATTTTTATCTTAATTCATTCAAATATTTATGCTTATCCAAAATAGTTTGGTCCGACCTCATAGTATAAAGAAAACAATTACATGGAAGGTCACATAACAAGCACGTGAATACCATCATTTTTATCCATATATCATAAGATATATCTTGTTGGTCACATTTCAAACATGTGAATACCTTAATCATGTATTTTTTGAAACACGAATTACCACAGAACCTTAGTGAAAAATTAATTCTATCAAAAGTTAACTATTTCCACATACCAAAATCCCAAAATTCTGTATACTCAAACCATGATATCACTTTTTCTTTATACCTATCATGATCTCATTAATACTATCAATCATCTCATTATCACCATATACATTCATTATGCACATATCATCTACCATCCAAAAATATTTTAATAAACATTCATTGTTACCGGTACCATTCATCATTTACATTCAAAAACTCAAGGAAAGACAACTGTGTAACAATCCTTAGATTTTTCATTATTCCACAGTACCATACATTATTCTTGATAAACATTCAATCACTCCACTACCTTCATAAACCATTGAAATAGCTTTAAAACTTATTTCATCTCATAGATCTTTTGTATTCTCTTCATCATCATCCACATAAATATTTCCTATATGACCATGCTGATTCGCTTCATGAGATTTCCCCTTAGGGAATTGGTTTTCATAATGACTGTACATTCCAAATTTAAAACATTTAACCATTTTTGATGTCTTAGTAATACCATTATCTTTGACCATTGTGTTAACTGATCTTTTTTCCTTTATAATTACAGGATTTGTTTCCATATTTTCCACACGCAAATTATATTCTAGTTCCTTTAAAAAATTCTCTCTGATGCCTCTTCCCACATGATTTACATGAGGGTAATTGAACTTTCTTTTTGCTATGATCATCATGAAACTCCATCTTTCTATTATTTTCTGAGTCAGGATACATAAAAAATTCGAGATTATAGATCATATTATGGAATCTCTGATTAGGCATAATAATGATGTTTGGACTTCCAAATCCATTTTCATTTGGTTGCTCACGAGGAATATCATTACATTGTCCATCATATCCTCCATTATCGTGAATCTTCCTGTTTCCAGCCATTTTCTAAAACCCAAAAAGTTTAGTGTGAGAGAAAAAAATAATAATCAAGGGGGAGTACGTTCAATATCTAATATCTTAAAATAAATTATAATATCGTTACAGTAGTTATATGACTATAACCTGTATGTATACTTTACCTTAGAGACATCCCTGTACAAACCTTACAAATATCTCTAGGGATTTTCCTAAAGTTTTTTCATCCTAAATTCCAAAGGTTAACTAATCCTTTCCTCGAATTCCAACTGTAGAGACCCAAGACTGACATACATGGAAATTACATTACTTTTTTCAGAATAATTAATACATAACAAAAACAAACACACAAGGACCATAATAGTTTTGTGTCTTTGGAATCTCTGAAAAATAATATTCTCATCATGGTGAAAGATCTTCAACATCTTCAATAAAGATTGTCCCTAATTGTTTTCTTACCTAAAACCATTCTTTATATATGTAGGAAAAGAAAAAAATAGTGAGCTCAAATGCTCAGTAAGGGTAAACATAGATAACATAAAACAATCCATAAACATTTGAATACAAAAACATGAACATAAAATAAAAACATCAAAATATAGAGCAAAGACATAAATCATGGAAGTACATGATGCATATATCATAAAGGAACATCATTCATGATAAAATACCATGGGAAAAAACATATAATTGTGGAAATCCATTAATCACATGATTTTATTTCCATAGTAGCCAAGGCATTACTGCCAAGACCATCTTAGTGGACAATGTCCATTTCGGAATCGAGTTCACTCCTCGTTCCAGTCCTGTATCACTGAACCAGATTATCTTACCATTCCTGCCATACCTATCTCATGAGATATAAATATTTACCCAATTCATTTTAGGGAGATATAGGTCCCACACATATCATAATGAAATCATTCTTACGTTTTCCACAACATAAACATAAATCATTCATCATAACCCAAAGAATAAAATAGGTTTTATAAACATCATCCAATCATAACATAATCCATATAAAAAATGGATATCATTTCATTATATGAATAGTGAATCAATGTAACTAAATATGACATTATACTTGAAACATACACATATGAAATAATTTCATCTTTTATGGAATATGCTTTTGACAAAACACTTTAAATTAATTCTTGAGGAAAATATCCTTTCTTCTACTAAATCATTTTATTTTGAAAAAATACCCTGAAATTTTAAAGGAAACATATTTTTTAAAAAATATTCATGAAATATTGTACAGGAAGCTTCATGTCTTGTAAAGGAAACTTCATGAAAATAAGGTGTTATGAAACAGTAAAAATCCATTCATGCTGTATATGTAACAAAAAAACATTATTATCGTACTTTTGTCAGATAAGTCAAAAATGATCATCGTATGGTAAACAAAAGAAACATTACTTCCATAAAATAAGGTAAAAGTAAAAAAATGGTTAAAAAGATCATTAAATATATATGAAAACATTTTTATAAGACAACGACATGGATGATAACAATATCCCCAGTAAATACATACGAATAATAATCTCGGATAAGAACGAGATGGGAATGGTTATCCCTTAACATAATTCCGATTTGCTTCTTACGTATCTGAACCTCATGAATAATGATTTAAATAATGTCATTGACTTATTATAGAATCATATTCACTGTTATGATGTCATATATAATTTACTTATGACTTTATATTACCTTCTCTTTTGTAAATTCAATGTTAAAGCATCATTTTGGGTATAATCATTTTATTTATCATATGTGCATAGACATGTTGTTCTTGATATTATTATTAATTATATCATGATATAATTTTTTCCAGAATGTAAATAAATATTTTTATGTCATATATATTCAGTATATATATATAATAGATAGATAAATTAATGAAATAAACCGTTCAGGGAGACGGTAGGCCATACGTATGCATGAACGCTATTTTACTTTCCTTATTGACTTGAATGGAAGTTAGTATATGATATATATATATATATATATATATATATCTAGTAGCTTTATCATGTCTTATATTTCAATAATATTCATTATATGTACTTTAAAATCATTTTTGAATGGTTAACATGGAGAATGAATCTCATCGTTTATTGGAGACGGTAATCCATACGTACGCCCGAGCGATGATATCATTTCCATAATTATTGAATTGAATTGGAGTGGATGATATAATATCTCAGAATCAGTATGATGTTTTAATAACTATATATAGTTATTCTTTACACCATTATACCAATCCATGTAAAGTGGTGGTGGAAAAACAGATTAGACCACGAAGTGGAGACAGTATTCCGTACGTATACACGCCCGGTGATTTCCTTTTCCATAGAATGGGTAGAAGGTGAAATGGGGTTGTTTCATATTTATAATAACATATCAGTATATTAGTGATACTGATGTTATTACTTTATAATGAAACAACTAAAGATGATGAAGTTGAAGAAGAAACAAAACTTGAAAAAATCGGTAGAAGAGATTACCTCTTCTTCGACACACCTCTTTTAAGCTTCCTATTAAGGCACTAGAGTTGGTCTATTTAGGAGTACATAACCTCTATAATGTTTCTAGAAAATATGATAAATGAAATGGGAAGGTTTTGGCCGATCTTGAAGGCTTAAAATTGTGTAAATAGGAGAGGGAGGAGGTGACCATTTATAATGGTGGAAAGAGGCATCTTAGGAAAAACATAAAATATTATTTCATAATAAATTCATATTCGATTAATAATAGCTCCAATTTAATTTATTTCAAAGATAATGAAGTTATGGGTCGAAATCCTCTAAACCAATAGGTTTTATATAATTTGAGGGTAATATTTTAACCTTATCATTTAGATTTAACTCTAAGTTAAATAATTTATCTTTTAGTGTGTCTTATTTTTTTCTTACACTATATGGTTAATAAAAATACTATAACAAGCCAAAAAAACCCCAACTGGTTCATTATTAATATATATAACCCTATATAACTCATTTTTTCTAAACTTGTATTTTTATTAATATAATACAATTACTAATATAATATTTTTTTAAAAAAATATTTTATGTCAATTTTGACTCAATTTGGTAATTGATTTTTGTGAAAATTATAATAGCATGATTAGTTCTAAAATATTTAAATGAATCAATAATAACATGTCAAATTAACTTATAAAATTATTTTAATTCATAAAAAGTCTTATATTACATTTATTTGTGTATTTATAACATCAATTAGGTTAATATTTCATTAATAAGGTAATTACTACATCATCATTGTGTCATAAATAAAATAAATTATTTAATGTATAAAAATTATAAATAAAATACCATTATGTAGTAAATATATTTATATTTATAATGAATATTTATAGTCTAATATATCTTATGTATAACCCTATATTAAGAATGTTTTAGTTATTAAACATTGATTTTAATTCTTTTTTCTCTTGTATAAATAAAATAATAATAAGTGTCATAATCTAATCCATGTGGACCGAAATGATAATATTTTATTCCTAAGGTTATTTTTGGTCGAATTATACTTATCCAATAGAATTAGAACATGTGTTAGGGTAATAATAATATCATTTTTACCCTTAATTACCCTATTTACTTTTAATCGTGGTAAATATATGTAAAAAGTCAATATTCACCAAAAATTAATTTTATCTTATTAAACAATATTTTACCCCTTGATATTATCCTCTTCTACCAAAATATTTAAATTTAACTCACAAAAGCAGTAAAATTATGTATTACGTACAATTACAAATGCTCCTAGGAGATGGGTAAAAAAGACGGTAAATAGTTCAATAAAATTTTTATATATCTATATTACTATAAAATGACTCCAAGGAATTACATTGAACTTATATAGGTATTATGTATGTAATTTAACCTAAAATAAATTTAAATAAATTAAATAACTATTTAAATAAAAATTCGGGTTTTAAATAGTAACACCATGTTTTCACTATTCATCAAAAATAGAATGATTTCTGTAAAAGACCAAAAATTCACCATTGTCTAATTTCGATATTCCAAATCAAAAAATGAAGTCCATTTTGAATGATAAAATTTAAAAAAATTCAAAAATTGGGTATCAATATTCATAACAGCTAGTTAATTATAATAATATATCGTTTAGTGAAACCCGGTATTGCGTATAATACACGCTATCGAGGAAGTTTTCTCTGGTCCGCAATAAATTCATAGAATAGTGTTTTCATATACAGAAAGCTATTGCAGTGATACATATAGTGAAAGTTAATCTTGGTGTAGCGTACGACACAAGATATCTATGTAAATAAAAATAATAATTCTCATAAAATATCAGTGTGTTACATTACCACATATATGGTGACATTTGATTATAATAAGTAATGGAAGAGAACCATCCATGGAATGAGATAGGGAGTGGTAGAAATTCATATTGCAGTTCTTGGCTCAAATGTAGTAACACCCATTTATGGGATGAAGTGAAAAATAATTATTTTCCCCAAAACTAAATACATGGTTTGGTTACATGTTTTTTGAAAACATGTGCCAACTCTGTATCCGTCACTATATATGAAATTAAACCCATTTGGTATGTCTACATGATCAGGGGAACATTTCACCAGTAGTTAACTTGGGAATATCCATCTCCACACAATGCATGAGTTTGGAGCATCGTTAATCAAATAGTGTGCAAGCCATTTTATTATACTCATTAAATACTGTAATGTTATCATATGTTCATGCACCACACCTTTCATATATAAAGAAATAATGAGACAACAAATTACAATGCCAAGTGGTTTCAATAGAGGGGATTTATGATTTAAACAATCCTTGAACTGTATATGTTTCCCCCAACAAGTGTGATTTTGGTGCCCAATGCTCCTGAAAGTCCTCTAATGTTTTAAGGTACCTCTTCAAAATTTGAACAAATTTAGAGGCAAAAAAATCATGTAATACAAAACTGAAATTAAAATTAAATTGATCATTTAATGATTCAACATATTCAACAACCAAAATGTGAAAAAAAATGTTGACAACTCCAATCATGTCCAAACAGAAGATCGCATAGTTTGGATTTTTTATAAAATATTTTACACAAATGTTTTTGTCATTTTTATAAGAAATGTGTTCATGTTATATAATATTTCTAGGTAATTATGTAATAAATAAAAATAAAAAATAGGTTACCATAATAATAGAAATTTGATTATTATAATAAAACCAATAATATTCATTTGAAACTCATTTTTATCACTATGTGAACATATAAGTGAATTTTAAAACCAATGGAGTGCCATTTTGTGTATGTTTAATTACATAAGATATTTTATAGATTAATATAATATATATATGCGAAAAAATAAAAATAATTTCGATTCATAGTTATGTATGAATGAAGTATGCTCATAAAATATTTTAAAAGGATGTGTTTTGTATTTCATAAATATTTTTCAACTTGTCTTAACATTAATTAATATATTTTACACAATATCTTGTTTAATACAATTGATTATATGTAATATTAGTTATGATTAATTATTATGTTCTTCTTAATAACTATTATTAATTTGGTTGATTAAAATATGTATTCAATTTTATTTAATTCCATTCGCAGAAGTGGCATAATTAATTTTAACATTACAGTCATAGTACAAATTGAAATGATCTGCACAAATGAATAAATTTATATGTATGAAAAATTTTATACAAAAATATTGAATAATGTTGATTATAATGAGCATAATTGGATTATTAAGAATATAAATGAACAAATTATTCATTGAATGAAATTTTGAAAAATGAATCTTTGTGAATTATTGATAAAAAAGTTATGTTGTCAATAAAATCAGTATTTTAAATATTCATAAAAAATAATACCATTCTGAACATTCATAAAAATTATGTATATGCTAATTTTGATACAATTATATAAAATAATTATATTTTATTTGGAAAAAATTCAATATGTGATATAAACTATAATAATTTTTCATAAATTTTAATCATAATTCATTGAGAGGAAAAATATTTTTTTGATGCATAAAATTGAATTATTGGAAAATAGAGATAATATTTTTTATGAATGAATCCAATAATATTAATTAGGTAATCCATTTATATATATTTTATAATGTGATTATTACTCTTCATAGCTTCTAATTTAATGAATATTTAATGGAAGAAAAAACTAAATAATAATATTTTTATGTTATATCATAATTCTATTAATTCTCAGTATAGTATCTTACGAAGGCTATCTGAAATAGTTTTCATTTAGAAATATTGATGTATAAAAAATGATCTAATGAAAATATTGAAACATTATTTATTTTTTGTACCAGCATTAAAATCATAGATTTTAAGAGAAATTTTATTTCTTATAAAATGGGAATGTGTTAACATTTTTCCACTATCTAAAAAATTTATATCAAATTTGATTACATAGTTAGTTATAGGATTTTCTAAGGAAATATCTATAACAAATTCATTTTCATGATCATATTGACAAAAATATATTTAAAACAAAATCATATTGAAAATATCCAATAGAATCATACTAAATTATCATTTGAATATGAAATCCCAATCATATGGTTTCTTCTCCAATGAAACAATCAATACAACACATGATATAATGTAATAATTTGATAACCCTAAAACACTCTTGGTTCATAAAAGGTTATATTATGTTATGATCTCTCGTACATTTTAAACATATTTTATAATGTTACTGAATAATCAATAATTCAAAATTTTTCATAAATAGAATACGATCAACCAAATCATATCCCATTATTGTGACTACCACGGGTTAAACATTTAGTCAATTAAAAATTCATTAGAGGGACGATTGTGTAAATATTAACACATCCCTTTTTTGAGGTAATTACACATATTTGAATCTATTCCACAACCATATACACTTTATAGTATCAAAATATGGATGTAAGTTTTAGGGGAACAAGAAAATTTATTGTTTAATAAAACATTTTAATTTTATCATATAAGTAGACATATCCCCTATATACATCGATATACTGTTCAATAATGATATCACATACATGTTTCAGAGAATAAATAAACTAGTACCAAAAAACAAGTAAACATTAGTCTAATACATAATATGAAACCCCATACAAACACACTCTATTATAATTCCCAAAATACATTCTTTAAATGCTTACCATGAAAAAATTGATATGAAATTATAATTAGTCTTCATCATTTCCACATTTTAAACGCAAATCTTATAAAATATACATGCAATCCAATAAATAAATGTTTTATTATCTTATATGATCAAAAACATAAAACTCATATTTCATTATCGTCATGACCATTATTCTTAAACTACACCATAATAAATCCACTTTTGAGACATATCCTAGGTTATATGTACATTAATAACAAGTGAAAAGAAATCCTCTGAAAGGGGAATGTTTAAATTAAAAAAAATTATTATTATGTAAATGTGTTATCAAGGGTTAGATCAAAACCAGGTGAATAAACATAATCATTGGAGATATATATATAATTAAAAAATCATATAGAACAAGGGTAGTCTTCATTATGTCCTGGTTGAAGGACATGTAATATCAAAAGAAAAAACATATATCATGGAATAATTGGGTCAGATCGGAATACATTCAACAGGATTCATTAAGATTAATCATAGGAATATTAAAATGATATATGATTTTTAGATAAATATAAACATATCAATCAAATATCAAGGATATCAGCATTGAAATTAAACACATTATATTGTTAGAATAATCCCTAGTGTTATTTATTTTTCTTGTGATTATCCTCTTATGTATCCTTGGTTTTGGATAATCATTCACTAATCACATTGGTCTGGGATAATCCTCATGTGTTCTCATGGTCTTTGGATAATATTAATATATATCCTTTGTTTTTGGAAACATTATCTTATGTACCATTCAAATTTGGATAAATTATAGTTCTTTATATTTATCTTGGGATAATTATCCCATTATACCCTTTAACATTGGATAATTTATATGATATATCATTTTCAACTCATGAGATATAAAAATATCAAGTTAATTTGAAGGATATAAAATTCAATAAAATCCATTCATTTATAAAAATATTTTTCACTTGAAAGCAATCATTTTTCACTTAACTAAGATAACAAGGAATAAAAATGTTTTTGTAAAATTCCCATAAGGTATCTCCACAATTGAACTCATGAATGTGAATGGTTAATAACAAAATTTGATTTACCAATTATAGTATTTAATAATAAAATATTGCAGTTGATTCATATGAAACATTTTACAAGGGAAAAAAATTATAGATATATATAGAATGATTATAGAAAAATCATAATAATTTTTTAAAGATGACATTGAAAATCACATAAAATAATAACCTATGTAAACATAAAAAATTCCTTATTTAAATATGATGAGAGCACATTTTAAAAGGATTATCTTTTAAAATAATAATATTTATCAGAGCATTGAAAAATTGGTGATGTGAATACACTTGGAAAATTTTATTTATTAAATATATTACTCAATAATGGATCCATGAAAAGGGAACAATGGATTAAAGATAATAAGTACATATATATATATATATATATTTACTCATCGGAAAATTAATCCAACAAATTATATATATGAAATTTAATAATATAAATATTAATCCAAACCCATAGAATAAAATGTTTTTGATAGGGTAAATTAATAAAAAAATTATTTTTATAAATTATAATATTAACCATATATATTTACATAATAAATGAAAATTACTAATCCAAACGTATAATGAATTAATAAAAAAAATTGAAAAATATAGGTTTCAATAAAATAAATAATGTATATAAAATTATACACTTTTGAGATATGCCATCGATATAAAAAAATATTGATATGAAAGGTTATAATAATATATATTATTAATGACTTATAGAAATATTTTCTATATTATATAAATATGGAAAACCATGTTGTGCATTCTTTATCAAATTCATATGAGATGCGATTATATGTTACGAAATTAGTGTATTTTCTATGATCGAGATTGAATATTAACTGATTGAATATCATTTCATGAATATCACTATTATGACTACATGAAATCAGATAATCCCATATATTTTTACCTATTCACACATGTTTTAAAAACATTGTATAAATGTAAAACTTATCATCTTCAAACAAAAAACACACAAAATATATTAATACAAAATATATTCATGACTATAAAGTAATAATATTAATATTAATTATTTGGAATACAATTAATATAATGATTTTTTATCAAGTAAGACAAGAAAATGGGGTTGAAGTAGATCCTGATAACATCCTTGCAATGTTGATATAGAATATGGAACACTGTTTGGTTGATGATATGGAGAATATAGAGATGCATTAAATAAATGTGTAGCATTAAGAGGAGGTATGGTGAGTGGAGCCAAAGGAATGAAATCTTATAATACGGTGACTTCATGTCAGAGGATGTATGTGGTACAATGTATAGGTGTTGATTGACATTCATTATAGGAAAAGTGGTATGCACTAAGAAGTGAAAATGGGAGATGACCACTCATTGTGAGAGTAGTCAGGTAATGTTAATCATCAGAGAGGGGTGGGTCTTAGGGTTTCTATGAAGAAATTTTACGTATTATCTTAATTATCATTGTTATTTAGAGGTTATATTGGTATTTTCAAAATTTTAATCTTCATAATTTTAAATATGTTTCTTATATATAATTATGGTTATATTAATTAAAAACATATATTGAAAATAAATAAATTTTAAACAATTTTGTTGAGTTTTCCCCGATTATTAAAATAATTACATTGAATATTAATTATTAAAAAACTTGATTGAATATTGAGTAGTTATTTATTCCAAATTCCATATTTAAATTCCGGAATATGAAAAAACTTAGTTGTATTTGGATTTAAAAAAAATAAAATCTAAAGGATCATGTAGGATATGAATAATGTGAATGAGTAAGTGCTATAGATAAATTATCATCCACATATCATTGATACATTTAAAAAATAATAATAATATTGATTCAATAAATTCAATGAAATATATGGATAAGCTAATAGACTATAATGAAATATAAAATAACAATAGAGTATCTTGAATCCCAGTATAAAATATTGAAATTGGATCATGTAGGATATGAATAATGTGAATGAAAAACATATTGGTGTGGTGAACTATTTGAATGATTTCATTTAAAAAAAGGTTTAAACAAAAAATATAATGTAGTTTTGGGATTAATTATAGTTTAAAGGCATGTGTGGTTAATATATTAAAATAAGAAAAAACTCAACATTGGATGATTGATTTATGTGAAAAAATCAATAACCATAATTTCATAATGACAAAATTAAATACACATAATAAAAGAAAATAATTAATGATAAATCATTATGATATTATGAGGCATTCACAATATGTAAGTTCAATTGGAAATTGGAATTTTGTAGAATAATAAATTTTAGATTTAAGAGAAAAATTCATATTGATGTGATTATTTTTTATAGCTACTACATTTTTTGGGTAATTTATCATAATAATTCTTATTGTTTATCACCATGAATTCAAAGGAGTGATTTTTTGGATCTGTATCAATAATATAATTAAAATAAAATGGTTTATCAACTATGATGAAAATGAATAATCAAATATTATCATTCATATATGAGAAAATTCAAGAGTTTATAGAGGATATATATTAATATTCCTTACTAAAAGTGGTGATATTTTGAATATGGGTTAAAATGAAAATAAATATGCACTATAATACAGTTTCGGTTTATTTGAAAAAAAAATTATCATTTATTAAAGTAATAATTTTTAGTTATCATATGATTGGAAACCAAGAACATATGATATATATCATATATGAAATGATATAGATCATAATGTTTTTTTAAAACAATATTTCTGAATATTGTATCTAGAAAATCCAAAAATAGATTCAAACTCATAAGACACATATTTTAAATGGTTGTTGAATGTCATGGAGAATTATATCTATCTGTGAGTTATATATGTGACTCATACCAGGTAATAAATTTCAAAATAAATAACTGAACTCTTAAATGAAATTTTTGTGTACATGATGAAAGTTATTGAATAATGTGGAACCTCTACATAATTATTGGAGACAAATATGTGTGATTCCCATCAATGGATTATGAAAACATATAGGGGCACAAAGATGTTATCCACATGTGTTAGAATTAATTTCATATATTAGTAATGAATAATGGATTTTATTATATCCTAATACATTCAAATGAAAAAAACAAATGTATTTCTAGATAAAAATGAATTGTCATTTATAATTCACACATAATGAAGGATAAGATATAGATACGTTTTCATGAATTGGTTGATATTGATGTTTATATGCCCCTATCACTATCACTATTGACAATAAGAGGTACTGAAATCCATTCATTGATGAAATATTGTGGATTCAATGCTTATTAAAAATTATTCACATGTATATTGAGTTTAATTTCAATTCAAAATACAAGAGATTTAAAATAAAAAAAATTATAGAAAATTCAGAACTCTCATGTGATTTTTGCATAATGTATTACAATGATCTAGTAGAAGAATACCATGAGGATAAAAATATTAGAAACCCATTTCTCAGGAAAATAAATTTATAAAATAATTATTTTGAAAGTTATAATCATATAAATAACAAGATAGCTTAAATAGTGTTCATTAAAAAATTATTTCTAATTTTTTTAAAGGTATAAATGTAAAAAGTTCCCTATATAACAAATAGATTAATATTATTCAAGTGAATAAATTTATCCATATGATATGTGGGATTTTTAAAATAAAATTTCAATATTTATTCAAATATATAAATTATAACACATTATTAAAAAAAATCGAACAACCACATGATATTTTTGTGCCATAGAAATGAAGGGATGTTTCTCAAATTTTAATGCATGAGAAAGGGATACAATTTTTCTAATAATTATATTGAATTTTTTTTTTCAATGGTAACATGACTTAATATTATTTACAAATATTGATAATTTTTAAAATTAATGTGATGCATGGTTACATCGTTGTGTGGATAAAATGGGGATTATTGCGATTCAAAGAGATACAATGATTATATGTATGATGACGTTATATTAGTGGTTGTTTAGAAGTATTAAAACCTAGATGATTTATATTACATTTTTTGAAAATCATCCAAGGATGAAGTTTATGTGGATGATTATAGATTTTGAGTTTTTAAGATGTTAAATTTGTTGAGTATGTAATATTATTTATAGAAGTCAATATGTATTGAAATATATATAGGAGTAATAAAGAAATTATTCATTGATAATTGATGTTACAGAAGTAATAAAGGTGAAGACATTTAGATATGTGTATTGTTGGAAGATGAAAAAAATTTCGGGAGGTAAATACATTAAAAAGTTATTAATGAAATATGAGATTAAGGTTATGTTCTGAAAGTTTCTATAAAAGATGGGTTGTCTTGGAATAATATGTTTTTATATATACAGAGGTAATTCTGAAAGTGGTTAATATTCTAGAAGAAAGAATATTGAGGTGAAATTTTAAATGTTTTAATTAAAAATTTTCCACCCATTATATGTAATATATTATTTAAATTTCTGTTCAAATTTATTATGTATAAAAAAATTAAAAGTTAGGACGTTTACCGTATATATCTAATATTAAATTATGGAAGTGGTAGAGAAATTTAGTATGGTAAATGTTATTATCCTTAGATGCGTTATTTTTTTATTTTCGTATAAAAACATCTAATATTGATGACATTTTGGAATGTCTTAATAGGGTCATGTAAGATGTTTTTATCATTGAAACATAATTTTTTGTATATTGCATATATGATAAGGATAAGTGTTATTTTGATTTCACATTTTATTTCAAACTATATAATTTTTTCTTTAAAATAAATTGAATTTGGTATCTTTTAATAAGTGCTCCCAATATTAAAATTTCCACACTGTTGTAGTAAGTCACCTCATAGAAAGAGTAGTGTGTATGAATTTCATGAAATTGATAAAATTAGGGATATAAATACACACTATGATTTTTGAAACATGTCGGAATATATAAGTCGTTGAATGATATTATTCATGTTGTTCAAGAATATAAATCATTATTGTTATAGAACGATCGTCAATGTCTTTTATAGAGCTAGAAGGTGGATAAGTTGTTGAAGATTCCATGAGATATGAGTTTGAAGGTGGGTATGTTCAATTTATTTGACATCATGAATATGAATATGAATTGAAGATATATTAACTATAAACCGAGGAACAATTACTAGAATAAAATAATAATAATTTTCTTGGAATATAATAAAATATAGTGAAAAGATAATAATGTAACTGAGTATTCCAAATATAATGAAATATGTGAAATACTTCGATAACATGTGGATTTTGATATTTTTCAATTAAATATTTTCAAGTTGGCATTTAAAATTATTCCATTAAGGACTAGTTTTGGATGTTTTGAGGTGGTTTTGAAATCTATGGAGACTCAAAGATGGTTAGTTCTCATTCTCATGTTATTATATGTAGATATTTCACGTTGAGAATATTTTTTTATTAGAAATTACTATAACATCACTTTAAAAATATTGATTCAATTTATACAAGAAATCATGTCCACTACATGGTTTTAATTGGATTAACACATTATGAAATATTATTTTGTTTATTATAAATTGACATGATTATTAAAATTTTACAAAAAATATATAAATTTATATCTTATAGATAATTTATCAAAATAAGATAAAGGAGTTACTCATGGTATTTAGTAAGTTATCACATAATGCAATATATTGGATATGATAAATGGAAATATGTGGCTTTACATAAACATATATATGGTGTAACCCTTTGTGGGGAGTGAATTCAGATACAAATTATAAACCTTAAAATTGTAATATATTATATATTTTTGGTACTCAATAACATGATATGTGTATTATCTCTAAACAAGCACATTGATGGTTAACAATGTTAAATTAATGTCTATCAGAATGGTTTATTTAATGCAGTAGAACATGATATTTTATATAGATTCATTTGAATACAAAACATCGTAAAATGTTTAAAAAAATTCATATATATCAAATGAAAAATATTCGAAGGGAACATAATAAGTTAAATTGATTAATTCTAAAAACACTATAATTTACCTCCCCAGCAAACATTAAGGTGGATCTAGTTACAATCGGTTGAATCATTTAAAATGTTTATATTGTGGATTTATATTAAACATATTTATCATTTTTAGATTGGTAATCTATTCATGATTATTCAATAATGAAGATTCCATTATTTGGATGAAATTATTTTCTAATTTGAAGGTTTTAATAGTACATTTTTATATATAATATTTTATCCCACGTGATAACCTTTTAACTTGAATTTTTATTATGTTAATGTTTATATATATTTTGGACTAATAAAATGTCACGACCCCCTCCCCACAAGGTGTACCCCTCCTTGGGCCGGCAATGTGAAAAGGGAGATAATGACCCCCGAGTCCCGCCTCCAGTAGGCCCCGGGTTGGCGACTAGAACCGAGGGTATAATACACACACAAATGGGAGGCATTACCCTCTAAGAGAACACATGAAGAAGAGAGAGATAGAATAGAATCCAACCAACTCCAACTCATAACTGAAATGTAAAAGAAACCCAAGTACATATATGAAATGTCATGCAAAAGTACTACAACTAAAAGGGGAAACTAAAAGTACCCAAAAGAAAGTAAAACGACAGCGACCACAAGCCCGAACAGCTCCTCCTCCAACCGCAAGCTAGTAGTAACCAGCTTGATCTCCAACCTGCTCCAAGTGACCTGAAAAACAGTTTATATGTACATAGGGTGAGTATAACAGTATACTCAGTAGGATCCTCCCCAAGACTCTCGTGCAAAAGTAAAGAAAGCATGCTAAAGCCCAGTGAACAACAAGTGAAACTAACTCGTCACCTAAACAGGTATACTATGTTCCCAACCTCACCAAGGCTACTCTCACCAAGTAACGCATACAAGAATATAGCATATAGTAAAGAATATCAAGGGTACCCCGCTACTACTTCCCCACTGGTTTGCCGCTTTGCCCCAACGACATACGTCCTGTGCATCTCTCTCCAAAGGCTTGCCCGTATCAACATGGGTCAAGCTCCACAATCTGCACCACGTGCACCACATAGGCTTGCCCGCAGACACCTGGGCTAAGCTCCACACAATCCTCACAACCAAAAGTAACCAGGTAGTTTCCAGGAGCCACCACAGCTCGCATAACGTGTATCATACGTCGGGTATTATACCTCAAGCCATTACAGCCCATACACCGAGTAAGGATCCTCAAGCCATCACAGCCTATACACGTTACACCTATAGTAGTCCATAGGATACTATATCCAGAATATATGTGTGTGAAATAACCACAAGCCATTACAGCCCTCTACACACATATATGGGCAAAACTAACCACTGTGCCTACCAGCACTAAGATCTACCAAGAGAAGAGAGCGGGGCCAAAGGGGGTAGTCAGCCATTCAACCTCCCATCAGAATGTTGGGGAAAACACCCCCCCAGGGCTCAGAATCCCCGGGGTGTCAGTTGCCCTTACCGACAGGGTGGAGTAGCGTATAGAAACACAAAAAGTACAGAGTATATAAGTAACTCACATCCACACTATGGGAATTACCTAGTCATAGATACAACTGCAGCTAACGTCTCTCAGACTCCAGGCTGCTACTTCTAAGACTAGGTATCCTATAAGCACACAACCAATTGAAGAGCTTTATTAGATTACTCCATTCTCATTTATCAGTTCCACTGTACATTAGTTAATTCTTTAAGCATTAATTAAGATTGAACAATTCCCCATTTAACTGAAATGGCGTCACTTTCAATACAACTGCTCCTTTTTAATATTCACATCAACTTTAAATTCTAGCATCTCCATCCCCGTGGATTTTCACCATTTAATCAAACATTCATTACAGAAATACTTTTCCACATTCCCAGGCATTCTAGAAAAACATCCTATGCTTCTAAACACAAAGGAGGCTCAACACGGTGAGTAGATATACTACCCGTCGAGTCTTTGCCGCCTATAGAAAGAGCATAGACCCATCCTCCATCGAGAGGCTAAACACGGAAAGCACGTGGCATACCCCGCGTGTCTTCGCCTCCTTCAGAATGAGGGTAAGCAAGACCAGCTGCCTTGAGCAGTGGGGAAAAGCAAAGCAGATTAACATTCAAGAAAACCACAAGCAACCAGCAACCATATCCGTCCCATTCCATCACCCCCGGTGTCCTCCCTGACACCCATATGCATAAACCGATGCATCTCGCCACACTAGGCATCATCCGCTGCCACAACTATAAGGCCTCCATGCCTCCACATATCACAACAACCATCCAGGCTCACATCACAACACAAGCAGCAGGAAAACAAACATCACAAAATGGGCTCTCGGCCCTTTAACAAACAAGAGGGTAACTCAGAACCCTTTTTGAAATTCCAACATAATCTGTTCTCTAAACCATATCGAATTAACAGATTTGTTATTCGTAGGTTCCAATCATGGATACCTAATCAGTAAGCTATCACAATTAAATAACCATGCTTACTTCCCTAATTTGATTATCCTCAAATTAGAACAACTACAACAACGACAACAACCAGATTAATTTACATGCCTCTTTATCTTTAGCCAATTAATCAACAATTAATTCCGGCTTTACGTTCATTATCAATTTCAATCATGAACGAACAATAAATCAAAGAAAACATAGATATCACTATATCTAGAAAAACATGAGGAAAACCGTTATCACGGTATAAAGCAACAGCATGCGATAAACCAATTCTTTTAATCCGGTTCAAGTATTTCAATTAGGTCAATTCCATTGTGATCCAAAGGAATAAATCATGCTAACTCTACGATTGCACATATATAATTAGAGAATCCATGAATCCCCTACCTCGAAGAGTTCTTGACGTCCTTTATCCACACAGCAGGTCACGATCCTCCCCTCGCGACAACTTATGTGGAAGAATGATCGACACAGCTTGGTTGCATCCAACAGAGCGGGACTGATCCTAGGAGTAAGGGTTGATTGTGAAACTCCTACGGGAAGGATTGAAAGGTTCTAGAGCCTCTTAGTTAAGAATAAAGGTAAGGAACAAGGGAGAATGATATCTCGTCCCTTTTTAAGATTTAACGAGGTGACGGTTTAAGATCCGGTTAATTCTCCATTAAAAACGGATCGCATTAACCCACGCGGTTTGACCAAGTGAAACATTCCAAGCCTTAGGAATAATTAATATAGGATTTATGGCATTTGAATCGGCCTTAAGAGCCCTTAAAATAAGGCTTTAAATGCATTTTACGTCAAAGGAAACGTCAAAAGGGGCAAAACTGTAGGAGTCTGGAAACACTGTTCACCCACCGTTACTGTACATGAAACTGATCTGTGAAACTGATCTGTCACACCGATCTGTGAAACTGATCTGTGAAACGGATCTGTCACACCGATATGTCTCACCGATCTGTCTCACCGATCTGTCTCACCGATCTGTCTCACCGATCTGTCTCACCGATCTGTCTCACCGATCTGTCTCACCGATCTGTCTCACCGATCTGTCTCACCGATCTGTCTCACCGATCTGTCTCACCGATCTGTCTCACCGATCTGTCTCACCGATCTGTCTCACCGATCTGTGAAACTGATCTGTCTCACCGATCTGTGAAACTGATCTGTCTCACCGATCTGTGAGACTGATCTGTCTCACCGATCTGTGACACTGATCTGTCTCACCGATCTGTGAAACTGATCTGTCTCACCGATCCGTGAACTGATCTGTCTCACCGATCTGTGAAACTGATCTGTCTCACCGATCCGTGAAACTGATCTGTCTCACCGATCTGTGAAACTGATCTGTCTCACCGATCTGTGAAACTGATCTGTCTCACCGATCTGTGAAACTGATCTGTCTCACTGATCTGTGAAACTGATCTGTCTCACCGATCCGTGAAACTGATCTGTCTCACTGATCTTTTACTGTTCATAAAACTGGAAACACTGTTCACAGAACTAGAAAATTGGCAAAGTGTTGGGGATAAGTCCCCTTGACCTCCCGGAACACCTCCAACACCAACATTTCACAAAGTAATGGACCAGAGAGGTCCGGGCCATTACATTAGATACCTCTCAAAACATTCTCGTCCTCGAGAATTAAAAACCAACCCAGAAGAAAAGAGGGGTCCGAACAACCACCCCATAAGATACCTCTCAGGGGAAAACCACCATGAGTTGTTCGAAAGCTGGAACAAAACTATGACATCCGGGAACAAACAATCCATACCCAAACAATTCATTCACAACCTCACATCAAAGGTACATAAACAAAACATGAAAGGTCCAACCACAGAGAAAACATCATTACATGAAAGGAGTTAAACATTAAACAACTCTGGGTACTGAGCACGTATCTGTGACTCACGCTCCCAGGTACTCTCCTCCATGCCACCGTGTCGCCACAAGACACGAACTAAAGGAATAGAACGCCCATGCAACACCTTCTCCTTGTGGTCTTGGATCTCCACAGGTCGCTCCTCGAAGGTTGCATCATCATCAATATCGATCTCTCCCCAATCGATAACATGAGATTCATCATGAAGATAATGACGGAGCTGCGATACATGAAAAACATCATGTATCTGACTCATCCGAGGGGGAAGTGCTACTCGATATGCCACAGCTCCAACACGAGCTAACACCTCGAAAGGCCCAAAAAAACGGGGAGAAAGCTTACTTCCGCGACCAAACCTTCGCTGCCCACGACGGGGAGTCACCTTCAGAAACACATGATCCCCAACATTAAACTCTAAGGGTCTCCTTCTTTGATCCACATAAGATTTCTGACGATCTTGTGCTGTCTTCATCCTCTCACGAATCACTTGAACCATCTCCGTCGTATTCTGCACTAGTTCTGGTCCGAGAATTGCTGACTCTCCGACCCCAGTCCAGCACAACGGAGAACGGCATGGCCGGCCATACAAGGCTTCAAACGGCGCCATGACGATGGTAGAGTGAAAACTATTATTGTAAGCGAACTCTACCAAAGGTAAGTGTTTCACCCATGAACCTCCAAAATCAAGAACACAAGAGCGCAACATGTCTTCAAGAGTTTGGATGGTTCGCTCTGTCTGACCATCCGTTTGTGGATGAAAAGCAGTGCTAAGGCATAGTCGAGAGCCAAAAGCATGCTGGAGACCTCTCCACACCCTCGAGGTAAAACGAGGGTCTCGATCAGAAATGATCGTCTTAGGAACTCCGTGAAGCCTCACCACTTCCTCCAGATACTGCCTCGACAAAACCTCCACTGAGCTCGACTCCTTGATTGCTATGAAGTGGGCCGATTTAGTTAAACGATCCACTACCACCCATATAGCATCATGTCCTCCCGGAGCTCGAGGTAAACCTGTAACAAAGTCCATTGAGATGTCCTCCCACTTCCACTGAGGAATCTCTAAGTGCTGGAGAAGACCACCAGGAACACGGTGTTCGGCCTTCACCTTCTGGCAGACTAAACATCGAGACACACATTCTGCAACTGAACGCTTCAGCCCAGGCCACCAAAACTGACTCCTCAAGGATCGATACATCTTCGTCACACCAGGATGTACAGCTAAGGGCGAGCTATGGAACTCTCGGAGAACCGTCTCGCGCATTGCCAAGGGAACAAAAAGCCTGTCATGATACAACACTCGGTGTTGTTCATCCTCTGACCAACCATCAGGGGCCTCCCCACAAACAACTCTGTCTCTCAAAACTTCCACCTCTAGATCACCCAACTGAGACTCTTCCACCTTTTGCATCAGGGATGACTGCACCGTCATCTGGAAAAGACAACCTCTTCCTCCAACTTCTCCCATATCAAGATGCAAAGCTGCTAGCTCTTCCATCCCTCTCCAGGAATCACCAGATTCACGTACAACATCATTACGTGACTTTCGGCTTAGTGCATCAGCAACAACATTTCCCTTCCCAGGTGTATACGATATTTCGAAGTCGTATTCCTGCAAGAACTCCATCCACCGACGCTGCCGCAAGTTCAAATCCCGCTGAGAGAAAACATACCTCAAACTCTTATGATCGGTGAAAACCACAAAGCGCTCTCCAATGAGGTAATGTCTCCACAACTTCAGCGCAAACACCACGGCTGCCAACTCAAGATCATGGGTGGCATAGTTGCGTTCATGGGGACGCAACTGCCGAGACCCATAAGAAACAACTGACCTCTGCTGCATGAGAACACAGCCTAGCCCCAGATGTGAAGCATCACAGAAAACATCAAACTGGACTCCCTCCGTTGGAAGACAAAGGACTGGAGCACTTACCAACTTCTCCTTTAGATACTCGAAAGCTGTCTGACACTGATCAGTCCATATGAACGCTTGATCCTTCCTGGTCAAAGCTGTCAGAGGAGTCGCAACTCGGGAGAAATTAGCCACAAACCTCCTATAATAGCCTGCGAGACCAAGGAAACTTCGCACCTCTGACACGGTCTTGGGGGCTGGCCAAGACACCACTGCTTCTATCTTCGAAGGATCCACAGCTACTCCCTGTTGGGACACAACATGTCCCAAGAAACGAACTTCTCGAGCCCAGAACTCACACTTGGACAACTTCCCAAACAACCGATGTTGGCGAAGAACTCCCAAAACAGCTCGTAGATGTTCTGCATGCTCTTCTTCAGATGTGGAGTACACAAGGATGTCGTCAATGAAAACCACAACAAACTTGTCCAAGAATTCACGGAACACAGCATTCATCAACCCCATGAAAACAGCTGGAGCATTTGTCACGCCGAATGGCATTACAACAAACTCATAATGCCCATGACGACAGCGGAAAGCTGTCTTCGGGATATCCTCATCCTTTACACGCATCTGATGATATCCTGACCGCAAGTCGATCTTTGAAAACCAACTTGCACCCTTCAGTTGATCGAATAGGTCATCAATCCGCGGGAGAGGATAACGGTTCTTTATTGTCACTTTGTTTAAGCGACGATAATCGACGCACAACCGCAAACTGCCATCAGCCTTTTTCACGAACAAGACTGGTGCACCCCACGGTGACACACTTGGCCGAACAAAACCACACTGCAATAGACCATCGAGCTGAATACGTAGCTCTCGTAACTCAGAAGGGGCCATCCTATACGGAGACATAGAGATGGGAGACGCTCCGGGCTGTAGCTCGATCCCAAACTCGATCTCCCGTCGAGGGGGTAAGGATACAACCTCTTCTGGAAAGACATCAGGGTACTCTTCTACGACCCTAGGAAACGCCAGCTGTTGAACCTCTGAAGAACTGAGCATCATCCCAGCCATCATGGATGATAAGGATGAAACTCGTCTATGACTCATCCGAGGATCTCTCTCACCAACAAACACTACTTCCTCTCCATCTTCATCAAAGAAAACGGCCTTCTTCCTGTAGCAATCCACAATAGCCTACACCGAATACAACCAATCCATGCCGAGGATGACATCATATGGTTGTATTCGTAAACATAGGAAATCTCCCCAAGAGCGGTGCTGCCCCAACACTAGCTCACAGTCTTTACATACTTCAAACAAGCTAGCTCGACCTCCAACTAGCGTAGTCAACGCCAGGGGCACTGGAAGCCTCTCTACCTCAAGTCCCAAAGCGTGGACAAGGGTAGGGGATATAAAGGAGTGTGTCGCTCCTGAATCAAATAAGGAATACACCAAGGTAGAAAACAAGCAAAGGGTACCTCGGACGACGTCTGGCTCGCCTGGAGCTGGCAACGCTAGAGCATGAAGCTGACCACGACCACCTCCACGGCCTCTCTGACCCTGATGACGACCACCACCACGGCCGCGCTCTGCTCTCTGAGGACGGGGAGCGTCATGGGGCTGTCCTCTGCCTGCTCCATCTACCCTCTGGTGATCTAAAGCTGGTGCAACCTGCTGCTGCTGCCTCGGCTGGAACTGCCTCAACGGAGGAACCTGGAGTGGAGCGCCTGGTGCGCGATGACTGCTCTGAAAAGTTGGGCACTCCCGCTGCTGATGACCTCGTCCACCACAAGAAAAACAAGCGCCTGATCCCTTGGCATAGGTCTGAGAGTTGCTACCTCTGGAGAAATGAGATGGGAAGGGCCGGGACCTACCCCCAGGTGAACGGAAACTCTTCTGTCCTGAAAACCGGGAACCCCGGACCACAGCTCTGCTTCTTGAGGAATCATGACGATTCCCCTCTCATGACGATCCGGTCCTAGCCAAAGTCCTCTCAACAACCTCTGCCCTCGCCAGCACCTCAAGATATGTCTTCAGCATAAATGGGGTGACCTGACGCTGGATCTCTGGACGCAAAGCCTCCTCGAAATGCCTCGCCCTGGCCTCATCATCTGGTAACAGGTCTGAAGCATATCGTAGAAGGTTCCTGAAACGGATTCCAAACTCCCGAACACTGGAGCTCCCCTGTCGAAGGGTAAGAAGCTCCTGGCGACTGGATGCCTTCGCAGTCGAAGAAAGAAACTCGACTCTAAACCTGTCTCGAAACTCCTCCCATGAGATCGCTGACTCCTCACGATCCCCGAGGAACAAGAACCACCACTGTCTCGCTGCTCCACGCAACATCGTCACAACCAAGGACACCCAGTGTTCCTTCCGAGCACGAATCGAACTGAAGCCTATCTCGACCTCCTCCAACCAGTCTTCTGTGACTGCATCTGAAACGGAGCCCTCGTACTTCTGTAGACTCTGGCGCTGAAACTCTCGGAGTGTCTTCCTCCAAGTGTCATCTTCGTCAACCTCTACCCTGCGGCGATCTGCTGGAACAGCCTGCTGGGCACCTTCTGCGCAAACCTGACGGGGACGCCGACCTGGAGCCATACCTGTAAAATAACAATCGTTAGAGCTCCTAAGCCTGGAATATGGAAGACTCAACATTAATTAATTAATTATTTTGTTTTATTAATTTTAGGTTACCTATCCCAAGGTCTACCCATTCAAACACAGGCGCAAGGAATAATGATGCATGATCCTTTCCTAGGTCTCTACCCTGCAACCAGTATCACTTTGTTTAGTAGCCATCGTAAACTTAAAGGTCCGTGCAACAGATCATAGGGGGCCCTGAACGCCTATGTCTCTGCCGGTCTCCAGTGTTTACCCCACTTGCTAAACATGAATGACACCGTTGCCCTACCATCCCATGCATCCTCACCTGTGCCTAACTCCAAACTCCATCCTATCCCTCAACCAGACCTCTGATACCACTCTGTCACGACCCCCTCCCCACAAGGTGTACCCCTCCTTGGGCCGGCAATGTGAAAAGGGAGATAATGACCCCCGAGTCCCGCCTCCAGTAGGCCCCGGGTTGGCGACTAGCACCGAGGGTATAATACACACACAAATGGGAGGCATTGCCCTCTAAGAGAACACATGAAGAAGAGAGAGATAGAATAGAATCCAACCAACTCCAACTCATAACTGAAATGTAAAAGAAACCCAAGTACATATATGAAATGTCATGCAAAAGTACTACAACTGAAAGGGGAAACTAAAAGTACCCAAAAGAAAGTAAAACGACAGCGACCACAAGCCCGAACAGCTCCTCCTCCAACCGCAAGCTAGTAGTAACCAGCTTGATCTCCAACCTGCTCCAAGTGACCTGAAAAACAGTTTATATGTACATAGGGTGAGTATAACAGTATACTCAGTAGGATCCTCCCCAAGACTCTCGTGCAAAAGTAAAGAAAGCATGCTAAAGCCCAGTGAACAACAAGTGAAACTAACTCGTCACCTAAACAGGTATACTATGTTCCCAACCTCACCAAGGCTACTCTCACCAAGTAACGCATACAAGAATATAGCATATAGTAAAGAATATCAAGGGTACCCCGCTACTACTTCCCCACTGGTTTGCTGCTTTGCCCCAACGACATACGTCCTGTGCATCTCTCTCCAAAGGCTTGCCCGTATCAACATGGGTCAAGCTCCACAATCTTCACCACGTGCACCACATAGGCTTGCCCGCAGACACCTGGGCTAAGCTCCACACAATCCTCACAACCAAAAGTAACCAGGTAGTTTCCAGGAGCCACCACAGCTCGCATAACGTGTATCATACGTCGGGTATTATACCTCAAGCCATTACAGCCCATACACCGAGTAAGGATCCTCAAGCCATCACAGCCTATACACGTTACACCTATAGTAGTCCATAGGATACTATATCCAGAATATATGTGTGTGAAATAACCACAAGCCATTACAGCCCTCTACACACATATATGGGTAAAACTAACCACTGTGCCTACCAGCACTAAGATCTACCAAGAGAAGAGAGCGGGGCCAAAGGGGGTAGTCAGCCATTCAACCTCCCATCAGAATGTTGGGGAAAACACCCCCCAGGGCTCAGAATCCCCGGGGTGTCAGTTGCCCTTACCGACAGGGTGGAGTAGCGTATAGAAACACAAAAAGTACAGAGTATATAAGTAACTCACATCCACACTATGGGCATTACCTAGTCATAGATACAACTGCAGCTAACGTCTCTCAGACTCCAGGCTGCTACTTCTAAGACTAGGTATCCTATAAGCACACAACCAATTGAAGAGCTTTATTAGATTACTCCATTCTCATTTATCAGTTCCACTGTACATTAGTTAATTCTTTAAGCATTAATTAAGATTGAACAATTCCCCATTTAACTGAAATGGCGTCACTTTCAATACAACTGCTCCTTTTTAATATTCACATCACCTTTAAATTCTAGCATCTCCATCCCCGTGGATTTTCACCATTTAATCAAACATTCATTACAGAAATACTTTTCCACATTCCCAGGCATTCTAGAAAAACATCCTATGCTTCTAAACACAAAGGAGGCTCAACACGGTGAGTAGATATACTACCCGTCGAGTCTTTGCCGCCTATAGAAAGAGCATAGACCCATCCTCCATCGAGAGGCTAAACACGGAAAGCACGTGGCATACCCAGCGTGTCTTCGCCTCCTTCAGAATGAGGGTAAGCAAGACCAGCTGCCTTGAGCAGTGGGGAAAAGCAAAGCAGATTAACATTCAAGAAAACCACAAAAAACCAGCAACCATATCCGTCCCATTCCATCACCCCCGGTGTCCTCCCTGACACCCATATGCATAAACCGATGCATCTCACCACACTAGGCATCATCCGCTGCCACAACTATAAGGCCTCCATGCCTCCACATATCACAACAACCATCCAGGCTCACATCACAGCACAAGCAGCAGGAAAACAAACATCACAAAATGGGCTCTCGGCCCTTTAACAAACAAGAGGGTAACTCAGAACCCTTTTTGAAATTCCAACATAATCTGTTCTCTAAACCATATCGAATTAACAGATTTGTTATTCGTAGGTTCCAATCATGGATACCTAATCAGTAAGCTATCACAATTAAATAACCATGCTTACTTCCCTAATTTGATTATCCTCAAATTAGAACAACTACAACAACGACAACAACCAGATTAATTTACATGCCTCTTTATCTTTAGCCAATTAATCAACAATTAATTCCGTCTTTACGTTCATTATCAATTTCAATCATGAACGAACAATAAATCAAAGAAAACATAGATATCACTATATCTAGAAAAACATGAGGCAAACCGTTATCACGGTATAAAGCAACAGCATGCGATAAACCAATTCTTTTAATCCGGTTCAAGTATTTCAATTAGGTCAATTCCATTGTGATCCAAAGAAATAAATCATGCTAACTCTACGATTGCACATATATAATTAGAGAATCCATGAATCCCCTACCTCGAAGAGTTCTTGACGTCCTTTATCCACACAGCAGGTCACGATCCTCCCCTCGCGACAACTTATGTGGAAGAATGATCGACACAGCTTGGTTGCATCCAACAGAGCGGGACTGATCCTAGGAGTAAGGGTTGATTGTGAAACTCCTACGGGAAGGATTGAAAGGTTCTAGAGCCTCTTAGTTAAGAATAATGGTAAGGAACAAGGGAGAATGATATCTCGTCCCTTTTTAAGATTTAACGAGGTGACGGTTTAAGATCCGGTTAATTCTCCATTAAAAACGGATCGCATTAACCCACGCGGTTTGACCAAGTGAAACATTCCAAGCCTTAGGAATAATTAATATAGGATTTATGGCATTTGAATCGGCCTTAAGAGCCCTTAAAATAAGGCTTTAAATGCATTTTACGTCAAAGGAAACGTCAAAAGGGGCAAAACTGTAGGAGTCTGGAAACACTGTTCACCCACCGTTACTGTACATGAAACTGATCTGTGAAACTGATCTGTCACACCAATCTGTGAAACTGATCTGTGAAACTGATCTGTCACACCGATCTGTCTCACCGATCTGTCTCACCGATCTGTCTCACCGATCTGTCTCACCGATCTGTCTCACCGATCTGTCTCACCGATCTGTCTCACCGATCTGTCTCACCGATCTGTCTCACCGATCTGTCTCACCGATCTGTCCCACCGATCTGTCTCACCGATCTGTCTCACCGATCTGTCCCACCGATCTGTCTCACCGATCTGTGAAACTGATCTGTCTCACCGATCTGTGAAACTGATCTGTCTCACCGATCTGTGAAACTGATCTGTCTCACCGATCAGTGAAACTGATCTGTCTCACCGATCCGTGAAACTGATCTGTCTCACCGATCCTTGAAACTGATCTGTCTCACCGATCCGTGAAACTGATCTGTCTCACCGATCTGTGAAACTGATCTGTCTCACCGATCTGTGAAACTGATCTGTCTCACCGATCTGTGAAACTGATCTGTCTCACGGATCTGTGAAACTGATCTGTCTCACCGATCCGTGAAACTGATCTGTCTCACTGATCTGTTACTGTTCATAAAACTGGAAACACTGTTCACAGAACTAGAAAATTGGCAAAGTGTTGGGGATAAGTCCCCTTGACCTCCCGGAACACCTCCAACACCAACATTTCACAAAGTAATGGACCAGAGAGGTCCGGGCCATTACATAAAATAACTCTGATTAATTTTTCTACCATGAAAACCATACGTGATTCATTGGATGAGGACATAACTAAGAAGATATCTCACTATACGGTTTTTATGAACACACATATAATGTTAAAATGATTTTATGGTAAAGAGTATATATTGAATAAAGTGATATAGGTTTCATTAACTACTATATATTTTGATTTTTTTGATGATCATAATATGAATAATTTTGATTAATAATTCCATATATTTGTAATAAAACATTGAAAATAATAAGAAAAAGGAAACAATGATATTTGAAATATATTCTAAATAATATTAATTTTTAATGTATGGTAGTAAAAAATAGGAAAACACTTAATGGGGTTAATCAACATTTTATTTTTGATACAATGAATAGAATATTCATGCATTTAGAGGTAAATAAAAATTCTATATGGATAGAGATAAATGTATTTGGATATAAATAATAGATTTTTAGGAACAAATGAAATGTTGATGGTAGAATATTTGGAATTGATGGATAACACTCTATGAATTATCATGGAAATTAAGGAAGGTGATGATTTTATCCAAGACTATATTTTTCGATTGATGTTAAAAATGTTAGACGATAGACCCCAAGAATCATGGTTGTATTTCTGAAAAGTGTGGTGTAATGTTTAATTGAAGATTGTTTATAATGAAAATAATTCTTAATTAGAGAATTTAATTGGTTTTCAAAAGGAGAAAGATTTAATGATTATAAAACATAATGTATATCAACATAGTAATATGATGACTAACAAACCATGAATACTCTTATAAAATTACATTTATCTGTTGAAATAATAATAGTTTTCTATAATTAGTTGTGATGATGAATATAAATACATGATTTGAAATGAAAAACTATTATTCAAATGTGGTTAATAATTTATGTATTTGTGGCCTCATTAGACACCCGATATAAGTTTTCATGGAGAAATTGATGATACAGAATCAAATGTAATATAATGTTACTTCTTATTCATATATTTTTATTGAATGTTATGAATTTTTCACCATGATTATTTTTATTTGATATATCCATATCTATATTGTAACTACCCAGATATTTCAAGGAAATTTTGTTTCTTAATTTTCTTTGGGATTTTACAAGAATGCAGTTTTTGACAGTGCCTGATTCCGAGGCCCGGTGTGCCCGGAATCAATTTTTGAAGTTTAGCTCAGGTACGTTCAGTGAACGAACTAGCGGGTTTTTCTATCATTTCAACCGGTGCTCGAAATTGAAATCTGAGGTCACCAACAGAACCACAATGTCAGTATTTGCTTAAAATGTCATTTTCCAGAGTTGTGTTTTCTTGGTGAGAGTTGTTTTTTTTGTGTGGATAATGACTTTCGAGAAAAAAAATTTGTGTAACTAATTTTATTTGTTTAATGTGGTTAAGACCTAAGGATGTAGGTTGGGTGAACCTAACTACCTAAGGGAGGTTAAATGTGAGGTGGGGACCACACGAACCCCACCCCTTCACATTCCTTAAACCCCCCTAACCCTCCCATTAAGTGGGTGACCTCTCATCTTCCATAATTCTCTCCAACCCCCCTTTGACACCCGTTAAATTTAATGTGACAAGTACTTAATTAAATTTATTGAATTGACTTTTTAAAATTTTAATCACTTGGCATGAATTAATAAAACATGTGGGCTTATTTTATTATTGGGTTAGTATTGTGGTGTTAAGGTTTGGGAGAGAATACTCAAAAGCTAGAGGAAACTTTATCTTCTTCTTTGGAGAACTTGAAGAATGTCAAGACCCCGACGAAGAACGCCGTCACCGCAAGGAGTGATTGTCGTGCCTTTCTTCTCCTCTCCATAGCTGGTGTGAGATGCTGCTCCACCTCGGACGATCTCCATCAAGTGCATACAGTGTTTTACCTTGCGACGCCATTTCCACGACGCTCTTCGATCGTCCACCGCTATTGGGGTAGGGGTTTGAATATATGTTCGTGAATAATCACGTGTACTTTGTAATGTTAGCTGTTTGCTATCGATTAACGGGAGGGGACCGGACTGCACAAACACGGCCGACCCACCTCACTTAATTTTGTTGTTGACCTTGTTGTGGTTTTGGAACAGAGATGGCGCGGTGCCGTCGCACCGCGGGAGATCATGGGGCAAGGATGCACGACACCGTCGTGCCACGCCATTGAAGTGGAACAAGGTCGCGGCGCCATCGCGCCGCGCCAGAGAATCACGAAAACACCACGGTCGGAGCGGGGCCGTGGCGGAGGGGGGCGGCACCATCACGCCGCGCCGGTCGGACAAAGGCCGCAGCCTGAGGCCGTGGAAGAGCAGGGAGCGGCAGCCGGCTTCTGGCCACCAGTGTCGGAGCAGTGGGACGGAACCGCACCGGTCCCGTGGCGGCAGCAGCCGGCCTGTTGTTCAGGGGAGATATCAGGGGTTCATTACCCCCGGCTGGAAGGGAGGAGCAGCCCCCATGTGGGGGCCACATTTAATTAAACAGGGGGGCATCACCCCCCCCCCCTTGTCCGCCCAGCTCGGTCACACCGAGATGGTCGGCGGACCGTGCCAGTGCACAGGGCCGGGCCGCGCCCAAGCGGATAGGACCCAGATCTGGTTTGGGTCTAACCGGTTCGGGCTGACCCAGGGGGTCTTAGGCTGGGTCGGTCCGGGCCTGAAACCCCCATTTTCGGACTTCTTCCGGTCTTTTTCCCATAACATGGGCTTCTGACCTCTGATTGACACACTATCAGCTGTGATGCGATCATTGGATTGAGACGGTGGTTTTGATATATTACACTCATGGTTTCATAGAATTTTGGGTTTGGCCAGGATGGTTCGAATATGAAACCTACCAGGCCCTCGGAGCAGAAACACCTATATCTCGTGCTTCGGACGTCCGATTGATGTGCCGTCGACATTGTTGGATTCTTTGTGATGAGACGAAACTTTTATAATGCTTCTCCTGAGTTTTGGAAGCAGTTGGATAGTGGCCAGGTTGGATTGTACTCGAAATCCAACAGGGCCTCTAGAACGGAAAAAATGATAACATTCAGAACAGACGTCTGTTTGACGAACCGTCAGCGCCGTTGGTGATCTCGTTGAGAAACAATCCCTATGAGTATACCCTATGAAATTTCGAGGTAAAGTTGATATATGTCCGTGATGGTTCGCACATGAAACCAACCGGGCCCCTAGGACGAAAAGGATAATAACTGATAAACTGGACGTCTGTTTGACGCATCATCTTCTGCTTTGAGACCCCTATGATGAGGCGATCCTTGAGATACATATTCGAGGGTATTTGTGATAATTGGAGAATCGACCTGTAGCTCTTGGAGAGGACCCTCCCAGAAATGATCGTACGGAGTATGGAGACCGTTTAGCTGGCTGTTACCTGATGACTGGTTGTCCGATTCGATTTAGAGTGACTAGCATAGCCTAGTGGGGTGCACGACTTTGTCAGGTGGCAGATGCATAGCGGAGGAGCACCAATTTGTATGGTGGTAGTCCCGCAGTACTCAACAGGTGGAGTACGTCTGTAGGCTATGAGGGGGTGCACTACTGTGTGATGTGGCAGACCCATGGCGGAGGAGCACTACTGTGTGAGGTGGCAGACCCGCGGTACTCGACAGGAGGATTACCTCATCAGTCTTAGGTTACTGAGCAGTACCTCAGAGTCGTGACAATATCACTGTACTTTCCAGAGACTGATCTCTTCAGCAGTTATAGTTTCGATAATGACAATCCTGGTTTGAGCTGAGTCTATGACCATTATGTCTTCCTCATGATTGAGATGGGTCACTTGCTAACTTAGGTATAAGTATGGGAATATACCCTGGTAGTGGTTATTCGTTGATTTCATAACCTTTGTGTTTCCTCATGATTGAGATGGGTTAAATGATAACTTAGGTATAAGTATGGGCTTATACCTATGTAAGGGTTATCTTTTGAGATCATTCATTGTGTTTGCCCTTGTTGGACTTATTGAGACATTGAGGGTCTCGGGGTCCCTACTGAGTATCGTATACTCACCACTGCAGAGGCTATGCCCGCACCTCATTGTGTTGGTTGTAGATGATGTGCAGCACTGACAGAGGCCGAGTGTTCGAGGACTGGACGGTACTTGGAGGTGGACCCCACAACGAGTCAGTATCCGGAGGTGGACTTCACAACGAGACGATACTCGGAGGAGGTCGATGAGAAAGAGCGTTGTGGAGCCTATATGTACCTACCCTTCATGTAGGATCCGTGGTGGATGATCCAGGAGCTGCACTATTTGTACCTACCCTTCAGGTAGGATCCGAGAAGGACGACCCAGGAGATGCTTCCTTTATTAAAGCGGTTTGTCTTTTCTGTTGTACTTTCGTTCTGTTGTAGTTGTACTTTAAGTTGGATTTGTATTCTGGCCCACTTACTTTTCATAAAATTCTGTTGTACTTAGTGTATTACTTCGGCTTGTACTCTGGGATGTTTTTTCCATTTTTATAAAGGCAATGTCTTCCCAGTTATCGGGATATACGCCATTGGTGCTAGTTGCCAGCCCCTGGAATATGGAATGCGGGCTTTGGGTAGTCACTACACGGACCCTGAGGATGGGTCGTGACAAATTGGTATAAGATGGAGGTTCTACCACAGAAATTGTAACTCTGATATTAATTTAATGTGAAACAATAGTGTTAAGTGTACCGAGTGTGGTTTTCAGTTCAGGGAATCCAGTGTTGGTGCGGGCGGTCGACGTATCCATACACTAGGACCCTAACTTCTGATTTCTGACTCAAGGCACGAAAACACTGATTGTGTGTGTTTTTTCAAAATTTTCTTTTTAAACATCTCAAACCAGGTCAGCTCACCCTGTATAATCATTTCACCGTGTCATGTTTGTTTCTTTCAGGATTCCTCCCCATGGACGACCAGCTAGAGCCCCAAGAGTTGTATGTACTGATAGCCCGCCGAGCGATGTGGCCTCAGTACAGGGCCCTATCCTAGTTGAGGCACTTGCAGAGCTCCGGAAGCATGTGGACAGGAGCGGAACTAGTGGTTTCCTTTTGTTCTTCGTACTTCTAGTTACATGTTGTTGTTACATTTGTGTCTTTGTACTATGAGCTCCAATAATATAAAGACACTTACCTATGTGAAATTTTCTTCCTTCTTTTTTGAGTACTAAGAGGTTCTAGTTTAAACTGTTGACTTGACCCTCACATTCATGATTCCTACTGGAGGAGACCCAGTTACCTCACGCTAATGCTGACAGTTTGAATCGAACCTTAGAGGAGAGAGTGATGGTTGGATCTCGTGGTAGTAACGTCGAGGCCTTAAGACGTCATCCATTGCATAAATACATCATTCATGTCCGGATTGACTATATTAGTCAAAGAATGTGGTTCATCTAGGTGATGAGATAGGGTTTATCTTTTCACCAAAGAAGAAATCTTACCAGCTCTTGTGTGATCAGAGATGGTCCAAGCCACGACAGAGAAGGTCTAGGTCATCCAAGAGCGGATGAGGACAGCTTAGAGCCGACAGAATCCTTATGCTGATATGTGCCAGAGACCACTAGAGTTTGAGGATGGAGACCACGTTTTATTACAGGTCTCACCTCGATGTGGAATTATGGAGATTTGGCTGAGGCGACAAGTTATCTCCACGCTTCATCAGAACCTTCAAGATCCTCAACAGGGTAGGCGAGGTGGTTTACCGCTTGACCTTTCAACCTCAGTTGCACCGGGTGCATGAAATCATCCACGTACCTCAGCTGAGGAGATATGTGCATGATCCTTCACACATCATCGACCCCAGGTAGTTGGACGTCGATGACAGGGCAACATGCACAAAGATTCCAGTGGAGATTGATGATCGACAGAAGCCGGTGCTACGTGAAAAATCTATTACTCAGTTGCACTTTCACTGGAAGCACATGAACCTCTAGATGAGAACATGGTGTCAGAAGGCTCATATGTGTGCTCAATACCACTTTTGTTTCCCAAGTTTGTGTTAAAGCATTATGGGGACGTAAAGCCCTGAGGTGGGAGTAATGTAACGACCTGGAAATTTCTTGGAAACATTTTTCTTAATTTTCTTTGGGATTTTATTAGAACTTAGTTTCTGAAAGCGCCGAATTCAGAGGCCCGGTGTGGCCAGAATCATTTCCTGAAGTTTAGCTCTGGTACATTCAGTGAATGAATGATCGGGTTTTTCTATCTTTTGAACTAGTGCTCGGAATTGAAAATATGAGGGCACCGATGGAACCACAGCGCCAGTAATTGCTTAAAAACACTTTTTCCAAAGTTGCATTTTCTCGGGAAGAGTTGTTTACTTTTGTGGATAAAGACTTCCAATAAATAAAATTTGTGCGACTAATTTTATTTCATTAAAGTGGTTAAATCCTAAAAATAGTGTTTGGGTGAACCTAACTACCTAAGTGAGGTTAAATGTGAGGTGGGGACCACACGAACCCCACCCCTTCACATTCCTTAAGCCCCCTCTAACTCCCCCATTAAGTGGGTGACCTCTCATATTCCATATCTCTCTCCAACCCCCCTTTGACACCCCTTAAATTTAATGTGCCAAGTCCTGAATTCAATTTATTGATTTGAGTTTCAATATTTTTAAACTCTTGGAATGAATTAAAAAATAAGTGGATCTTATTTTATTATTGGGTTAGTTTTGTGGTGTTAAGGTTTGGGAGGGAATACTGAAAAGCTAGAGGAATCTTTATCTTCTTTGTTGGAAACCGCGAAGAATGTCATGACCCCGACGAAGAATGCTATCACCGCAAGGAGTAATGTCCTTTCTTATCCTCTCCGCAGCCGGTGTGAGACGCTGCTCCACCTTGGACAATCTCTGTCAAGCACATATGGAGTTTTATCACGTGACGCCGTTTCCACGACGCTCTTCAATCGTCAACTGTTGTTGAGATAGGGGTTTGAATATATGTTTGTGAATATTCGAGCGTACTTAGTAATCTTAGCTTCTTGCTATCGATTAACGGGAGGGGGCCGAACCACACAAACACAACCGACCCTCCTCCCTTAATTCAGTTGTTGACCTTGTTGTGGTTTTGGAATGGAGATGGCGCGGTGCCGTTGCACTGCGCGGGTTCATGGGGCAAGGATGCGTGACGCCATCGTGCAACGCCATTGAAGTCGAACAAGGCCGCAACGCCATCACGCCACGCTAGAGAATCATGGAAACACCGTGGCCGGAGTGGGGCCGCGGCGGAGGGGAGCGATGCCGTCACGCCACGCCAGTCGGAACAAGGCTGTAGTGGAGAAGGGAGCAGCGGCCGGCTTCTGGCCGCCGGCGTCAGAGCAGTGGGACGGGACCGCGCTAGTCCTGTGGCGGCAGCAGCCGGCCGGCTGGAGCGGGCCGGCCAGTCAGGGTAGAAACCGGGGGTTCGTAACCCTCGGAAGGAAGGGAGGGGCTCCCCCCCACGTGGGGGTCGCGTTTAATTAAACAGGGGGACAGCGCGCCCCCCCTTGTCCCCCCAGCTCGGTCACGCTGACATGGCCAGCGGACCGCACCAGCATGCCGGGCCGGGCCGCCCAGGCCGGGCCAGGCCGCGACATCCGGGATAGCAACTCCAGCCAGGCCGCGCCATGCCCCAGCATTCCGGACCCGGATCCGGTTCGGGTCGACCTTGTTCGGGCCGACCCAGGGGGACTCGGGCCACGTCGGTCCGGGCCCAAAACCCCCATTTTCGGACCTCTTCCGGTCTATTGCCCATAACATGGGCTACTGACCTCCGTTCGACGCACCATTAGCTGCGATGTGATCCTTGGATCGAGACAGTCGTTTCGGTATATTACACTCAACGTTTCAGAGAACTTTAGGTTTGGCCGAGTTGGTTCGAATACGAAACCAACTGGGCCCTCGGAGAAAAAATGCTTATATCTCAATCTCCGGACGTCTGATTGACGTGTCGTCGAGTTTTTTGGATTTTTCATGATGAGACAGAAATTTTGGTCTGCTTCACCTGTCTTTTGGATTCAGTTGGATAGTGGCCAGGTTGGATTGTACCCGAAATCCAACTTGGCCCCTAGAACGGAAAAACTAATAACTTTCAGACCAGACGTCGGTTCGACAAACCATCAGTGGCGTTGGTGATCTCATTGAGAAACAGTCCCTATGAGCATACCCTATGAGAGTTCATGGTACATTTGAGATATAGCCGGGTTGGTTCGCACATGAAACCAACCGGGCCCCTAGGACGAAAAGGCTACTAACTCACAGACCAGGCATCCGTTTGATGCGTCGTTTGTTGCGTTGAGACCCCTATGATGAGGCGGTCCTTGAGATACTACTTCAAAGGAAATTGTGATACTTGCAGTATCAACCTGTAGCCTGGGAAGAGGACCCTCCCGGAAATGAGCTTACGGAGTACGGAGATCGTGTAGCTGGATGTGACCTGATGACTGCTTGTCCAATTCGATTCGGAGTGACTAGCATAACCCAGGGGGGAAAATACATTTTTAGGTGGAAGAACCATGGTAGAGGAGAAGTACTTTGTTAGGTGGTAGACCAATGGTACTCGACATGAGGAGTACCTCTGTAGGTTATGAAGGGGAGCACTACCGTGTGAGGTGGCAGACCCATGGCGGAAGTAGCACTACTGTGTGAGGTCTCATACCTTCGAATATCGACAGGAGGAGTACCTTAGCAGTCTTAGGTTAGTGAGCAGTACCTCGGAGTCATGATAGGATCACTATACTTTCCATAGACGGATCTCTTCAGTAGTTACAGTTTCGATATTGGAAATTCTAGTTTGAGATGAGTATATGACCATTGTGTTTTCTCATGATTGAGATGGGTCACTTGATAACTTAGGTATATGTACGGGAATATACCCAGGTAGTGGTTATTCGTTGATTTCATAACCTTTGTGTTTCCTCATGATTGAGATGGGTTACTTGATAACTTAGGTATATGTATGGGATTATACCTAAGTAAGGGTTATCTGTTTAGATCTTTCTTTGTGTTTACCCTTGTTGGATTTAGTGAGACCTTGGGGGTCTCGGGGTCCCTACTGAGTATCGTATACTCACCCATGCAAGGTCTTTTCCCACACCTCATTGTGTTGGATGAAGACGACGAGCAGCGCTGACAGAGGCCGAGTGTTCAAGGACTAGACGGTACCCGGAGGTGGACCTCATGACGAGTCAGTATCTGGAGGTGGACTTCACGGAGAGACGATACTCAGAGGAGGTCGACGGGCGAGAGCGTTGTGGAGGCTATCTGTACCTACCCTTCAGGTAGGATCCTTGGTGGAGGATCCAGGAGCTACGCTATTTGTACCTACCATTCGGGTAGGATCCGAGGAGGATGAACCAGGAGCTGCTTCCTTTCGTAAAGCTTTTTGTCTTTTCTGTTGTAATTTTGTTCAGTTGTAGTTGTACATTCAGTTGGGTTTGTATTCTGGCCCACTTACTTTTTAGAACAGTCTTTTGTACTTAGTGTATTACTTCCGCTTGTACTCTGGGAAGTTTTGTTTACTTTTATAAAGGCAATGCCTTCCCAGTTATCGGGATTTTCGCATTTTGTGCAAGTTGCCAGCCCCTGGCCTAAGGAAGGCGGGCTTGGGGTAGTCACGACACGGGCCCCGAGGACGGGTCTTGAAAAATTGGTATCACAGGGAGGTTCTACTGCATACATGTAACTCTGATCTTCCTTTTTTGTGAAGCAATAGTGTTAAGGGTACTGAGTTTGGTTTTCAGTTCAGGGAATCCAGTGTTGGTGTGGGCGGCCGACGTATCCATACACTAGGACCCTGACTTCTGATTTCTGACATAGTGCAAAAAAACACTAATTGCATTTATGTTTTAAAAATTTTCTTTTAATACATCTCAAACTAGGTCAGCTCCCCAGGTATAATCATATGACCATGTCATGTTTGTTTCTTTCAGGATGCCTCCCCGTAGACAACCAGCTAGAGCCCTGAGAGTTGTATGTACGATATCCCGCAGAGCGACATGGCCTCAGTATAGGGACCTATCCCAGTTTAGGAACTAGCAGAGGCACCAACGGTACTACTACCAGTTGGGACACCGATTCCACTAGCCCCAATGATATAGGGTACACGTCGCTTGAGTGCACTGCATGAGTTCCAGTGCCAGAGGCCACCCAGGTTTAGGGGAGAGATGGACCCGAAGGTGGGTTAGGATTGGATGGAGGCTGTGGTGAGAGTCTTCTGGCTAGTGGGGACGCCAGCAGACTTCATGGTGATCCTTGATGCCAACCTTATTCAGGAAGCAGCAGGTAGATGGTGGAGGCTGATGCTCTAGATGCATGATGAGGTGACACGTTTGTGGGAAGACTTCGAGAGCCTGTTCCGGGGAGAGTTTGTACCAGACACCCTTCAAGGAGTGCATATACAGGATCTACTGAATCTACAGTAGGGTAGCATGATGGTGGTGCAGTACTCAGTGAGGTTCACAGACCTCTCGTTCTACTCCACAGATATGGTACGGGACCCGTTTTTTAGGGCCATAACCTTCGAGCAGGGGCTTAGGTGAGAAATTAGAGCTTCTATTGTTTCTCACAGCATCCCTATGCAAACAGGGGTGTTAGAGCGATCCATCTTAGTGGAATGTTTCCTTGTTGAGCAGTCTCCAGCAGCAGGACCCACCACTAGCTGGCATGCGGCAGAGTCTTCTGGAGCAGGCAGTGGACAGATGACGCAGAGGTCCAAGAAAACAATACCTACAGGTGGTTGACCGCATGACTCGGGGTCGGTAGTGCGAGGCACCAAAGGTAATGACAGAACCAGAACTGCCATACAGTGTTAATATTGTGGAGGAATTGGTCACATGGAACATGACTATTCAACCCGCCATGTAGATTTCCAGCAGTTAAATGAAGAACCTCCCAAGTAGAGGAATAAGCTCGATCGAGGTGGACCGCTAGGATAAGAAGTCTGAGGGAGGGTAGCTGATTGTGAAGCTGGAGGGGGACGATGCTTTGAGGAGTTTCCACCACCTCAAATAGGAGGTCCACCCTGACCACAGGGAATATGTGTACATGGGAGAGCTCAACTTCAGGCAGTAGAAGCGTACGACTACGGAGCTCCAGAAGCAAGTGGACAAGAGTGGAACTAGTGGTTTCCTTTTGTTCTTCGTACTTCTATATCCATGTTGTTGTTACATTTGTGTCTTTGTACTATGAGCTGCAATAATATAAATACCCTTAACTTTGTGACATTTTATTCCTTCCTTTTTTACTACTAAGAGGATCCGGTTTAAATTGTTGACCTGACCCTCACATTTGAGATTCCAACTAGAGGAGACCCAGTTACATCACGCTGATGCCGACAGTGTGACTCGACCCTTAGGGGCAAGAGTGACGGTTGGATCTCTTGATAGTAACTTCGAGGCCTTACGACATCGTCTATGGAATAAATACATCATTCATGTCCTGATTGACTATATTAGGCATAGAATGTGGTTCATCCAGGGGATGAGACCGGGTTTCTCTTTTCGGAAAAGAAGAAATCTTAGCAGCTCTTTTGGGACCAGAGATGGTCCAAGCAATGACAGAGAAGGTCCAGGTCATCCAAGAGCAGATGAGGACAGCTCGGAGCCGACAGAAGCCTTATTCTGACAAGAGGAAGAGACCACTAGAGTTCGAGGATGGCGACCACGTTTTCATAGAGGTCTCACCTCGACGTGGAATTACGGATATTTGGATGAGGCGACATGTTATCTTCGAGGGTCATCGGACCCTTCAAGGTCCTCAGTAGGGTAGCCGAGGTGGTTTACCGCTTGACCTTTCCACCTTAGTTGCATCGGGTGCATGAAATCATCCACGTACCTCGGATGAGGAGATATGTGCATGATCCTTCACACATTGTCGACCTCAGGGAGTTGGACGTCAATGACAGGGTGACATGCGCAGAGATTCTAGTGGAGATAGAGGATCGACAGAAGCGGGTCCTACATGAATGATCGATTCCCCAGGTGCGCTTTCACTGGCAGCACATGAACCTCCAGGTGAGCACATGGGAGCGGAAGGCTCAGATGTGTGCTCAGTATCACTTTTGTATCACTAGTTTGTGTTAAAGCTTTACGGGGACGTAAAAGCCCTGAGGTGGGAGTAATGTGAAGACCTGTAAATTTCAAGGAAAATCTTTTCTTAATTTTCGTTCGGATTTTATGATAACACAGTTTCTGACGGCGCCTGATTCTGAGACCCGGTGTTCCCGGAATCATTTTTTGAAGTCTAGCTCGGGTACATTCTGTGAACGAACGAGTGGGGTTTTCCATCATTTGAACAGGTGCTCAGAATTGAAATCTGAGTGCACCGATGGAACCGAAGCACCGATATTTTCATAAGAAGTTTGTTTCCAGAGTTGTGTTTTCTCGGGAAGTGTTTTTTAGTTTTGTGGATAAAGACATCTGAGAAATAAAATTTGTGCAACTAATTTTATTTTTTATAGTGTTTAAATCCTAAGGATGGAGGTTGGGTGAACCTAACTACATAAGTGAGATAAAATGTGAGGTGGGGACCACACAAACCCCACCCCTTCACAGTCTTTAAACCCCATCTAACACCCACATTAAGTGGGTGACCACTCATCTTCCATAACTCTCTCCAACCCCCCTTTGACACCCCTTAAATTTAATGTGCCAAGTCCTTAATTTAATTTTTTGAATTGACTTTTTTAATTTATAAACTCTTGGCATGACTTAATAAAATACGTGGAGCTTATTTTATTATTGGGTTAGTTTCTTGGTGTTACGGTTTGGAGAGAATACTCAGAAGCTAGAGGAAACTTTATCTTCTTCATTGGAGAACGCAAAGAACGTCAAGACCCTGACGAAGAATGCTGTCACCGCACGGAGTGATCGCAGTGCCTTTCTTCTCCTCTCCGCAGCTTGTGTGAGACGCTGCTCCACCTCAGACGATCTCCGTCCTGCGCATATGGAGTTTTACCTCGCGAAGCCATTTCCATGACGCTCTTTGATCGTCATCCTCTGTAGAGGTAGGGGTTTGAATATATGTTCATGAATATTAGAGCGTACTTCGTAATCTTAGCCGCTTGATATCGATTAACGGGAGGGGGCTGGACAGCACAAACACGACCGAACCTCCTCCCTTAATTATGTTGTTGACCTTATTGTTATTTTGGAACGGAGATGGCACGGTGTCGTCGCACCACGTGGGATCATGCGGCAAGGATGCACAACGCCGTCATGCTTCGCCGTTGAAGTCGAACAAGGTCGTGGAGTTGTCGCGCTGTGCAATAGAATCACAAAAACACCGCAGCCGGTGCGGGGCCGCAGTGGCAGCAGCCGGCCGGAGCGGGCCAGCCGGTCAGTGGAGAAACCATGGGTTTTTAACCACCATCTGGAAGGGAGGAGAGGCCCCCCCCCATGTGGGGGCCGTGTTTAATTAAACCGGGGGTCATCCCCCCCTGTCCGCCCAGCTCGGTCACGCCGAGCTGGCCAGCGGACCGCGCCAGTGCGCCGGGCCGCGCCCAGGGTGGGCCAGGCCGGGTCATGCTGAGACGCGCCCAGTCCAGGCCGCATCCATGCGGTCCAGACCCGGATCTGGTTTGGTTCTTCCCAGTTCGGGCCGATCCAGGGGGTCTCGGGCTGGGTCGGTCCGGGCAGGAAACCCCCATTTTCGGACCTCTTCCGGTCTTTTTCCCATAAAATGGGCTACGAACCTCCGATCGATGCAACATAAGATGAGATGAGATCCTTGGATCGAGACAGTTGTTTCAGTATATTACACTCATGGTTTCATAGATCTTTGGGTTCGTCCGGGTTGGTTCGAATACGAAACCAACCGGGCCCTCGGAGCGGAAACGCTTATATATTGAGCTCTGGACGTCCGATTGATGTGCCGATGACTTTGTTGGATTCATATTGATGAGATGAATCTTTTGGAATGATTCACCTGAGTTTTGGATGCAGTTGGATAGTGGTCGGGTTTTATTGTACCCGAAATCCAACCGGGCCCCTGGAACAGAAAAACTGATAATGTTCAGACCGGATGTCCCCTTGACGAACCGTCTGCGGCATTGGTGATCTCGTTGAGAAATAGTCCCCATGAGTATACCCTATGAGAGTTAGGGGTAAAATTGTGATATGGTCGAGTTGGTTCGCACATGAAACCAACCGGGCCCCTGCAACAAAAAAGCTAATAACTCACAGATCGGGCATCCGTTTGACGCGCCGTCTATTTCGTTGAGACCCCTATGATGAGGCAGTCCTTGAGATAATTCTTCTAGGGACATTGTGTGTAACATCCCAAGTAAGTAATGAGTAATAGATATTTTTATCTATTTCTATTAATGATTAAGATAGTGTTATAGCGGCTTAAAATGAAAATAAATACAATCTTATGCATGGAATACACTAATATTCTTACAAGATTGTTTTACTGCCTTTTGATGGCAAACCATTTTTGAATCTATATTTTGACAATTTTATAAACTATGTTTCTCAAAATAAACTTATTCTTAATTATTGGGACATCAAAATTTACCTTGTGTGATTTTTTGGTATTTTTCTGACAATGTTCATTTTTTAATGTATAGTGAAAAATACTGCATTTTACATCAAAACTACTTTTTAATCTAATTTATTTATATGATTAGATTATGTTTTGAATTGGTTTTGAAGTTAAATTAGAATATATTTTTACCATTTTATCCAATGGTGGTCATTGTAATCAATTTCACTTTGAAATTAGACTTAAACTGGTGTCAATCTTTTGATACTTATTGTTTTGTAAAAACACGCTATTTTCTCTGGCAGCGGGAATTAATTATTAAATTAATTAATTTGACTTATATTATTTGAATTTTGTAAAATAGACTTAATTTTTGAATTCATAATATCAAATTTAGCTTAGGGTGAATTTTTGGTAATTTTCTGAAAAACTTCAATTTTTGATGAATAGTGAAACCACTAAGTGGTAATCAAGCAAACTGATTTTTCAGTTAAATGAAAGTTTACCACTAATGTGTATTGAATTTTGGAAATCCAACATACATGGTTTTCATGAAGAAGTAAAATGTGGTTCAATGAGATTATAATAATTTTTTGGTGAATAGTAACTTATTATGTTTTTAATCGCGATTAGTGGTAATTAGTGTAGTTTAAGGTATAAATAATGTTTTAATAATATTAAATGACATAGACACATGTCCCAACCTTATTGGTTGTGTCATGGTCGACCAAGACAAGCCATGGGTCAACTTGGGGACCCCATGGAGACACTTTGGTTTGGAAATGACATAAATTACTTTTTATTTAATGTTAAAGTGAAAATGACACAAACATAATATGTTTTGCGAAAACAATTTTTAAGTGGGGTTATACAATTACAAATTTTGTTTATAAATAGTCATTGTAAAGATAAAAAGATTTCCTATATCATAGTATTTTTTTATAATTTTTAGACATTAAATAAATTTAATTATTTATGACATAATAATGATGCAGCGATGACATCATTATTTGACGATTTAAATAAAATAGAAAGACAATGTAAAATCTATGAACTACACATGGCCAAAACCAATTGGATGAGTGGATTTAGAACCCTTATCACCTTATCCACGAATTATATCAATGTGGGACCTTTTGAAACCGAAACACATTTTCAAATAAAGTAATATTTTTTTACTTGCCAAAAGTGCCCCTCCTCTCCTCTTATAAAAGGCCCCACCTCTACCTCATTTCACACACTACTCAAGCCTTTGGCTCGGCCAACCCCTGCCCATTTACTCACTCCACATACCTCTCCTCATCCTATAGGATTCCCTTTGGCCATAATCCTTTCAACGGAAGCCTTTAGGCTCAAATCAAAAGGAGTTACACTTTTTAAGGTAATTCATTCTCTCATGTTCATTTGTTTTATTTTGCTTCTCCAACACCCTAAAATCTTTTTATTTAATTATTTTGTAACAACAACAGTATATTAAATATTCTAGGATGTTGTTATAAGATTTATTTGAGCTACACTCTCACAAAACTACATCAAATGGTTAAAGAACATACAGTTTCCGTGGATGGCGAAATTCTGCCTCCCGAGACGATGATTGTTCAATACTCATTTAACACCTTCAAAGGTGGACATTATGATGTCACTATTTTTATATATGATATATAATATGTTTATGTTTTCCTTAAGCTTCTGTTTTTTTTCATTTTGGTCATACCTTTATGGTTTCCATTATGGGTAAACACGATATCTTCATTTTAGGAAGTGCGGACTACCGCCCCCTCAAAGTGATTTGAATCGTTAAATACCATATGTGGGACATATAAAGGATGGAAATATGATATTATATATGATATTATACTGTAATTATAATATATCTTTATATAATTATGATTCCATTCTATAAAAAACGAAATAGAAATGAAAGTAGCGTTCATGCGTACGTACGGCTTACCGTCTCCATGAACAGTGCATTTCATTTATTACCTCTAAATGATTATGTAATATTATAAATGAATGTATGTACTGGATATATATGACATATATGATATCTACATCATGAATACCATTATGGATATAATTAACCTTTGACCAAATTAACAACATGTAAGTGTAAGAAGTCTATTTTTGACTTAAGAACCAAATACCGAAAAAATGAACATTATTAACTTAACTGATTACCTGATGTTCATAACATGGTATAAAAGGAATAATGAACTTGAAAATGATTCATAAGCAAGTAGAGATTAACTCAAGTTTATTATTCAGGAGATTAAAGAACGGTCGGGTCAAGTCGGATACGAGGTATGGGACTTCGTCTCAATCTCCTTTCATTGAGGCATATTTTATTTTATACACAACTAACTTTTATACGGTGTATAAACCCCTTTGACTTTTATGTTTATTCAAAAGGAATATTTTTTATACGAAGCGTTTACTAAACGACAACAGGGAATGTTTTTGTCGTACGTTTGTGGCGACAACGACTTCTCCGCCGTCATAACCGTTATTTGAGTTTCGGCTTCCTCTACAAGCCATACCTTCTTTTTAAAAGAAAAATAAATACCATGTTTTGCTTTTCATTTATTTTGGCATTGAAAATGGTTTTCATAATGTTTTTATATCAATGTGTTGTATTGATATCTCGTGATTGAAATGTGGAAATTTTATGCTTCCTTTATGCATGTTTTATGTGATATGATTATGTTATGGTTCTTGGGAATTATTATGAAGACGGGTGGTTCTGTGATAAACTAAGGGCGGGTGAGCCCGTTATATCTCTCCAATGCATTGGGTAACGCGAAGGAGTGAAACGTTAAGGTTTCTCCGAAGAGATTTTAGGGAATATACTGTGATGGGTATTCCAAAAGTAACCAAGAGGGTTACTCCCTACGTAAGAATGTTATGAATGCCTCAAGTTACCTTTATGTCTTATGATTTCTATGATTTATTCATGATTTTATGAGGTATGATAAAGTGCCTATGTTTTATGGGTAATGTATGATTCCATTCTTATGTATATATGAACTCATGTTTCCTTTCCATGTTTTTTTTATAACCCATACTGAGTTTTTATGCTCATCCCAAGTTTTTGAAATGTTTTTCACAGGTCAAGGGAAAGGTACATGATAAGATGATAGAGTCAAGGATGTGTCAAGAAATAATCCATGTTTAATTTTAAATGTGTTTCCATTGATGGGAATGAAGAATACTATCTTTATGTAACCACTTTGTTTATATGTGGAATGTAATGCAAGTTTTATAATCTAATTCTCTAAAACTCTAAACCCGAAAAGATCCTCAATGTGTAATCTTGTAATAACTCAAGATTAAGCAAGGTTTAAGGCTGGGGCCTTATAGTTGGTATCAAAGGTCGGTTTAGATAACTTTAGGAGTTAGAATTATATTAAATGATTATTCAAATTTTTTTTTGAAATGATATAGAATTTACGGATTACCATGTTGCTTCATCTAAGACATGTTTGTTCAGAATGGTTTTCCGCAGAGGAAACAGGGAAGCAGTGCTAGAAAGGCATACAGAAGGAAATAACCTTCTGAATCAGCATCCAGAAATGGTCGGAATTGGAACTGAACAGTTTGTTGCAGTAATGTCGCAGTTGACTCAAGCGATAAATAGTGGTGGTATCCATGCACCAGATCAGGAAGATCAACCGCAGAGGAACATGTCAGTGGTGGAACATTTCATGAGGCAACATCCCCCATCATTCAGAGGATCATCTGACCCTGTGCTAGCTGAAGGGTGGATTAAAGCACTGGAGAATATTTTTGATGTAATGGGGTGTTCAGACAATCAAAAGGTTAGTCTTGCTATTTACCGTTTGGAAGGTGAAGCAGATCAGTGGTGGTCTATGGTTAAAAATATCAGGGACGCCGATGAGATTGATGCTCTTGACTGGGATGAATTCAAAGGTATGTTTCTTGAGAAGTATTTTCCTAAGGATGTTCGACTTAGGATGGAAAATCAATTCTTGGAATTGAGGCAAGAGGAAGACTCAGTGGCTGCCTATGAAGAAAGGTTCACTTGATTGGAAAGGTATGCTCCAAATTTTATCCGGGACCTTGATAGTAAAATCAATCGTTTTTACTCAGGATTAAAGCCAAAATATCGAAGGTCATTAGCTTCTTGTGAGTTTAAAAGTTATGAAAAGCTTGTTCGATGTGCTGAGAAGGTGGAAATGCAGTTTGCCGATGACCAAGTTTTCTATAACAACCAGCAGAAGAAGAGACCGAGGTGGCAGGAGAAAGGTAAGAATTCTTCAAAAAAGTATGATGGTAAGAAAACTAAGTTTCCAGTTTGTGATAAATGTGGAAAAAGGCATGCTGGGGAATGTCTCTTGAATTCTGGAAAGTGCTACCGATTTGGTAAGATGGGACATAAGGCTCGTGATTGCACTGAAAAGGATCAAGCTGAAGGTACGAACAAATTTGATTTACAGTTAGTGATGTGTTATAAGTGCAATGAGATGGGTCACTATGAAAATGAGTGTCCGACAAGGAGCTTGAGTGATGGGAAGAAGTCAGACTACAAGCAGAAAGGGGTGGTGAAATCCTTTGCAACTACTTCAGTAGATGTCGGGCCATCAAATGAAGTTGTATCAGGTACTTTGTTTGTCTTTTCAGATTATGCCAGTGTGTTGTTTGATTCGGGGTCTACACATTCTTTCATCTCTGAAACCTTTTCTAGTAAAATGGGAATACCATCTCAAGAAATGACTCCTGAACTTTTGGTAAAAACACCTGGGGGAAATGTCGAGGAAAAAAGAATTTATAAGAATCTTCCTATCCTTATCTGTGGAAAGAACCTACTTGCAAACCTTATTGTTCTACCTCTAGTAGAGTTTGATGTTATCCTGGGTATGGATTGGCTCTCTATTTACCATGCTAAGATTAACTGTAGAGCTAAAGAAGTTTCTTTCCAGAAAGGCTTTCTGTTTGTTTACAAGAATGAACCCTTACTTTTGATAACATATCAAGAGGCCGAGAAACTTGTAAATGATGGAAATGAATGTTACCTTGCACACATCGTTGAAAATAAAGGAACTGTTCAGATTAATGATGTGCCAGTGGTAAATGAGTATCCTGATGTTTTTCCTGATGAGTTGCCTGGAATAATACCAGATCGGGAAGTTGAGTTTACTGTTGACTTAGTTCCTGATGCTAAGCCAATTTCAAAACCCCCTTATCGAATGGCACAAATTGAACTTTTAGAGTTGAAGGAGCAATTGAAAGAATTATTAGAGAAAGGTTTCATTAGACCTAGCACATCACCATGGGGTGCTCCTGTTTTATTTGTTATAAAGAAAGATGGTTCTATGAGACTTTGCATTGATTATAGAGCCTTGAATAATATCACTGTTAAGAACAAATATCCTTTGCCTCATATCGATGATTTGTTTGATCAGCTCCAGGGAGCTCAGTTTTTTTCAAAGATTGACTTGAGATCGGGGTACCATCAGATGATGGTAAAGGAGGCAGATATTCTGAAGACCGCGTTCCGTACGAGATATGGCCATTATGAATTTGTAGTAATGCCTTTTGGGCTAACCAATGCACCTGCTGTATTCATGGACTTAATGAATATAATTTTCCATGAGTTCTTGGATAAGTTTGTGGTGGTTTTCATTGATGATATTTTGGTGTTTTATAAAAGTAAATAAGAGCATGAAAGACATTTAAGGGTTATCTTGCAAACCTTAAAAGAAAAGAAACTGTATGGGAAATTCAGCAAGTGTGAGTTTTGGTTGCAACAAATTTCTTTCCTTGGTCACATTGTTTCTAAAGATGGAATAACTGTTGATCCTGCAAAAACAAAAGTTTTGGAAGAATGGCCCAGACCCACAAATGTCACCGAGATTCGTAGCTTCCTTGGTTTGGCGGGCTATTACCGAAGGTTTGTTAAAAAAATTTCACGGTTATATAGTCCAATGACTAAGTTAACTCGGAAGGGTGTTAAGTATATCTGGACAAAAGAATGTGATGATTGTTTTCAGGAATTGAAAAGAAGATTGGTGAATGCTCCAGTTTTGGCACTACCTTCTAGGAATGGTGAGTATGTTATATACAGTGATGCTTCATTGAAAGGGCTTGGTTGCGTCCTAATGCAGAATGATCAGGTAATTGCTTATGCTTCACGACAGTTGAAAACTCATGAGGTAAATTACCCTACACATGATTTGGAATTAGCTGCTGTTGTTTTTGCTTTAAAAATTGGGAGGCATCATTTGTATGGAGTAAAGTGTGAAATATATACCGATCACAAAAGTTTAAAGTATATATTCACTCAGAAAGAGTTAAACATGAGACAAAGGAGATGGCTGGAATTAATCAAGGATTATGATTGTACAATTCATTACCATCCGGGAAAAGCAAATAATGTGGCTAATGTTTTGAGTCGAAAATGTAATGCTTCATTAACCATGTTGTGTTTGGAACATGATCCTTTGGTTAAGGATTTGATGAACTTTGGCATAGAATTTGTTGGTGCAGGAAGTCCTTCTGTTTTGTTTCAGGTATCAGTGAGATCTTCTCTATCAGATAGAATCAAGCAAGCACAGAAGCAAGATAGTGAGTTGCAGAAAAAGGTAGAGCTGGTTCAGAAAGGTATGTTTCCTGAATTCAACGTTGATAGTGATTGTGTTTTGAGGTTTGGGAAGAGATTGTGTGTTCCTTGTGATTCACAGTTGAAGAGAGAGCTGTTATGTGAAGCTCATAGTTCTCCGTTTTCAGTTCATCCGGGCAGTACTAAGATGTATAGAGATCTGCGGGAGTATTACTGGTGGGATGGAATGAAAAGAGACATTGCTGATTTTACTGTGAAGTGTTTGACTTGTCAGCAGGTTAAAGCAGAGCGGCAGTTACCGAAAGGGATGCTTCAGCATTTACCAGTGCCAGAGTGGAAATGGGAGAATATATCCATGGACTTTGTTGTTGGATTACCGAAGACATCTCGAGGTAATAATGAAATCTGGGTTATTGTTGATCGCTTGACCAAATCTGCTCATTTCCTTGCTATACGAGATACTTTCTCTCTTGATCAACTTTCCCGTTTGTATCTTAAAGAGATAGTCAGGTTACATGGAGTTCCTCTCTCCATTGTATCGGATCGTGATCCCAGGTTTACTTCTAACTTTTGGAAAGGCCTTCAGAAGTCGTTGGGTACTGAATTAAATTTTAGTACAGCTTTTCATCCTCAATCAGATGGGCAGCCAGAACGAAAAATTCAGACATTGGAGGATATGCTACGAGCTTGTTCTATGGATTATCAGGGAAGTTGGGACCAACATCTTTCTTTGGTTGAGTTTTCATATAATAACAGTTTTCATTCCAGTATACAGATGGCACCATTTCAGGCATTATATGGGAAGCGGTGTCGAACTCCAGCTTTCTAGGATGAAGTGGGTGAAAGGAAGTTGATGGGACCAGAATTGGTAGAAGAGATGACAGAAAATGTTCAGCTGATTCAGAAACACATGAGAACAGCTCAGAGTAGGCAGAAGAGTTATGCGGATAAGCGGAGGAATGATCTATCTTTCGAGGTAGGTGATCATGTTTTTCTCAAGGTTTCTCCTTGTAAAAGTGTGATGAGATTTTGTAAGAAAGGAAAGTTGAGTCCAAGGTTCATTGGACCATACGAAATTCTGGAGATAGTTGGATCAGTTGCATACCGAGTGGCTTTACCTCCGAGTTTATCTCAGGTACACAATGTTTTTCACGTTTCGATGTTGAGAAAGTATATGCCAGATCCATCTCATGTTTTGAGCCCAGAGGTAGTTCAGCTGGAAGAGAACCTATCTTATGAGAAACAACCTGTCCAGATTCTTGACCACAGGGAGAAAGTGTTATGGAATATGGTGATTAAGCAGGTAAAGGTTTTGTGGAAAAACCACATGATTGAAGAGGCAACATGGGAATCTGAAAATGCAATGAGGGATAAGTACCCCCATTTATTTGATAAGTAAATAAATTGTGGGGACACAATTTTCTAAAGGGGGGAAGGATTTAACATCCCAAGTAAGTAATGAGTAATAGATATTTTTATCTATCTCTATTAATGATTAAGATAGTGTTATAGCGGCTTAAAATGAAAATAAATACAATCTTATGCATGGAATACACTAATATTCTTAAAAGATTGTTTTACTGCCTTTTGATGGAAAACCATTTTTGAATCTATATTTTGACAATTTTATAAACTATGTTTGTCAAAATAAACTTATTCTTTATGATTGGGACATCAAAATTTACCTTGTGTGAATTTTTGGTATTTTTTTGACAATGTTCATTTTTAATGAATAGTGAAAAATACTGCATTTTACATCAAAACTACTTTTTAATCTAATTTATTTATATGAATAGATTATATTTCGAATTGGTTTTGAAGTGAAATTAAAATATATGTTTACCATTTTATCCAATGGTGGTCATTGGAATCAATTTCACTTTGAAATTAGACATAAACTGGTGTCAATCTTTTGATACTTATTGTTTTGTAAAAACACGCTATTTGCTATGGCAGCGGGAATTAATTATTAAATTAATTAATGAGACTTATATGATTTGAATTTTGTAAAATAGACTTCATTTTTTAATTCAGAATGTCAAATATAGCTTAGGGTGAATTTTTGGTAATTTTCTGAAAAACTTCAATTTTTGATGAATAGTGAAACCACTAAGTGGTAATCAAGCAAACTGATTTTTCAGTTAAATGATAGTTTACCACTAATGTGTATTGAATTTTGAAAATACAACATACATGGTTGTCATTAAGAAGTAAAATGTGGTTCAATGAGATTATAATAATTTTTGGTGAATAGTAAATTATTAAGTTTTTAATCGCGATTAGTGGTAATTAGTGTAGTTTAAGGTATAAATAATGTTTTAATAATATGAAATGACCTAGAAACATGTCCCAACCTTATTGGTTGTGTCATGTACGACCAAAACAAAACATGGGTCAACTTGGGGACCCCATGGAGACACTTTGGTTTGGAAATGACATAAATTACTTTTTATTTAATGTTAAAGTGAAAATGACACAAACATAATATGTTTTGCGAAAACAATTTTTATGTGGGGTTATACAAGTCCAAATTAGGATTATAAATATTCATTGGAAAGATAAAAGGATTTCCTATATCATAGTATTTTTTTATAATTTTTATACATTATATAAATTTAATTATTTATGACATAATAATGATGCAGCGATGACATAATTATTTGACGATTTAAATAAAATAGAAAGACAATGTAAAATCTATGAACTACACATGGCACAAACCAATTGGATGAGTGTATTTTGAACCCTTATCACCTTATCCACGAATTATATAAATGTGGGACCTTTTGAAACCGAAACACATTTTCAAATAAAGTAATATTTCTTTACTTGCCAAAAGTGCCCCTCCTCTCCTCTTATAAAAGGCCCCCACCTCTACCTCATTTCACACACTAATCAAGCCTTTGGCTCGGCCAACCCCTGCCCATTTACTATCTACACATCCCTCTCCTCATCCTATAGGATTCCCTTTGGGCAGAATCTTTTCAAAGGAAGCCTTTAGGCTCAAATCAAAATGAGTTACACTTTTTAAGGTAATTCATTCTCTCATGTTCATTTGTTTTATTTTGCTTCTCCAACCCCCTAAACTCTTTTTATTTAATTCTTTTGTAACAAAAACAGTATCTTAAATATACTAGGATGTTTTTATAAGATTTATTTGAGCTACACTCTCACACAACTACATCAAATGGTTAAAGAACATACGGTTTCCGTGGATGGCGAAATTCTGCCTCCCGAAATGGTGATTGTTCAATACTCATTTAACACCTTCAAAGGTGTCCATTATGATGTCACTATTTTTATATATGATATATAATATGTTTATTTTTTCCTTAAGCTTCTGTTTTTTTTTCATTTTGGGCATACCATTATGGTTTCCATTATGGGTAAACACGATATCTTCATTTTAGGAAGTGCGGACTACCGCCCCCTCAAAGTGATTTGATTCGTTAAATACCATATGTGGGACATATAAAGGATGGAACTATGATATTATATATGATATTAAACTGGAATTATAATATAACTTTATATAATTATGATTCCATTCTATAAAATACGAAATAGAAATGAAATTAGCGTTCATGCGTCCGTACGGCTTACCGTCTCCATGAACGGTGCATTTCATTTCTTACCTCTAAATGATTATGTAATATTATAAATGCATGTATGTACTGGATATATATGACATATATGATATCTAAATCCTGAATACCATTCTGGATATAATGAACCTTTGACCAAATTAACAACATGTAAGTGTAAGAAGTCTATTTTTGACTTAAGAACCAAATACCGACAAAATGAACATTATTAACTTAACTGATTACATGATGTCCATAAAATGGTATAAAATAAATAATGAACTTGAAAATTATTCATATGAAAGTATAGATTAACTCAAGTTTATTATTCAGGAGATTAAACAACGGTCGGGTCAAGTCGGATACGAGGTATGGGACTTCGTCTCAATCTCCTTTCATTGAGGAATATTTTATTTTATACACAACTATCTTTTATACGGTGTATAAACCCCTTTGAATTTTACGTTTATTCAAAAGGAATCTTTTTTATACAAAGCGTTTACTAAATGAGAAAAGGGAATGTTTTTGTCGTACGTATGCGGCGACAATGACTTCTCCGCCGTCGTAACCGTTATTTGAGTTTCGGCTTCCTCTACAAGCCATACCTTCTTTTTAAAAGAAAAATAAATACCATGTTTTGCTTTTATTTTATTTTGGCATTGAAAATGGTTTTCATAATGTTTTTGTATCAATGTGTTGTATTGATATCTTGTGATTGAAATGTGGAAAATTTATGTTTCCTTTATGCATGTTTAATGTGATATGATTATGTTATGGTTCTTGGGCATTATTATGAAGACGGGTGGTTCCGTGATAAACTAAGGGCGGGTGAGCCCGTTATAGCTCTCCAATGCATTGGGTAACGCGAAGGAGTGAAACGTTAAGGTTTCTCCGAAGAGATTTTAGGGAATATACTGTGATGGGTATTCCAAACGTAACCAATAGGGTTACTCCCTACGTAAGAATGTTATGAATGCCTCAAGTTACCTTTATGTCTTATGATTTCTATGATTTATTCATGATTTTATGAGGTATGTTAAAGTGCCTATGTTTTATGGGTAAAGTATGATTTCATTCTTATGTATATATGAACTCATGTTTCCTTTCCATGTTTTTTTTATAACCCATACTGAGTTTTTATGCTCATCCCAAGTTTTTGAAATATTTTTCACTGGTCAATGGAAAGGTACATGATAAGATGATAGAGTCAAGGATGTGTCAAGAAATAATCCATGTTTTATTTTAAATGTGTTTCCATTGATGGGAATGAAGAATACTATCTTTATGTAACCACTTTGTTTATATGTGGAATGTAATGCAAGTTTTATGATCTAATTCTCTAAAACTCTAAACCCGAAAAGATCCTCAATGTGTAATCTTGTAATAACTCAAAATTAAGCAAGGTTTAAGGCTGGGGCCTTATATTGTGATACCTGGAGTATTGATCTATAGCTCATGGAGAGGACCCTCCTAGAAACAAGCGTACGGAGTACAGAGACCATGTAGTTGGCTGTGACTAGATGACTACTTGTCTGATTCGATTCGGAGTTACTAGTATAGCCCAGTGGGGAGAAATACATTGTGAGGTGGAAGACCCATGGCAGAGGAGAAATACATTGTGAGGTGGCAGAACCATGGTACAAGACAGTAAGAGTACCTCTGTAGGCAATGAGGGGGAGCACTACTATGTAAGGTGGCAGACCCATGGCGGAGGAGCACAACTATGTGAGGTGGCAGGCCCGTGGTACTCGACAGGAAGAGTAACTCAGCAGTCTTAGGTTAGTGAGCAGTAACTCAGAGTCATGACAAGATCACTGTACTTTCTAGAGACAACGCTCTTCAGCAGTTACGGATTCGATAATCAAAATTCTGGTTTGAGCTGAGTTTATGACCAATGTGTTTTCCGCATGATTGAGATGGGTCACGTGATAACATATGTATATGTATGGGCATATACCCAGGTAGTGGTTATCCGTTGACTTCATAACCTATGTGTTTCCTCATGATTGAGATGGGTTACTTGATAACTTAGGTATAAGTACGGGCTTATACCTATGTAAGGGTTATCTGTTGAGATCCTTCTTTGTGTTTACCCTTGTTGGATTTAGTGAGACCTTGAGGGTCTCGGGGTCCCTAATGAGTATCATATACTCACCCCGGCATGGGCTATGCCCACACCTCATTGTGTAGGTTTCAGACGACGGGCATCGCTGACAGAGGACGAATGTTCGAGGACAGGACGGTACCCAGAGGTGGACCACAGGACGAGTCAGTTTCCGGAGGTGGACTTCATGGAGAGACGATACTCAGAGGAGGTGGACAGGCGAGAGAATTGTGGAGGCTATTTGTACCTACCCTTCAGGTAGGGTCCATGGTGGAAGATCCAGGAGCTACGCTATCTGTACCTACACTTCAGGTAGGATCCGAGGAGGACGACCCATGAGTTCCTTCCTTTCGTAAATTTGTTTGTCTTTTCTGTTGTAATTTCATTTAGTTGTAGCTGTAGTTTCAGTTGGGTTTGTATTCTGGACAACTTACTCATCAGCACTTTCTTTTGTACTTAGTGTATTACATCTACTTGTACTCTAGGATTTTTTGTTTACATTTATAATGGAAATTCCTTCCCAGTTATCCAGATTTACGCCTTTGTTTTAGTCGCCAGCCCCTGGCCTATGGAAGGCGGGCTTGGGGTATCACAACACGGGCCCTGAGGACGGGTCGTGACATATATTGAATGGTACTATTTTAAGAATATTAATTGAGTTTCCATGATGATATCATTTATTCCTATGATATTTATTCATGAATAAATGAATTGGATATTAATTATACATAAAAATTTATTCATTATTTAATATAACTATGTTGTGGGATGGAGAAACTGGATGACTAATGTATCATTCGGGTATTAATCACAATAGGCATCATGAAGATAAAATATAAAACTACATTAAACTGAAAGGATTTTTTAACCTATATAATATTTTTTAAAATTCGGAGATGAAATCACCTAGAACAATGAATAAAAAAATTGTTCTATAATGGTTTTCATGGAGAATGTGAAATAAATAAAATATCTTTTTATGAAAACAGAGGTTGTTACAATCATAAAAAGGATGATGAAAAATTTAAAAAAATTTCATCAATAAAAGAAAATTTAAAGTATATTTATTGTAAATCATGTGGTATAAACAAGAATATTGTTTTTTGTTGCTTCATACAGATAATAAAACAGAAATAGTTGATGATTCCTGGTGTTTTCTATGAAAGAAGAATGAAGAATGAAAAAAATACATAGATGTTTCATCAAATTAGGAAACATCAACTTGTGATTTGATTCCCACAATGAACATAAATATCAAGCCATATAAGGATAAAAATCTTGGTCGATATATTATGAGATATGATTTCATTATTTGTGTAACTCAAAAAAAATATTGGAATAATATAAAATGTCATAGGTCGGTTCAAACATAAAAAAATCCATCAAAATGAAGATTTATAGAGGTACCCATCACTATATGCAGGTAACATTTATAACTAATGACATGAGTGAAGTAGGTTTATCAGGGATATACAATCTGGGGATTATGTGAATTGAAATGTACATTATGAAATGATATGTGGTTAATTATTAAAAAAAGACCACTTTTGGGATTAAATTATAATATTGAGTTCATACAAAATGAAAATAACTATGTTTTTGGAAACCAAAAAAGTTGAACCAAAATTTTAAGACATTATGTTGTTTGATGATGATTTAATAGAGAATAATTTTAAATTTGATTATAATAATTAGTGGTGATTGAATTGATATGATATCATTTAAATATACTAAGAAATAAAAAATTATTTTCAATTTATATATTGATTTCTTGATTTATTGCTGTTACAAACAAGGATTTATATTTGATGAGACGTCAAATAAAATATCTAATTATTTCAAACAATATAAATCCTATTTTGTAATTAAAATTTTGTTTATATATATGAATAAATTGTTAGTTATGCTAAGTGGAAGGAATAAAACGTGATAGAATAATATCTACACACATCAAATAATACAAGCTCTATTTGAGTGTCATATATAATGTGTTATCATATAGTCTATTTATAAGTCAGTAAAATTTAATGAGATGAAATTATTACCAAAACCAATTAAATTTTCCATTTTAGTAGTTATCATAATGTTTCTTTCCTGAATTGTTGAATTTATGAGGTGTTCAGGATGAAAAACAAAAACCTTATTAGAATCATATTTGAATAGTGATGTAAAGTAAATAATGAATGATCATACAAATAAAATGATGTTAAATTTTTTTATATAAACATTCCATTACTATTTTACACTTATTTTATGATCTTCACAACTTAGGTATTACTGTTTATAGACATTACATTCTTTTTATGTGTCATTTATAATAGATGAATATTTTTTTTGAAGGATTATAACTACTCATGTTTCATAACATTATATAAATATTTTAGTGAAATGGATAATATCAAAATTAATGATGTATAATCTAGATCCACATAATATATTATGATGTGGTGGTCTAAGTGGATTTGTTGATAAACCATTTCATATTACAAAATTCACTCATTAGAATATTTTTAGAAAAATTACCCTAAAAACTAATATGTGTCATGGTTGATATTAATATGATGGATGATTAAAATTATTTAAGTGTTTATGGTCATATTAAGTTTGAAGTTGATACTAAATTTTGTTTTAATGATAAATAAAAAAGAATGACAAAAGTTCTATATGTGTTAACAATGTAAAAGAAATTATCAACGATTTAAATATATATTCCCCACTTATATGTTAAAAATATATCAAGATTCATTTTATGCAATCCTATAATGTATTTCAGTGAATAAAAATGTGCATTGAAGTCTCTATAAATGTAGATGTTCCTAGTGTAGTTACAGGATTGTGATTATTATTTAAATTATTGTGAAATAAGATTATTCAAAAAAGGAGTGAAACTGGGAATGATTTCACATTATCAGTAATGAAAATATGTTGATGAATAAATTTAGTTTTAAGGAAAGATAAATTCTATATATTTTTATACCAAATAGAGAGGAAATATATCTATAAAATATATATGTTTTGATATTATGAGGTGAGAATAAAATTGATAATATTTTAATCTAAATTTATTGATGGTGTATGGATTGTATATTAAAAATTAAAAAAAAAGAAGATATATTTTTTCATAATTAAGTATTTGGGTTGGATATATTAATGATGTTATAGGATAACTATTATTTTTATTGATGAAGGTTTTTTTTGTTGATTATTTTTGTTATCATTAATTATTTCATCTTTTGGATGTAAATATGCTCCTAATGTTTTTTATGTTTTTCTAGATTTAATTATTTATAATTGATGTTCAATATGTTTTAATGTGTATGAAGTTCATAATATGAGAAAAATATGAATTATTTGAAGGTGTAATATAACATAAAACATTCATAATGATATTTATGAGGAAGTTTGTAAATAAAACTATAAAATAGAATGTGTTATAAAAGAGGAAATGTTATAGACTAATTAATAGTTGGATTTCAGGATATTATTTTGGAATGCTATATGATTCAACAGGTAGTAGATTATGAAGAAGGATGAGATTCAGAAATGGTAAATCAATTATCCTATTTTTATAATATATTTTTAGAATTTTCATATGAAAATTTTAGGATTTTTAATTTCAAAACATCCATGTGTTAATACATTTTACATAAAAATATATTATTATTTTTCAATGAATACATGAATGTAAAACCATTCTTCATATAAGTGTGTTCTTTTTAATTTTTTATATTATATATTTTTTGGAAGATTTATATAATTACAGAATGGAACTCATGTGTATTCATTATCAATGAAAATTAATTTTTAAAACAATTATAGGAGTGTAAGAGAAAGAAATTTGTTCAATATCATACTAATTTAGTCCAGATGATGTTGAAATCAACATAAAGAGTATATGAAAAAAATTAGTTAGAACTCTCAATAATTGGATTCAAATTTATTATTAAAAAGTTAAACTAAAATTGGTTTTATGTTTGATAATATATATATAAAATATTAATTATTTGATAAAAATAATATGATATGATAAATAGAATGACAGTTTTATCTCCATACTATAATGTAATATGTATATTCATGAAAAAATATTCTTCAATATGATCATAATAAAAATATTATGATAGTTAATAAATAAATTATATGAAATAATGATGCATTATTGATGGGAAAATATTTATAATGGAACATAATAGTCATGAAGGGATATAATATGCACTCTATAATTACAACATAGGTTATAAATTATTATTTATTAATGATAATGATGAAATATGAGGAATTAAAATTTACCTATGTTTATAGATTTTTAAACTATTTATTCATATAGAATAAATATTAACTATATTTATAAATTAAATTAGTATAAATATTCCTATATATTTTCCAATAGATGAGTTTTATGTTGAAGAATTTAACTTTAGTCAATTTCATGGATTTGAAATTAATAATAAATTATTCAAATTGGTAAATAAGGGAGATGGATAGAATTAAAAGAAGATAAATGCAATTTACAAAACCAATAACATAATAAAATGAGAAGAAGAGATTTTAGTGTTCCATGTTGGGAGATTGAGGATGAATTTTTTAAACAATGTGGGATTAAATTTTAATAAGAAATAAAATAATATTTAGATGTTATTGAATTACGTTTTAATGATTATTATATTAGGAATAATAGAGTTTTAGGGTAAATCAATGTATATCAAAAAATAAATAACTCACCATCTAGAAATATTAAATCTGATGATTTTTTAGTGTGTGGAATTAATTGGATGATATTTCAAAAAAAATTCATATAAGGACTATATTATTTTGAGTCTTAGAATTTGAATCATGATATGATATTCATGGAATCATAAAATCTAAAAATATGATGTAGTTTACTATAAAAATATTTTTTAATCCTGATGAAATATTAAATTATATAAAATTATATCTTCAACATATTATTGAGAAGGAAAAAATGGAATAAAACTTGTGAATCAGTGTGTTGTGACCAAAATCATTTTGCATGTACTGATAAATAATTTGGATTTGTAGAACCATGAAATATATGTGTAGAAACTATTGGTGAGGATTGTCTTCAAAAAAAATTATATCCACCATAAAGTGGAGTTCTACTGTATTATTATTACAAAAGAAAAATAAGGATTATATTCTCATTGGATGTATCTCACTATTAGTGAATCAATTAATTTTCCCCTATATTGTTTATATACCACACATATTAATAATGTTTGATGTGTGTGATTTTTTTAAATATAGTATATTAAATGGATGGATATTTTCTAATAGTAATTGTTGATAATAATATAATTTGAAGGGGAATAAGAGAAAAAAATAAAATTTTATTAACTTTTGGATTAAACCCCCCTCTTACTGTGGCTATGATTATAAATGGAATGTTGATGTAGGGATAGATATTTGATTCAAAAATAATATGTGACCTTAAAAACACCAATTAATATTAGGAGAATGATTTCTCTACCTAAAAGAACACACACATCTTATGTAAATAAAAAGTGATTTTAATAGGATAGTATGATATATAATTGTTTCTAGAATATGAAATGATAGAATTACCAAATCCAAAAGAATAAAGATAGGAAAATATTTCATGTTTAGAGAATATGAGAATATTGAAGACCCAATTGTGTTTCCATGAAATAATCAATGATGCTTCAATGTGGGTTTGAATAAATAACATCTTCTCTTCATGGCGTATTATTATACTATATTAATTAACATAGATGAGATATTTAATTTTATATTTAGTTTGGAATTATTACATTAGTCATGTACATAATGGTGACAAGTATATTAGAATATTTATATAAGTAAAATTAATCAAAAATCATTATAAAATTTCTTGATGTATTAGTTTATATCAAATATTCAAATGGATTTAATTTTCATATTCATATGATGTATGATTACTAATTGACGATGGTATTATATGATCATAAATAAGTACTATGAGTATGATGTTATTGAATCGAAAAATTCATTAGAAATATTGGATTCAAATTTAGAGCATGTGATCATAATCTATACATTGAAAATAAATGGTGAATGAGTCATAAGTATTGAAAAAATAAAGGCATCACCATAAATCCCCTTAAAATTTGGGTATCTTTAGAATCATGATCCCAAAAAATGAAAAACATAAATAATAAAATTACATATAATTAAATATAATTAGTTAATTATATTACATTCAATGGAGAATTATTTACACCACATAATTTTTTTGTGAATATGGAATAAATCTCATGAATATATAAATGCGAGGTGAAATTTCAATACCTTAAGACTCACCTTTTTCATCATACACATAAATAACACATGTAAAATTTATATAAGTTTATTATAATTCTAAAAAATTAAAATATTCTAATATATTATACCATTTATGAAATTATTATGACTTTATATTTTCATATTTTTAAAATTTCCTAGTTGATGTTGTGTTTCATTTAAAAACTGGTTAGATTTTCATATGTGTTTTGATTTGTTATGTTTTTGGTCCACTGAATTATTTTATTTTTTAAACATATCATGAATAAATAATTAAAAAAATTCATATATTTTTACTATATATGTATTTATAATAATTTCTAAAATTTATATATATATAATGATGTACACCAATCATGGAGATTGTCTGCCATGCATATGCATTCCTGATGTTTCCAATTTCTTATCATATCGAATGATTAAAAAGTATAAAATATTTGTATATATATATATATTATTTCTTACAGAATTATTATTTAATAGATATCAAATATTTTTGTTAAATCCACGTTTAATAAAATTCTTTTAATGAAAGAATGAATCACATCGATTTGAGGATGTGTTAATCAACACATCCACGAACAACATTTTTATATTCCTATAAAATGGAAAACAATTATGTTATGTATTATATATAACTGTTTTTAAAGCATAACTACATTATAATTAAGAAATTTCATATAAAAAATAATAACTCAATCATTATTCTAATCATTGGTAGGTGGAAATGGATGAACAAACAACATCATTTTTCTTGGAGATGGCCGGTAATACACACAAAATATGATTGTTTTTTGAATTTTATTAGAGTTTTTATCAGTGTATATTATAAACATAAAATATAACAATATATATATATTTAATATATATAGTTTATTATATAATCATTATATAATAATAATTTATGTTGTGGAGAAATATCTAAAACAAAATATCTCGTTGAAAAACATCACCTCTTAATCTAGTAACTCCTTTTGTTATATATGATAAGCCATCCTTGGACTTATTTCTACCAAAAATATTATAATAGGAATAGGGCAGGTAATTATAGATTTTTTGGGTATTGTTTTGTATGATAAATATTTCATGATAGGTTTGAAGAAGTAATGGGGTGGGTGAGTTCCCTTTGATAGTGGATGAAGTGTGTCATTCTTGTAAATATAGAAAATTTCAACACTAGTGGGAGGGATTTGTTAAATCAAGTTCCACTAATAAAGATTAAAATTTAATAAAATGGGAGATATTTCCAACAATATTTCGATACAATGTTTTTTTTCAAAAGTTCATTTTTAATTTGGACCTTATGATTTAATTTTAACAGATAAGTAAACTAATTTTTACCATAATCACTATAATTAATTTTAACTACTTTCACTAATTATTTTCGTTCAAATATAAGATTAATATACTAGAATTTATAAATTATTCTGATTAAAAATATTTAATCCATATAAACTTATTCCAATCGAAAACGTGGTATAATTTATATTAATGTTAATCCTATAGACATGATAATCCATTGGATTTCAAATCTGAATGGTTTCAAAATTTTACTTCATTATTAAATTAAATTTCAATATAAAATATTTTCAAATGGAATAATTGGGTTAATATAATTAAATTTGAGAGAAGTATCATTAAAAATAAATTTAATATATAATTTATCAATTAAATTAAATTAGATGAAAATTAATTATTCAATTAAAATTAATCTTCTTACAGTATTCATCAAAAAATGAAACATCTCAAAAATATATCAAAAAAAACTACATGATAAATTATGGTATATATATTTTAGAATTTAAGGAAATATTTTCCAGAAATATTTATTAAATTTTTAAATGTTTTTTAAAAATAACTATCACAATAAATTTTTTTAAAATATCATTTTGAAAAATACATCACCTTATTCAAAAATTCTGATATAAATTTTTCATTTACTTAATATCAAAAAAATTTCAATAGTTTATAATATATAAATATCAATATGATCTACCTATAATATTTATTAACTTTAATAATTAATATAATATTCCATAATAGGCATGAAAATATGTTTTTTTCAAGAAAACATATTGGTTATAATAAATTGGTTTTTAATTTAATTTTAAATAATTGAAAAAAAAATAATTTCATAAATATTTCCAAACAATTGTTTCATAATTTACAAAATCTTATTTATTTATCATATTCTAGTGGATTTTTGTTAACTATAATAATATTTTAATAATGTCATTAACAATATAATTTAGTTTTCTAAAACATATAATAGTATGACTCCAAATCCATCAAAGGAACACATCATTGTGTGCAACAAAAGCCAACCATAGTTTCTCTTGTACGTTAATATTACTTAATTTTTTGTTATATAACAATTATAACATCATTTTAAAATTAATGAAATTATAACATGGTGTGTCATTCAATGGATGTCATCAATAATTTTTTTAAAACAATAATTAATAAAAACTCAAGGTGTAAAATTTTCACCTTTTGAATATATAGTGTTTCTCAAAATTGTAAATTATTCGGATCTCAAATTAGGATATATAGTTTTGAATTGTTTATTTAATTTATAATAATCCAAATAGAATCATGCTTCAAAAGCGTTTATGATAGACAGGTGAAAAATTTCATAGAAATATGATCCATTTTTCAAATAGGTATAGGTATATATTTAATAATTCCAATGGATTTTGATTCTCAACATTTATTTTCTAATTTTAGTGACATTTAATATCATAAGGTGAAATTAATATTAAAATAAAAATTCACCCAAAGGAGATTCAATTTCCATAAATATTATATAACTACCCAAAATAAAACCACATTTATTTTCAGAATATGTTGAAATATTCAATTCATAGAATTACTATGTTTTAAATAAATATTTTTCAAAATAAAATTTTGAGTTTGAAATTTCATAATAATCATCCATGGTCTCCCTAATATTTAGATTTGATGTAGTGGTGATGAAGTCATAATCAGACCATGGAATATTTTTGAATAGATCAACCTCATCTGGAACAAGGTTTATTTTGACAAAAATGGCATTTTTATTTCTTTTGGAATAGACTAGATTCATGTTATAAATAGAACTCATCTTCAGATATTATTCATGAAATTCTATAAAGATTACATTATAAGACTACATAATTAAACCGTCATCCTCAAAATTCCATTTCCCATGTGCATACACCATGTTGAAGTCATACATAGATTGATTCCCAATTCAATATAATAGACTTAGGTTTAGGACTCTATATATGAATGTATACCGAAATCATTTATGATCAATGAAAACTATTAGCTTCTCACAAAATGAAAATGGTGATTAATGTTTTTAAGTCATAGAACACACCTCCCGATTCTATTTCATGTGTTGGATATTTATTTGTATTTATTTGTAACAATCTTGATAATAATTTAACAACATGTTCTTATGTATAATAACACACAAAATGAATGATCAAGAAACATAATATACACAACATATCCCAAACATGGTTCATGTATGACAATAATAGGTGCATAAGTGATTTACATTTAAAAATACTAATATGATTTTTAAAAATCATTTTCCCTCTTTAATAAAATGAGATTTATTTGAAAAACTATAATTGGAGAAGATAACATGGATACAATAAGAATAAAATTAATGATAATAACCTAATAAACAAAAAATAATTAGTATCTCGAAGAATTTTTTTTTTGTGGATTACAAGAATTTACTACTTCGAAGTCGTTGGGGTTAATATATATTGATTATTCAGAAATGGAATTCAATGGGAAATAGAATTCATTAATCCATAATTCATAATTAGATAATTTATCATAATATAATTTATCACAAAAAGTGGTCAATTGAATTTCCAACTAAACGTAATGGCCTTTCTTTCTAAGACAATATAACAAAATATATTTAGAAAATATCATTAAAAATGAACCATGAAAACTATGAAAGATATAATTAAAAAGGGAAATGATAACTTCTTGTTCATACATAAAGATAAATAGAATTATTGTTGAATTCATAATGTAAATATCAATTTTGAAATGTTGTCATTGTATTATCCCAAATTATGACTGTAATTTCATGATGTACTAAAAGTAGTAAAATAACTATGAACTACTGGGATCAATTAAATTGATAAAATATTTCCTCAAATTGAGGAATATGCTACTTATTTTTTATTGTAACATGATTTTCCTTGGGACAGTCAAAAAAATCAACGAATATTGTCTACCATATTTAATAATAGAGTGTGTGATTCCCAAGGTGATATTCATGTTCTAATGAATAACTTAACTGAATAATACATTATCATGACTATTATTTCCAACAACTCAATCAGTGATATTATATATATATAGAGAGAGATAATTATTAATTTTTATATAATTATAAATGTAAAATATTTTATTTCCATTTGAATGGGTAATCTGAATATATTATATGAAAAAAAAATGTATGCATCGGTCAGAAATTTCAGGAATAGATATCATTCCAGTTTCAACTAGAGCAGCCAATTTCATTCATTCTAGTTGATTATAAAATTTTCCAACAACTACCACTAATGATCCATAACTGAAGACATTGATATCTCTATCTAATTTGAATAAATGTAAAACACTAACTAGTTATCTAAAAGTTATATATGGTGGTTAAAAGTTGATATAGGAGTTAAATTCCACTTACTAGTACATTCCAACGTTTACATAAAAAATATATACCTATAAGACTATAAAAACCAATGGAATTATACAGTATCAATGGTAATGTTACAATCTATGAACATGATTATTTTATATTCTAGTAGGCTGAGAACTATCTTTATTTTCATGCTTCAAAAATTTATCAATATGTGAATCATAGCATCATAACCTCATAATAATAATGAAAATAATATTATGTAATGGTATCCAAAAAACATATATCGTTTTTTAAGGAATGATAACTCCAATAGTCATGAAAACAGGGTTCATAGTAAAAAAGACTACTCTGATACATATACATATAAATAAAATCCTATTGAATAGTCCTTTTACTATTCTTTTGGTGTCAAATAAAAAATCATTGTGTTTCAATATGAATATTTGACCAAATATTTTTGATAACAAGAACATTATTGATGCCATCATTCTAAATTTTCATGTGAATATTGTAATTTTTTCAATACATATCTACTTATTGAATTTAGATGTTATGGAATATTTCAAGAGATTCATTCTTTTACATTATATGTGATAAAAAAATAAAATTTTGATGAAGATATCCAAACTGAAATAATTATATTAAAATACATTTGTGCAATGTATAATAGGTAAATCCTATATATTGATTCTTTAATTAACTACTTCCCTATGTGAAAATATCCCTTTTTTCACGTATTTTAGGCCCTAAAGATCCCACAGTCACATGTATGATTGAAGGGGTTCCCTTTAAAACGTTTCTTGGTATGGTATATCTCTCCTATTAATTACTTTTTCACCATATCTATAAAATATATAATAAAGAACATGGATACCATATAGTGAATATCATGTTACGGTAATGAATCTGATATTCAAACCCGTAGTCCTTCACCAGTAGAAACCTCAATTTAAAAATGAACCACGCTGGTAAATCAAGTAATATATTCAATAATAAATATTCATCCATATTTAATAAATAATATGTATATCATCATCTCATGATGGATGATGCGAATATAAAAAAGTTATTAGAAAATTCCTCAAACCCTTATCATGTAATACAATTATCTATATTTAATTGAACATACAACTCACATTATTTTAGCACCTGGTTATCACACATATAAATTACTACATTAGTCTTAATCTCAGAAAAAATTTTCAGGAATTCAAATATTATGTTCATTCCACCTTCTCATAATTCAACATGATCACTTACCAAATTTCCCTGATACTTCGATTGATTATACTTATGGAATTCCAATGATGAATTATAACAATGAGGTTAATATGTCCTATTTATCAATTAAATATACTATAATTCTTATACCATACACTGAAATAATTATTGGATCTCGTACAATTTTTGTGGAACTATATTATCATATTCAACCTTGTCAGATTTTATTTTTTCATTATTACTAGCATCATCATTATAAAACCATCAGAAAAATTAATAATTAATTGTTTTTATAATTCATTATTTTTGTTTATGTCATATATCCAATTAAAACAATAAAAATTATAATTTGAAAAAAATAATAAATCTAATATTCAATTGATAGTGATGCCCTAGTTGAAAATATCATTGCTAATGAATGATCCGCTACACTAATCAACTAAACCCACATTAATGATTATAAAACACCTAGAAGACTTTTAGAACATTTCATAGACCTAAAACACTATAGAGAATTCAATGTCAACACAAATATTTTGGATAAATATTTGGATACAATATATGTATTGTCTCGACACATTATAACCCCTTACTATCATCAGGACTAATGAACCAAAATAGTCCAAAACAATTTAAAGAATTCCTATCCAATTAATTATATTTGATAGATCCAAGGTTCCAATGAGAATATGCAATATCCCCTAGATAAATAGTTCTTCAAATAAATTATATGTTATCAATAATTCATCGGGGTGGTTTTTTATTAAACATAAACATCCAATACATAAATAAATTAAAATAACCAAACAAATGTATTATGATTCATTAAAAGTGAAAAATAATATTCAATATAAAATATAAAATAATATAGAATTTGGAGGAGAGAAAATAAAATGAATATAATAACTATAACTATAAAATAATTTTGGACTTAGGCACCTAGGTGGAACCCTTCAAATATCCCAAAATATGAACAAATCCAAGGCTCCAACTCTAGACATCCATGAACACAAAATCAATAAATCTACTAGATAAATATACAACATTATATATCAAATTTCATATGAAAAAACATCTCCACAAGAACTAATGTTAAAATTTAGGGGTTAGGAATCACATCCCATTTGGAAATCCAACAAAAAATCCCCATAAATGTAAATGAAAAAATAATCAGTTCATCTTATAGTCTTACAAAACAAGAGTATTCATTTCAAATTGATTTACCAAAAAATAAATTATTAAATTCATAATAAAACATATTAATAATTTTAATAAATATAAATGAAATCAATTTTAGGAAACATTTACCACAAATAATTTTAACTTATTTTTTGACCCCTATTTTGTTTCTTAACACATAATAATGCATGTCGAATTAAAAAACAATTACTCATAAGCAATTATCTATCCTTCACTAAGTCATCACACAATGGTAAACATTCTCACAACACTAGTATTTGAATGAGAATCATTTTATTAACTATATTTCCTTGCATAATTAAAATAAGAAAAGACACCATATCAATGATTTTCAATGATTTCACACTAGAAATCTAGTTTTTTTAATAAAACCATTAAATCATTTCATAAATACAAAATGGGAATCAATAATAACCCATGCTTCAATGATATACTATAAAATATAATTTTTATTATAGATTTGTAATTTGTAATTATTTCAAACTAAGAGGAACCTTATTTTACTACATAAGATAATTCAAGCACTAAATAAACTAGAAAACAAGTTAATCCACATACCAGGAGAACATATCACCCAAATTATATTTTCCTAATAATCATGAACTAGAAATATTATTTCATTTCACTAAATAAATCATAAAATGTTTTTGTAAAAAAAGTAGGATCACATATTTCAATCAATACGAACATCTTCTAGTATTTGTTCCAATAGGGAATCAGTGTATATAGATTATAGTGGAATAATTTATCCACTCACTTTTCATTATATGTTCCAAATTCAACGACTGATCAAATATAGAGTAAAGTACCACCACAATGATTCCTAGTGGATCCCTAGGGTCAATAATATGGAGTGAAAAAATAAATATGATTAATGAAAAATTGGAATAAATTTTTTTTTATAGATGAAATAATTAAATAATAATAGATGCTTTTAATATATGAATCTTAGAGATGTGGTAGATGATGAAATTCAAGATTCATTAGATTAAAAATCCAAAAACCACATTCACCCAATGAATAGTATTTAACACAATGAATTTCCTTAGACAATGTATGAAATAAAAAACATCCTATAAAATCATTCACATAAAAAATGAAATCCATGGAACCTTCCTAGAAATCATTCTTACCATGAAAAACAATGTGTGACATGCATAATCTCTTTCATCCATATTCAATCATTAGAACTCCTGTCATCACTGAATAACCCAAACATTCTATATAGGAATAAAAAATGTTATATAAGGTGTTTAAAAATTATTTACCTCAAACAAGGGGTGTCACACCATCTTAATGAGTACTATAGAAGTTTAAAAAATAATTGAGACTTTATACTATACTAAATTTTTATTGATAAAATATTTATATATGGTTATACATGTTATGTTTATAACTCAGATATTTTTATTGTTTAAAATCTATTTCTCTTGAAATATTTAAGAAAATCATTCAGATGACTCATGTAAAAATAATATAGAGGTCAAGTATTACAACATTCGAAAAAATACCAAGAATTAATTTATGAGATTATTTTATTTGTTCATAAAATACTATAATGCAGATATAGTGTAAAAGGAAATATACATATATGGATTTGAAATTAATTGGTTTCTTCTTTGAGTTAAACCATCTCAATTAAAATATAAAATTTATAGATGACATCCATACTTCTCTAAGGTAATTTTCAGTGTATTTTTAAAGACTATTTATTCCACTCAATAAGTAGTATCATGTATATGTCATTTATGTACACATATTTTTGTATCATTGATTAATTTTGAACTAAATTATATTAGTATAATATAATTTAAAATAATACATATCAACTTCTAATAAAAATTGTTCACGTATAATTTTACACATTTTAGTTGATGATATATACTCCATAAAGGATGATAGGGATGTTCATCTACAATCGATATGTGGGGACTTAATTTTAATATGTCATGAAAATGATATATGTACTTTTTTAATTATTAGTTTTGATTAATTTAATGTTTCATTTTAGGAAGAGTAATTTTTTTCATTTATATTTATATTGATTTAAAAAACTAATCAAAATAAATGAAGTGGTTAGTGAGTAACATTTCATTTAAATATTGCTTCTAAAATTTATCATGATATATGGGAACCTTCAGTGAATAATCAGTAAAAAATTTTATATCGTGCTTGAGGATGATGATTTCTATTTAAATATGATTTAGTCAATATATTATTTTGGATCTAAAGTTTTTAATGTTTTTTAACAAAAAAAATATGGATATTATTAACAAAAAAATTTGATTGTAAATTATGAGATTGTTATTTTCAATGAACAATCTAGTTACCATATAAACCAATAATAATATCTATTAATTATCATTGTAAATATGAATAAAATAATTCGATATATCATTTTACATGATGTTCAAATGAGTCTAATATATGTCATGGTGTGGAATTAGAATGGGCATTGCGGGGACCATGTTTTTTGGAAATTACTCCAATGGAGGAAGTATTCATATAATGTTCACATTGAAAAATAAACATGTGATAGATAATCTACAATCCCATTGAGTATGATACTTTAGTCTGATAAATTACATTAAAAATATATAATGGAATAAACACCGATGGTTTTATTGACGTATCAACCGAAAATGACGATTATTTCCTTTTTGGTGACATGTTATAGATGTTGTGGAAGAGATATAAATTTTTTTATTAATTACATGACTAAAAATTGAAATTATGGATGTTATAAAGAATAACATGACTCCAAATATAATATATGGATCCAAAAATAGGCATTTTGACTATCATTGTCTTCTGATGTATGATTAATAATAATAGGGAATATGGTTTTAAAATATGTAATAGAGAATATTGAGGTTTTTATTTTTAAAATCCCCAAGAAATATAGTGACATATAATGTGATATGGGGCCTAAATTTGGTTATGGAAGCTTTCAATGTGGTTGAATGTTTTCCCAACCATTTATATCTGAAGAGTATATTTACTATATCATTACTAGCTTCATTATTATGACCTTTCTTATATAATGATCCAATTATTACTCTTACTGTATTTGAAGATAAATAATTTTTTTCAATTATGGTTCACCCAAACATTAAAATTATTTAATAATAAACTTATGTTACCAAAATTACGGAACAAAATATTTTTTACATTTTTCATATATATTGGGATAACCAATAGGGCATGCAATTGAAAATTTATTAATGCACCACAATCCACTATCTGTACTTTTTGTGGTGTGTTTCTTCCTAATAACTCAGTATACTAGGATTATACTACTAAATATGTTTTTTATATCTGTATTTCTCCCATGTAAATCCACTTTGACAATATATCATGTTACGTAGTTTTATAATAAAGGATTTCCACTTTGGAATTCATGATAATAATGATAACATCACTAAGGTTGTGGTTGCACTAGGTGTGGGTTTTTCCATTCACCTGTATGAACATATCCTTAAATTAGGAGTATTTAACTTCTATGTGATAAAATCCATAATTATATAATGATATTTAAGAAAAAATTATACCCCTTTAACATTGGTTGGTTGCTGAGGGAGTGAAAAAAAATCCCAATCTCTATTACAACATATAAATAGAATATTTTTATTATCCTTTAGGAACAATATGTCAATTGAACTCCATCACTATGTGTGATCCCTATATTCATTTTTCTGTATATTACTCATCAATAATTATTCAATAGTTATAAAGAATTATTTTTATATAATTTCACACATATAGAATTTAATTTACCCTAATTTCAAATAGTGTCTCTATATTTCCATATATAAATGTCTCAAATCACCTCTAGTATTATATGAAAACTTTTATAATAATCTATTTATTTAATTTATCTTCATTTATAAATTTTATGAGAAATTTTATATATCCCTAATAGTTATTTTTAAATTTTTATATGGAAACTCTAAATTGAGATGTGTGACTTTTTTCATCATTAAATTCCATTCAAAATTCGTAATCTTTTTTAAATAATTTGATATAGAATACATGGATTCATCCCATGTTTATATTAAAGTGGAACATAATTTTTTTACTTTGTGTATCATATTTAAAAATGAAATGTTATCTTGTCCAAAATATATCAAGTAAGTTCGCATTATTTTTTTTATTGAGTAATCAAGGATATATTTTTTCTAATGATTTCATTTTCCTTCATATAGGTGTGACACTATTCTGAGTCCCAAAATAATTTCCCAAATTATAAAATCAATATTTTATATTTCAAAATAAATTCATTACCAAATAATAATTAAATATCATTTTTATTTTCACCAAATAAATTTTATATAGGTTTTAATAATATCTAATTTTTAATAAAACAATTTTCGGTATTTTGACTATTCCTCCATTAAAAAATAACAAGGGAATGAACCTTATGAAGGTCCATTAACTTGACTCTATAATTCCTAATTTAGAAAAAATTAATTATCATTTCAAAATTAATTTTGTTCCTCCTGAGTTATGGAGTGAAACTTATAAACATAAAATGAACATCAAGAGGATCACTTATGAAGCATATGAGGATCCCAAATGATTCATATAATGAGATGTGAAACTTATAATATTTTTCGTCAACACTATGATGATGATGGATAACAGTTTACAATGTTCCACAAAAAACTTATGAAGCCACCTATAAAACATTATTATATTAACTAATTTACATTATAATTTTTTCCTTCACAATATAATGAACATTACATTCAAAGGGTGAAATCTATGGCTATCCCTCAAAATTTACCTTATGATAATACATCAACAATAGAATACTTATAATGTACCCTATAATATAAAATTATCTAAAACCTAAAAAATCGGAGAAATATAATACATAAATGATTCCATAGCTAATATCTATAAACAGGTAGAAATATACAATTTTAATAATCCATATACAATACTTATAAATGAATTCGAGCACATCCAAATGAAAATAAATAATTTAATGGAATTTTTACCCAATAACATACAATACTTATCCCTTAACATAGACTTATTCATCATCATGTATTCTAATCCTTAATCACCATTATTTTTAATTCTATTAAATAAATTCACAGTTTAGTTTTACCAATATATTTTATACCTATCGCGTACATTGATTATTTAATATAAATTTATTATCATCAAACCACCTTAATTAAGAAAAAATATAACATAGATTCATTAAATTTGATGAAAATAAAACCAACTCTTCACAATATTCATTATGAATTAAAAAATCCCACTAAATTTAAATTTAATTTATTACATCCATGGATCAATACTAACCAAATATATTTATCCCATGTATTTTATTTTAAAATTTCCATTATGTTATTTTCTCCCCCTGTAATGGACTGGTCCCTCCTGGTCCTCTTGATTCCCAAAACAAAACTCGGTTCCATCAAACAGTTCCATAAAAATGGTGGCACCAGTCACTCTCTCACACTAAGACGGTGGCACCGCTTACGGTGGAACCGGTAACTATGTCACACCAAAACGGTGGAACCCCTCACGGCGGCACTAGGATTGTGGAACCCTGAGCCTGGCACCATGATAGTGGCACCGTGTGGGTGGCACCGTGAGGTTGGAACCATGTCCTTGGAACCGGTATTGGGGTTTCACCAAACGGTGTCCCACCCTCATTTCATTTTCTAGTTTCTGACTCCTTTAGCTCATGCAACATATATTTTGATGTTAAAATGCTTAAATACCCCATTTCAAATCCATTTAATTCCTTAAATTCAATATGGAATTCCCCATGACTAGGAAACCATGAACGTACCCAAAAGTGCGGTTTTTCCTAAGTGTCACAGCCTTTCCCCATACTTTGCAGTTCCACCCCTGTCGTGTGTTTTCTTATAACTAATGGAAAACGTTTAATGCAATATTTTTATGTCCACCTCTCCAATGTAAATTATTAAATTAAAATTAACACTATCTGTTTTAACCACCAAACCGTGGGGTGAAACCAAGATCCTTCTTTAAAGCCATTCTAAATTCAATATCCCATAACACCAGGATCACACTATTTTATGGAATTGGATTTCCTTCTTCTTCTCCTTCTTCATGGCTGCATTTGTTCTTACCATTGGTTCATTTGGAGTTCCCCTTCCTGAGGCTAGTGGTGCGCCTGTACTGGAGCCTTCCTACTCACCCTTGGATTCCCTAGAGGTTCTCCCCTCCATGTCACGAATGCCTAGTTCATGGCCAGTGGAGAGAAAAAAAATCATTCCTTGATCAACCAATGAGGGTTTTCCTTCGTCTCACTATACTGTGTATCATGTAGGGTGGGTATGCTATTTTTTCTATGGGGATGGATGAAACCAAAACTTAATAGAGACAATAAACAGACATTTAAAGAATGATGGGGTGTGTTTGATGATGATATTGTGCCATTCGATCTTCCTTTATAGGTTGTGGATTATACGGGATTACATCAAATTAAAATCATGGTCATTGGTGGTTCTTTCATTACGCAATAATGAACTCCTATATTCTTTGATGAATCAATGTCTGTAGCATGGGAAATGGTTAATCCTATAAACTCGATTTATTAAATTTATACCCAATGAATAAGAATCCATGTGTGATCACCCCAGTTGACCAAACAGAAAGACGAAACTAAATTAATGGAATCGTTAAATTTTAAAAACTCCCTTGATCTATTTTAGTGATGTCTACAGTTGATGCTTGGAAATTGACATGGATGGGGATGTGATCCTCTGTTGTTGTGAAATTGTTGGTTTGTGTATCTCAAGTCGTGTGGGGCTATTTTTTGAGACTTGGATCATTTCCAGTACATTGTGGGATCTCACATATAACTTTTGTTTTTCCAACATTACAACAGAACTGAGTTTGAATGATTAAATTTATGTTTGGTTGTTTTCCTTTCCTTGGATTATGTTTATGACTATTAGTTTCCTAGTAGTGTAAAGTTACTCAAATGGAATCTCTTGAATATGAAAATAGGAACAAGTCCTATGAGAAAGTGTTTTCAGGGATTGAGTTGTGACGTGTTTGTGGTTATGGTCTTTTATATTAGCGAATCATAATGATGGTGTTTTTTGTGATGGTATAGAACCCCTATGGTGGGATGTGTGGTTTTTACCTATTTGTATAATTTTAGTTCTTATTTTTCTTATTCTCTCTCCACCTAAGTAGACTAATTCTTACTGAATACAACCATTTCATGGGGGAGGGTGTTTTTTCCAACACTCCTATGAGTGGATGGTTATTAGATTCTTTTATCCTCCCTTTCTCGAGTAGCCCAAGATCCTTTAGGCTGGCTGTGACTGCCTGAGGTCTATTATAACCCAATCTTCTATGGGCAGGGTGGTTATTGGTGGCTATGACCTAGTGTGTGTGTGCTGGTATTTTCATATGTTTATTAGGGATGAGACCTGGGTGTCTTCTGGCATAGAGGAAGATGTTCTATCCCATCTGATTTTGGGCGTTGTTATGGGTGGTTATGTACAAGGAGTGTGCAGGTGGGGGATGGTAGTGGGACTACAGTGAGATTGGCAGGAGAGGTTTGACACATAGGATGTAATCAATAACAAGTAGAAAAGTGGTGCGGGGTACCCATATAACGATGTTCCATTACTATTATTTTTCATGAATTGCATTATTTGGGGAGTGTGCCTCGGTGAGGTTGGGTGGATATAATCCTTGTTGGTTTCATTAGTTTTTATCCTTTTCCATTGGGCATTAGAATACCTCCCGACATATTCACGAGATATTTTGGTTTTTCCTACTAATTATGACTGTAAACACACCCTACGTATATAAACTGTTTCACATTTCCAAGAGGACATAAAGGATCATGAAGAACCGTACTAGTACAGACCATGGTACAATTTTTGTTACCTTTTTCCATTTTATTGGTACTTTCCATTGGGTTTTTTCTTTTACTTTCGCAGCATTGACTTTTATACATGCCTATGTGAATGGTTTGATTTATACATTACTTTGACCTCTAGTTTTGGTGTTGTTGGGATCTAATATCTTCTATCCTGATCCTATTAAATAAAAAGGGAAATTATTTCCATTTTTGTGTGATTATATACCCTTGGAGATAGTCACCACTCTAGGACCTATTGAAGGCGAGTATTGATGTTCATTATATATACATCATCTTGAAGAAGGAATGGTCTAGAAATTTTTTGTCCCTTCTCTCATCTAGGTGATGGTGGGTCATGACAGAATGGTTTCATAGGAGGATAAGAGATAGGATTGTGTTCAAAGTTAGGCATGGTGAGGGTTTCATTGAATGATGGGTAAATAGTGTTACACAATCTTTGTGTGTGAAATAGGCTTGGTAAGACCGGCTAGGACACAAGATTTTAGGGCCAACCATGGTCCAATGCAATGACTCTAGACCTACCAAACAACCAAGTGGGGCTACACTGATTTCATGGTAGAGACCCTAGGAAATGTACATTCATCATAAAAACTTGTTCTCTTGTGTGTCCTGGGTATTATGGGGATTTAAAATGATTAAAAATTATAAGAAAAAAATTAGAGGCAATCTTTCACACTAATCGATCATAGGCATTACTTTTTTACCTTGCAGCTATGGAACCTGGATGAAGAACATGAGTAGTGCGAGAGATAGAGTCCCATGAGGTCGAATTGGCGAATCAGTAGAGGACTGACCGAAAATAGGAGGATGATTAGTGGTAGAGGACGCTTCATATCTTTCCATGGCAGACCATCAGGAAGTATGAGGGAAACACCTGAGACATGTAGACATAGAGCTATCCAGACAAGATGGTGATAGATTTCATCTTGATATGGGCTCTAACAATGTATTGGGTTCCTCTGGTTGTAAGCTGGATGCCGGGAGTGGTGCATCAATGGTAGACTCTCTACCTTGTGGAGAAGAGGTAGACAAGTGTTACATGGACTGACTTCGAGAATGAGTTCTAGGTGGAATTCCGCTCTTCCATGATGGAGGATGAGAAGAGGCAAGAGATACTCTCCCTCCACTATGGGAGCATGTTTGAAAGGGAGTTGGGGACCAAGTTCAATTTTATCCTTCTCATTTCTCCAAACCTCTTTCCGGATGACGATTCTCATGTGATACATTTAGAGGATGCACTCCGTCCATCTATTCAATATGACGTTACACCATTCACTCTACCGACATACAAGGAGGTCCAGAAGAAGGCTGAAGTGGTAGTAAGGGTGCACAGGATAGGAGGTGTGCCTCGAGAGGGAAGACAGTTGGGATCATCAAAGTGGAAGGCCATCAGTAGTAGGCCCCCAACATCACAACCTTCTAGGTTTCAACCAGTTTGGAGTAGGCCCCAACTGTTCCAATTTCGATCTACCGGCCCTCTCCCTTTCTTCGTGGGACAAGGAAATAGATTCTTCATCTGTGGAGGCCATGGGAACCCTCAGAATCAGTGCCTGGAGCAAGCGTAGTATAGTGGGTTTGGGCAAGATCATCTCCCACCTCAACAACAACAGTTTCCATCATGGAACTTTCAGTTTCTTCATTAAGGACAGTGTGCTCCCAATCCTTCGAAGGTAGATATTACAGGAGGAGACTATCCTCAGGGTACTCCTCCAGTACCTTGACCAGGGTGTGGTCACGGAGGAGGCTGACAGCCGTGAGGCAGAGGAGCTAGTGGTGGGCAGTTGCACGTGACATAGGCATCAGTTCTAGCTAGACTAGAATTCATTCGAGGTATGATCATCTTGTTTATAACTCTTATCTATTCCTTGTTTAATACAGGAGACTCACAATCTCTTGTTGCACCTAGTCTGGACTGTGCACTGGGTTTAGATGCTGAGAGGCTTCCAGTGCCCTTAGTGTTGATTACTCTAATCGCAGATCAGACCGACTAGTATTATTTTTTCCGAGGGTGTAAAATTAGGATATGTCTACACCAGTCTAGCAAGGATCTTATACTATTGAAAATACAACCATATGATTTCATCCTAGGTTTTGACTGGCTAATTTATATGCACGTTGTTATCATATATATCTGAATAAGAGTCATGTTCTCTGATGATGAAGGTCAGCGTGTGGCTTTTGTTGGCGAACAATGTTATCATGTGGGGAGACAACATGTGTAGCCTCTTGATTATATGTTGGACTATATTTTAGCACAATAAATGGTTTCTGAGATGATGGACATTCCAAGAGTTGTTAGAGATTTCTTGGGAAATTTCCCTGAGTATGTTTTGACTCTACCCCCTCGATGTGATGTTGTGTTCAGGATAGGATTACAACACTATTCCCATCTAATTTCCAACGCTCGTTATCAGATGGAACTTTCCATGTTTTGGGATTAGCAGATTAAGATTGACGAATTGATGAAGAAAGGTTTTTTCCAACCTAGAGTGTCACCATGGTGTGCTCCGATCTTGTTCACAAAGAAGGAAGATAGTGGATGTAGGTTGTGCATAGACTAAAGGATACTGAATTAGGTAATGGTCAAGTAACGTTACCCCTTCTTGAAGACAGACGTTCACTTTGACCATCTGAGGGGAGATGTTTGGTTCAATAAGATCGATCTACAGTCTGGATATCACCAGTTAAGGGGAAAGGACGGTGATATATCGAAGACTACTTTCAGGTGCAGGTATGGTCAATTTAAGGTTCTAGTCAGGTCGTTCAATATTATGAATGCACCCACTCTGTTAATGGGGCTCATGAACTCTGTTTCCCGAGAGATTCTGGACCAAATTGTCATTTTTTCAACATGGTAATTTTGATCTACTCAATGTCATAGGAGGAACATTATAATCACCTCAAGATGGTCTTGGAAATCCTTCAACACCTTAATCTATATGGTAAATTTTCCATGTGTATGTTCATGACACGAGATGTGAATATCCTTGGACATGTGTTGCCTCGTCAAGGGGTAGTGGTTGATTCATCAAAGTTTGAAGATGTTGTTTCTTGGGAATCACCCATGAATGTGATAGAGGTTCTTAGTTTTCTAGGTCTAGTAGGCTATTTTTTGAGGTTTATACCCAACTTCTCTCGAGTCGCAGCACCCTTGACAGCGTTGACCAGAAATGATCTCGCATTCTCCTGGAGTGAACAGTGCCATGAATCCATCAGTTATCAAAAGGGAAAGATGGTTACGCCCCGAGTGATGTGGTTACAAGAATAAGGGTTGTTGTTGGAGGTGGATTGTAATGCTTCTAGACATGGCATGTCGTGTGTGATGAAGCAGTTGCGGGGAGTGATATCTTTTGGGTCTAGGCAGTTACATCCTCATGAGCATTACAATTCCAACCATGGCTTAGAGCTTGCAGTAATAGTTGTCTCATAGATGTGGTTGTGGAATTACCTCATTTGGGAGAAATTGGTGGTCCCAAATGATCATAAGAGTTTGAGGAATATCATTACTCAAAGGGACCTGAACATGTGAGAATGAAGGTGGGTGGAGTTTCATCAGGACTATAGCTTCGAGATCTCTTACAATGCTGGTATGGGGAATATTGTGGATGATGCCTTAAGACTGAAGTCACGGTGTGAAGCTATTTAGGAATCAGTGGATGCTTGGAAGGCAATGTAGGAGTTGGATACCATACACCTCGATGTAAGGTAGGATTATGGTAGAGGATGACTATTTCAGATGAAAGTGCAGTCCTCTATACTGCGGTAGAAGGAGGAGTCTGAATGGGGAGTCATAGTGATTGAAGTGATGTGTGATTGGGTTAAACAAGGAAATTCTCTATAAGGGTGGTAAGAGGATGGTCAGAATCATATGATTTGCCTAGGGAAGTTATTTTTCCTAGATATTATGCGTGAGGATGTTCTCCCTGACTTCCATAACTCTCTAGTAGTTGTACAACCTGCTGTTTCAAAGATGTACTGAGGCCTGATAGAACATTTTTTGTGGCCTGGGGTGAAACGAGAAGTGGTAAGGTTTTGGTATGCTGCATTGGTGTGCTAGTAGGTGAAGGTTGGGCATTGTGTCCTAGGGGGGTTGATGCGACCTTTAGATGTCCGACATTGGAAGTGGGGTGACATCTCTATGGATTTCATCACAAGACTACCTATGGTTCAAGGAGGATGTGAAACTATCTAGGAATTGGAAAACCAGCTGATGAAGTCAGCTCACTTCCTGGTGATCAAGGAGTCAAGTGTGGTGGATGCCTTAGAACAAAGATACTGAGAAATGCTAGTGCGTTTTCATGGAGTTCTGAGGTCTATAGTCTCAGATAGGGATGTACAACATACTTCTTGAGTGTTGAGGGGATTGAAGCGTGCTTTTGGCACCCAGCTACGCCTTAGAACTACTTTCCACCCTTAGGGAGATGGGAAGATAGTGAAAACCTTCCAAACGATGGATGATATACTATGGGAGTGTGTTTTGCTCTTTCTTGTATCATGGGTACGCCACATTCCTTTGGTAGAGTTTTCATACAACAATATCTATCAATATAACATTGGAATAGATCCATTTGAAGCTTTTTATAGGAGGCCATGTTCCTCACCTGTTTGTTGGATAGAGGTTGGCAGAGCAGGTGTTCTTTTCCAAGATGTGGTGCCGAGCACAAAGGAGATGGTTCAGCTTATATGGGAGTGGATGAAGGCAGATTGAGACCAGAAGAAGTTGTATGTCGATCGTAGGAGTAGGCCCTTATTGTATGATGTTAGAGCCCTTGTGTTCTTGAAGGTTTCCCCTCAACATCAGACGTGATGGTTCGATAATGGGAGAAATCCCTCTCATAGGTTCATCAAAGCTTTCGAATTGTTGGGTCATGTCGGAGTAGTGGCATATCAACTGGCATTACCCCCTCAGTTGGAAAGGATCCATGATGTTTTCTACGTGTCCCATCTTCAATGGTATATACATGACTATTCACACTTCCTCTAGTGGGGAATGATGGATATCAAGGAGAACAAGACGTCTGTAGAATGTCCTGTGAGGATCTAGGATCGTGAGGAGAATGTGCTTGGTGAAAAAACCATCCCTTTTGTTTGAGTGTTATGGAGACATGGTGGGCTCAAGGAGCGTTCCTTAGACTGGGAGGCATAGATGTGTGCCCAGTAATCTGAGTTGTTTTGAGTTATGTACTTTTTTTGTACTTTTTTGTTATGATGTGATTCCATGTTAACTATGAAATGTGTTGTTTTCATTATTTACACATTGTGTGTGAAGAGTCTCGATAATGAGATAGGGAAAACCTGATCGCTAATCAAGAGGCATTATGGTGGATGCAGTTAAACCCATGCCGGAGAGTCAGTGCCGCCCAAAGCAGATAGTGTCTTAACATGGAATAAGGGACTCCCTAACCCATATGACTTGACGATATGACCTTTGATTGTTTCTTTGGTTATATGTGGTAGATGAGTTCCCAGATGATGACGAGGTTTACTCATGAGATGTCTCATTCGAGGTGGTTATTTGGACCCCTCTCTTTTCTTCATGTCTAGTTTTAATTCTTGAGGGCGAGAATACATTGAGTGGTATCTGATGTAATTGGTTAGAACCTCTTTTTCCAACACTTTAACAAAAAATACATTCTTCCATAAATTGTTTCCACCAAATGGTGGCATCTGTCATGGTCTCATACTGAAACAGTGGCACCATATACGGTGGCACCATGACCATGTAGCCGTGAAGGTGGCACCGAGTGCATGGCACCGTGACGGTGAAACTGTGTGGGTGGCATAGTGACGGTGGCACCATGTCCATGGAACCGCTTAAGGTGTCTCACCAAATGATGACCCACCCTCATTTCATTTTCAAGATTCCGACTCCTTCCATTCCCTAAACATATATTTTTACATAAAAATTATTTAATTCCCCATTTCAATGATAATTAAATCCATTAAATGATATATAAAATTCTCCATGATCCAAGAAACACTTACCTTACCAAAACATTTTGTTTTTCCTCGGTGTCACACCCTTTCCCCACACAATCAGGTTCCACCCCTTTCATATGTTTTCTTCTGATTAAGGGAAACTGTTTAACACACAACCATTATAGATACCTCTCGATGGAAATTATTAAATGAAAATTAACTACATCATGTGTAACCACCCAACTGTGTAGAGAAACCATGATTCAAAATTAAATAAATAAAAAATTAAATATCTCGTAACTCAATGATCTCACTGTTTTATCTCACGAGATGTCCTTCTTCTTCCTCTTCTTGGATGGGTTAGTTCATCCCCATGGTGTGTTTGGAGTTCCCCTTCCCGATTCTTATGGTGCATCTGTACTAAAGCCTACCTACTATCCCTTAGAGTCCCCATAATTTCTCCCTGGAAAGTAATGCATCCCCAATTCATTTCGCATGGAGATAAAAAACATCAATCATTGATCAACCAAGAAGGGGCTTCCTTCACCTCTCTTTGTAGTGAATCATGAAGGGAGTGAATGATACTATTTCTGTGGGGATAGATGAAACCAAACGATAATGATGAGAATAAAAGGAATTATAAATAATGAAGGGGTGTATTTTATGATGATTTTGGGAACTTTTATATTCATTTATATGATGTAGATTATTCGGGCTTACTTCCATCTAAAATCATGGTCGTTGGTGGTCTTTCTTTGGGTACTAATGAACCCTAGTCTCCATTGATGACTGACTGCCTATAACATGGAAACAAGTTAATCACACAAACTCAATTGATTTAATTGATTCCCAATGAAGAAGAATCCTTGTGTGATCACCCCAGTTAACCGAAAAAAGATGGAAATAAATAAATTTGATAATAAAATATTAAAAAAAGTCTTTCTCTATTTCGGTGATATTTACAGTTGATGATTCAGATGAGACATGGATGGGGATGGGATCCCTTGTTGCCGTGCAGTTGTTCGATTTTTGATGTGAGGCCGTGTGGGGATGTATCATGAGGTTTGGTTTGGTTCCAGTACATCGTGAGATCTTACAGATAACTTTTTTCTTTAGACATTCCAAGAGAACATGCTATGAAATCTTAAATTTTTGTTTGGCTATTTTACATTCCTTGGCAAGTGTCTTTGAAAAGTAGTTTCCTAGTAGTGCATAATTACTTAAATGTAATCACTTGAATATGAAAACCGGAATAGGTTCAATGGGAAATTGGTTTCATGGAATGTGTTATAACATGGTTGTGGTTGTGTTGTTTCATATGAATGTATAGTATTGATGGTGTTTGGGTTGGGCGGGTTTGGAAACCCTAGGTTTGGATGAGTTCTTGCTACTTTTATATATAATTTTAGTTCTTATGTTTCTTATTAATTATATCCCCAAGTTGAGTAATTTGTAATGAACCCTCCATATTTCATGGGGGATGGTGTTTTTTCCATCTCTCCTATGAGTGGATGGTTATTATATCCTTTTCTAGTCCCTTTATCGAGTTCCCCATGATTCATTTGGCCAGGCTATGATTTCCTGAGGTCCATTATATCCCAAGATTCTTCGGGCATGGTGGCTATCAGTGGTTTCGGCCAATGTGTGTGCAAGTATATTGTTTCCCATATGTCATTTTGATGAGGCCAAGGTAGGAATTGCAGTATTTGTTATAGACCAGGTGTTTCATGGCGTGGTAATGGGTGGTTATGGCCTAGGGGTGTGCGGGCAGGGGATGACAGTGGAATTATCGTGAGAGTGGAGGGAGATATTTGACCAATAGGATATCTTCAATAACCAGTGGGAAAGTGGAGGGGGGTACCCAAATATCAATGTGCCATTACTATTTATTTACATGACTAGCGTTATTGGGGGAGTGTGCCTTGGTGAGGTTGGGTGGATAGAATTAGTTTTAGGTGCATCAGTTTTTTCTCCTATTCCACAAGGCATTAAAATTCTTCCCCTCTTGTGCATGACAAGTTTTGGTTTTCTCCAATGAGTATGCATGTATACCCAACCTATGTATATAAACTATTTTTAGGTTTCCAGGAAGACTTTGAGGATAATGCATGACCGTACTAGTTCATACCTTGGGATAGTTATTGATGCCATTTTTCTTTTTCTTCATACATTCCATTTGGGGTTTTCTTGTACTCAAGTAGCATTTACTTTTGGACATGCATGTGTGAATGTTTTGCTTTAGGATTTACTTTTACCTCCAGTTTTGGTGTTGTTTGGATCTATTATCTTATCTCCAGATCCTATTAAATAAAAAGGGTAATGCCTTCCATTTTGTGTGTGATTCTATATCATTGTTGCTAGTCGCCACTCCAGGACCTATTAAAGGCGGGTCTAGGGGGTCATTATCTCCCCCTTCAACTTGTTGATGAAAGAGTCTGACAATTTGTTGTATCTTCTCTCTTCTTCGTGATGGCAGACAATGACACCTTCTCTATTCAAATATTTATGATTTATATTGTTCCTAATAATGTGCCTTTGAATTCATGATGGAATTTTCTCCCCTACAAGAAATTAATATAAAGTATACAAAAAAATTTATTTATATAATTTTTTTTATATTCTACCTCTTTCTATTTTATTTCAAAAAACAAGAGATATTATCTGGGTTTCACTTCTATCCATTTATGGGGACTCCACAATCTACGATGCTCCATTATAGGATAATGCACATACTTGATTAAAATATATATTCTCCTAGGATTTCAATGTAGTTTTTATATGTAATTAATTGAGATCAGAATCCCACTCTTGTAAAAAAAGGTTATATAAATTTTTCACTTACTCCTCCTGTTAATAAATCATTAACAATTCATATTAAAATCTGCATACCATGGAATCATTGTGGAATACTTTTATTGATTGGTCACAAATTTTCTCAATGATCCATTAAGGAAAAATGTAATCCTTAAAATAAGAATCATGAAATAGGAAATAGTTGAATATGCTAAAAAACATTGTATTCAATTCCACTTAACCTACTTCCCTCCACTAAATATTCTCATAATTTATATTTTTTAAAAAACACACATCATGTGAACTCAAAAAATCTATTAAAAACCAATTAGTGAATAAACTTGACCAATGATTTGTGTGATTCATTCCATAGTAAAACATTAAAAAACACCTCTAGATTTAAAACATAACCCCGTATATGAAAGGGAAATTAATATCATCAGTAAATAAAATGGTTCTACACATTATTTAGTTGGTTTCATTGTTTTACAAGGATACCACCTATAGATATAGATCTCCAGTCAATCCTAGATAAATTTTATTTCATAATAAATACTGAGTGTATATCCAATGTGGGAGGGATTAATCTAATGTATCCTATATATTTATGAAACAAATAAGAAAATATAACATCGTAGTCACTTATTATAAGAAAAAATATATAAACAACATTGGTTGTTGCGGCTCCATTATGGAAATATTTTAAATCATCAATATCTATTATCAACTATGAATACATGATTTTGACACCAGAAATAAAACCTGGACATGATTCCCACTATGATTTACTTACAATTGGTCTGATTCACCCTACTATACTCATTTAAATAGAATTCAATCTTTAAATGTACACAATATGTACAACAATAATCCTTAATGGAAACATCTAACCATGTGGTACACTCAAATATATCATTTGATAAAACACCCCAGGGATATTATCACCACCAAAACATAAAATATATTATCAATGGTATTATAATTATAAAATGGGGTGAGGGGACATTAAATAATACTTATCTCAAGGACGATAAAATGATATTATAGACCACAATTTCCCCCAATATCCATTATTTTTAATCAATCATCTTATCTAAAAAATATTTTATATAATAAACCATCATTTATTTTTTCTTGGGATTATTAATTTCTTCATAGGACAAAAAAATCAGCCTTGGGTACTCTTACTATAAACTATATCATAACACATATGTGGTTGGTATTTTTACATTTAAACATTCATTCTTCAATATTTTTCACTGTGTGAGTAATTAACATTTTCAACATATACAATTACATTTGTATATATTATGATATATACATTTCTAGTTTTAAGAACATGTGAACTCATCTTATCACCACTTTCAGTTTATTAATTAAGATAAACTATCAAATAAAATCTATTTTTTATTAGAATAAATTTTCAATCATATATATTATAGTTAACATAATTAATTATTTTTGAAAATTACATTATAAGATCTTACAGTTTTACGATTATCATTACATATCTTTCAGTAATATGTAAATTTTATATTATGGTAAAAAAAATATTTTTTCAATATTTCTACCGACTCCATAGATTCTAATTTAATTCCCTTAAAAATGTAAAAAATAAATATATAACCTAGAATTGAAATGTAAAATCTCATATATCCTTATGTTTCATTAAAAAGAATTTTTTTAGTCACCTCTAATAGGGTCCTTCATGAATATTTTACCAACAGATCCTTCAATTTTCTGTTTTATTAGATCTCTCATGGTTATCTAATTCCAATTTTCCTATGGATACTATTTAATTACATTCTAAATTTTCCCAAGGGTAATATTCATTATGATATAAAATTATTCTATGATTATTGACTAATATGATATAATTACATTATAAATCAATATTTCCTAACTAATCATATTCAAATAACATGTGTAAGTCACTGTTAAGAGTTTGATGACCCTTCTAATTTGATTTCTCCACTTATTTATTCACTGAAATTACCTCCTCTTTGAACTACATATTTATTTATTTAATTATCTTATATGGTATATAATTATCTTCTTTATGATTACTAAAATTATAATTATAATACATTTATTTAGGGGAAACCCTCTCATTCATGGAATCCTACTCATTTACCCTTTCTTTCTTATGAGAAATAAAATAATTGTATATTTTTTTAATAAATTAGGCTTTGTTTGTTATCAAATTTTTCTTTTTGGAATGGTACAACATCTCTCATATTAACCTTTATCTTTTTAACTATCATTGAAATGTGTCCCATCTACATTTAATCAACTTAAATATTTTAAAATTTAATAGAAAAATTGTGAAAATAATTAACATGGGATTCACTATTTTACCATAAATCTGTATCCACATCAATCAAACCCTTGCTCAAGAATATTTCATTGTTTCAAAAAAAAATTTAAAACAATGAGCTGAATTTATTATGATTAATATCCTTAACTATATTTATATTTTATTATTTCATTAATATTTTTAAATCCTCTCTTAAGTGAACAATTTCAAAATTTAGATATAATAAACCCCCATCATCACCAATATATCCATCATATATTTTCAAATTAGGCCTGTAATATAATTTTAATAATCCATAAAAATTCTCTAAAAGATGATTGAATAATCGTTTCAAATCATAAATTTCCCAAAAAAATATATATATGGAATTAATTATTGGTATTTAATGATATTTTTATTTTTTCACATTGTCATGGATGAAACTTAATACCCAAGTGGGATAGAATTAAACACAAAACAATTATATTCAATAAATTCAAAGAAACAATAAATCTAATAAAAGTAATATATGATTTGATAATTCATGGTATCCAATGAGGGATATAGGGTAAAGTTACCCTATTATGGGGATGAATCATGATTTTAAGAATTCTCAAAGTAATCAATATTTCTCACACACTAACTTCCCTAGATTAGTATATCCTCATATTAATTATGCATCACATATTGTTTAACTTAAATATTTATCTGATTATTACACACATATTCCTTATCCCATTATTATTTGTTAATTTGTGGTTCACCAAAAATTGGGTAAACCATGTATTATGTTAAATGAACTATAGTAATGTAATTGAATATAATTAAAGTATTTATTAGTGGTGGTATTGTACTTGGTAACTCCATGGGATGAGGCCAATACCTTTAAAATGTTTTTGACACCCCACTAACTCATATGAAACTCTCCCATTACTTAATATTTATTTTCTCATAAATATATGAATGGATTACTATTATTTTAATAATCCATTATTAATATGATCACCACTATTTTAGTTTCACATGATTTATGATGGTTAATTTCTAGGAAAATATTATTTTATATATATTGGTTGTGAAATTGTTCTTGAAATTTTCAATTATCATCCCATAATATTTCATGTATATATACTTTCTTCATCATTAATGGTTCTCCAAAGAGTGAATGAACTGCAATAAATGTCTAATTTAGCATAAAATAGTAATTCCTTTATTCTAATTCACAACTGACATGAAAATGGTTCTATCTCTTTATAAGAAATTGATATGAAATATATATTTAAATTAACCATCAATAATTCTAAAATAATTATAGAGATGAATATATTCATAATTTTTCACTTATAGAAATATATTTTCATTAGTAAAATAAATAATCAATATAGTTCCATTTTTAAGGATATTTAATTCAACTCATTTATGATGTGAAAGTATTCCCAAAATATCTTATTTTTTATTATTTTCATAGAATAATTTAATAATATATTTTAATTTATCCACATGTGAAACTTATATATTTTAACATAGTAAATAAAATTCTATAACATTATTTACTCTATATTTAATTTCTATCTAATATGAATGATGTTATGTAAATAATGGGACCAAAAAACAATAACACAGTCCCATGATTAAATTTTGAATAAATCTACTTATAAAAGAAACATGGTATAACATACATCACCATGACATGCAATAAGATGAAAACCATATCCCATATATCTAGATAATTTGTTGACAATGATTTCAATAAATTTTTTTGATTGGAAATATCCAATCCATGAAGTCATTTGGAACACTGTTATGAGTAACCTCATTGTTTTGTAATGAAACAAATCGTCATTTCAAATTTCTAAAAAACTCACAACAGACTCCTCATTTAATATTTGATATATTCTGACAATATTTAATTTATATGTTCTTATTAATATGTAATCATTAATAAAACACATTTTATAATGAAAAAGAATTAGAACAATATTATTCATGTTTTTTGAGTGATGATTCACATTATAGGATATTTTCAGTTAGAGTATTAGAGAATTAACAAAAAATTTACTCTTAGCTAGTAAATACATACATTTCAAGTGGACACTTATATTTAGTATCTATTTTTTTGAAAATAACCCGTTTTAAAATAAAATAATATTTATTTTAATGACAGATATAAAATACATTCATCGATGAAAATCCACTGTCATTATAAATATTAAGATCTTTGAAAAATATTTCAAATCATCAGATGAGGACAGAATATCAGTAAGAGATATAAATAATGTAGATCGTTAGTCCTATGAATACATTAAAATCCATTAATTTTTTATCTTTAAAAAATAGTAGAAATTATAGAAAATCATGTTGGTGCCTTTGTAAATCGGTACAATATCACTCTAAAAATACCCATCACATATGGAATACCATATGGTCTAATACTACCTCTGAAATAATAAATGCATGAAAATTATATAATGATGATCACCATTCATATAAGCTATATCAAGATCACCTTTCATTCTTGACCTATAAGGGGCACAATCTTTAGAATTAGTTATATCTGTATCACCCATTAAATGTACTAGTATCAATAAATTTATCATTTAAATATTCAACATGTCACTCATAACATTTCATCTGCATTCACAAGATAATAAATTCGTTTTAAAAAACAAATTTACGTCATTTATAAAATTGATTTTTGAACCAATGTGTCCTGCACCATAATAAAAAATTTAAATGAATATTAGAGAAATAAATTTTTAATAAATTTATGCCCATAAAAATAAATACATAATATTATTTCTAAAAACATTAACATTAAGGAGAAATATTTAGATGAATAAATATTTGAAACACTTAAAACAACGTTTTAGATAAAGAGTCATAAACCATTTTGATCATTCAAATTATAAGATGCTTGAACGTAGAAAATTTTAAAAAACATAAACAACATGAATATTGATAATATGTGGATACTTAATATCATAGATGTGGTATATCATCCTTATAAAAGAATAAAAGTGTATATCATAATTAAGTGTCTTAATTAAATGAGATTGAGATGACATTTATTACCTCGAGTCTGAATCATCTCACATTTTCATTATCACTTAAATAAAAAATTTAGGTTAATTTTCTACATTCTTGATAGACTATTTCATCTTTATTATTATTTTTATTTCTCATAGAAAAACATTATAAAAATTACTTAATTATTTATGTTCCTATTAGATGTTTTTTCGATATTTGGTACTTGAGTCGAAAATTGATGTTTTGCGATATAAATTTTCCATGAGTTTATAAGTACATCATCTCTTGAATAAAATTAATGATATAACTGCAACTTTTATAAAATAATTAATCTTTTTAAATAAATCCATTAATTGTTGTTTTGAAAAATGAACAATGTTATAATCATTTAGACAGTAAGTCTTATGTACCGTTGAATAAAATATTCTATTTTTCATTTTTCATATTGAAAATAAGGTTATTATTATTTTATCTTCCCAGAATTATCATAATATTATTATAACCATAATAATCATTTTTAATATAATTTTATATATCATACAACTGATGTGGTCAATAAAAACATCCACATCTCATTGTGGATTTGATAGTTTACACATATGTGTGAACGAAATTATCATTTTTATATGGATTTAAGGAAACAAGATAGTTGAAATTTTTTATAATAATGATTAATATGTAATTGATATAAAATATTAACATTAATTCAATTATTATAACTAGTTTTGATTGATTCTTATGGAAATAAAATTTGATCGGTTTGTGGAGGTAATAGTTTACACCTAAGCAGAAATTATTTATTCGTATCCAATATAATGGAAGTGGATAAGGATTTTGGTAATGATATTAAAATTACAAAATATTAATATATTTATTATACTTTATATATTATTTCATATGGGAAGAATAATATTTTTTATAGGTTTTATAATAAATTATATAGAAATACATAAAAAATGATTCTGCTTCTTTTGTTGATAACATTTGAAAAACACTATACCATATATATGAAGGATGTACTAAATAATATATGGCCCCATGAATGAGGATGGATAATCTAGAAATAGTTTTTTGTAGATCATTTCTGAACCAAATTGTTCTTGATGTTAGAGTATTAGATAAGAGTGAGTAACTCTTATATGAGAGGAGAGGGCACACTAAAAGATTCATATAATATTTAATTATTTAAAATTATATTTCTAATAGAAATTACTCCGACATGAGTTATGTAGAATAAAATAATATGATTGTTCTAAATCCTGTAAAAAATAATTTTTAGGCATTAATTGAATTTATTTAAAACCTTTTATTTTTGGTTATCCCATTAATTATTTCTTAAATTTTTAACTATCGTAACAATATTTGAAATATTAATAGGATATGCATTTTTCTTATATGGTGGAATTGCACATAAATGAAAAAATTGTAAGATTTAAAAACATAACATTATCAATTTGTAATTTTAAAAACCATTTATTATTATTAAATAATCTTACAATAAATAATTTTTACGAAATATCAATATTTTCTGTTTTAACACTATTAATTTCATTAAATTTAAGTAAAATTACTTTAGAGAGATAACATAAAAAATTAAATTTAATGGACAACTAATATTTAATATTAACATTTAAAATTCCTTTATTGAAATGAATATTTAATTTTTTTAAATATAATTTTTACCCTAAATTTGATTATTACTTTAATAAATCTATTATTATAATGTCATTTTTCATAAATAAATTTAATTATGGAATTCATAAAAATTTTATATAAAATACCTTGATGTAGGTAATAGTTGTAGATTTGTATTAAAAATATAATATCGATGTGATAACAAAAAAACCCTATATTGATATTGTTTTAGTAATTAGAATCATATTTTTAATATTTTTATTTTTACATTAAATAAAATATTATTAATGTCATAATCACACACATGTGTATTAAAAAGACCAAAATTTAATCAAATGTATTGTATTGGTCATCTATAACACATTCATTATGATTAGGAAAAGTGTTATAGTAGTTTTATATTATTAAAATAATATTTTAACCCATCATTTTTTTTGATTTTACCCTTTAATTGTGGTAAATGAAATACTAAACCTATTATCAATAAAAAATTACTTTTATTCTATTAAACCAAATTCTTCATTCTTATTAAAACTATTTATGTTTGTTTTTCTAATTTCAATTCACAGAAGTGGAAAAATTAACTTTAAAATAAATCCTGTTGTTGGACTGAGAAAAGTAATTTTTTAAATAATAGATTCAAATGTTTACATTGTTTTTCTATATAAATATCAAATAAAGTAGATTACATTGAATTAAAAAAATTTAAATAATAAAAAATTAATATGATTATACTATAAAATCAATTTAAAGGATAATGAAATAATATATATAAATTAGAAAAAAAATTGATGTTTTGAATTGAAATGATGTATTTTTTAATATTCATTAATGTATAAATAATAAAAGAAAAATACCAAAGATAATGAAAATTAAATTCTAGTGTCCCAAATCAGAAGAAAGAAGTTTATTATATCAAATATGACATATAAAATTGAGAAAAACAAAATTTAAATTGTGTTTTCAATAACATGTAATAAAAATACATTTATAGAAAAATACTACGTTTATCCAAAAAATTAATGTGTTCTTATATCTTGTTTAGAAAATAAATTTGATGAATTTTAAATAAAATATTGAATTTATATTTCATTAATAAAATACATCTTGAATGATTAAAATTTTTTTGATGTCACATATTTTCATTTAAATAGAATTTTTTGGAAAAAGTCATCATATATATTAAATTGGTTTAAATTTTTATTCATAATACATTTTGTAAACCAAAATTAATTATATAAATATGTGTAAACACAATTTTTATAATTTACTTAATATCATTCATTCACTACATTCTAGTGACTATTCTATAAAGAAAACTAAATATTAAAATATTAATAATATATAATTTTTTTCAATAACTCAGTTTTGTGTACAATGTTTGATTTCGGAGAAACCCAACAGTGTGTGTCAAGTGTGATATCGAACAAAGAGTCCCATTAAAGTAAAATATAATTCATTAATATTTTGGATAAGAAAAATTATTATTTTATTATGGAATGAGATTTTACTTCCCCAATTTTGGAATTTGAGTCATCACAATTTTAATTTTTCGCTCAATAACTAAGGATTCAATTTTGTAAATAATTTAACTAAAATCCCACATTGTAAAAAGTCGTAATAAAACATACACATTTAAAAATATTTGATAGGTACAAAGGTCAGTCAAGATTATATATACTAGTATTCCATGTTGGAAATAATGGATATTGATGATAAAAATAAGCATAATTTTCTGATGGAGAGTAATAGAAATCATGATCAGGAGAATATTGAAAATCAGAATACCATAAACATATGATTGGAGGAACTATTTTTAATTTCATAGAAGGATATTTATTCATAAATTATTTTAAAATACTTTTCATGATGTTGTAGAAATATTAAATTATAATTATTAAATACCTAGATAAATATACTTACCGTCAAGTGGAGTATCAAAATTTTGATCAAATTCAAACACTAACTAATCTTTTTCATAAAATTATAAATATTTAAGGGGTATTATTTTATTCTAGAAACACTTAAATAAACTTATAAATATCCATATAATCCAATAATGATAAACTATATATTTATGCTACCTGTAATCATTACCCAAAACCAATATGGTAAGGATAAGATAATTCACTGAAAACAATTAAACATTTGATGAAAAAAGAAACTTTTAATCGTTAAAATTAAATTGTAATATCAAAAGATCTACATAGACCATTCATCACATAGCTAACCCTACTAATCATCAAAAATTTTATAACGAAGATTAAACCCCATAAATATGAAGGATTTATGAAAATAATCATCCTAGTCATTTTCTATCATTTATCTCCAAATAACATAATTCACACTTACTGTCTCATAGGAAAAAGTAATTTCATTAACACATATTATCTATGATAAGATAATAATTTCTATAAATAAATTAATTTATATTTGTCCAAAAAAATATATTATTCCAAAATAAAATTCCATCATTTTTACCCAAATAAAATCTCATAGTATTGTATTTATCTTAATTATATGATGTTCCAAAAATAGTGAACATCTTCCAATGTGACATTTATCACAAAATCACTAAATAATTTTACAATAATAATGATATCAATTTGATAAATGATATATTTCCCAAAATCAACATATCGAATGATTTAACGAAAATAATGAATTGAACTAACCAGGGAATTCATGCCGGCTACTGGTTGGGGATAAAAAATTTTCATACTTTGATTGTGGGTTCGATTCCTACACCATTGTCTGACCTGATGGGTTGTCACATAGATTGCTTGTTATCTTTTTTCTAGATCTATATAAATTTATATCATCCAAAAAATAGTGTAAAATTCTTAAAATAACTGTATCATATATTAACATAAATTTTTATATAATAAATTTCATTTTACATTAGAAAAATCAATAATCCCATATTACCAAATAAAATAAATGTCTCCAAAATACAGTTAATCATCCATAAATTATGGAACACAACTTTATAGAAGTTATTTATAATACATTGATCTAATGATCATCCTTAAAATTATAAACTCATATTATATATTAATCTATTAAGAATACATCACTTTCCATAATGTTATCTAATCCATCCTTTAATACCAAATATAAGGTTCCATACATAGAAATATATTATTCTAGTTTTTTTAGATAGAATTCACGTTATTGGATCATTTCATTTTAGAGTTTTATAGAATTAGGATAAAAAATGGTTATATAGTAATGACAAAAATTACAATTAGAAACATATTCTCAATATCTATTTTTCACCAATAGATATCATTTTAAAATAAAACATGATTTTTTCATGAAACGTATCCAATACATTCATAAAGGAATCTTATTTCCCAATACAAATCATAAGACTAGTGAAAAATTATAAAATTGTTGAATGAGAAAAACATATCAGTAATGGACACAAATAAAGTAGATCATTAGTCCCGTGACAACATGAAACCCCATTAAAAACATTTTCCTAAAAACTTAATAGTAAGAATAGTAATCATGTCTATTACATGGGACATAATTACCTTATCACTATTTCAATCACCATTAAAAATGTTTTAACCATACATGAAACTTCCACCTCCTTAATACCCAAATAATTAGAGGGATATAATGGGGATCACCCTTAGTTTAATCTATATCTGGCTCACCGTCCTTTCATGATCATTAATAGACTCAAAATTTGTATAAGCTTCATCGGGATAACCCATAAAATTTCAATGTTCCAACACATATAAGATTTTATCTTTTATCATTTAAATCATAAATATTTATATTCATTCTTATGATAACCAATGTATTTTAAAAAACCTTTTTAAAACATTTATAATAGATATTTTTGAATAAATTAGTCCCATACAACATTGAAACATTTAAAAGAATATTAGATAATTAAAATTTTAAAACAATTAGGTCTATCTAAATAAATCAATAAATAATTTTGAAAACATGGACATGAATGAGAAATATTTAGTAGAATTAATTGTTAAAACAATTTAAATAATGTTATTGTTAATGAGTTTCATTCAATAGTGTACATTCAAATTATAAGATATATAAAAGTAGAAATTTTTACAAAACATTACATAATATTATTATAGATAAAATATGGATTCACAAAGTCACGGGGAATGTATATACACTTTATGAAATAAAAAAGTTTATTTCACAAAGAAATGTCATATTGAATGCAGATTGATTCAAAATCTCTTACCTAGATTATAAATCATCTTCTATGTTCTCTGTCATCATAAATAATAAATGTTGGATAATTTTATATACACGATAACATTTTTAGTTATTATTATTATTTTTGAATAAATTATACTTTTTAAATCTATGCATTTCATATGGTTATTTAAAATGAACAAAATTATAATCATGGAGACGATGGGTCGTACGTACACATTAAAAACACTTTTAATATTTCATTAGTCCATATCTAAATATATAAATATTATTTTATATATAGATGAATGATAATAATATTATTAAAATCATAATAACAATTTCAATATACTTATATATATACTACATGTGATGTTGTGAATAAAAATGATTCTCTTCGCTTCATGGAGGTGATAGTTAACAATGTATGCACGAACAACGTTATAATTTTAATTTGCATGAATGGTAAAAAAAAATTGAAATATTATTTTATTATAATGATTAATATGTAATTTACATCACATAACAATATAAATACCATTATTATAACATGATATGAGTGATGGCTATGGAAAACAAAATATATCAGCTTGTGGTGTTGATAGTTTACAGGTAAGCACAAATGATTAATTACATTCTGATTTAATGGAAGTAGAGACTGACATAGGTTATCATATTATAATAATAAAAGTTAAGAATATTTGGGATACTGAGTATATTATTTCATATTGTTTGAATATGACTTGAAGGTATTTGTATAATAATCAAAATAAAAATACTCAAATAAAATAACACCTCCTCTTATGGTGATCACCACTGAAAAACATCATTACACCTCTAAGAATTGTGTTCTGACTAAAATAGTTCCCCATGAATGAGGGGAGGGATTATAATAGAGGTTTTTAAAGATATCAGTTGAAACAAATAGTTCTTGAAGTATGATAATTTTAAAATAGTGGGTATCTTTTTATAGGAGATAGGAGGGGAACCCTTCGAAACTCTTAAAATATTATATTAATAGAGATTAAATTTTTATTCCAAATGACGCCAACCAGAGTTATGTTAATGGAATATGATTATTTATAAAAATAATATCATCCAATAAATTTTAGAATATTATAGATGTTACTTGAAGAATTATTTTTTCAGTTGACCCTTACATTTTCTCATTAAATTTTAATTGTGGTAACAACATTTAAAATACTAAAAGGATATAAATTTTACTTATATGTCAAAAATTTATAACAATTATTCATATAATTAACTTATAAAATTGATAATTGAAACGTTTTATGATTTCTATATTTTAATTATTTTTAAATAATATATATAAATATTATATTAAAAAAATATCAATAGTTTCAATTTCGACACTATACATTTTTTTTGAATTTAAAGAAAATTAAATTATAGATATAACCTAGAAAAAATCCCATTAATGGACTCATATTATTTCAGATTCACAAAGAAAATATGAGGATTGTATAAATTATTTAAAATTATATTTATTTTAATATTACCAGTATCATTAATTTGATTCTTCATTAGAAAGTTTATTATTTCATCATCATTCTATCATAACTAAATTAAATTATATAATTCAAAATAAATTACCATTATTTTTTTTGAAATTTTTTAATTTTTATAATTAATTATAGTAGATGTTATCTATTATATAACCCCATTTTAAACTTTTATTAGTAATAAGAGTTCGGTTTTTGGTATTTTTATTTTTATATTAACAAAATGTTATTTATATCCTAACCACAACCAAGTGACTTTAAACATCCATAAATTCATCCCATGAATTGTAATAGTCATCCATAACTCATATAATAAGATTATGATAATTTTTTGTGTATTTTTATGTTATCATAATATTATTTTTACCCTTATTACCAGATTTACATTTAAACCATAGTAAATAACATTATAATATTAATATTCATTAAAATGTATTTTGATTGTATTAAAACAAATTTATCATACTTATTAAAATAATATAGGTTAGTTTTTTAAAATGGTATTAACATTAGAAGAAAAATTAAATTTAAAATTATTCTCATTGTCGAAATGAGAAAACATGTTTTAAAGTAAGGTGTTGAAATGTTCACAAAGTTTATCTATTTAATTTCAAAATGATATTTCATTCAATGAACACCATTGGATGAAATTATAAATAAATAATCTATTTATAGTAAACAAACTGTAATATAATAATCTCAAAATATAAATAAATTTGACGAAATGGAAATTTTGAGTTAAAATGTAGTATTTGTCAATATTCATTAAAAAAGAATTTTATCAGAAAAGATAAAAAATTCATCCAAATGAAATTTTTATGTCCGTATTAGAAATAAGAAGCTAATTCATTCAAATATAACATAAAAAAGTGGATAATACTAGATTAAAAAATCAATATCAATCAAATTGAGGTAAAATTTCATTTAAAAATATAATTTTTTATCTGAAAAATTTACTTTTTTATATATCATGTCTATAAAAGTCATAGTATTATTTTTAATGATTTTTTTGAATTTATATTTCATTAATGAAATATGTCAAGAATGATTTTATAATATTACTAACTCACTTGTTTTCTTATAAATACATTTTTTTTCTTAAAAACACATCCTTTATATAATATTAGTGTTTATTTTAATTTATAATTTAATTTTCTAACCAATGAATCATTAAAAAAACATTTCTAAAACATATTTTCCTAATTTAGATAATAAAATTAATTCCCTCTATTCTAATGACTATTAAATAAATAAAACATAAAATAATAATTTCAATGATATATTATTTTTCTGTATAACTCAGTATTGTGTGCGACATATGATTTCGGAGAAACCAATTGTTGTGTGTTTAGTATGATATCGAAAATAGAGTACAATTAAGGATAAATTTAATTTCTAAATATAAATATATATTCCATGGTCATAGTCTATAATTTCTTAAGATGTCACACCACTCAACATCTCGAGTTAATACTCAATAAAAAATTATCATGGTAATAAACCATTAAAATATCACTTGTTATTCTGTCACACTTCCACATTTAAAAAATTTAATTAAAGATGTGAAATTATTAATACAAATCATTTGTATTGAACTGACCATTAGGAAATTTGTATTATCCTTCTAAGGTTCATAGATAAAACATAAAACTTTCATAAATGAAAATCACGAATTTCATGAAAAAGTTTCATGTACCTTATGATATTGTGTGAATCAAATAATTTTTTCTATCATCCTCATAATGTTTTTGGTTGAAACCATATATAACTATACATAAACCATATATATTTATCTAATCAAACATATAAATTTTTGAAATAAATCATATAGTGATATAAAAAAATTGACAATACATTCCAAATGTGACTTCCTTGACTTCACTAAAAAATTATCTTATGATAATATGTCAATCATATGATCATATGAGGAAACCCATAAAAAATTACTTCACAAAAATCCAAAATCTATATAGAATTATGTTGAAAAAATGGATTATACTATATCAAAAAAACAATATCATAAACAATGTAAATTATAAAGAGTTATAAAAAAAATTATGTTAAATTAAATGTTGAAAAAACATTTATCTTAAATCTAAACCCAAATAGATATATTTTTACATAAAATTTATTTTTAGAAAATGTATTCTTCTATATTAACAATATAAATTTAGGAATATGATAATTTTATATATTCATGTTATTAAAATACTAAATTGTCTATATCTTTATTAAATTCAATGAAATAAGATTTAATGATATATATAGATCCAAAATTCACATTTAATATAGTTCTATTTAAAAATTTATAATTAACCATAATCATGTTTTTTTGAAATAAAATATATGGTTACTAAAATATGATTACTATTTCAATAAATTAATTATAACATTTATTATGAAACTAAATTTGTAAATTTAAATTTTAATATAGTGTTGAATATAAAAATTATATAAATACTAACTAAATGGAATATATTAATTTAATAATAAATATGTGTGGAAAATAATAAATTAAAATTAATTAAGAATTTTTATTTTATAAATAATTTGTATAATAATATAAACAACATAATTTATAAAATTTAAAAGTAAAAAACATTATATATATAATATATATAAATTTTAAAAAATTGAATTTGTAGTTTCCTGTATTCTATGATAATAAGGTTGTGGATGTAAGGAAATATAATGATATGTCGAATCACTATGAAGTAGTAATTTTTTTCACCATGTAATGGTAATTTGTATCACCATGTAATTATTTGTTGAGTCTCTACATCATTGTCACATTGGCTTCGTAATGGTAAAAAACCAATGTGTATGGATAAAAAATATCCCATCTATGGGTAGAACCATTGGCTATGTAAGTGTCGTGAATAATATATGAGTGTTCTAACTTTACTCCCGTAAGGGTAAAATTCCCAATACATGGGATTTGTATGTTTATATTTCACTTTTACGAGGCTACAGTAATATATCAATCACATTATTGAGTCTATGTATTTGGTGAAAAATAGTTACTAAAGGGTATTTTGTTTCAAACAGAGCCACATTAGGTGTATATTATCCCACACGTGATGGTAAAAAAACATAAAATTGTTTAGGTTTTCTCTATAGGGAATGCTTGAAACCATTGTGAATGTAAAATTAAGGCCATATAAATGTATGCATGGGATCAACATTAATCCTACTATATTGGATCTTCATTTTCCTACAGGAAACCTATATATAAAATCAGTATATATATATATATATTAAATATTCTATTATTATATCAGCATATATTTTATTTTTATTAAGAAAAAGTTCTAGGATTAGTGATACAAGAAAATAATAGTAACAACATCATTTAAAAAATAATATCACAACACATGACATGGTAATAGTTATCACCCTTCTATGTAATCTAGAAAAGAAATCAACCACTCTTTAATAATAATGTTTGTTGGATTATAAATAAATAAATAATTTGAATCATCTATTGTGATGAGTTTTGTGGTCTTATATTAGTAGGATAGTGATATAAATTATATTTTTTTTTGAAAAAATAGGTGTAAATTATATTTTAATAAAATAAAGAATATGAGAATGAGGAATAAGTCTGTGATATAACTATTTTTTAAATTAGATTAAATTGAAAATGATACCTAATTAAATATAACATTTCTACTGGGTTTCGTATAAATCCCTATTTTAATAATCATATATTCATGTGAGATATGGAATATAAACAAGAAATAATGTATGCTTTTATAAGTCAACATTCAATAAATTGATGTTTAATAGTAGGAGTTCAATTATATTCATGCATTATGGTACGTAAGAAAAGATTAAATTAAATTTCTATTTTCTAAAACTATTATTTATAAGGTGTATTATTTTAAACATGTATCTTCAGATTTAAAGGAAAATCCACTTGCACTGGTAGTTTCATTTTTCATAAACTCCTATTTTATGGGTTGAAAAACCAGGTTTTATGTGAAATATATTTTCAAAATAATTTTTTTTCTAAACGATTATTCATAAGAAATATTGTATTATGAATTATAATTTTATGTTTTTGGAATTACATTGAATTATACAATAGAGTATAGAACTTGTTTTTTCATGTGTTAAATGTTCGTTAACATTTACAGATTATATTGTTTAGTATATTTATTTTATATCCATTCTCTATATTTATCATAGAAATAAAATATAAGATATAAAAATAGTTTTTATTTTTGATATACTTTTTATATATGTAATTATTAATTACTTATAATCATTAATAAATAAATTTTTTTATTTAAGGTAACTTTGTATATTTTTACTAGACATGTAATTATTTTCCACATCGAAAATAAAAATCATTTTATAAAATGTTCATTTTGATGGATTTATAATTATTTCGATAATAATTGAAAATATTTTTATTTATGTTTTGGATCTTTGGTGGTAATAATGATAAATAATAGGGAATGATTCGATAATCAAAAGGGGAATTTGTCCAAAAATATATTTTTAGACATAAATATTCCACGAGCCCGTAAGGTCTTCATAATGTTTCCCATTAATCATTATATTCGTAAATGATTTATTTTTTTCAAAATTATTATTATGACTTATCATTGGAAAAATTTCAGATTATTTTAAAAGTTTTTATATTTCATAAAAATTTATGTTCAGTATAATATTTCTTCATAATGTATTTAAATTAAAATCTTATTATGATTTTTATAACATTAAATTTATTTTTAGGGATAATTATGTTTTTATCAAATGTTATGTCTTCCTAAAAATATATGATAAAAATTGGAATGTTTCAAAAATAATTGATATAGGATTTTAAAATGGAAATTATTTCACCACAAATTTTAAAATTGTTTAAAGTGAAATTTTGTTTCTACCCCAAATTTTTAAAAGATTTTTCCAAAGTTTAGTTTTGAGTTTACGATCAATGTTGAATCGTCTCAACAATAATTCAAGTACATGTGATTCCAAATTAGTGTTCATATATATTGTATAAACTCTGTTAAGTTTGATGAGTTCAAAATATTATAATAATCTAAACCATAAAAGTCCATGTTTATGTAAAACATCCAATTTTTTCTTTTTATTTTGATTGTGACCGATGGATGAAATTGGGACCTAATTATTGTTATCGAATATGATAATATATATATTTTTTAATTACTAGACCTTGTATTTTAAGGAATATTTCTGAAATTTGTAATTAGAGTAGAGTTTGGACAACATTATAGATTATGATTATTATAGTTAAAAATATTCATTTCTTATTGAAATATTATATGTAAATTGTATGTGGATGATTCTTTTGTTATGACAGATCAAATGATCCTCATTTTCAAAATTATTTTTCACAATTATGTTAATACAACATTTTTGTTTAGTATGTGAATAATTCATGGTTTATTAATTTAATAAAATTTTTATTTTACAGATATATGTTTAATGTTATTAATAACCTTTATTGTTTCTTTTTATCATAGATGATGATGTAATTGAGGATAATTTTGAAATTATGTGTTTGAAATTTAGATTTTAAGGAAGTATCTTCATTAATTGGGTAAAATGAACCCTCATGAAAATTCTAGTATTAATTTTAAATAAATTCTTTTAATACGGATTATTCCAAAATTAAAAAAAATAAGATATATTTTATCAAAAAAATTCAATTATAATGTGGAATTATGTCATATAAATAAAAAAAAATTTAAATTATTTAATTTTAAATTCATAATGATATAATTATATAGTTGTACATTTATTTTTCTTATTTTCTTTGAACTAAATTTTAGTTAATTGTTTTAAATGACATTTCACAATAAATTATAAAAAAATTAATAAGTTATACATGACCATATATTTTGTATTGAAATAAAAATTTTGAATACTTAAATGTTGGTAATATGTTAATTAATGACTAAGAGATTATTTAGTGATATTTAATTAACAAAAAAATATCAATGTTTCATTACATATAAAAAAATAATTTAATAAGGTGTAAATGGAATAAAGTAATTATATAATATATGTGAGTAGAAAATAATAAATCAATGGAATATAAGATTGAAGAAATATTAATATATTTGTAAATATATTCTATAGTAATTTATTTTTAAATAATATTTAATAATATTCTCGTTGTAGAAACAAAATTTATGTAATTTTAATTTCAAATTTCATGTCTAGTTTTAATGTAGTGTCATGGTATTAATGTTGTTTATGGGTATGTTGTATCACAATGTGATAATAATATATATAATTTTGTAAAATTATGTTATGAATCTATCTAATAGTCACAACGACTGCATTATGGTACACACCCACAATGCAATTATATGATAACTCCAATGTAATTGTTACATTAATCATTATTTAAAGGTCTGTGCCCTTATTTAATGGTGCTAATCTAGCTCAGGTATGTTTAACACACCCAATACTTGGGATATATATGTGTATCCCCCAAATTACCAATGCTACCAGAGGATAGCCCACAATTTATAGAGGTTATGTAAGGGTAGAAAAACACTCATGTAATGGTATATTGTTTTGTAGAAATGCTCAATATGGGTTTCCCATCCCTCCCATATGGGTAAAAGAAACATAAAATATATTATATATGGTTCAAGAGGTTTATTTTAAATACTATTTAAATGAAAAATTAATTCCATGTAATGGTAATTGTTGTCTCAAATTTAATCATAAAAAATCACATCATCTTCATCCTCACATGATGAACCAAAATAAAACATAATAATATATATAACTAATTTCATTATATTATCAAAATATAATTCATACTTGATGAAAAAGGGTTATTAATTTATAAAATACATTCCCTCTACATCATCAGGTACTAATATTAAACATGTTTTATAGGCCAGAAAGACTCAACCACCTTGAAAGAGTCATGTTCCATGGTTTATGGATTATTAAATGATAAAAACAATCTATATTATTTATCGATTTTTTATATCATTATTATATTAATAAAACATATATATTATATTATGATATCTATAAATGATAATTTTTCAAATAACCAAAATTAATCGAATGGGGAACAAGTATTCAAATATAACGATTATTTAAAAAATGATATACTGCAATGGATTGATATTTAAAGAGATCCATTTCTTCATAATTTAATTGACTTATGATATTATCCTTATGTATTCATTTTACTGAGGGAAACTAGGAAATAATAAATGTTTGATATTAGGATCCTACAATCATGAAATGATTTTCTTCTGTATAAGTGTTCATGTCTATTAAATATTAAGATAAAAAAAATATATTATTAAAGTATATATAATAAAACCCATTATTAATATTGGATATTTTTTAAAAATTCAAATTTAAAATTTCAAGGAAAATATATTTTGTAAGGAAAATTAATTTAGGAAGAAATCGTATTTTTGGGTTATCAAAACACTTTTTTGTATGTAAAATATATTTTCAATATTATTTATTAATGAACACTTATTTTTAAATATATTTTTTATGAATTTTTTAATTGTATTAATATCATTTTACATATGGTTTTATAGAGTATATGAGTTAATATTTCATCTCTAAATTATTCATTAAAATTTATTTATGTTATTAATTACTATAATTTCTTTATGGAAATGCACTCAATTTATCATTAACATTCAATATATGATGATATATTTTTTTTAAAAGAATTTTAATTTAAAAGTTTTACCAATTAATTTTCATTATTTATAATATTTACGATTTCAAACATTTCATTTAAGGAAGAATTTGATTTTTTAGCAGATATATAATTATTTTACAATCTCAGAAAATTAATTACTTATATGTAATATTTTAAATCTTATTTAAATGTATTTATTATGATAATGGAATGATTTAGAAAAATGCTTGATTTAAAATATATCCCATAAGTACTAGTTATTATTATGGAGAATGTAGTGTGAACCAATAATATCAACCAGATGTATTCTGAAATTTGATGATTATAAATTCAATATTACTACTGATCAAATACTTTTTGTAATATTTTCCAAGTACAATTATATTCTATAATGTTAAATTATTTTTAATTGTAATTTCAAAAATAATCCCACTATAAATATTTATTTATTTAAAATGATATAATATATTCCAAAATAATTCGTTTTAAAAATACCATATATTTTAAAATAATTGAAAAGTGTCTGCTATTATGGATTTTGAAAAAGCTAAATTTCGGTTTAGGGAAAATTACAAGTTTTATCAAATATTTTTTCTCTATAAAATTTTTATATAAAATGATACTTTTATGAAAACAAAATTTTAATATTTTTTGAAGGAAATGATTAGATATATCATATTAAAACCCTGTAATAATCAATAATGTTATAACAACCTATTTAAAAATAATTTTATCATGTAAAATTTTGAGTACAATATAAATAGTGAGTAATTTAGATTAAGAAACCTCTTCATGTGATGATAAATTAGAGATCCTATAATTTTTTATGAACTCTAAGATTATTATTAATAATTTTTAATCCTATAATACTCTAGACCAAAAAGTTTATTCTGTATATATGTGATATGTTTTTTTATTTCCATGTTTTAAGTTATCAATTTTTAAAATCGAGTTAAAAATATTTTTATCAAATTTAGAATTGAATATATATTTTTAAGATCAGAACTAGTATTTTAGGATCACTATTATCAAATTTGATATTATAGAAAAATTTATGCAATATTATAAACTATGATGGTATTATTTATATATTTTTTATTAGTATAATTTTAGGGATAAGTCAATATGAATAATATTATTCTTTTAATTGTGATATCTAGTGATCATAAATTTCAAAATTTTGGGAGACATTTATCATAATATGAACTGTATGATTGGTATTTTTTTTAAAGGAAGTTATTATTTAAGGAATAATCCATAATTTCTATGGTCATATGATTAAATTTATTAATGAACATTTTGGCTTATTTGGTATTTGTTGTTTAATTTATTGAAATAATTTTGAAAAACTATATTTATTAATGAAAAATTGGGGGATGAAATTAATTTATGGGGTATAATATAATAGATAAATATATTTATTATAAATATAATTGAAATAAACATTAATAAATTTTTTTTGTTTCATAATTAAAATAAAATAGGATATATTTTTATATAATGTATTATTTTCAAAAATAATTTCATTCAAATAAAAAAATTTATTTTTGGAACAAGTTAATTTAAAATATCAAATTAATTAAAATAATAATATATCATTATTTTTATTATTTAATGATAAATTATATAGAAATATTTTAAATAAACAGAATGTCACTTTAAATATGAGGACATTTCAATATTTATTCTTCTGTATAATTTTTCTTCATAAAAAATATGATTACTAACATATGGATAATATTTTAATGATTATCTTCTAAAATGTATGATGATATTGGATTAAAAAATATAAATTACTATGTAATGTTTTATAAATAATATATATATATATATATATATATATATATTATAATTGAGTAAATAGAATATATTCATATTAAATTAAATGTGAGTGGGAAATAATACATTAATGGAATATAAAAACTATATTAGTTTATAGTTTTTTAATTACAGAACATAAGATTTAATTTATAATTTTTAATATTTAAAAATTTAATATCTCTAGAAATAATTAAATGTGTGTATATTTAATCATTATTTTAATATCATTCATGATGGTATGGAATAGGATTTTAGGCTATATTAGGTTATGTTGTCTAAATACATCAGGTTAATTTGTATCTCTTTATAATGTTATGTTATATCACATTGTTAGGGTATGTTCTATTGCTATATAATTTTAGGTTGTACGACTATGTAAGGGTTTCACATGCTATTCATATAAGGCCCCTTCTTTAAAGAGAACATAATCATTGTTTTTAGTCAAGAAATTACCATTTTTATCATTAAGTAAAATTTCATGTTTAGTGTTTTATATAATTAGATCATATTTTATAAATAAAATTTCACATTCATAGTAATTGATACAAGTATATAGAATACTTTTCGTCCAAAGTATAATACTTTTAATATAAAATATAATATCTTATTGAAAAATCATCATAACATTCATCTTGACTTACTCCTTTATCTTACACAACCTTATGTCTTTTGAAAAATTGTTAAAATCATTGGATGAGATAAAAAAACCTTGTAATGGATATAAAAAGAAAGAAGTAAATCATTATCACATAAATACTTATAAATTCCCAAATTTATTTCAAAAAGTTACACATTTCACCCACAATACATAAGGTCACTAGATTACTGCATGAAATCATAAAATCCTTTTAATAATCAATATATAAAATAAATAATAAAGATATCTTGTGGCATCAATTCCATATAACTATTATAATATGTATCAAGGATATGATGGGAGTAACATCTAATGTTCCATTTAGAATACAAACATCATTGTATTCTTGTAGTATCATCAGAGAATCTGAACTTCGTTAATCATATTGAATACCCAAAGTATTAGAGAAATATTACGGGAAAACCAACCTCATTTTTATCAGGTAACCACCCATATTTCTGACAAATTCTCAAGAAATATAATGTAATCACAGTACATAAATAATATTTTTTTGGGAATATAAAATTTTTACTTTGAAATTAGTTTTACAAATTTAAGCAATCAAAAATAGAAAAAAAATTATTTATAAATACATGTGTAAACATATAAATGAAGAAGAAAAATATTACATAAAATGAGGATAACACATTAATTCTATATACATTATGAAAGCATTTTTTCAGATATTGTACAAATAGTCGAAATAGTAACTGTTTAAGAAGTTTGTACAAGAATGTCCCTTACCTTGAGTTCAAGTCATCACATATAATATTTTTCATACAAAATAATAAAAATAATTTAATTATCAGTATTCAAGACATCTTTTTGGAGTAAATTATTACATTTATATCACATATAATTATGTTATAACAATTACATAATTATTTATGTTTTTATTAGATGATTTTTCCAATATGCAGTACTTTAGACCAAAATGAATATGTTATGATTTCAAAATTAAAATTTGTCATAATTTAAAAATCCAAATAGTATTATTAATGTAATTTTAATAACTTTTATAACCCAAATATGATTTTAAATCCGTTCATTATATATTTATATGAAAAATGAATTACATTACAATCATAGAGAAGGTTTTCCATGTGTTGTCATATGTAGCACTTCTATTATTCCTTGATCATAATGGAAAGACGATAATAATAATTATATATATATATACACAATTATGATAATATAGTTAATATAATATTAAAAAAATCATATGAATAATACATGGGATATGGGGAAGAAAAATAAATCATATTATAATGTGGGGGTGATAGTTCCCACACACGCACGAACAAAATTATAATTTTTATGTTCATCGAAATGTAAGAATGTAAATGGGATATAAATCTTTAATATTGATAAATATGTCATTATTATAATATATAAACTTTAATTCCATCATTATATCCAATATTGAGAGATGATGATGGATAAAAAATTATATTGAATCGTAGAGTTTATAGTTCACTAGTACCCACGAATAATTAATTATTTTCCAATGTTATCGATGTTGATATTGACTTCAGTGATGATTTAATAAGAATAAAATATTAGTATATGGTTGATAATTTATTTATTATTTCATCATTTTGGAATATGATTTCATGTATGTGGAAGACTAAATATAGGAGAAACACATAAAAACGATACATTTCCTTCAGAAAAAATCCTTCGATAAAAACCTGAACACATCAATGTTATCTGTTATGAAATAACTAAGAGATCAATAATGAAAGGATGGATTTTATGAATGTATATATTACGATCTAGGTCAATCCCAAATGGTTTTTTGGATTTATGAGAAAATAACAATGCATTTCCTAATAAAAGAGAGGATAGTGGAACTCTTATTAATTCATCCAATTATTAAATTAATCTAGATTAACTTTTCACATCATAATAGATCTAATGATATTTATTTAGATTCTAAAATGATTATGAGACAAAATAATACCATTAAAATTTTATAAAAGTTTTGATAATTTTTAATCATTATCTTTTTTGATTAACCCTTTTTAACATTTTAATGTGATATCATGTTATTTACACATTATGTGTAAATATAATAACTATAAAATGAGAAAATAAAACTTAAAAATTAATTAATTAAATTTTTAGACTTATCTAAATTAGTTTGATGAATGTTATATTGTTAGTAATTTTATATCATTTAAAAATGAACGTATATTTTATGATGTGACTATTGTCAATTTTGATTCTATTCATTTATTGACATTTCAAAAATATAATAATGACTGGATATATTAAATGAAAATATTTTAAAACATCAATAAAATTTCAAATACATCCATAGAGATTATCAATAATATTAGTAATAACAAATTTTATTTATTTTATTTATTTTAATATCATTTAATTAATATTTCCTTTAATTAAATAATTACTACTTCATCGTTTTATATGATTTTAATTTACGTATTTCATCCCAAAATTTTTAAATAATGTACCATTGTCAAGATAAATACTTTTTAATTAAATTAATAATTACATAATAATTTATATTTTATGTAGCCTCATATAAGAAATATTTTACTAGTTATAATAAAAAATGTGACAAAATTGAATTTTCATTGAATATATTATTATATGATCATTAATTTTATCCATACGGGTCCAATAGATCAATAAATATACACAATGTTTATGTGAATCAAAACATTTACAATGACATTTTTGAATGATTTAGAGTAATTTATAATATTATTTCTACCCTTAATTGCTTGATTTTCCTTCATTGTGGTAATACATTAATTACTTAAGATAAAATTCATACTTTGAAAAATTATTTTAATCCGATTAGATCATAAAGATTATAATTTTAACATACTTTTATGTCATTTTTCCAAAATTCAAAAAACATAATAACTAAAATTAATTAAAAATTAATAATGTTGTTGGATCGAGAAAATGTTTTTTCAAAGTTATAAAAAGATCATAACATCACAATTTTTTTATATCATATTACAATATAAAATTTATTCCAATTAACTATATTTAATTAAATGATAAGATATTAATTAATTATTCCTTAAAACCAATTAAAAATGTAAATTTAATTTTTAAATAAATTAGATGAAAAATAAGTTTTGATAATATATTTCTTATTATTCACGATTAATCAGACGTTTTATATTTCAAATTTATAAAATAATTGTAATTTCTTATATAAAAATTATGAAATGTTTGCGAATTTATATTTAAAAATGGTTCTCCATCAAAGTTTGTCAAAACCATTTGTAAATATTATAGCTTTTTCTTCTAAAATTAGGACAAATTCATATTTTAGCACTTTAAAAATTAGCATATTAATGTAAAAATATCTAATAAACATGTGAAAAAAGAATATATATTTTTATATTCATTCCCACTAATCGAAATTCAATAATAGAACTACCTATTACCATAATAATATTAATAACATATTATTGTTCAGTATAAATTAGTCTCACGTGCTATGTAAGATTTCAGAAAAAACTCATTATTGTGTGTTGGGTATGCTTTAAGGCATAACATCCCCTTTAATGTAAAATTACTATCTAATTGATTACTATTAATTAAAATGAACAACTATTATTCAGTACTTACCTTGGATGTTACGAAATTCCACATATTTTAAAATTATATCCATCTAGTTTAATTAACAAATCAAATAAGTGGGGGAATTCTTCACTTATTGCAATTTCAGATTCAAATGTTTCCTCGAATTTTTTTTTGCTTTTTACATAGAACATTAACATGATGAATCTCTTTATTCTGTAACACTTTCTCTCTCCATGCAATAACATGAACCGATTTTTCATCATAAGAAATATTCTCTTCTAACTGAACAACTATTATTCAGAAAATATGACCTAGATCCACCATATACTTCCAAAAATTTTAAAAATGAAATACATTTATTCTTAGGATAAAATTGTTTTTCAATCATTTATATAATAAACTAATCACAACTTATAAGTAATTTCATAGGGTCTAAAAAATTTGGACTCTACAATCCTTTCATACCAAAAGATATAAAACTTTTCCATAGAGAATCACTGAGAATTACATGATCAACTAACTCAAAAGAAATATAATTCCTCTAGTTATCCACATAACCGTTGTACCACCTCTGATCTATTCTACTGTGTCACTGGATCAGTTGAACATTTTATTATATTTCCTCCACCCACTCTTGTCTCAACTACTTCCTTTCCCTAACATCATTTCAAAATGTTGGATTTCGACACTGCTTTCCATATATTGCTTCAATTTATACCATCTATATTGTGGAAAGAAATTTCAATAAAATAAAGATCAACTAAGTATGTTTGTTGATCACATAATCCATGGTAATCATTTGACTGGGCATATAACATGTTCTCCATGGTCTGTGTTGTCTATTATAAAATCCCATCTGATTAAGGATAAAAAGTTTTATTAATATTTATTTTAGTAAGAAATGACATTTAACGTACTGTGCATAATTTATAAGTGATCTTGGGATCACGATCAAATACAATAGATTGAGGAAGTCCATTTAACCTAACTAGGTAATTATGATACATTTTAGAAAATTTTTCTTGATATAGATTGTATCGAAACCGTCAAAAATAATATGATTTAGTTAGTTAATCAATAATAACCTATATCTAAATATTACCTTGTGAGTTTTTCTATATTTCCACTATAAATTTCATAGATATTTTTTCTATTTTCACTATAGAACTGAAAAAGATGAATCAACTAATTTGGAAATTTTCATTTATCTTTATGTTGGTGTTAATACAAACACATAATGGTAAATCTTAATATATATATATATATATATATTTATTCCATCCCATCAATAATATTCTAGAATGTTTCTATACATATTATTGTAGACTAGATACGCCGAAAAAGGGAAACTATATGCTTCACATAACAACTCTCCAAGCACCATTGAGTCAAAAGGCTAAAATAATCTCTTCTTAAATATCAAAACACCATATTTTTCAAATTTAAATTCTGGAAACATACTATTTTGAACCAAATCTACCTTTTTATAAAACTCATAGTCTTCTTTTTGTGCATTCGTAATTCTGTTTGAGAGAGATGATTTTAGTAACACATGTGTAACGCCCCGACCCCAGTTACCCAGAGTCAGTGCATTATTACATAACATTGGCATGATCACAAGAAAGATCAAATCTAGAAAGACAGATTGGTTTAGTATCCTTGGAAACACTAGATATATTCATGAAGTTTTACATTACATCATAAAAATGAAAACTACAACAACATGGATTCCATATTCCATAATCTTATCCACTCATACTATCCCTGCAGGTCATTCATAATTTACTTATTCACATCCTTGGAAAAATAAAACATAGAAAAGGGGTGATCTCAAATGCCCAGTAAGGATAACAATATAGCAGAAACTTTCCTGAATAAGAATAAACATTTAAGGCAATGTATAACTAAAAAAAAATTCTTTTAAACTTGAACTTCAACATAGTATGGCAAAAATAAAATGAAATAATTCCATTTACTTATTCACATGGATATTCTACTAATAGAATAATCACATGAAATATCAATAACCACTTTCATAATGATGAAATGCATAATTCTAAACTATCATAACCACATAGCCAAGGCCTCGTGCTAAGACTACAAATAACGATTTTCCAAGGCCTTGTGCCAAGACACTAGTTTGTCTCATTAGACCAACCGATGCATCGAGGAGCTATAGCGAGCTCCACCCGTCACATATTAAGTCCATTGCATTCCCCATATAAACAGGTTTAAACATAACATAAACATTCGTATTAAAATTAGAATACAAAATGTCAATACTTTCTCCATAAACCATGAATGGTATAAAAATAACACATCCACAGTCAAACATATTACAAAACATTAAATACAATATATAAGTCTTGTATCATAATAAATCAACTTCAATTAAGAGTAAAATCCATCAAAGGATGTTGACATAGATGAAATCAAAACTCTTTTTAGAGAAATATCGCTTTCTATTTTGAAATCATTTAAGAGTCATATATTTATAAAATAAAACATTTTATTTGAAAATATTCTTATAATCTTGTAAGGGAAGCTTTGAATATTTTAAAATGGTGTAAATTAAACGCACCCGCCGTATAAGTTAAAAAAATATTCTTACCTTAATTCTGTCGAAAAGGTTAAAAAGAACCTTGTTTGGAAAACATCGGAATGATTCCTTTATAAAACTCTTATAAAAAGTAAAACAAGGTATAAATGAATTTAACCCATATTATTTAAATAGTAAAAATGTTTTAAAATAAATTTTTAAGAACCATGGATGTGGAATATAAAGGGATACCAGTAGATTATTACGTATAAACAACCTCGGATAATGGAGAGATTGTGAAATAACCCATACCTTGTACTTTTCCTTGGTTGGGGTAGGTTAACCTCCTGTATAATGGTTAAATAATAGTTATTAAATTATATAAAAAATCATATACATTAATATGATATCATATATGATCTTTTAACATTGAATTTTTAATAATATCTTAGTATTATCGTTGTTTCAGGTGTTAACTTACTCATTTTCTTTTATATGTTTTGTTATGTAAGCCATGTTTGTCATGGATAGGTTGTATCTTATAAATATACAGAATGATATCAAGTCCTTAAACATTATTTTTAAATCATAAAATGATAATTATACTAGAATGGATATGATGGAGAATAAATCTCATCGCGTTAGTGGAGACAGTAGTCCGTACGTACGCACGAGTGACAATATCATTATTTTGATATTAAAATGATATATATTAGGATGGTATATCATATATAAAAAATCATTATCATGTTATATTTATTATTTACATGAGTTACACATCATTATTATACTCATCCAAATAATATTATATTGAATAACAATTACACCACGACGTGGAGACGGTAAGCCGTATGTACGCACGTATGGTGACATGTTATTCAAAGGGTTGATAGAATACTGAATATGGTTGTACCATATTTATAATAACATCACAGTATATATAATATATTGGATTTATTATTTTATAATGGTAATAACAATGAAAGAAGAAGTGGAAGAATAAATGAATTTGAAAAAGGGTGGTGAAAACATTACCTCTTATTCGGGTTCTTCCTTTTGATTTGATCAAAAGGGCTCCTTAGGTTGGCTTTCTGATCAAACTAATTCCTCTAGGTTGTAGTGATGGAAGTTGATAGAGTATTTGGGCCGAGGTTTTCCGAACCAAAAGGCTTTGAAGGTGTGAGGAAATGAGAAGGAGGAGTTCCCTTTTATAAGAGGGGTGAGGGCACCTTTGGCAATGCTAGAAATATTAGTTTATAATAAATTCATATTCGGTTTATAATGGCTCCAAAGTTTATTTTTCAAAGTTTAAGGTGGGTATAGGTTGAAAAACATTCAACCAATAGAATTTATACTGGTTTGGGTCATTATATTAACCTTATCATTTTTTTTAACTCTTAGTTAATTAGTTTGACATTTACCATGTCACATTGTATTTTTATATTATATAGTTAATAAACATACTATATACATCCAAGAGACCCCCAAGTGGTACATTAATGATACAGCTATCATGATATACGTCTCTTGACCGATCCTTAGATTTTTATGAATTTAATATCAATTAATAATATAAATTTGTTTTAAAAAACCTGTTTATGTCAATTTTGACACTATTCAATAGTTGTTTTTTGTGAAACCAATAAAAGAATGATTACTTCAAATAAATACAATTAAATCAATCCTAATATGTAATATTATCCTAGAAAATTATTTTAATTCATTAAAAGTCTCCAATTATTTTTATTTGGGTATTTATAATATCAATTATTTTAATTTTTTACTATTATGGTAATTACTGCATCATCATTGTGTCATAAATAAATTAAATTATTTAATGTCTAAAAATTATAAATAAAATATCATTATGTAGGAAATATATTTACCTTTCTAATGAATATTTACAATCTAATTTATCTTATGTATAAGCCTATATTAAAAATGTATTAGTAAATAAACTTTGATTTTAACTCTTTTAACTCTTCTTTAAATTAAATAATAATAAATGTCCTAATCTAATCCAAGTGGACCTAAAAGATAAAATTTTATTCCTAAGGTTTTTTTTGGTCGACATACACTTGTCCAATAGAATTATAACATGTGTTAGGGTAATATTAATATCATTTTTACTCTTAATTACCCTATTTACTTTTAACCATGGTAAATAAAAGTAAAAAGTTATTATTCATCAAAAATTATTTTCATCTCATTGAACCACATTTTACTCATTGATAATAATCGTGTCTCTCGGATTTTCTAAATTCCAATCACAGAAGCGGTAAAATTATTTTTTATGAAAAAATCAGTTTTTAACTACCACTTAGTAGTTTCACTATTCATCAAAAATTGATGTTTTTTAGAACAATGCCAAAATTTCACCCTAACCTATAATTGATATAAAGAATTAAAATATGATTATTATTTTACAAAATTCCATTCATAAAAGTTGAATTAATTAAATTTATAATTAATTCCCACTGTTACAACAAATAGCGTGTTTTTAAGAAACAATATATATCAAAAGATTAACACTTGTTTATGTCTGGTTTAAATGTGAAATTACATCCAATGACCAATATTTTATTAAATGGTAAAAATATATTCTAAATATACTTTAAAACCACTCAAATTAATAATTTATCACTATTAATTATTTTGATTAAAAAAGTTGTTTTTAATTAAAATTTAGCAATTTTCACTATTCATCAAAATTTGAAAGTTATCCGAAAAGTACCAAAATTTCACCCAAATGTAATTTCAATATTAAGAATCCAAAAATGAAGTCCATTTAGAAATATAAAATTAATAAAATTTCAAAAATTATGTATTACTATCCATAACGACTAGTTTGATTGGTTGTGGTGTGTTAGAATCTCGAAGTTGCGTACAATGCACGCCATTCCACTATTTAAAGGGAAACGTACTGTGGAAGCATGGGATGTTTCATTGTAAATTTTTTATGTCACCATTCTAAATAGTAAATTCATTTAGTCAAAATGAATAAATAAAAGTTTAAAATATTGTATTTAAAAATGGTTCACTATTAAAAGTTTGTAAAAGTGCAATACTGAAAATTAATTTGTTCTTACATTATTTCTAAGAAACTCATAATATGGATTCTAAAATTATAAGTATTATATAAAGTTTAAAATATAGTTAGTATTATTCATAACCTCTTTTAAATGGCTTGTTTGTTAAGTCATGGTGCGTTTGAACTCGGTGTTGCGTGTAGTGCAAGTTATTGAATTGTTTTGGAGAAATAACACACTATGAAATAATGTGGTGTTAAATTCTCCCCTCCTTCAATAAATTGTGCCCTCGCAATTTTAAATTGTTTTTCAAAAATAAAAGGACGAATATAGAAAATATCTTTGTTGGAAAACCCACATCAGAAATTGGGTTAATAAAATTTAGTCTTAATAATAGGAAAAGAGAAATGAAAGGGTTACCACCAAATTATTATCTCTATTCTGAGAACATTTTTAGAAATTAGAGACATATAATTAGAGTAAAAATGTAAATATTTATAGATAGTGATTGAGGTCATCAATCCCAAACAAGTGTAAAATTGAAGGCCTTAAATTCATCAATCTATGATGATTTAAAATACCATCGGTTCAGCAAAACATATGGTATTAGGATAACACATTTTTTTGTTTTATGATCCCTTCAATGCAATATAAGAATTAATTTCTTCATTGAACAAAAGAAGAAGACAAAATTATACTTGACAAGTAGAGTCTCATCCTTTAACTGAGTTCTACCATAAACACATCTTTTACTCTAAAAGATAATTGAACATAAAAATAATATTCTATTTATCCTATTCATATAAAGTTAAAAAATGAATTTATAATTCATCTAGAAGAACCATTAAAAATGACATTATTCAATCCAGGAAATCACGTAGGTCAGTTGTAGGTGATACACCCTTGTCACCCTTCGGTTGTGGGTTTAAGTCTCGCGGCCTTGCCGGACGCGACGGGTTGTCGCCCGACCTCTGGGTTGTCCTTTTATGGCAATCCAAAATAATCCAAACTAGAACTATCCAAAATACTTAAATCCAAAATTTATAATGAAGGTAACCATAATGAAGATCCTTTTTTCCGCATAATAATATCTGAACACCATCATCATGTATTCTTTTAAAACATTTCAATATCCTGAATTACAATAAAACCTTATTGATTACATTCATGATCCCTTATTACTTAAAGAATAACATATATACTCCTTCAATCGCAAAAATGTTGTAAACCCCAAAAATGATTGAATATACAAATCAATAATCAGTTTCAAGGTAGTCATGAATATCCAATATAATTTATCCAAACCAATCATGTATTATTCTAAAATAACTACCTCGGTATCAGAACCATATTATGGTTTATCTTTCTCTCAACCATATATTTTTCAAAAAAGTAACATGCTATTGAGTCACTTTTCTTTGTTCCACACAATCTCAAGTCCTTAATGAAATAGTACTGCAGTGCAATCCTTATATACTCCATAATTATTATAACACGTACATTGTTGATACAACACTCAAATGACATAATCAACAAAGGAACTCAAATCATTCCTCTTCATCTGTGGTAGTATCATAACATGATTATTATCCAATAGCATCATTTGCGGCATAGTCTGATGAATGGGACATAGGTTCGCGTAGTGTCCAAAATCCTTGCAAATGAAGCATTGTACATTTGAAACCATTTTCTTACCTTTGAAGTCACGTACATTGTTCCCTTTTCCTCTACACTTATAACAAACTCCCATTCCTTTCAGTCATGTTTTAGGGTGTTTCTTCCCATAGTTATCACATATGAAAAAATTCATCTTTTCCCTCTTCCCTATATCCATCTTTCTCTCTTCCATCCTTTTCTTCTCATGCTTCCCTTCAAAGCCATAGGACTCAGTAAACTGATTACTTATCTTATCGACACATGATATTATTTCTTCAAATGATGATAATACATGGGAGACTATTTCTCTTATAAATTCTGTCTTAAGACCATGAAAGATATGATCCTTATTTCTCTTTGGATCATGTGCATTGCTGGAGTTCACATTCCTTCTACTGGGCGCCATTTCTAAACAATGGCATACGCTATATTAGTTTATGAATAATATTACCTAATCCCAAACTTGTAAAACACATAACATAAATTAAATTGTTTATGGATATAATCCATAATCATAAAAATGTCTCATTTGGGGAAGTATATACTCATAAACCCTTCATAATGGTTTGTAACCAAAATGAGAATTATACTAAGCATATCCCCCGTGAGTGTCGTAACCAAGAGTGCAGCAAGGCCCGTTGTCGTGCACCAGTCCTCGTTCGAGCCTAGCTCAAAGCGGTGTTTTCGGGTTTTACCCCTAGGTACATCTGTTCTAGAGCCGCCTCTACCTGCTCGTATCCAGACAAGGATGTATTGCTCGGAAAACTCACAAAATCTCTACAAAACCAAAATTCTCGGAAGTTATTCTATACTAATCCTCAAAGTCTATCTTAAATCTATGTGCTCTAATCAGAGTTTATGTAAATCTAGCTTCCAAGGTTTGTACTAAACTTCATCTAATAACAACTGTAATGCCCCGACCCCAGTTAACCAGAGTTGGTGCATTATTACATAACATTGTCATGATCACAAGAAAGATAAAATCTCGAAATACCGATTGGTTTAGTAACCTTGGAAACACTATATATATTCTTGAAGTTTTACATTACATCATAAAAATGAAAACTACAACAACATAGTGTCCATATTCCACACTCTTATCCCCTTATACTATCCCTGCAGGTCATTCATAATTTACTTCTTCATATCCTGGAAAAAATAATACATAGAAAAGGGGTGAGCTCAAATGCCCAGTAAAGATAACAATATAGCAGAAACTTTCGTGAATAAGAATAAACATTTAAGGCAATGTATAAATAAAACAAAATCCATTTAAACTTGAACTTCAACATAGTATGTAAAAAATAAAATGAAATAATGTCATTTACTTATTCAAATGGACATTATACTAATCGAATAATCACATGCAATATCAATAACCACTTTCATAATGATTGAATGCATAATGCCAGACTATCATAACCACATAGCCAAGGCCTCGTGCGAAGACTACAAATAAGATTTTTCCAAGGCCTTGTGCCAAGACACTATTTTGTCTCATGAGACCTACTGATGCATCGAGAAGATATAGCGGGCTCCACCCATCACATATTAAGTCCAATGCATTCCTCATATGAACGTGTTTAAACATAACATATACATTCATATTAAAACTAGCATACGAAATGTCAATACTTTCTCCAAAAACCATGAATGGTATAAAAATAACACATCCACAGTCAAACATATTACAAAACATTCAATACAATATATAAGTTTTGTATCATAATAAATCGACTTCATATAAGCGTAAAATCCATCAAAGAATGTTGACATAGATGAAATCACAACTCTTTCTAGAGAAATATCTCTTTCTATTTTGAGATCATTTAAGAGTCATATATTTATAAAATAAAACATTTTCTTTGAAAATATTCTTATAATCTTGTAAGGGATGCTTCAACGATTTTATAACGGCGGAAAATAACAGCACCCGCCGTATAAGTTAAAAAAACATTCTTACCTTAATTCTGTCGAAAAGGTTAAAAAGCACCTTGTTTGGAAAATGACAAAATGATTCCTTTATAAAACTATTGTAAAAATTCAAAAAAGGGTATAAATGACTTTAAACCATATTCTTTTAAATAGTAAAAATGTTTTGAAATACATTTTTACAAAACATGGATGTTGATGATAAAGTGATCCCAGTAGATTATTACGTGTAAACAACCTCCAATAATGAGGAGATTGTGAAATAACCCTTACCTTGTACTTTTCCTTGGTTGGGGTAGGTTGACCTCCTGTATAAAGGTGAAATAATTGTTTTTAAATTATACAAGAATCATATACATTAATATGTTATCATATATGATCTTTTAACATTGATTTGTTAATAATATCTTAGTATTATTGTCGTTTTGGGTGTTTAATTACACGTTTTCTTTTATATGTTTTTTTACGTAAGACATGTTTGTCATGGATAAGTTTTATCTTATTCATATCCAGAATTATATCAAGTCCTTAAAAATTATTTTTAAATCATCAAATGATAATTATACTAGAATGGATATGATGGAGAATGAATCTCATCGCGTTAGTGGAGACGGTAGTCCATACGTACGCACAAGTGACAATATCATTCTTTTGATATTAAAATGATATATAATTGGATGGTATATCATATATACAGAATTATTATCATGTTATATTTATTATTTACATGAGTTACACTTCATTTTTATAACCATCCAAATAATATTTTATTTAATAACTATTACACCACGACGTGGACACGGTAAACCGTACGTACGCACGTATGGTGACATGTTATTCAAAGGGTGGATAGAATACTGATTATGGTTTTACCATATTTATAATAACATCACAGTATATATAAGATACTGGAGTTATTATTTTAGAATTGTAATAACAATGAAAGAAGAAGTGTAAGAAGAAATGAATTTGAAAAAGGGTGGTGAAAACATTACCTCTTCTTCGGGTTCTTCCTTTTGATTTGATCAAAAGGGATCCTTAGGTTGGATTTATGATCAAAATAATGCCTCTAGGTTGTAGTGAGGGAAGTTGAGAGAGTATTTGGGCAGAGGTTTGCCGAACCAAAAGGCTTTTAAGGTGTGATGAAATGAGAAGGAGGAGTACCCTTTTATAAGAGGGGTGAAGGGAACCTTTGGAAAAGCTAGAAATATTAATTTATAATAAATTAATATTCGGTTTCTAATGGAAACAAAGTTTATTATTCAAATTTTAAGGTGGGGATAGGTCGAATACCATTCATCCAATACAATTTAGGCAGGTTTGGGTCATTATATTAACCGTACCTTTTTGTTTTAACTCTTAGTTCATTAGTTTGACATTTACCATGTCACTTTGTATTTTTATATTATATAGTTAATAAATATACTATATACATCCAAGAGACCCCCAAGTGGTCCATTAATGATACAAATATCATTATATAAGTCTCTTGGCCGAACCTGATCTTTTTATTAATTTAATATCAATTAATAATATAATATTTGTTTTAAAAACTCTTTTATGTCAATTTTGACACTATTCAATAGTTGATTTTTTTGAAACTCAAAAAAGAATGATTACTTCGAAAAAATTAAATTAAATCAATTCTAATATGTCATATTATACAATAAAATTATTTTAATTCATTAAAAGTCTCATATTATATTTATTTGGGTATTTATAATATCAATTATTTTAATTTTTCACTATTATGGTAATTACTGCATCATCATTGTTTCATAAATAAATTAAATTATTTAATATCTAAAAATTATAAATAAAATATCATTATGTAGGAAATATTTTTATATTTCTAATGAATATTTACAATCGAATTTATCTTATGTATAAACCTATATTAAAAGTTTTTTAGTAAATAAAATTTGATTTTAACTCTTTTAACTCTTATTTAAATTAAATAATAATAAATGTCCTAATATAATCCACTTGTTCAATAGAATTAGGACATTTTTTAGGGTAATATTAATATCATTTTACCCTTAATTACCCTATTTACATTTAACCGTGATAAATAAATGAAAGAAGTTACTATTCACCAAAATTTATTTTCATCTCATTGAACGACATTTTACTCCTTGATATTAAATGTGTCTCTCGGATTTTCGAAATTCCAATCACAGAAGCGGTAAAATTAAGTTTTACGAAAAATTTAGTTTTTTAACTACCACTTAGTAGTTTCACTATTCATCAAAAATTGATGTTTTTCAGAACAATGCCAAAATTTCACCCTAAGCTATAATTGATATACCGAATTCAAAAATGATATTTTTTTACAAAATTTCAAACATAAAAGTTGCATTAATTAATTTTATAATTAATTCCCACTATTACAACAAATTGCGTGTTTTTAAGAAACAATATATATCAAAAGATTAACACTTATTTATGTATGGTTTAAATGTGAAATTACATCCAATGACCAACATTGTATTAAATGGTAAAAATATATTCTAAATATACTTTAAAACCACTCAAATTAATAATTTATCACTATTAATTATTTCGATTAAAAAAATTGTTTTTAATTAATATTTAGCAATTTTCGCTATTCATCAAAATATGAATGTTATCCGAAAAATACCAAAATTTCACCCTAATCTAATTTCAATATTACGAATCCAAAAATGAAGTCCATTTAGAAAGATAAAATTTATAAAATTTCAAAAAGTAGGTATTACTATCCATAACGGCTAGTTTGATTGGTTGTGGTGTGTTAGAATCTCGAAGTTGCGTACAATGCACACCATTCCATTATTCAAAGGAAAACGTATTGTGGAAGCGTGGGATGTTTCATTGTAAATTTTTGATGGCACCATTTTAAAAAGTATATTTATTTGGTCGAAATGAATATATAAATGATTAAAATATTGGATTTAAAAATGGTTCACTATTAAAAATTTTTAAATGTGCAATACTAAAAATGAATTTGTTCTTTCATTATGTCTAAGAAACTCATAATATGTATTTTAAAATTATAAGGATTATATAATGTTTAAAATATAGTTAATACTATTCATAACCTCTTTTAAACGACTTGTTTGGTATGTTAGGGTGCGTTTGTACTTGGTGTTGCGTGTAGTGCAAGTTATTGATAATTATTTTGGAGAAATAACACACTATGAAGTATTGGGGTGTTTCAACCTGAAACAAAATAATGAAATTTCCTACACCAAAAAATATCAATTGAAAATTTATCAAATAATTAACCAAATATACACATTTCCAGCCTAACATAATTAATATAGGATAAATATTTCATATCAAAACATTAGCGACATTATTTTCTGTTCCCTGATGGTAATGAATATTGAAATAAAAAAATAGTTCATCTGATTTACTATTTACCATATTAAATTAATTCTAAGTAAATATATACATAAAACATGTGTGACTACAATATTTTTCAAACTTTACAACATACAAATTACACCTAAATTTTTTTTAATGATAAAACAAAAAACAACTAATACTAAATCAACTATAGGTAAGTTTATCTAATTGGATTTCAATTCACATGAATCATAATCCATGTCTTGATCATTCTTCTTTAGGGAACAACCAATTCCATTAAATGAGAAATTGTTTTAGATAAAAAAATATCCATTTGTCAAATGTAATTCTAGAACTAAAGCATTCCCATAAAATATTTTAAATTCATGAAATCAATCATTAAAATATTTTTTCTAGAAATACATTACACCTTTTAGAGGTAAATTTGTATGTGGTATAGATAATTTTTTTTTCAAAAACATCGAATTAATATCCTATTATATCGTGAAAAATATAAATATCAGTTATATTTTTGAATCATTGATATTCATAAAAAAAATTTGTTTTAGAAGTATAATTAGTTATTCCATCATTAGAAAAAATATTACCAAGGAAAAGAATTTAGAGCCACCAAAAAACACACTTATTAAATTTTACATATAATATTTTTCTTTTGGTTATTGAATAATTACATTTATATGACTTTCATATTCCTCATTTAAATGAAACACAATTTAATCAATAAATATACATATTAACTTATCCAATGTCTAGTAAAATATTCTATATATAGACCCTCATGTTTCATATATATACATTGTGTAACATTTTCAGAATACACAATGAATTATAGAACCCGACTCCCAAATACCCTATTAGTTTAGGGAATTTTGATACATAGAATCATAATCCATAGTATATAAATGAGATACATTCTCCATAAATAGGTCCTTCTTGAATAGAATTTTTCTTATACATATCAAATATAATATTTATATCCATAACCAAGGATAATGGAAACACAAAATGGGGTGAGCTCAGATGCTATGTTAGGGAAAATAAGTGAGGCGTCAAAGAATTGTCATAAGAATAAGGGTATTAGAACAAGATCAAGAAAATAGAAGATCATACACTTTATATCAAAGACCATACACATGAATCAAGGAATAAATCCTTGATGATCATAAGAAATTATTCATAAGGAAATAAATAAAATATTCCATGATATAATATCATAGTTATTAAACATGGAATTATGGAAAACACAAAAATATATAATATTATTTTCAAAGTAATTGAGTCATCCCTTCAAGGATCATATTTATATAATGCTTTTACTCCACATATTATCATTGTATTCAGGGTTTACACCCATGGACATCTTATAATCATGAGTTCACACCACACACCAATATTGAATTCCTCATTCTCTCCCACTGTAATATTAGTGGCAATGTTTTGTACATTAGAATATCTTGTTTTACCACATGAGATGTAAATCTACACCAACTGTATTGGACAGAGATATAGGTCCCACTAATATCATAATAAAGTAATACATACATGTTTTCATGAACTGACCTATGTAGATCGTGAACCGATTACCTGAGATGATTTGTGGCATGCACTGAAGGGCGTTCATAGTCCCCATGGACTAGAAAAATAATTCTAGAATTCAATATAATGTAAAAAGGGAACTATTTCAACCAATAAATAAATTGTAAAAAATGAATGATGAACAAGTAGACCAATATATAACTAAAATTAAACGAAACATCATATATACATGAAACCGAATGGTAAAATAATTATAAAAATACACTAATCGAACTAGAAGACCACACTAACTCCATGTGACCCAATTGGCCACCCTCCAACACAATGATCACTAGTCTCACAAAGAGATTATACTCTTGTTGAACCTAAAAAAGGGATAAAATTATAAGAGAACTGTACAATTGATTATTAAAACTCAGCATCGTATCCTAATAATATATTTCCAAATGAAATTTAATTAATATAATAGAAACATAAATTTCATGTTTGAACTAAAATATATAAAATTATTTTTTCTACACCTTTTACTTAAAATCGTTCTAGGACCCATCACTTTATTTTGTTCTAAAACGAAATTAATTTAATTTGTGTATCATTAAAATTTTAGAAAGGGAACCGATACATTAATTACCAATATAAAAGAAAAAAATATAAAAGAATATTTAATTTAAAATCATTTTTTACAAGAATTTAGAAACCAATGCTTCAATTATATGTAAACTCATCAAAAGAAGGAACTATAATAATCACACAATAAGTACAATATAAATATACATACGAGTTTCTAACTCATAACTCTAATAAACTAAGAACCAATAAATTTTATTGAACCAAAGTGATCACGGATAATACAAAATATACAAATTCATGACACCCCATCCTTGGTAGCATTCCACACATAATGATAGAAAAAACACACAATACACCTAGCATTCCTATCCCTGGAAAATCTAAATGATCCAATGTCAATAAACCAAAATATATCCACCTAATAAGGTACTCTAGTCATTACGTCAAAAACTAGTGAAGAAATAATTCTCATTAATATTATCTCAAAATTCATGGTTCCCAAGTCTCATGTGTATAACGTGGGTGACCCAACTAATTATAGCACTTCATCCAATCACATGTATATATAATAATAAATCAACAATAAGCATCACCCCGAGCCACTCCAAATACAAATCTCAAGCCATTTAACAAAAATAACAAAAAGAATCCAAACCAAGGAACTCAAATAATAAATCAAATGGATTACACATTGATGGGAACCCATACATTATATCAAAACAAGGCATGAGAAAAATCCAATGGATGTTTTAATATTAATTATATTCATCATTTTCCAAAATATTCCACATGGGCCTTTAATCATTTTACCAAACCAGTATTCATCAATGATACGAAATACACTTTTCATAATGATGTGTAAAAACAGCATTTTCCACATTATGAAATTTATAAAATCCATTCAAACAATCAATTTAAAGATAATAGGCACAACGACCTTTTATAAAAATTTGTAATGGTCCATATATTAGCACCACGAGAAAACACACCTTAAAAACAATACTAATTTCATTATAAAACCCAAAACACATAAAAAAAAATATAAGGTCCGTAAAATATTACTTCTCAAGATGAAAACCTATTTATAATTCCTAAAATTATATTTTATCTCCCACATAACAAATAAAATCTTACCCATCAATTAATCATACCCAATGTGTACAGTATTTATCAATACAATAAATATTAAACATCGAAAAAGGTATAAAACACAAAATTTCATGTAAAAAATTAATTGAAATTGAAAATACATGCTTTACATATCACAAAACATGTGAAAAATATAAAAAACATTTTATCAAACACTTAGTGTGCACAATTTCAACAAGAAATTCTATTTACCGTAAAACGAGTCATAAAATGTAACATTATAATTCTAATAATTAATACAAGGCTCATATATTAATATATAAGAATCAATTGTGGTGATAACAACAAGAAATAAATTAATCTTAAATAAATATGGAATGTTTCAAGGGAAATATACCTCAAATAAGTGTATGATTGGAATCACACACTGAAAATCACTTTACAAGGGTTCTGAAATAATAAATCTATGGAAAAAACCCAAAACAAAAAAACCACCATCAATATCATTGAAAAATATAACCCTAAGTAAATCATGACTAGTGGAGTAGTGTAAACCAAGAAAAAATTGATGAAGATGATATAGGAATGACATGAAAAGAGGAAAGGGAAGGATTTGATGGGTAAATCATGATGAATCACTTACATGTCATGATAAATCACCTAAAATTTGTCCCAACACAAATGAGAGTGAAGGGGGGGGGGGGGTTGGTTGATACCCAAAAGTTTTATATTAAAATTGGAGGTGGAATCACATTAATCTTATTTTAAAATTAAATTGTATTTTTCATACAATGAGATTTATGGTATTGATGTACAATTTTGTAAATTGTACGCAAACTATGCGAATGATAATGGGAAAATTATGCAAATATGCAGGTTTAAGTTGCATGGTTTGGGAAAAGAGAGATCCAATAGTGTGACTAGAACAATTGTCCAAATATAGTAAAATGGAAACCCTAAATCTATTCATTCCCAACTCAATGATCCATGAATGATTTATATACAATATTCTGACACCGGGGGTGTCACGATCTCTCCACTATGCAACCATCTCTCAACAAAATCCAAGGTCCAATCCTATGAATAGAGCTAGAGAAGGGTACACTTCAAAACAACACACCCATAACACCAAGAACCCCATAGAAGAATAGGATTCCAATCAAACTAGAACATAAATAAAAACATGGAATTCAGGGTGTGAAAGTTCTCCCCACTATTAATGATTTCTCCCCTCAAAAATCCATAACACATTCAAGCTGGTTTCTCAATTCCTAATATTTCAAAATCAACACTATCCAATATCATAATAAAAAATATTTATATCATTAAAAAAAATAACAGAATCCTCTTGTCCAAAATAAATAACTCACAATAACTTCTTGATAATCAATGGAAGGATCAACACACAAAATACACAACCCATCATATAACAGTATCATTGGGCCTTTATCCAATATACAAAATTCTCACCCCAACTTAAGTGGAAACTGATAAATCAACGACGTCAAAAGAAATCTACATCACGCTAAAAATTATTTAACCCAAAAACAAAATATTCAACACTCGAGGGGAGTACTGAATAGACTCCCAACCATTAGAAATCAACTATCACCCAACGTATTCTTAAGAGAAAACTCAATGAGGCATATAGTGGGTCTCCCAACAATTATAGAATGACTAATAATGAAAAAACTAAAATTCTACTAGAACAAAAACCATTTTTCCCACATAGTCCAACCAACACTCTTCCACCCTGAACTACCCAATCCACGAATGACACATCAAGTGAATAAAAACTACCCACTAATGAACATAGTGGACATGAACTGTGACCTAACATCACTTATATACTATAAAGGCCCACTAAATTGGGATGGATCGGAAGAGTCCAAATGATTGGAATACAGAAACCATATATGAAACCCATCATCCATTCTTCATTTATGTATAGATAAAATTCAATACCACACCCAATTCTCATGGGAGGTAAACAAAAGAATGTTGATTAGAAACTCACACCAAAGAAAGAACATTAATATAAATCTCATGAGGGTTAATTCCTCCACACACTTAGTATCAAGAAGGCATTATCATCGAAAAAGATTCCATTATATGAAAAAATAAGCTACCTCACTACAATGGTAAAAGAACAAATGTAGTCAAACTCCATAAACCCAATGAGTTCAATAGCAAAACCAGCATCACTCCCAGACCTATGGCTGGAGCTCTAATGCATGAAGCATCAAATGACTTGCAGTCAGGAGCAGCTAATCCATAATCATAAACTCGTATTCTAAATCAACATAAATCAACATAAATCTCTTTGGAAGAGGAAAAGGATTTGGAAACACCAAGTAACAGACCTTTGCAAAAAACACACTTTTATCCGAACCAAAACATAAGGGAAGAAATTACCATTCTATCTCACTCCAAACGAGGGGAATAATGAAAAATGATCATGGTTAAAAACACCAAGAATCACCAAACATCATCGCTTTAACTAAGAGAATTATCATGATATGAATGAATTTTTGAATGAGGAAAAACAACTCTATATTCCAAAAAAGGAAAAAGGAATCCTTTAAATAGGATGACGGAAATTTTTATACATTGAAACAAAATACTTAAAGTTATCAAAGGTAAATAATTTCCATGGTGAACCTCATATAACCACACCACATCATTCATCACATCCCTACGAGAGAAAACATAATGAGAAATGGAAACTAGAAAATCCATAGCTCTATCAAAATAATCTCATAGACTACAAACCACTTGGAATAAACACCATCTGATAGGAAACCCAACTCAAATATATACTAGAAATTTATATAAACCCACCGAACATAACAGCATAACAGAACCACCAAAAATATTTCAACCCAGGACACAATAGATGAATCACTTCCAGATCTTGGGTATGCATTCCGAAAAATAAACACTTCTAGGATACAGGAAAAACAAGAAACTTACCAATAGTCTACAAATCACCACAATTTGTATCTTACAACACTTTTGAAAAAAATAAATAAATCAAATATGGTGGTTTTTCATAGTCAAAAATTGTGTTTCGTTAGTTCTCATTCAAATGAATATTTTTGTGCCACCCCATGCACCCATCCACCATTCCATTATACGAATCCATCGACATTTCAATATTAAAAAATGCATCTGTGCACACATAGAAACAGTAGAGGATAAAAAACAAAATCATCATCTAAAAACAATTAATTTTACCCATTTAAAAAATTATGAACCATACAAAGGATCACTAACAACCATATTAATAACCATTTTAATATAAAACACATAAATCCATTTAAATGTTCTTGAAAATGAGGTCCCATTAACATCGTCATAAATCACTTTCACCTTATTCAAAATTATTTTCAATTAATTATAGAAAAACATATATGACCAAAACAATTTGATTGATACCTATTCAATTTCATTTAATTCAAATTCCAAATGAACCATTACCATTCAAAAAACCATTTTACATTTCAAAAATTCTGTTAGGATTTTTTCTATATCCAACTATCCACAAAGATCAAAACCCATTCAAAATTGCACAATATATTTTCAAAAAACACCAACTGGTAAAAACTAATTTCCAAAACAAATATGCCTGATTGAAACATTTATCAACAATTCCTGATTTTTTAAATTAGCAATGATATTAAAAAATCAAATTTCAACAAACCATAAGTTTTTATTAATTAAATACAATCCCATTAATTGAAATTGGATTTAACCCAATATTACTTTCACAATAATCCATCATTCCAAATCATATCATAATGTAAATAATGATATGAAATTTTCCACTTTTTAAAAATAAAAAAATTCTATTAAAACACATTTTTTTTCAATTCTCACATAATGATTTAAATTCAAATTCCAAAATTAAAGATGATTTACAAATATCCACATGAGGGTAACTAGTGTCGGTGGTTGACTTGACCATATAATTGGAGACCATATTCAAAACACTCAATCAACCGAGAGTGACTTCTAAAACCATTTACATGGATCCAAATTGCTTTATTGGACCTATTAGATCATGAAGACCATTTTACCAACTACCTAAATCATATCTTAATCACCAAAAACCATAATAACTGAAAAAATAAATTAAAAAACTGGACTTCCCATTGAAACCCGAGGCTCATAACAAGAAAGGGATCGAAATACTCTTCCCAAACATACCCCTATATTCCTAACAATAATAATATATCTACCATGTCATCCACAAAAAACATAGGGAATACTAAAAAGAAAGGTTTTCTATGAGATAACATTATATGATAACATTTTTTCATAAAACAATATAGGTTGACCATAGACAAGTCACACAAGATGATCTGTGTAATGGCGCGTAGGGCATTCCCAATCGCCACAAGCTGGAAAATATTATAGAGAATCAATAGAATATACATATGGAATGATTTTTCCTAATAAATAATAAAAAAACATCAAAGAGATGCACTAACGGTCCAATATATAAATAAATTTCGATTGAACATCGTTTATATACGAAACTTATAGGTACAAAAATTATATAAATAAACAAATCAAAAATATTGACCACAATGAAATTATATGAAACCATGTGGTAATCTCAAAAAAATAATATCACTAGTCACCCTAGATGATTAATCTCAATCTAAAACTGCATGAGAGATATGAATAAGAAATAACTATAGTCATGAGTATTTAAACTCATTATGGTTTTCTGATGATAAATTTCTAAATGAAAATCGTTTAACTGAAAAGAAAAATAATGTTTATGTTCTATATAAAATTTATAAAATTATTATATTCTAAAAAATTTTCTAATAATGAAGGATGAACAATTTTCCTTATTTATTTCCAAAAAAGAATTATTTCATTTTTCTATCATTAACAATTTAAAAGGCATGTGATGATTTATTTACCAATAAAATGGAAAACTCTAAAAAAATTACATTAAAAACATTTTTCTTAAGCCTTTAGAAACCAGCAGATCACTACAAAGGGAACACTATATAATAATGCACTACCACACTCACCTAAAAAGGGAAATGTAAATATAAATACAATAATCAATATAATAACATCATGTAGCTACGAACAAATAGAGATAGGTAAAACCAAGAGATCATGAATAATACATAATATACCAATACACGAGATCACATCCCTACTAGAATTCCCAACATGATGAAATGGAAAACAAAAAAAATTCTAGTTCACCCTAACATATGACATGCTCGAGGATAATCCTATAAAAATTCTAGGTCTCGTACTGGTGTTGATGCTCTAATGGAAGCAGGACGACTCTCCTGTTCTCAAGATATGATTTTGTTTTGTTTCTTGTGGATTTGAGATCCCGTATTAGGATGCAGGGCCGGTCTCTTGTTGAGGAGCGGTGTTTATTTCCTTTTGTGGTGATGAAGACAATATTTTTCTGGTTGCTTTACCCAATGTATTTGGTGTTTCTGGAAAAGTTGATGGTTTCGTTTCTATGTATTTCCTCTGTTAATTGAAATGGCAGTGCAGATGGTGGGTGTTCCGGTCGTCTTTAGGGTTCCGTCGACTACTTCCATTCTCCGGTGACCTATAAGATGGCGGTGTACCTGCAAGGATGGCGATGAGTGATAATGGATCGCGGTTCGAGGTGAAGAACGTGGAGTTCGATGAATTGACCGCTTTAATTTTCTCGTGGCTCGAGTTTTCCATGAGTCCTATAACTGTTTGCATTTTGTATTTTCTCATTTGTTTTCGTATCCCAAGGTTGGTGTAACATTTGGGTTTTGTGGTGCTATGGTTACCGCTTACCCGTAAAGAGGATATTTAGAAAAAAAATAAAAATTTCAGTCAGTCACATGACTCATGTTTATAATGGTGTTGATCCAACTGGTACCAACCGATCATCCAATCACATGTATATATAATAATTAATTAACCAAATGCATCACCCTGAGCAACTCCATGAACTGATCTCAAGCTATAGAATAAATAAATCAAAATTATCCCAAACTAAGGCACTCAGATAATGAATTGAAATGAGTCCTTATGTAGGGATTCCAAATCTATTATACACAAAAATGTGATGAGAAATATCCTAATTATTTTTTCATATTAACTATTTTCATCATTTTCATAAATCTTCCATGAATGACTTTAATAATATTACAAAACCTACGTTTTCCAAAGAAAAAAATAAAAATTTCAAAAATAGTTGTAAACATTCAATTTTTACCTCAAAACATTTATAAGCTACGTTAAAACATTTAAGTTACACAATCATGTCACAAAACACTTTTTAAAAAAATTCCAAACACTCCATTTATCAGAAACACAGGCCGAAACAACTAAAAAACCAATAATAATTTATTATAAAACCCATATCAAATGATACATCATATAAAGTCCCCAAAATATTACTTCACAAACTTCAAACATATTTATAAATCATATTTTTTTTAATATAACACATAACCAATAAAAACCAACCGGGTAATTAATAAAAAACCACACATGCAATATTTAGTATAATTATTTATATTTAACACCAACTATGTGACAAAACACCAATTTTCCCATAAAATCATTTTTATTTCCAATCCATGTTTTACATATCATGAACTGCATGTGAAAAATGATAGAAAATTTTATCAAACATTTGGTGTGCACATTTTTAACAAAACAACACTATATATCAAAATATATATATATATTAAATTACTTTTCACAACCCAAAATTTATTCAAGAATCATATAAATATATATATATATAAAGAGGTGATAATAGAAACATATTGATGAATAATAAAAAAAAGGAATCTTCAATGGTAACCCTATCTCTAATCCATTATGGAATGAAAACACAAACATGAAACCACTCGACGAGGGTTACGAAATGCCATGTCTATAACGAAAAATTCCAAAAAATACAAAAAACCCCTTCAAATTCAAGGGATAAAACTCCCTATTTAGAGAATGTAGTGTGGTGAATTAGAATCCATGAAAAAATTGAAGAATAAAGAAACAAGGAAGAGATGTTCTGAGGAAATAGAGGGATTTGATGAAGAAATTATGATGAATCACTAACATTTCGTGATAAATAAGACCAAAAGTATAACAAATGTAGGTGAAAGAGGGGATCCAAATTTTCAATATCGAATATGTAGGGATAAAATTGGAAGGACTAAGAACTAAAATAAGATATTCAAATAAAAATATTTTTATCCCGCAATGGGCTACAATGTTGTTTACATGGTTTTATAATCCTCGCATAAACCATGTGAATTCACCTGAAAAAATACGTTGACATTGCTGGGTTTTTTTTCAAAAATGGGAAAATTATTCTGACACTGGTTTCGCCCGAATTTACCTATGTTGTATGGTGTATGCTGTAATTGTATTATAGCTTGGGTTATCGATCCTCGGATACCATAGAAGAAACCTAAGAAACATTCATTATAATAAGGCGATTTGATGGTGATGGTTTTGGATGGTTTTAATGAACCCTAAAAAACCTAAGTGAATTAGATTCCATGAAAATGGGTTGATATTTGGATTATTCTTGGGGGGGATTGAATGAATTTTACTTATTTAGACAATTATGGTTTTATTAATTCTTGAGGAATCCATTCTTCAAAAATAACAATACCTTCATCAATTTTTGGTTTGGTGCTTAATAAAAACAATTACCAATCCCCTACACACATAGAGAACCAAATTCATGATCACTCCATGGTATATTGTTATTTAGTACTTGAATTTAGATTTCTCAAACACAGTGAAGATGAAGATTAGAAATAACCGATTAATTGAAGTCTTAAATTAATTAGCCAATTAACAACAATTCATTCATAAAATAACATTCAATCCAGCATTTGCATCCTCCTAAGATCAACCCATTATAGGGATATCTCTCCATTCATGGTATACTCTCAATGGTGGGTGGAAAATGGAAAACAAGAATTGGATTGAAGAAATTAAAACCGCGGAAATAACAAGCACTCATCAGTGTGTGTGAATGAAATTCACACCTATGTGTGAACTAATTCACAAAAACACAGAGATATTAGTGTTCATTGTGATAATGAAGTTTTAATAAAAATAATGGAAAATAAAAAAGAGATATAAGTTGATTATGAAAATAAATACACAAAAAAGAAACAAACATGGAAATGGAAAATATTACAGTGGAAACACTACTGTAAAATAGACCTATACCCACAGTTCAAAACCGTGGGTATAGCCCCCAAAACCGTGGGTATAGGCTATACCCACGGTTCTGGGAACCGTGCGGCTAAACAGTGTCGGTATAGGTCCCTGACCTATACCCACAGTTTTGGTCAAAACTATGGGTATAGTTTTTTTCCACCGTGTCAATACACTATACCCACGGTTTTCAAACAGTGTGTATAGGTTTTATAAAATATCGGGTGTCTGGATTCGATCCCGTGACCTCTTCGCTGATAACGAACCACCTTACCACTACCCCAATGTTGACTTTAAATATATGTATATATATTTTGTTAAATATATTTATTTAAACCATGGGTATAGAGGGATGAACCGTGGGTATAGAAGTCCCGCCAAAAAAAAATTTGCCATAGAAAAAAAAAATTCATGCGTAAACGCGGGAAACCTATACCCGCAGTTCATGGCCAAACCGTGGGGATAGGCATGTTTTCCCGAACCTATACCCATGGTTTTCCCAAACCGTGGGCATATGGTACCCTATACCCACAGTTTCAGAAAACCGTGGGTATAGGTTCTGGAAAACTACCTATCCCCACGGTTTTTGAAAACTGTGGGTATAGGGTGACCTATGCCCACCGTTTTTTCCAAAACCGTGGGTATATGTCCATTTTCCAGTAGTGAAATTTGGATACATAACCATACAACGATAAAAGAAACACAAGATGATATGAAAAATATGATATGTTTATTCCCTTCACTAAAAACCTCGTATATAGACTTATTAGGAGCCTTAGTTCCACCCTCAATAATCAATTCACCCCCCATCAATTAAGAGTGTCAAAAGGAGGGTAAGGAAACAAAACGAATTTGACGTTACAAAGTTAACCACAAGACTATCCAGATTCATCGATCATTTTGACGTGTGAATTTGTAATTGAATAAGGCCGAATCCATAGGGGTCGTAGAGGAGAAATATTCCTATAATTATGTCTTCTATGATATTTAAAAATATCAGGAAATTTGGCACAGCCGTGTGGATGTTATGGTTGAAATGGTGGGATGACTTTATGTCCATTCTTGTCGGTCCCACCATTTAAATCTCAACATCAGATCCATTATCATCACAAAAACATCAGAATTAGCTCTGTCCATAGTTGAAAAAAATGATCCACATATTTTTATCTTTATACTGTAAAAATTTTGTGTCATTGGGCTTGGTTTTTGGGACCCACATTTTTTGATGGGCCTTAGGCCCATATAGATTTTTCCAGCAAATTTCTGCATTCAGGCACAAAAATCTCCATTTTCCCTTACAATTCATCCATCGGATATAAACGACAAAATGTTCCAAATAATGTTATGAATAATATACCAAAATATAAAATTAAAATGATTAATAATGTATTTTTCACAGGCAATATATTAAGTGGGCCAAAATTGACACTTTAAGAATGAATTGCACAATGATGGGAAATGAAGTTCCATTTCTGAATTGGACTAAAATTGGTGTTTATAAACTTGGAAACACATTAGTATTAAGATATAATCTATTAATATTATTCTATTTATGTGGCTAATCACACCACCAACATGAGTTTTTCTATTCATGAAAAAAATATATTTCAAATATGAATTTCGAATCCACTTTTCCAAAAACAATTAATACAAATTTCTCAACCAAAGACCTCATAACAATACAATTATGAATCCAATAAAAATTATTTATAATATGCTAGGTCCATAACCATATTTCAAACCCTTGCTCATTGCTTTGTAAAACTTCATCGCCCCATTTCATCCAATTTCAATTAAGCATGATAAAGTTTTGTGCATCACGTAAGATATGGGGCCCATTTTATTGTTCAAGGGAAAAAACTAAAGCGCTAGGTTGGATTCACATTAATCCTTAATATGAGTATCCAATTTATTTTTGAATTTTTTTCTTGTTTTTTATATTGTTTTAACCACAACAGATATGAAAAGACTAACTCTAGGAATGAAAACTTTGGAGTCACGATCCACAAGTGTCGGACGCCACACATATTGTCAATTCCATGCTCTATAATAGAGATATAAAGCCTTACTCTGGGTAAGAAAATTATGAAGACACGATCCCCATGTTTCGGATGACACACATTTGGAGAAAACATTTCTCTATGTGGTCATTATTATTTTTATTATTATTATTAATTTTGTTCATTTTGTTTTTTTTTTGAATACTCAAATTAATGTAAAAGTGACCCCATAATCCTATGCTATAATGAATGGTACCCAAGAACTCAAATTTACACACATGATCTAGTAGACGTTCATTGTGGCATTTTTATATAGAGGATGAAAATGTGAACTTTGAAAAATCATATCAGACAACTGTACTTTCCAAAAACTATGCTCATGAACATAAACATGTATTAAAATCAGAATCAAGGCATAAAAAATTATTTGATATCAAATTTCTGAGATTCCAATATGTTTTATCATTTTCATGGTTAATGAAAATTTTCCTTCCATGAATGTTCTTATTAAAAAATCATTTTTTATTTCGTCTCCCTCCAATATAGAATCACACTGTCCCTAGTGTCAAAAGATAACATAGATGGGGGTATGAGAGAGGTGTTCAAAGGAAATTTAAAATGATAATCATGGAATAAAGTCACCTGGTGGTTAATGCTGATAGAATGTGCGATAGTCTCTGTTCAATCCTAGGTTCGTGTCTTAGCAGCTTAGACGGTTGTGACAGGATTTTCACCACTACCTACGACGTGTCCTTTTTTTAAACTAAATAAAGTAAAATTAATATAAAATAAACTGATTATTTATTGTCTTATTTTATAAATTTCAGGTAAGGTAATAATCAAAGATCACATCACGTAACACAGATGAATATAGTTCTCCCCTTTCATACTCATCCTTACTCATAAAAAAAGAACAGTTCAACTGTCTATGGTAAATTTTTTATAATGAAAAAAAAGATGATTCGATTTATTGGAAACATGAAAACCATGGGTTTCCTCACATGCATCGCTTAATTTATTGTCGTTAGCTTGAAATAGACCCCCCAACGTATTCAATTCCAATATATAAATTTTTTAGGACACCATTCTTCTCCAATTCAAAAAGATTGAGATTAATTATTTTTTTGGAATTTGTGCCATGTGAAATACCATGTTCAAAAATTTGTGTGAAATTCCAAGGAATTTTGGTAATGGTTTATTGAGTTTCATCTAGAGTCCTTCATATTATTTCAAGGGTGATTCCACTTTTTTGGGATTCTTGATGAAAATATTGATAATTTAATGTTCTAGGTTATTATAAATAGAGGGATTCTTGAGTCGGTAAGGATGATTCATAACATCGAGTTCAGTTTGATTGATGTTTCCTACAGAAGAATGAACATTTGAACCAAAAATTATTTCTTCTTTTAGAAAATTTGAATGAATTGGTTCCTTTTGAAAAGATGATTCATCCCCAAAATTTTCCATTTCGATTTAATGAGTGATAATAGACTCAATATTCATTATATCTCTCAATTGTTCAATGATAAGTTATTCTAAAATATTTTTATTGGAGAAATATTCCGAACACTCAATTTATGAAGACAAAATTTTCCACTTGAGAATCCAAAGAAATTAATTTCCTCCTTAATTAAATACCCATTAACATTTAATTAATCTTCTTTAGTTATACCATATCCAAATGTTAGTTCTTTTTTACCTTCAGGAGTGGTTTCTAGGATAAAATATTCTTCTATTAGTGATATGGAAAGGACATCCTGAGTGGGTATGGGTTCCTCAGAAGTCTTAATGCTTTGTAATTCTAATCTCAGTAATGAAATGTATGAATTCATTTTAACCGTTTTTTCATACAATTGTTCATGATTTTTTTCAGGACCATGGTTGATAGATGTTTGTACATAATGTACTTCCTCATTATTCATCTTTTAAATCATTCATTATAGGTATGTAAATTTATCTTTTAAACATTCATCGTTAAAAATATTATTCATGTTATTGGGCGTGGGGAATTCATTAAAAGGTTGATCAAAGTAATTAAAAAAGCTTGGTGATTCCAAAAGTGGATTTTTTAATTGATTATATCCTGAGTTTTTAATGTATATTGTTGATTATACTACATTGGATTCATTTTGAAATTTGGAATCATGGTTATCAGGAGTCACAATACAAATAGAAAGTGTAAAATAAAAGAGAAATGGGAATGAGAAAATGAAAATGAGGGAAAATAGAAAGATGTTCTAAGGTGAATTACCATGTCCCCACAAACGGCACCAAAATTTGGTTTCACCAAAATTTACCCATGTGGAATGGTTTAAGAGGTCAATGTAGTACGACTTGGGTTATTGATCCTTAGATACCTAAGTTGAAACCTAAGAAAAATTAATTCTAACAAGAAAATTTTATGGTGTTGATTTTGGATGGTATTAAAGACCACTAAGAAACCTACATGAATTCAATTCAATGAAAATGGTATGATCTAAAGATTATTATCGCGATGTATGGAATGCATTTTACTTCTTTATAAAAGTTTGGTTTTATTAATTCTTTATGAATCTATTTTTCAAAAATAACACTAACTTCATAATTTTCTGGTTTGGTGCTTACTAAATTCAATTACTATTCCCCAACATAGTTATAGAACCAAATTTATGATATGTCTTGGGTATATGGTCATTTAGTACTTGAATTTATCTAGACCAAACACATGGGAAGATAAAGAGTAGAAATAACTTAAGAGTATAAGTCTTAAATTAATTATCCAATTAACAACAATTCTGTCATAAAATAACAATCAAACCAGCATTTTCATCCTCCTAAGATCAAAGAATTATACGTTTATCCCTCCATTAATGGTATAATATCAATGGTGGGTGGAATATAGATAACAATATTTAGATTTAAGAAATTAAAACCACGGAAATAACGAGCACCCATTCGTGCGTGTGAATGAAATTCAAACCTACGTGTGTACTAATTCACAACAACATAGAGATATCACCCTAATTTGTGATAATGATGTTTTAATAAAAGAAATGAAAACTATATAAGAGAAATAATTTGATTAAGAACATAAAGACACAAAAAATAATCTTACATTTAAATGGAATACATTATAATGGAAATTTGGAAGCATAACCTTATAATGAAACAAGCAACACAAATGATAATAAAAATATGAGATACTTATTCCCTACACCAAAATCTCCTTATATAGGAATATTATAACCCTTAGGTACACCCCCAAAAATCAATTCAGCCAAAATGAATTATGAGATTGAAATGAAGGGTGAAGAATCAAAAGTAAATTGACGTTACAACGTTGACCACAAAACCATCAAGATTCTTCCTCTATTTTGATGTGTGAATTTGTAATTGAATAAAGCTGAATCATAGGGGTTGTAGAAAATAATGTTTTCCCTCCACTTGTTCTCTATGAGCTAAAAAATTTGTATTAATGTTGGAAGAGCCGTTTGGATGTTATGGTAGAAATGGTGGGACGAATTTATGTGCAATTATGTCGGTCCCACCATTTAAATCTCAACCTCAAATCCCTTTATCGTCAAGAAAACATCAGACTTAGATCTGGCCATAGTTGAATAAAATAATACTATTATTTTTATATTTATACTATAAATAATTGAGCATCATTTGGGATTGGTTTGTGGCCCCAACATTTGATTGATGGGCCTTAGGCCCATTATGCTTTTTCCAGCAAATTTCTTCGTTTAGGTGCAAAAATCACAATCTTCTCTTGGTATTCATCAATCGGAACTAAAAGATAAAATTTTCTAAATAAAGTGATGAATTATATAACAAAATATCAAATTAAAATGATGAATAATGTAATTTTCACATGCAATTTATTTATTATGACCAAATTGACTCTTCTAGTATGAATTACCCAATGATTGGAAATGAAGTTCAATTTCTGAATTGGACTAAAATTGATGTTTATGCACTTTGAAACACATCAATATTAAGATATAATCAATTATTATTAACCTCTTTCATTGTATAATCACACACTATATGAACTAATGAATTTTCTAAAACCCTAAAATGACAACACAAACACTAAGGAGTCCAGCCCCATGATCACTGGATGATTTAAACACAATATAGTGACATTGTGTGTGTCCCAAAGTCTCTACCATGAGAAATTTTCCAAATAATAGATTAATTATATCAAATATATTTTATATGCTCATTAAAAACATCCTAATTTCCAAAAAAATTTGTTTTTAAATGAATCACTTCACATTAAGGGGGAGGTATCCAAACATCTTGTAACGAAATTATCGTATTTACAAGAAATGGAAAGTAAAAATTATACTTGTTGTAAATAGAATGAAAAATATTATGTAAATAATAAATATAATATTTGAAATTAATAAATAGTTATTCAATTATTATTTCCATAATGAGAGGTGTTAATGGAGAAATGAATAATCATCGTTGAGTGAGGTGGTAGTTTTTTGTACACATAAACAATATCTTCATTACCCCATAGATGGAGGTGTGTGTATGTGTCTTAATAAACAATATATTAAAAAATACTACTATACATGAGATAATGTTTTTTATATAGTAATGAAATAAATATTGTGGATGGTATGGATAAGGAAAATAAAATAAATGGTTTTGGGAGAAGTTTTTACTTCTCAATCAGGTAACTCTTTTTGGGTTGTGCAAACAGGATTCCATTGATTGCATTTTTCATTAAGGAGTATTTTATGAGAAATAAAGGAAATTTATTTATTTTATTGGTAATATCATCACTAAAATATTGTGTATTGATAGATATGATTATTCTGGATAGTTGGTAGATTTTTATCGGTAATGAAAAGGACACAATTGGCATTTTGAAAAAAAAAGATACATGTTCCATCATTTTTTCCCAAATGTTGTAATAGAAAACCATAAAACTAAATAATTGACGTTTCATGGTTTAATTTGGTCTATAAAATTGGATTTTTAAACGTTTATTGTTTCTTTTTTGACTTATTTTTAATGTATAATAATTTATTAAGTGAATGTTTCTCTTAACTATTGTATTTAATTTCAGTCAATTTCAGTAATATTTATCTTAAAAATTATATTTAAAAAAATTAGACATTATAAAATATGTTGATTCAAAATATGAATTATATTTTTACTAATTATAATATCATATGTGGAAAAAATTAATTTAATATTATCCTTGGTAATAGGAGGATAGTGCTTGTTTTTTTGTAAAAACAGCCAAACTTTTGTTACGATTTTAAACCCAATATTGAAGTGAAAATGATTCCAACAACCTAAATATAAAATATCTGAAATTATGACATATAATATATTTTAAATTAATTTGAATTTTTTTAACTTATACCAAATTTGATGAAAATGAAATTTTTACTTAAAATTTTCTATTTTCACTATTCATCAAAAAATTATTTTCCTCAAAAATATCCCAAAAATTATCCTTATGATAAATTTCAAATTAAAAATAAAATATTATGATAAATTTATAATAATAATCATCTAAATGTGTCTACAATTAATTTTTATTTTTTTCACTTATGGACATTAAAAACAGTTTATTGGAGAAAACAATATTTTTAAGCCTATAATTCAATTTTGAAAAATGATATCATCCAGAATAATTTTTTTTAAAGAAATGGTAAATTATATAATAAAATTACTTTTTAATATTAATTTTAATGTGTTTAACATCTATGATAAAATCTTCTCATTTAAATAATTATATCGATAAAAATATGGTTCATAGAAACTCGGTATTATATGCAACATATTCCGTATCGTTTTTGTATGTAGCCTATTAAAAATATTTTCCATATGAAATTAATGTTTGACAAAGGTATTTAATATAAAAAACAATTTTAATTTTTTTATATTAAATATATAAAAATAATAAATTAATTTGTAAAAAAATCAAAAAATCATGGGGTGTGACATTATAAAACCATTAAAATTAATTTCTCCCACAAAATTCTTCTAGGATTTGAAAGGTTTAATAAATTAAAGTTTCATTAATATAATCCCATAGAATAAAAATAAATATTGAGTTAACCATTAAAAATGGAAATTCGAAACCACAATGTTTACCATAGGTAATATATAACTTGGTTTCAACATAGTAGAATGTAGGTTGGGAGTGAAGATTGGGAATAAAGGAAATGTGTAAATATTTATAGAGATTTATTGAGGTAAAACATCAAAAAATTTAAATGATAAATTAAAAAATTTGATTTCCTCAATTTCATAAATATTTGATATTTTAAAAGGCAAAAAGTTCAACAAAATTAATGTCTAGAGATTACACATATTCATTTCATCATTATCATAACATTGAGTAAACTATTTAATAACCACATATATAAGAAAATATACATAATGGATTGATTTTGATAAAAAATTAATTCTATATTATTGAATTTACAAATTTGTAAATCAACCCTTAATTAATGAAATGGAAGTCCACAAATTAATTTTGATGCATTAAATGCCAAAATACACATTTAGCTGATCTTAGAGCCCAAAATTAATGAAACATATAACTATTTGACTCTATATACTCTTCAAAATCAATATGGATAATTAAATAATATGTAAAAATAAGTTGTTACTCTACAAGTTCATCATTAATAATTATTCAAAGATAATAGTTATACGTTAACCTAGACATTGAGTAGCCTAATGGTAGGCATAAAACCCTTATCATCCTTCGGCCATGGGTTCTAGAATCACGACCTTGTTGTACATGATTTATTATCACCATTAAAACAAGATTTCATTATCTAATACCATACTAATATAACATCTAAAAAATTAATTTGGGTATCCATGAAAAAAGGATAATAAATAAATAAACTTTTCAATAAAGATATCAATTCAATGTCTGTACATAAATATGTCCTCTAATGTTTATCATTATCTTTTTCAAAATTCATAACATTGTAACCCTCTCAAAATATGGAAATCCAATCCATTAGAAATAATTTCACGAGTTAATCATAACATTGATCCCATATATATCAAAGAGTACCAATTAGCTGTCAAATTCCAAATATGTGAACACATTCATAACATAATCTCTTGAAAAAAAGTAATAACATAAATTACATTAAATAATTTGGGAAAAGATTCATTATTCATCATTATATAGATTATTGGATATATTTCATAAATCCAAGAAGATTTCAACTTCATAAATGTTAGAATAAATTACTTATCAACAAGTCCTTAATTTGTTCCAAGGTAAACAGTGCACTCCAATTTACTTACATCCAACAAATCATTATAATAACAATGTTATCCCAGCATCATGAATTAATTTAGGGTTCCATATCATTAAAAAAAATAACTCATTTCCATGAATTCTTTTTTCTATTCCATCATCACCATTAAATATTTCCATTACAATGCATAATGAAAACTTATTCTAAATATACTTATATATTTTATTTTTCATATAACAAAATCTCTAAATTCTAAATCATAAATACATCATTCATCCAACATTATTCTTAAACAAATAATTTGGATTCATTATCTTATTCCACAATACCTCATTCATATAGTATGAAATATGAATCATGTCTTATGTTTCATCAATCTCAATCTAATAAATAATTATATGACATATGTAAAAAATATTGGATGCACTTAACATACCATTCACATAAGGATTATGGACTCTTTAACATGAAAAGTATTTCCACAGTTTATGAAACAATTCCAATTCCCTTTATGAGATTTCAAATCATAAAATTAACCCCCATAATTCCAACAATTTCTTCATCTGAAACATAAAAATTATAACCATGTTAATTTTAGATAATTCTATTGAATAAATCCCGTAATCATATCATGAGATTCATTTATCATATTTGGATACCATATAACCATGAGAATTTTCTTATATGGTTCTCAAATCGTAAATATTACAAAATTAATATATTAAACAATTGATTTAGAATTGGTTATTAATTGTAATCATCATTTTTACCTCATTCATGATGATTTGTGATGAGTTATTGAATTCCAAAATCATTTCATGTAATATTTTCAAACTAGTCGTATAGAAACACACGCATTCATATACAAGATAACCATGTGTCAGGATTGGCACATATTGTTAGAGTTTTTACATCAAGATAAATATGAGCTAAAGATACATCAAACATTAGTATCATGACATTTATAAATTTATAGGAACTAACACACTCAATCCATTACCAAAATTCTAGTATATTCTTTTAAATATTGAGACACTATTATACATATCCTTCAAGAATTTCTAATACATATCCATAGATATAAACCTAGTGTTCTCACTAAAATTTTCTCATCCTAGTTTACAATTGATAACAAATCATTTTCAATGATACAAACTTTGTCGACCCTTAAATTTCATACAGAAACATTACATAATTATATTTGAATACCTACAAAATTATACATTAGGATACCCAACGACCATATAAGTTTATTGCATTTGAAAAAAATGGAAGCATGAAAATTAGTACATAAATGAGCTACATTATCTTCCACTAGGATCATACTGATTAGAACCATTCTTAGAGACACAATAAAAAATATGTATCTTAATAACCTGGAGGAAAAGAAACATAAAAATTTGTGACCATAGATTCTTAGTAAGGGTCAACAAGAAATACATGTGAGAATACTCACTAACATAAGGAACTTATAAAATGATCCATATTATAGGTGATCCTAAAATTCAAATCAAAGACTACAAACATGGCTCATAGAATAAATATTGGATGTTCATAATACATGAATTAGATAAAAAATAAAATAATCCCCAGAAGAATAACATTGGAGTAAATCATGGAATTGTGGAAAAAAAACATTAGCATATAATATGATTCCCATATTGTATGAGGAATCATTATTGATACCATTTGGAAGAATTGATCACCCCCATACCATCTTGTTTTTCATGTTTCACTTCAATGGCCATCAGAGTAACATAATTTCACACCTCATACCATCTTGGTAGTCATGGTCACTCTCATGGCCATTTAGTATGGATGGTTCATTCCCAATACCATATTAGTATATCTCTTGACAAATCATTATAGAGAGATATAGGTCCCACTAATCTTGTAATGAAATCGTAAATACATGTTCCAAAAAATCATAAACAATCATATCATATTGCATAAAATGAAATATGTATCATAAATATATAATCAAATCATAACCACTGAAAAAACATACTAATTTAATTATAATTTGATCATAAGTATAACCCATGAAAACCAGAGTATTTCAGAATCATATAACCCTTGAATCATAAATGGGTGTCATAACCAACACTCTATCAATACACAAACCATTCAAGAATAATATGAATAGAACTGTTGGATTATTTCTTATAAGGGGATGATTAACATAGAAAAATTTCACATTTGAATAAAAATAACATGGAAGGATTTGTTGAAAACATTTCATGAGTAAACTATAAATTATTCATAAAAAAGAACTCTATAAAACATAAAACATCTTGAGAACCATTTCCATTTAAAATACATTGAAAACATAAAATTATGGCCTAAAAACTATTTTAAAACTATTTTAAAGACCAATTATACTATGAAGATGAAGACATGTGAGAAAAACATATTAATTGATAAATAATAAAAAAATAATAATTGAAATTTGAAAAAATATCCTGGAATACTAAGAAAATGTGCATGATAAAAATTTGATAACATTTTACATAAAAATTATATAATAATATTGATTTTTTTAATGTTATTTTTCACAAAATAAAAATTAAATGAGATTGAAATAATATTGAAAACCATTTTCCATGAAAAATTAAAAATAAATTATGAATATGTATTGGAATCCTTATTCTTATAATATTAATAAATTAATCATTAAAATAAATTTAAATACATATTCGATGAAACTTATAAAATAATCATGTTAACATTATGTAGAAAATTTTCCATGAAAACATTTAAAATGAGAATGATAACATTGTGAATCTCCTTTTCCATGAAAACATAAAATATTTTCTTGAATTTGTTTTCAAAATTATTTTCCTTGAAATCTTTTTAAAAGAAGCATGAAAATGTTTAGATGTCCATTTTTCATGAATGTGTATAAAAGGATCTTGCAATTTTATTAATAAAATTTAATTCAAAAATAATTATAAAAAAGTTATTAAAAATTTCCCATTAAACATGAAAATAAATATTAATAGGATATATGGTGGATAATTTTTGTGTATGTCGTACAAGGTGAGAATAACATCCATTATGCATTGTAAAATTGTATTAAAAATTCCTTATTTCATAATAAGAAATATGATTATTTTGGAAACAATGATAATAGTCATAATTTATATAAATTACTTTTAAATATAATTTTATATTATTATAATATTCATGGAAACCCTTTTTATAAAACATGGTTTTAAAATAATACATATTTCTGACTGACGATATAGAAAAATCAAGTTATCTTAAATGCATTTTACTAATAATCATATATAACAAGGAAGGAAAACTAGTACCAATAAGTGAATATATTATTAATAACCAAAATATTGTAAAATTCCTTACTTTTTCAATGATATGGATCATAATATTTCATAAAACTAATAATAATCATAATAAATCATGAAAACGATTATATTCTATCAATAAACTCTAATAACATGGTAAAATGGGATAATAGTCTCTATATCTAAAAATGAAATAAAATTTAGCACTAAATATCATAAAATAAAGAGATTCGTGATATATAATTTAATTGAAATTATATACACCTCAAAAATAATTTAGGTTCATAACAAATCATGATTATCAAAGAAGGGAAAATGAGGTAATAATATTTTACTGATTTTTTATCTTTTGAATCATAAACCCCACAAAATAATGATCATTTAATGGATATTTATATACCAATAAATTTAATTTTAACAATAATTGAATACATAAGTGGGTGGTATAAACACCCTAAAAAGGAATGGTTATTAAATAAAGCTTGTATCTGGCATAAATAAAATGTGTGATGAAATACCCTTACCTTGTGTCTTGAATCTCATCATAATCATTAAATCCTAATTGATAATTAATATAAATTTATTATAGATATATTAAAGAATGTAATAATTTCATATAATAACATATAAAGAATTATTATTTCCTTTATTAACAACTTTTTAAGAATAATATTTTATGGTTTCACATTCGGTAATATCATCATTATTTTCCCATGACTCTTTATTTGTTACATCATTGGTCCTTATATTTAAATCATGATTTCCATAATTTAAACCCGGATTTAAATATAATTTATAATATGTATAATTTTATTATAATAATACATATAGTATATACGTATGAAATTGAAAAAACTATTCATGGAGACGGTATGTCGTACACACTCAAGGAGAATATTTTCATTTAATTGTCATGTTGAAAGAATGAAATAAATGAAAAATATTTATATACATATATATATATATGTATATATATATCATTATTAAATTATCATTATTATATCATATGTATAATATAATTTCATTAAAACAATCCCTAATGCATTCCATGGTCTTATTGAATGAATTGTATCTCTTTAATGGGGCCATAGTCCACACTTCTTAAGACAAAATTATCGTATTTTCACCAAATGAAAAGTAAAAGGATATTTTATTTAAAAGTAAATATTTACAATTCTTAAATATTAAATCTCATATATTTAATATATAAATTTATTTTCCATCATCATGTCTACAATGATAGGTGGTAAAGGAAAAAATGAACAATCATCGTTTAGTGAGGGGGTCGTTCGCCGTACACATAAACATTATGTTTGTTACCCATTAGATGGAGGTATGCAAAAGTGAATGTAGAATACATAGCATAAAAATTACTGTATATTTAATATAAATATTATTATAAAATCATATAATAAATAGCATGAAGGGGTGGAGAAAGAAAATAAAAGAGTCTGAGAGAATATGTTACCTCTTAATCGGGTAACTCATTTTCAATTGTTCCAAAATGCATCAGTGGATTGCACTCATCAAAAGGAGAGTATTTTTAGAGGAATAGAGGTATTTTTGGAATATTATTGGGTAGATTTTATTGAAATATATTCAGTTTCAGAGGTGTGAAGAAGTGGGAGATGTGGTGGACTTTTGACGAGAAGGGAAATGACACAGTAGGAATTTTTTAAAACATGTCAAGTTTACCATAATTTTTATATATAAAAATTAATAACAATAAAAATGAATTTTTTATGTTTTGAGGCCGAAATATTTCATGAAAATCGGTGTTGGAAAATTTTATTGGTTTTTTAAGTCTTAAATTTATGGTTTAACACATTACTAACATAATTATTCTCATATCCATTGTAAATACTTTTAATCACATTAACTAATATTTTTGGTAAAAATAATAGATATTAAAAATTATGATAATTCAAAATATGTAATCCATCATTCCATATTAAAATCAATAATGTACTAGATTTTAATATGAAATAAATATCACTAATGGGACACCACTAAAGGTTAATAAAGAAGAAATGTCCAAAAATGTTGTTTTGTTATTATATCCAATTTAAATGTTAAATTTATTCCAATGACATACATTTGATTAATTTATAAATATATTATGTAAATAATATTTTCATTAAATTAAAATATAATATAGAATTATAAATAAAGTAGTCATAAAGGATACTTTTAATTAAAATCCGTTATTTTTCACTATTCATCAAACAATGATATTTCATAGAAAAATAATATAAATTAACATTACTTAAAATAAATATTATAAATTAAATAATTATTTTTAATTTATCAAATTAAATATCTAAATGTGTCTAAAATGAATTTTATTATTTTTCAGAGATGGTAATTAAGAGTGGTTCATTTAAGAAAATATTATTTATAAAATATATAATGAATTTACAAGAATTTATATATATTAAACCATATATATATTATTTACATGTAACTATTATAAAAAATAATTTAATAATAGTGATAATTATTCACGTTATGACATTCAATGTCTATGTTTCAATTTTCTCTTTTAAATAAAAATTATAGTAAAATTAGGCTTTGTAAAAACTCAATGATTCACATAATGTATGACAAGTCATTGTTTAATGTTGCACAAGAAAAGTCCTTTATATGTGAATGGTATATTTGATTTATTGATTTAAAATTAAATAATTTATTTGGGTTTTCTGAAATAGAAAATATGGGATGATTATATTAATTTGAACCAAAACAATCAAAAAATATATTGGTGTTACATTCTATTAATAATATCCATAAAAACAATTGGTGCATTAATTCTTCAAAATTAAATAACAAAAAATTCTTAATTCACATATATATTTACAAACATAGTCTTTATAATTTTTTATTCTTTTATTTCCAATTGATGTTTCCCTGATATCAGATCAATAATCACAAAATATTTTTCTCCCTTGAGGTGATCAAACAAATGATTGATATTAGGACAAGTATATGTTTTTTTACCAGTGATGTTATTCCAGCCATTATAATCAATTAAATGTATCATTATTCTATCTTTATTTTTCCAAAACATAACAGGATCACCCCATAGTAAGGTTCTTGGTCGGATTAAACCTTTATCCAATAACTCATTCAATTTATTTCACAATTCTAGATAATAAATTTGATACTTTTGATAATGTGTTTTAAAAATTTTCTTAACATTATAAACTAAATAAATAGTAGATTCAACATCGTGATCGAGAATAATACTTGGCAACTCATTAGAAAAAACATCAATGCACTCATTTAATAATGGTACATCATCAATATTAACAGTTCCATTTTCTCACCAGTATGTGAAATACAACAATAATTTCAATCATTAATAGTTTCCTAGACAATTGATATATTTTAGATGTTTTGGGTATGTTTTTTAAAATAAAATGAAACTCATTCAAATGAAAATTATTATATCTATCTTATATCTTATCATGGTAAATAAAAAGACAATATCTACCAATAATAATAAAAACTCTACTAGATATAAAATAATAAGGATTTTGGGAAAATTATATCCACAGATAAAGATGTGATGATTATTTTAATTTCATTATTAACTTATTATTTCACCCATGTGTTTTTACCAAATTGTCGGGATTCATTTGATGTGGATGAATTTTTAATTTACCATAAAATTTTTAAAAAATTAAATAATGTGTAGTCCTGGAATCAAAACAATCATTTCAAAATATGAATAAACAAAAAATATACATGATATCCCATAATTTGATGACCCAACATCAACTAAAGTAGATAGAATAGATTTCACCATACATTTCTGAATATAGTCTGGCTAAATCCCTATCATTCAGGTCCCACTTTAGACACTTAATTTTATAATGATATATCACATTTAACTTAAAACATATTACAAATAGTATATCAGACGTTTTATCACTACTACAATAATATTTTTCATTATATTTAGAAGCCATATACCCCATTTTTTCTTATTGGAAAAAATTAAAAAAATTAGAAGCATTTGCGTAGTGTGTATTTTACCAAAATTCTCTAAAACTATAAATAAAACATTCAATCCATTAGTTTTTATTGATGAATTATCTCTTTATTCCTAAAACCATGAACTAGTTTTATAATTGTGTTAAAAGAAGAAATGATCAACCAAAAATACAATTTCCACCATTTCATTTCATCGAACAAGTATTTTTAACTATTGAATACATGAGATGTGAAATTGGATTGTTATTTTGGAATAAATCCTATGCAAAAAAGATAAATATTACATAGAAGATCCCATATGAAATTCTGAGCATACCATTCCAATCATGTGAATTATTATTCATATGAATCCATTATTCCATCCATTATCCACATTTATAATAACATTCTTTACATTCTATGTCTAACCTCCTAGGTACATTATATCTCAATAATAATATTTTAGATTTAATCTCACTCCAAAGAATAAATCTAGTAATTTTCATGGATAATCCTAACCATCAACCACCACTAGTAGACTTCACATTCTAAACGGTTAATATCATGATTGGGATTTTCATTTTTTGAATACCCTAAAAATTTGAAAATATTTTCTAGGGATTTAATCTAGCCTTATGCTACATTTGTTCAGATGATTCCCTAAAATATGGTGGATGCATCCACATAAAATTATCCAATAGAATGTTCATCTGTGGTTGATCTGGCTAATCTAGTGGATGGATTCCCATAATATTTATATCATGTTTCAATTGATCCATCATAGTGAGAAACTGCATAGTTCCAATTCTAACCATCTTAGGGTGCTGATTTGGATGGTTGTTTTTCACTCAATTACATCCTATGGAAGCATCACTATTATCTCTATGTAAAACCATTCTAAAAAGAATTAGTCTAAGAAACATGCTTATTATTAAATTCTACATCTTTTAAACATATCTATAATGAAAAAACTATTTATTTTGTTTTTATTAAGAATATATTAACCCTTAATGACGTATAAACCATCAATTCATTAGAACTGTATATCTCCAAACAAAAATATTACATAAGCTCAAGTTTTAATAAATAAATTAACTTAATTAACAATTAGGATCATATTATGTTTAGATATTTAGATAATTATTTCATAATTTTTAGATAGCATTTCACATTCTTAAAAACATGATACAAATGAAGAGTATTTATTTTTTATAATATAAAAAAATTAAAAGAATACATGTTTTATTTCTGGATAAATATTAATAACATGCATCTTGTCATACACAATTATAATAACGATCCACATTCCCTATTAAAAACATTTTAAAACATGTTATGACCACAAAAGTCATAGTAATGGATTTGAAAATAATGAAAGAAATCATTAATCTAAGAATACATGTAAACCCATGAAAAAAAATTCACAATGGTATACTTTTCACCCATAGAATATTAGATCATTAGCTTACCTCATGATATCTTATGATTCAATTGATATTCCACATAAAAAAAATAAATAATAAAGGAATCATGTCCCATCATTTCCATATCACTCTTATAATATCTTTCGTTGAAATATATGTAGTAACCTCCATTGTTAAATTTGGAATACCCAACCCTTTATATTACCTTAATCACTTAAGGGAAACACAAACAAATATCTCTGCCACATTACACAATGCAATATAGAGTTATAATGGGATCACCCTCCCATGTATTATCATGGAACCACCGTATTGATAAACAATTCCCATGAACCATAACATAATCCGAAGACATAATTATTTATAAATGAAAAATATCTATTATAATTGGGAATAATTATTGCAATGTCGTAAATTTACAAATGAAAAAAAATTATTTGAATATTAAAGTATAAAATTTGAAATCAATAAAAAATAATAATAAAAAAGTCCCAAAAGTTAATTCAGACCATATATAATAAAAAAATTCCTTTTCGCTATTGTAAAAATTGTTGAAAATGCATATTTTATGGAGGTTTTTTAAAGAAAGTACCTTACCTAGAGTTTACGCTATCACATGAAATAATATATTCATAGAATAATAAATTAGGATAATAATTTACTTTCGTTAAAACTATTAAATGATTATTATTCAGTGTATATCACTTATTATATGGTTATAAAAATTTCTTATTTCTTTATGTTGATGTTTGATATTTTGTTTATATTCAGTACTTGAGTCCAAAATGATTTTTGTATGTTATCAATAATAATTTTGGTAGAAAATAAATCATCTCTTTAATAATTTTCTTAAAATATTAATTAATTTTATACATTAATTTTATTTTTGAATCCATTCAATGAATATTAATTTGAAATATAATCTACTTTACAAACATGGAGATGGTAAGTCATACGTATGATGGAGTAATGTTTCCATTTTTCATTGATAATTATCAAAATAAGGTAATTAATATTTTTTATGTAAATTATGATAATAATATCATTTCAATAATATTATCCATTAAAAGTATTTATATGTGCCATACCTGTTATCTGACGAAGAAAAATATATCACATCGCCTCATGGAGTAGATAATTGAAATGAACCCTAAGACGTCATTCTAATTTTTATATATATTGAAAGGTAAGACTATATTTGATATATTATTATCTAATATTTATAAATATGAAATTAATATGATACAATTAAATTAATTTCGTCCTTTTAACTAGCCTTAAGTGACTGTGATGGAAAATGATTATATACATTAGTGATCATTATTGTTCAAATGAACAAACGAATGATTATTTATTTCTGCATTTCTTAAAAGTGCATATCTATTAATGATATAATATAACTATAAAAACATATTAGTATAATTAGGGTAGATGAGTTTTTTTTCAATGGTTGAGTAATATTTTATGGAATTGGAATAAAAAATATAGGACAATAATTTTAAATAATGATACCCATCCTTCAGGTAATCATATTTGATTAACCTCGTAACACCTCAAAGGTGAGTGTTATTCAAAAATTATTTTCTATTTAATGTGGAACGGGATTTTGGGATGGGACATGGGTAGTTCATATCCATATAATAGTGTTTCATATATTTTAATTAAAAAGAATAATGATTTCCATTTTATAGGATAAGGGATGGGACATCATGGAATTCTTCCAAATATTAAATTAATATAAAATAAATTTATTTCTAAAATGATTCCAATGGGATTTATTTATAATTTTCGATGACAATTGGTCAATATCATATCTTTCAATGATAATTATACATGTTTTAAATATTTTTTTAAACCATATCATTGTTTCATTGAATATTATTTGTTTAAAAATTCATACGTTGATATCTGGTAATATACACATTTTATGTTAATGTAGACAGTATTAATTGAAAATAGACCACTATATGTGTAATTTTAGTAATATTTAGAATTAACAAAATAGTATGGTGAATATTATATTGTTATAAATTTTATAACATTTAATAAAATTTATTAAAATTTAAAATATCAATACTTTTAATTTTACACTATTAATTTCAATAAATATTAATGATCTCATAGCAACACAATATGTTCCAAAAAACACATTTAAAGAATCAATAAAATGTAAAATTCACTATAATATTATTTTATTACATTAATAATATCAAATATTATTTATTTTATTACTTTATTAAAAATAATTGGACATTTTATAGAATTAAAGAATCAAAACATCATAATTGATTATGCCATTAATTTAAATATTTATTAAAAAATTATAATAAAATATCAAAATGATTATAAATCCTTCATATATTAAATTAATATTTATATTTGAATTTATCTCCAGTTCAATCTCATATAATAAATTATTTTAATTATTAAAAAATTATGAAAAAATTGATTTATCATTAAATATAAAATTATAAATGTATTAAAATCATCATCTTTGCTGCACGAACTCAATATAACTACCTAAAGATGATTTAATTCTAAATTATCTCAACCAATATAATTTCTAAATGTTTTAGGGAATCTTATAATATTTTTTTTAGGCAGAATTACCTCACTCACCCTTAACTATGAAAAAAATCTAATTACTAACATTACTATTCTTATTTTACAAAACATAATGTTGATACTATTATATAATAAATATCATAATGAATAAATTATATTATTTCATTTTCTCAAATTCAAAATACTCTATATGATTTTTTAAAAATTTATCTTTTTGAGTAATCAAGAAAACACATTTTTATTGTAGAAACATTTAGAAGTTCTGAATGTTTCAGTTTCAAAATTCAATATGAATTTTATTATAATGAAATGGATTGGATTAAATGATATATAATATATTTTTTTATATAAGAAAACATATAAAACGATATTTTTCTATATAAATAAATTGGACTAAAAATTAAATTTGATCTATAATCTTGAATTATTAACTCTTCATCAAAATATGAAAGTTATCATAAAATAACCAAAATTTACCAAAAGTCAATATTCATATTTGTTATTTAATTTTTTTTATTTTTCATCAAAATAATTTAAATTTTTCAAATTATATATTTAATTTTGGTTTTACATCAAAAATTGTTAAAACTACCTGTTAATACTATTTGAGATTTTTATGCTTGAAATAATATTTATTTTTATTTTAATCCTATAAAAAAATTTATTAATTTAAAAACACTTAATAAACATGTGAAAACAGAATATATATAGTTTGTATCATTAAAATTGATTCAAAAACTAGAATATAAAAACAAATAAAAATAAAAATATTTGCAATATATTATTTTTCAGTATAACTCACTCTTGAGTACAATGAAAGATTTCAAATAAACCCATTGTTAAGAGTCAAGAACACTATCAGACATAGAATCCCATTTATGGTAAAATAATTATCTCATTAATAAATATTAATAAATATGCCACATTAAAACTATATAATTTCTTGGTTTGTTGTAATTAATGTGTATACACTCTTTATATAAGGATAATAAATCTCCCATGTAATGGTAGGGCCACTCATTATGTAATAGTTTAGACCAATGCGTAAGGGTACTAGAAAACCAACATATGGGACGAAAACCAAATACAAAATCTATATAATAGTATCTCACATTTTATAAATTCATGGTAAGGCTACCCAATAAATTACTAAGTCCATGTTAGGGTGGAAATCTATTACTATAGGGAAATAAATTTCATATAGAGCCTATATAGGGGTTACCTATCTCTCATGAAAATTTAAATAAAATATAAAAGGGTTCTTCTTTGGTTCAATTGGAATGGTTTAAAATTTACATAATGGTAAACTTAAATCCATGTAGAGGTAATTTCTCCCTAAAATGTAAGACGACTACATCACATCATCTTCTCCCTCACACGAAACATGAAGGTAAATCCTATGAATAAATAAATTTAATTTGACATTATATTATCATTTTTTATTAATTTTTTGGTCAAATTATTGATAATGAATATTGAACCATTAAACAGAATATAATCTGATAATATATATAATAATATCCCAATTCAAGTATACGTAATAGTTTAGAATAAGCTCTATAATCCATCAAAAACCCAAACACCCTGGAAGATTCATTTTTTGAAATATATAGAATATTAAACATTTAGAATGATATTCAGTGTTTATTTTTGTTTATGTATATAAGTGGGATCGTAATATAGATTAAATTTATTGAAAAAATATTTTTAAATAATATATTATCAAATCATTGGAATTATGAGGTTGTAGAGCATCTCTTTAATGTAATAAATATTTAAATTGGAATATGTAATAATGATTGAATATTTAAGACCACCATTCCTTTTGGAGTCCTTTAGATACATGGTTTTATCCTAACAGCATCATGTAATATATTTAAGGTGAGAAAGAAATAAAATCTAATATAAAGTTTTTCACATCTATAGAGGAAGGTCTACTAAGTCGAAGTTCATTTCAATACAATGATTAAGGTAAAGAATAAATGATTTTATTAAATTTTAATTTTCTAAAATCCATTATTCAAAGGAGATATATTGTTGTAATTCTAATTTATTATTTCAGTGAATCCCCATTTTGGTAAGGGAAAATAATTTTGGATAAAATTATATATTATTATTTCCAAATATTGTTTTTATAAGAAATGATTTTTTAAAAAAAATATACTTTTGAAATCATATTTTTAAAAGTGTTTTATTGTATAATAAATATAAATGGTTTAAAAATTTTGGTAATTAATTTATAAAATTTAGAAATTATTACTTCATGTCATACATTTTGTTTAAAATTTATGGATTTTATTCAATATTATATTTATAATGTTTTCATGACAAATATTTATCATTTCCATTACCTAAATATAATTTAATTATTTTTTATTTTAAATTTCAAATCATTTCAAATTAATTTTTTATAACACCTAATATAATTGGAAAATTTCAAGTAAATTTGAATATTTTTTTAGTTGTTTTATTATTTTCCTCTTGAAAATGAATAAAATATTTGTGTTTTCCTTTTAAAATGTTATTTTAATGGACTTATAATGGAAATGGCTTGATATAAAAATGTTTTATTTAAACTTTTTCCCATGGGTATTAGATATAATGAAGAAGAATGGGATGTATACCCATAATTTCGAGGGGAATTTTATGAAAAATTTATGTTTAGACCATTAATTTTATTCTTGTACATAATGTTTTATTAATTTTTATTGAGTATCAATATAATCAATAATGATTTATTATTTTCAAAAGTAATGTTTTGAACTATCAAATAATCAATATATATTTATTTCAACAGGTATAATATATTTTGAATTAATGAGATTTCCAAAATATTATTCCTTTTAAATGAATTAAAAATTCTAACTTATTAATCCTATTAAGAAAAATATCCATTTTTTGGGAAAATATATTTGTTTTATGAATTTTTTTATTTGAATCAAAATATTAGATATAAAATGAATGGTTATTATATGAATTTTTCTATAATTTTAAAAGGAAATATATTTATCCTATTTTTCTTAAACCCCTTAATGAGAATATTGTTTGCACACCACATTATAAAATGTTTTTTATTGGTATTGTGAGGTGTATAATATCAATGTTGACTGATCTAAATTAAGAGTACATATCAATTCAATATAGTTATGAGTTTTTAGATTGTTATATAATATTTAAAAGGTATTAATAATTGTTTAACATAATATATATATATATATATTACTAGTTTATGAATGTGATCCATTTTTTATTTTTTATTATCTAAATTATGGATGGTTGAAATTGAATCACATTTATCGATACTAAATTCGAAATTTTATAGATAATGTTTTTAGAATAGGTTTCGTGAGTGTGGGTTTGGCTTGGTCGTATTTTGTATAAGATTACGGGCTAACCGACATTGGTGATTGACATGATACCTTACAAATATTATTTTCATATAATCAATTTTTAGGTAAATTTCATTAATACACTGATGATGTTTTTTTAATTAGAGAACTTATGAAATGATTTTTCATAAATTTGGGGAACATTTGTGATATTAAAGAACATAGGTTTTGTATGTGTTTTAGTGATAGTTTATTTATTTCATAATGATTTTTGTTTTATAGAAATAATTTTAATTGTATTAAAAACCATTATTTTTCAATTAAAAATTTATATTGCTGTTCATGTGGTAAATTAGAAATTAAAATTTTATAAATATATTTTTGAGGACATGATTTATTTAAGGGTGTAAAATATAAATATTTAAAATTCTAGAATAGGTATATATTAAATAAATGTTTTTCATATGTATTTTTTATATTAAATATAAACAATGTTATAAATTAAAATAATGGTTATTTTACAAAAATATATGATTTTTTATAACGTAGAATTATTTTTGAATACATTAATAATAAATAATAATGATTTAAAAGTACTTCATTACCTATATTTGTTTTTTTTCAATTAAATAATATTTATAGTTTTTTATTAAAAAAATTAAATTTATTCTTTTACAATTTTTAAATTTATTCTTGATATTAATAGTTTTTAAGTCAATATTTAAATTACTATCATATAGGAAAATTATAATTAATAACTTAGAAAATATTTTCTGATACTGAATTAATAAACATAAATATCAATGTACTGATGAATATATAAAATATATTAATATTGAGTGAATGAAATATATTTATTTTAAAATATATGTTTGTTGAAAATAATAAAATAATATAATATAAGAATAATAATATTTTAGAGGATTTAAATAATAGACTATATGATTTAATTTCTAAATATTAATAAATTAAAATATACTCTATGTTCAAAAAAAAAATTTTGTATTGTTAATTTCCAATTTCAATCCTTATATAAAGGTAAGGTAGTAGTTATAAGGCTACATAAGGGTTATTTATTACACTGCATAAGGCTATGTTTTTTTGTACATATGGGTAAGTTGTTTCAAAACATAATTTTTTTTCTGTTGCTGCTTAAGGGTATATTCTAAGGAAATGTTGTTGTCACATCGACTGCATAAGGGTATCCACCTTCTATATAAGGGTGAGACAACACCCATGTATTTGTATCATGACAAGCTACATATGGGTCATGATAGCTACATATGGGTACCATCCTAACACATGTAAGTGTAATATTCCCAATAAATGATCTATGTAAGGGAAACCCAAATATTACTAATGAAATTTCTTGAAAATTCCATGTAATTTTTTTAATTATACGTAATTATTCTGAGCCTGCATGCTTTGACGACACCTGATTCTAAGGCCCGGTGTGCCCATAATGAAATTTTGAACCACTTTTGCATTCACTTAATTAAATGTGTGGGCATGTTTTGATATCTTTTTAACCAGTGCATGAATCAAAAATATGAAAGAACCAATGAACCCATAATATTGGATTTAGGTAAAATGGTTTTAACTTTTTCTAGAAAGGGCCGAATGGAGAAGTTAATTTTCAGACATTTCGGAAAAAATAAAATAACATTAAAAAGTTATATTTATTTTTCTCAATCATTGTGTGGCGGATGTTGATATTGAATTTTGGAGACACAGAAACAACATGGCACATTAATCAAGCTCATTAATGTCTCATAAACATACAACATAACGATTCTTTAAAGACACGTAAAGGCGACTTTGATTCATAACTGATACAGCATAACGATTCGATATCACATCGTAACAGAAATGATGCAACATGTTTTCCTTTTATTTTAGATGACGTGTAGGTGGAACAATGAAATTTAGCTATGCTGATACTCTGATAGTCTTCCAGCAAACATCCTCTCTAATGAAGAGTGAAAAACACAGAATAACATCAAACATCTTCATCTCACTTTGAATAACAGAGCTGCAAGCGATGAATGACGTCGACGTCTTAAATCCTCAATGGTGTAATGATGTGGCGACGAGCATTAATGATGTAGGGGTTTTATAATGAAATTATCTTACTAATTTATTTTAAAAAAAATATGTAAAATGATCAACCCACAAATAGGTTGATCCGCGAATCGTGTGGTTATGTGGGAGCTTCTGTTTTTTTTTATTTTTCACTATCCCGGATTGAAATTATCAGTTGTTGATTGAACTGAAATCCACGTAACTCCCAAATTTTTTTTAAAAAACTAATGCGAAGGGTGTAGGTTGACACAAAAAATACCAGAGCACCTCCACCTTGGGAGTTCATTGTGGATGTATCCTCAAATTGATGACAAGAATAATTCATGGCTAAGGTAGGGATGACAGTGACCGAGGAGTCCCATAGGCATAGACACAATGGAAAACAGATCACCTGATAAATTCATGTGGCCTATAGTAGGAACCGCTAGTGTTTTGGTGCTAGTGGACCGCAACTGTGACCATGGGTGGAGAATGGTGGTTCTCCATGGTTGAATGAGGTTGTGTCAGCAGGATAACGTGGTTACAGGCTGGAACCATATGGAGGGCTAGCAGCGTCTGGGACAGACATGTGGCTGGTGAGCCAGGGTCACCAGACCGGTTCTAGAGGTTCCCTGCATGTCTATGTGGAAGGTGGAAATCCGGTTGCAGAAGGCTACCGCGTCACCTGACTGACCACCCATGCAGCTAATTTTCTACTGGAGGGCTGCACCCCCAGCCACCGAGTTTCACCCCCATCAAGCGGGAAGTACCTATAGCTACCGCATCGGGCTAGTCCTGCGGCCAGTGGGCCGGATCTATTCTGGCTGGCTGGTCCCTTTTACAGTGAGTTTGACCCGTACTGATAGGCTAGGCTAGACAAGATGGGGTCGTCAGGCGACCCGGTGGGCTGAACTGGTGGCCCATTCGGGTTGGGTCCAATGAGGTCCATTGGGCCTGACCCACTGTCTTGGGATGACCAGAATGACATGTACCATAAATGAGTCAGGTTGATTCAGTCATATTTAAATTGGGTTATGTGGGACCCTAGGTCCTGGTTGGTCGGGTCAGTCAGACAGAGTAAGACTAGGCTCAGACACTACTGACCACTATTTAAAAAAATGCTTGTATCAGGAAATCCATACATCTGATTAATGAGAAATTTTCAACGTTGATACCCTCTAAAAGAGGCGGTTCTCTTTCCCTACCCTGAGAAGATTTAATTTATATATAGATGAAAAAAAATGTATTTATGAGTGGTTCTACCAAGGGTGATATCTACGAAACCCTGCGGTTTGTTAACCTCTACATATTGTGAACTATTGACTATGTGTGACTCGACAATGGCCCAGTGGGAACCAGCATGATGTGACCTAGTATTATCATGGTGGGAACAAATATGTGTGACCCATCAGACCCACGAAACCCTATAAGAGGAGAATCTTAGTATGGGAAAGGTGGGAAGCATCTCTGTGTGACCCGACATGCTTGTGTTAGAGACTATCTCTATGTGACCTCGCATACCAATGGTACACATCATGGATGAGTGCCATTGCATTACAAGGATAGTGGGAAGAAGAATTTGTGTAACATAGTAGGTCCACTATACTCGATGAAGGAGGAGTTTTCAATAAACGTGGAGTTCTATAATGTGATTGGTTGTTCTTCCATCACTACATTAAATGTACACCTAGTGTGAGCTATCCTATGATTTTTTCATTATATTGATTATTTTTGTTTGGTATTTCCATTCTGTTTTGGGCTTCCTACTGAGTATCGCGTTAATCACCCCTACATAGGCCCCACATACTCATGTCTTGTCTCTGGGATGCGATCAGCATTTCAAAAGAGAATTTGGTGGACCAAGACCCAGAGGTTCTTTGAGATACAGGATCGAAAAATTCTATGACGGTGGACTTAGAATCCTTAAAATATGTGGGGTTCAATTGGATTTAGTGGATAAGATGTTCTACTTCTTCTTTATATAGCTACACAACTCCCACAAATAGGCGGGGTGTTTCAACAATGGCCATCAGAGTTTCCTTTTTGTGCCTTTATTGTTTTCATTATATTAGTTGGGTTTGTATTCGTTCCCACTTATACTTGTTATACTTGTAATCAGCTTTATCTTAGTGATAATTGAATCATTTTCACGATCTCAAACAATGTTAGGCATATGTGTGCATACAAGTACAAAGGAAAATGCCTCCCCCTTGCTGGTTGAAGACTTTGTCACTAGTTACTATCCCTTGTCCTTCAAGAGGAGTGATCTGGGTAGTCATGGAAGAGTACCCAGGGGACAGGTTGTTATGATGTGGAATGAGAGGTTGGTCGGTCCTACCATAATGATTTGAGTATGTTTTTTGTTTTCGGACTACATTTTTATGTGTTTTTTAGTCTACCTTCAAGATTCGGTGAGTCCAGTGTTTGTGATGCCGGCGATGTATCCATACAATAGGACCATGAATTCTGAATTTCAGCTCAATAAATTAAAACACATGATTCATAATTGTCACCTTGTGTTCATTTAAATAAAATTAATCTCATCAGGTATAACCTTATGACTGTGGTACATCATTATCTATCTTGGGATGCATCCACGTGGACAACGAGATAGGATATCGATAGGTGGTTGTGAGGAAAACCAACCTAGAGACGAGGCATCCGTTTAGCAACAAGTTTTATAGATGGCCTCACCATGTGGTGCACCAATTCTACCACCACCAAATGGCCACCATCAACTTCATGCGGTTTCGACAGAGGATGTGAAAAGACACAGTAACCTGCACTTGTTTGAGAGATAGGGACCTCCCAGTTTCAAGGGAGATATAGATCCTTGGTTTTCTAAGGTCCAGATGTGGGTATTGGCCAGGATCGTCCACCTAGTAAATGCACCACATGACTATAAGGATATCATCTCAGTCACCCTTCTATAAGTCTCAGCAAGGATATGTTGGAGCTTGACCACCCAGACGTACGATGAGGTGACCCTCACCTAGGTAGACTTCGAGCATATTTTCTAAGATGATTTTTTCCCCATGAACATACACTTTGTGTGTATTCATGAGTCAGTTTTCCTACAGCAGGGTAGCATGAAGGTGGCTGGGTAATTAGCGAGGATCACTGAAAATTCTTTTTACATGATGGATATGGTGCGAGACCCTTTCCTGAGGGAAAAATACTTTGACAAGAGACTCAGGTAGGCAATCAGGTTGTCAGTAATTTCTCTCATCATCCATACTCAGGCTTGGGTGATAGACATATACCTTCTAGTAGATAGATTTTAGGTTTAGAAGGAAACCACAACATGGTCTACACACAGACCCCATGTGGCGGGGTCTTCAGTAGATAGTATGGAGAAAAATCGAGGTCCCATGTGGGCCAGGTCATTCAGAGGAAGAACCCCGGACTCTGGTTAAGTAATACTGGGATTCGAGTCTAGAGAGAGTCAACATGGAGCTTTGTAGTGCTTCACTTGTGGCGATTAAAGACACATGACACCTGGCTACCATACCCACCCTTCAGATAACCATCAGACGATCGAGGGGATTCCATGATCGAGGTTGAGGGTTGAGTGATGAGGTCTATACGGAAGTATATGTGAAAGCGAAGTAGGTTGAGTTGCAGGAAGTGGGAAAGAGTTTGAGGTGTTACCTCCACCATCCCCATATGGTCCACCCCGACCTCAGAGAGTATGCAGACAGGGGTGAGCACAACTTTAGGAAGTGGAGGCTATTGACCACGAAACTCCAAAGATGATCCATGGTCTGACCTGTGTCATCTCTATCTTAGTTTTATTTCTTATAGACACATGTTCTAATAACATCATCCTTTTCATAGATCTTGTTCAATTCTCACAGATTCTAGTGTAGTCATTGGCTCCTACTAGATGGGATTTGAGGGTTACACACTCATGTTGGTTGTGTCAGCTTACACTAAGAGGCCATAACATCGGCTCAGATATACAAGTAGCACGGTCGAGGCCTTATGACGCCATCTTGGGTATGGACTTGCTATCCATAGTACATGTTCATATCAACTTCTTTAGGTATTCAATGTGGTGTGTCCACGGAGATGGGACCATGTGTTTCTTCATCGGTGGGAAGGAAACACCAGCAGCATAGTACATACTTTATAAAAGGAGGCCTATAACATATCACTCAATAGAAGGCCAACCCCACAATTGGTGTAGGGTAAGATAGGTGTCGATGTTTTCTTATAGTGTTGGCTGTGTATGAGGGTGAACTTATGGAAACCATTGGTTGCTTGTACGGACACTCTAAGTTCATGTTGATGCCATTTGGAATGACCAATGCTGTAGAGACCCAAAACATGACGTACATGGAAATCAAATTTATTTTGTGGAATACTTAATACATTACAAATAAAACGCCAAATGACCGTATTAGTTTAGTGTATTTGGAAACATGGAACATTATCTTCTTATCATGGTGTAAGTTCTTCAACATCTCCCATAAAGATCTTCTTCTTTCCTACCTAAAAGCTTCCTTTAAATCCTGGGGGAAAAGAATAAATAAAAAGGATGAGCTCAAATGCTCAGTTAGGGTATGCATGCAGAAAATAAAACAACCCATACACATTTGAACTTAAAAACATGAACATAATGTTTAAACATCAATATCTTGAGCAATGGCATTAAACATGTTAGTACGTAAGGAATAAATCATAATAGAACATCAATCATGATAAAATAGCATGGTAATAAAACATGTAATTGTAGAAAACTATTAAGGACATGATATTATTTCAATAATAGACAAGGAATTGCTGCCCAGACCATCATAGTGGACAAAGTCCATTACTGAATCGGGTTTAACTACCGTTCCAGCCCTGTATTACTGTACCAGATTCATATGATGGTACAACCATGTCTATATCATGAGATATAAATCATTACCCAATTAATTGGAGGGAGATATAGGTCTCACCCATCTCATAATGAAATCATTCTTACGTGTTGCACAACATAAAAATAAATCTTTCATCATAACGAAAACAATAAAATGGGTTTCATAAACATCATCCCATCATAACATAATCGATATAAAACAAATGGATATCATTTCATCATAAGAAAAGGGAAACCATATAAATCATAGAGACATTATATTTGAATAAAAAACATATGAAATAATTTCATCTTAGATGTAAAATGGGTTTGATAAAACATTTGAAATGAATTCTTGAGGATAATATGCTTTCTTCATCAAAATCATTTTGTTCCTAGAAAATGCCATGAAATTTTAAATGAAATGGATTCGGTTGAATATATTCATGAAATATTGTAGATTATTCTTCATGAAAATAAGTCATTATGAAATCATAATACTCTGTTCATTCCATATAAGCTAAGAAAACATTCTCTTCATTCTTTTAACTGAAAATTCAAAAAGTACCACATATAGTAAGCAAAAGAATGATTCCTTCCATAAACCAAAGTAAAAGACAAAGAGAGGTAAACCTTACTTAAAAAATACATGGAATAATATTAAACACTTTATTAAAAACATTTTTAGGGACATTGATGAAAAATATAACCCCGCTAAATACTTACGTATAAGCAATCTCGGATAAAAATGAGTTTGAAACATTATCCATTACCTTATGTCCAATTTCTTCTGTATGTTTATGATACTCTTATATAGTGGGTTTAAAAATATTATTAACTTTTAATAGAACCATAATAATATTTATGATATCATATATGATTCACTTACGTCATTATATTACCCTTTCATTTGTTAATTCCATGTTAAAGAAGCGTTTTGGGTAAAATAGTTTCATTTATCGTACGTGTTTCGACATGTTTTTCATGATATTATTACTTATATCATCATTTACATAATTACAGAATGTAAAACATGATTTATATATAATATATATTCATCATATAAATATATATGAAATATCTATAAATGGAATTTAATACATCATTTATGAGACAATATATTGTACGTACGCATTAACGCAGTTTTCGTTTCCTTAATGAATTGAATGGAATTATGTAAATGAAACATATATGTACATAAATATAGTATAATTATAATGAAATATATTTCTTTATTATTTATTATATTTACTTTATAACCATACTTGAATGGTTAATCAAGGAAAATGAATCTCATCGTGTTCGTGGAGATGGTAGTCCGTAGGTACGCACGAGCGAAAATATAATTCATTTGATATTAAATTCGTATAAAATTGGATGTTATATCATATATAGAGAATAATCATAATGTTATTTTTATTATTTATATCATTTATTCTAATTATTATATCCATCCAAATGATGAAATGTTTGAATAACAAACTACACCACGACGTGGAGACGGTAAGTCGTAAGTACACATGTGTGGTCTCTTATTCATTCATATGATGGATAGAATGACTAATATGGTTGTAAAATTTTTATAATAACTTCACAATATATATAATATATTGTCATTATTATTTTATAATAGAAACAACAAATAAGGAGGCAGTGGAAGAAGAATGAAACTTGAAATAGGTGGTGAGATATTTACATGTTCTTCGGGTTCTTCCATTTTATTTGATCAGAAGGGCTCCATAGGTTCGATTTATGACTAAATGAAGTCCTCTAGGATAAAGTAATGATAGTTTAGAGGGTAATGTTTTAGGGTTTGTCCTATACAAATTGATTTTTAGGTGAGAATTAGAGGGAAGGGTGAGTTCCCTTTTATAAGATTGTCGAGAGGCACATTAGAAAAAACATAAAATATTATTCTATAATAAATTAATATTCTTTTTATAATGGCTCCAAAGTGTCTTATGTAGAATATAGGGTGTGGATGGGTAGAAATACTCACAAAAAAATAGTTTTATACAAGTATAGGTAACCATTTTACCTTATCCATTAGATTTTACTCTAAGAAAAATAATTTAACTTTTACTGTGTCTTCTTGCATTCTTACACTACATGGGTAATACAATTACTATAAACACACAATGGAACCATAATTGGTTCATTAATTTCATATATATTATTATATAAGTATTTTGGCTGATCTTTTTTTGGACAATTATATTAATTAATAATATAATATTTTTTAAAAAACACTTTTATGTTAATTTTGTTAATATTTGGTATTTTGTTTTATCCAAATTCAAAAAAGAATTATTATTTCTATAAATATTCATATAACATTACCTAATATGTTATATTAATCTATAAAACTAGTTTAATGGATAAAAAGTCTCAAATTACATTTATTTGGTTATTTATAATATAAATTATGTTATTATTTCATTAATAAAGTAATTACTAGACCATCATTGTGTCATAAATAAATTAAATTATTTAATGTCTAAGAAATTTAAATAAATCAAAATTATGTAGGAAATGTTTTTAGATTTATAATGAATATTAAATGTCTATTTTATCTTATATATAACCCAATATTAAAAAATTCTTAGTTATTAATATTTTATTTTAACTATTTTAACTCTTTAATGAAAATAATAATAAATGCTTTAATCTAATCCATGTGGACCTAAAGGGTAATATTTTATTCCTAAGTTTATTTTTGGTTGAATTAAACATTTCCAATAGAATTAGTAAATGTGTTAGGGTAAAAATAATATCATTTTTAAACATAATTACCATATTTACTTTTAACTGTGGTAAATAAAAATTAAAAGTTAATATTCACCAAAAATTAATTTTATCTTATTAAACAATATTATAAACTTTGATATTAAAAATGCCTCTAATATTTTTAAATTTAAACTAATAGAAGTAGTAATATTATGTTTTTTGTAAATTTTGAAATTCTCATAGAAGATGCGTAAAAGACGGTAAACATTTCAATAAATATTTTATATATCTAAAATTATTACAAAATTACTCTAATGAATTAAATTGAAATTATAAAGGTATTATGTATCTATTTTTAACTAAAATAAATTTATTAAAAGTAAATGATTATAAAAAGATGGTTTTAACCAATAACTCAGTGTTTTGACTATTCGTCATAAAATTGAATTTTTTCAAAAATATAACAAAAATTTACCCTAAGCTAATTTCTATATTCCAAATCCAAAAATGAAGTCCATTTTGAATGAAAAAATGTATATAAATTCAAAAAGTGGGTATTAATATTCACAATGGCTAGTTTATATAATATTTCAATCACATGTCATTGTTTAGTGAAACTCGGTTTTGTGTACAATGCAAGCTATAGAGGAAGGTCTCTCTTGCGTGTAATTCATGGAATATCAGGGCTGTGTATAGGGAAAGATTCCTTTGGTGTTTCGTATAAAATAATAAAAATATAGATTAGTAATAAATTGACTAAAATCTATACTTGGTGTTGTGTAAAAAAATGTTATTCGAAAGAACTTGAAATTCTGTGCATCACAATCCAAGAATAATTTTGTGTATACTACAAGCTAATACATTGTTTCATATAGCACAAGATAGTCTTGGAGAAGAGTAAAAAAACATCAAAGAAATTAAAAAGAATAATTCTCCTAAAATCTAGGGGTCTTACATTCTACACCACTTAAAATGAATTTCTCCCTCGAAATTCTTCAGGGTTATAAATGGTTTTCTACTTGAATGATTCCTTCATAGAAACCCACATCATAAAATGGAATAAAAAATCATCATTTTAAAAATGAACATTAGAAACATAAAATATACCCAAGGTAACTCATCACTGGGTTTCCACATATGAGAATATAGGTGAAAATATGGATATAGAAGAGAAATATAACCATCATGTTTGGATGAAGAGTGGTAGAGAACATGGCTATGAAGAATCCGAAAATAACAAATCCATAATTTTGTGATGATCTAAGGTACCATCTAATTCATCAGATATGAGCGCACTAGGACGACATTTTTGGTTTTCTAGATGATTTCCCTAATGTTGAATAATTTTTTACTTAAATTAAATACTTACATGATTTTAGTAAAATCTCACTGTTGCTTGTGACATGAACAATTTCCACATAATCTATTAATGAAATGAAGTTGAATCCTCCTCTCTTAATTTGTTAGTTGATCATGTGATAGAATGATAGGTCATTCCATCTGTCTCAATCATAATGTTAGCAAAAGTTATATACATAAGTCCATCTATGGTGATATTAGTCGTATATAGTTCCAAAAATAGATTTATACTTCAACTATCATAACTCTTCATAAAATAAAACTAGTTTCTACTAACTAGGGCATTCTTGTAGACTTGTGGTAGGCGATAATGTCATGTCGAACTTCAGTTGTGGGTTTTATTCCTGCAACCTTGTCTGACACGATGGGTTGTCTGCTGTCCTGTAGGTTTCCACTTTTTCTTAAACAACATTATTATATCATTCGTGCAATAAAATCAAAAAAAGTTCTAGCCTTAAACAATATAATATTATGTCTAACGTAATTAATTCCAATCTTTAGGATTATTTAAAATACTTCTGTCCAAGATCATAGTATAAGGAAATTGAATACTTTAAGGGTCACATAACAAACACGTGAATACTATCAATAATCCCATATATATCATAAGATATATCTTGTTGTTCACATTCAAAATAAGTGAATACAATAATCATGTATTAATTTGAAACATGATTTACCATTGAACCTTAGAGAAAACATGAATTATGTCAATAGTTAACTCTTTCCACATACCAAAATACAAAAATTACTATATACTCAATCCATGATTTTACTTTGTCCTTATATCAGTAATGAGCACAGAAATACTATAAAACATTTCATTTTCTCCTTATCCCTTCATTATGAGAATATCAACTGCTTTCCAAAAATATTTCAATCACTTTTCATGGTTATTTGTACCATAAAATTATGGAATACAATAATAGACCAGTACAAAAATATTCCAGTATTCCATGATACTATATACAACATTATTTGGGAATCCCATTACATAAACAGTTTATCATTCTACCACATTGTTTTCATATTCAACATCACCAATAGTGATGGAATATGACGTCCCTTTTTCCTTTTCCTTGAGATGTTTTTGATGTCGATTATCATTAACCCTTATATTAGGGAATTTATTACCATAATGCCCCATTTCATTGAACTTTTAACATTGAAATGTGGTTGGTGTGTTCTCATTAGTCATTTCTCTATTCACATCTTTAGATACTATTTTTCCATTACTCCGACACTCAGCTGCTCGATGACCTTCTTTTCCACCCTAAAAAATATTTTCTAGTCCCTTTAAGACAATATCCACCATGATTCTTTCCACACTTTGAGCATAAAGAACCATTCGTCTTCTTTTCACCGTTGTTTTGATATTTTTCCTTAAACTCCATCTTTTGTATCATGTCAAAACCATGATATGGATATGTAACACCAAGATATAGTTCTTCCTTGATAGAACAATGAAAAATTTCATTATATCTACAGAATTCTCTTATATCTAATGCCCTTCAAATACTTGGTTTAATGCCACTGAAGAATCGATCAACATTACTTTCAGGTTGGATGATAAATCTTGATGCATACCTTTCATGCCTTGTAAAATTTGTCTCGTATATAGAAATATATTGATCATTATTTTGATTAAGCTCAAGGAACACCTTTTCCATCTTTGTTCGAATAATATGAGGAAATTATTTATTGAAAAATATGTTCTTGAACTCATCCAATTCCATGGATTAAATTTCACAATGGGGACCTGTATTCTTAAATAGTGTCCACCACTATTCTAATTCACCTTCTAAATGGTAAATACCAAGAATGAATTTCTCATGTTCCGAACATCAAAGTACGGAAAATATCTTTTCAATGGTACTGATCCATTATTAAAAAACAAGTGGATCAAAAGACCCACTGAAAGAAGGTGGATGTTGCCTCATAAAGGACTCAATAGAATATTGTTAACTTCTCTACTAATTCGGAAGTCTAGAATGATTCATTGCTTATGGAAGTATAATAATTAGTTTTTTCAGTCCACCTCCCATAACATTGGTTTTTTAGGGGGACAATAATTTCATTTCCCATTACATTGATCAACACAGATATTTCAGGTTCCAGCCATCGTCTAAAATCCAAATAGAATAGTGTATGAATTATGAAACATGCTAGGAAAACAACATAATAAAGGGGGATTCAATTCAATATATAACATCTTAGTTTTAATTCTAGGATTTTTACCATAATTATATGACTATAATATATACTAATACTTATCCATAGGTACATCCATAGACATACCATACAAATATCTCTTGGGATCTCACTAAAGTTTTTGCATCCTAGTTTGCAATGGTTGACTAAACCTTCACTCTTATACCATCTGTAGAGACCCAAATCATGAATTACATGGAAATTAAATTACTTTTTAATAATACTTAATACATTTCGAAACAAACTCCCAATGATAGTATTATTTTAGTGTCATTAGAAACTAGGAAAATAATCTTCTAATAACAATGAATGATCTTCAACATCTCCCATAATGATCTTCATTTTTTTCTACCTAAAACCATTCTTTATATCCTGGGGGAAAACGAATCATAAATAGGGTGAGCTCAAATGCTCTATAAGGGTAATCATGGAGAACATAAAACAACCCATATACATTTGAAATTACAAAAATGAACATAATTTTTAATGGTAAAAATATTGAGCAATGACATTAAACACAGTCGTACGTAAGGCATAGTTCATAATGGATCATAAATGATGATAAAATAGCATTTTAATATAACAATTAATTGTGTAAAACCATTAAAATCATTATATTATTTCCATAGTAGCCATGTCATTGCTTCCAAGACTATCATAGTGGACAAAGTATATTACTGGATCAGGTTTACCTGCCGTTCCAGCCCTATATTACTGTACCAGATTTACTTGTTGTTAGAGCCATGTCTAAATCATGAGATATAAATCATTACCCAATGTATTAGAGGGAGATATAGTTCCCACCCATCTCATAATTAAATCATTCTTACATGTGCCACAACATTAACATAAATAATATATCATAAACTAAAGAATAAAATGGGGTTCATAAACATCATCCACTCATAACATAATTTATATAAAACAAATGGATATAATTTTCTCATTGGAAAAGTTAAACCATGTAAATAATATATATATTATACTTAAAACATACCCATATGAAATAATGTCATCTAATATGGAAAATGGTTTTGATAATACACTTGAAATGAACTCTTGAAGAAAATATCGTTTTTTTCTTCAAACTCATTTTCTTTTCACAAAATGCCAAGAAATTTTAAAAGGGATTGAATTTTTTGAAAATTTTCATGAAATATTTTGGAGTAAGCTTCCTGAAAATAATGTTTTATGAAACTGAAGAAATTTTTTTGGACTGTATATGTTAATGAAACATTCTCCATGTACATTAATTGTGAAAGACAAAAAGTACCACGTATGGTAAACAAAAGAATGACTCATTCCATAAAAAAAAAGTAAAAGTAAAATAGGGTAAACATGACTTTTAACATACATTGAAAAATATTAAACACTTTATGAAAAACATTTTCATTAACATGGATGAAAAATATAACCCTAGTAAATACTTACGTATAACAAATCTTAAATAAAAATGAGATTGAAAAATTATCCCTTACCTTATGTCCAATTTCATCCATATGTGTCTGAGACTATTGTATAGTGGGATTAATCATATTATTGAAGATTAAAAGAACCATAATAATATTTATTATATCATATATGATTCACTTATGACTTTATATTACACGTTCATTAGTCAATTCCATGTTAAAACAGAGTTTTGGGTAAAATCATTTCATTTATCGTATGTGTTTTGACCTTTTTTTCTTAATATTATTACTTATATCCTGATTTACATAATTCCAGAATGTAAAAAAATATTTATATATAATATATATTCATCATATGAATATATATGATATATCGATAAGTGGAATGAAATACACCGTTCATGGAGACGGTAGACCGTCCGTACGCATGAATGATGTTTTCATTTCTTTATTGAATTGAATGGAATTATGTAAATGAAACATATATGTTCATAAATAAAGTATAATTATTATGTAATAACATTCATTATTATTTATTATATATAATTTATTACCATACTTGAATTGTTAATCATGTAAATTGAAACTCATCGCGTTCGTGGAGACGGTAGTCCGTACGTACGCACGAGCGACAATATCTTTAATTTGATAATAAAATCATATATAATTGGTTGGTATATCATATATACAGAATCATCATAATGTTATATTTCTTATTTATATAATTTATAATCATTAATATACCCATCTATATGATGAAATGTTTGAGTAACAAACTACGCCACGACGTGGAGACGGTAAGTCGTACGTACGCGCGTGTGGTGACATTTTCATTCATAGGATGGATAAAATAACTAATATGGTTGTAATGTTTTTATAATAACATCACATTATATATAATATACTAGAGTTATTATTTTCGAATGGAAACAACAGAGATGGAGGAAGTGGAAGAAGAATGGATCTTGAAATAGGGGTGGGATATTTACCTCTTCTTTGGGTTCGTCCTTTTGATTTGATCAAAAGGGCTCATTAGGTTGTCTTTTTTGAATAAATTAAGGCCACTAGGATGAAGGGAGGACGGTTTAGAGGTTATTTGGGAAGGTTTTGTAAGATCCAAATGGATTTTTAGGTGTGAATTAGAGAGATGGGGGAGTTCCCTTTTATAAGAGAGGTGAGGGGAACCTTAGAAAAACATAAATTATTATTTTATAATAAATTAATATTCGGTTTATAATGGCTCCAAAGTGTTTTATTTTGAGGAATGGGTGGGTGTGGGATGAAATAATTTCAAAAAATAGCTTTTAGACAATTTCAGGATACAATTTTAACATTATCATTTAGATTTAACTATAAGTTAATTAAATAACTTTTACCATGTCATCTTGTATTCTTACACTATATGGTTAATAAACTTAATATAAACTGCCAAATAGAACCCTAATTGCTTCATTAATGTTATATATATTATTATATAAGCCTTTTGGTGGTTACTTAGATTTTTAGGAAAATTATATCAATTAATAATATAATATTTGTTTTAAAAACACTTTTATGTCAATTATGACCCTATTTGATATTTTGTTTTTTCTAAATTCATAAAATAATTATTATTTATAAATCAAATATATAACCAACCCTAATATGTTATATTAACAAATAAAATTAGTTTAATTCATAAAAAGTCTTAATTTATATTTATTTGGGTATTTATAATATCAATTCTGTTAATATATCATTAATAATGTAATTACTGCGTCATCATTTTTTAATAAATAAACTAAATTATTTAATAACAAAAAAATATAAATAAATTACCATTATATAAGAAATGTTTTGATATTTCTAAATAATATTTATAGTCTAATTTATCTTATGTATAGAAATATATTAAAAATGATTTAGTTATTATAATTTGATTTTAACTATTTTAACTCCTCTTTAAATAATATAATAATAAATGTCTTAATCTAATACATGTGGACCTAATGGTTAGTATTTTGTTCCTAAGTTTGTTTTTCCTCGAATTAATCTTATCTAATAGATTTAGGACATGTGTTAGGGTAGAAATAATATAATTTTTACCCTAAATTACCATATTTACTTTTAACCATGGTAAATAATAGTTAAAAGTTACTATTAACCAAAAATTATTTTTATCATATTGAACTACATTTTACTCCTTGATATTAACCATATCTCTCATATTTTCGAAATTCAACTCACAAAAGTGTTCAAATTATGTTTTATGTAAATTTGGAAATTCTTTTAGGAGGTGGGTAAAAGACGGTAAAAAGTTCAAAAACAAATTATATATCTAAAATTATTATAAAATGACTCCAATGAATTACATTGAACATATATAGGTATTATGTATCTATTTCGACCTAAAAGAATTTTAAATAAAATAAATATTTTTAAAATGTTTGTTTTAACCAATAACTCAGTATTTTCAATATTCATCAGAAAATGAATGTTTTCAGAAATATAGAAAAAATTCACCCCTCTCTAATTTCTATATTAAAAATACTAAAATGAAGTCCATTTTGAAAGCTAAAATTTATAAAATTTTCAAAATTGGGTATTACTATTCTCAATGGCTTGTTTATATAATATTTCAATAACATATCGTTTTTTAGTGAAACTCGGTATTGCATATAATGCAAGGTATCGACGAAGGTCACTCTTGCGTGTAATGAAGGAAAGATATGTTTTTTTATTGGGAAAGATTCCATTGTTGTTGCATATGACATAGTCAAAATTTATTTCATTTATACACTGATCAAAATATATACTCGGTGTTGTTTAAAATGAATGTTATTTGAATGAACTTGAAATTGTGTGCATCACAAGCCATGAATAGTGTTGCGTATACTACCAGCTAATAAAGTGTTTCATATATCACAAGACAATCTTAGTGAATTGTACAACAAAAGACATCCAATAAATTAAAAAGAATAATTCTAATAAAATATCAGGGTGTTAAAAACGCCCCAGCATTGTTCATTGGACTCATGAACATGATCTTCCAGCTGTACATTGACCAGTTTATTGTGGTCTTCATTAATGAATTCTTTGTGTACATGGCGTTAGGGGAAGATCACACACCACACCTACATAGAGTCCTGGATTCAAACTAATGGAAACACTTTATGGTATGCTCTTGATGTGTTAGTATTGGAATTGGAAGTTCAACATTCTAGGAAACTTCATCTTGGAGGTTGGGGTTATTGTATATCGTGATATGATAGATGCAATGCTTACATAGGAGCCACCCAGTAGCATGACTGATGTGTGGAGCATCATTGGGATTTATAGTTTCAATCGATGGTTTGTACCTTATTTGTTCAAATTAGAAACACCATTATCCTCGTTTATAATGAAGTTACAATCCTTCTTGTGGATGGAGAAATGTCAGTATGGTCCCAAGAGATGAGGAAGTGATTGAATAGTTCCCCCATCATGAGACAACTAGAGGAGGGAATTGGTTATGTAGTTCACTGTGATGCTTCAGGGACTAGACTGGGTTGTATACTAATACGAGAGATAACAGTGATTGTCTATGGATCACAAATGTTATGACACAATGAAAAGAACTATGAGCCCCATGACCTGAATTTAGCATCAATGGACTTTTCATTGACAATAGGGTGAAACTACCTAATTGTTGAATGGTTTATGGTTTACTACGAACACAAGAGTCTCGATTATATCATATCCTCGAATGACCCGATCAGGAGACAATGGAGATGGCTATATTTTCTAATAGACAGTGACTTTGAGATAATCTATAATTGTGGAAATGGGAACATGGTGGTAAATGTGATTAGTCTGAGGACTGGTTTGCAGCTGCTGGGTGAGATGTTAGAGTAGTTGGCCATGATGAAAATATACATTGAGGATGATGGTTGAGATGCTTAACATCATTCGATGACTATTACTCCCCCACTCCTACATTATGTCAATGAGGCATAGATGGTGGATTTTGACAATGAGGCCCGACATGGTCAATTTTCCGCAGGATGGGCTCCTGATGGATTATATATAGGTGGGGAGAATATCAATGTTTTCCGAGGGCGCACCATAGTGCCATAGACATTGTGGTTGGATTTTTTTAGGAAGTTCCATACATCCCATTTCAAATTACATCTGGGAGTCTAAAATATTTCACATGTCCTTCGACTTCAATACTGGCGGCTATGTGTAAAGATTGTTGAGGATTATTTCATTTCACGAAGCATCACATGTCATCATGTGAAGGCTGAGAATCAGCTTACAACATGATTGGCCCTGCCACTCGAGGTACCAGAGTGGAAATGGGACGGTATCTAGATGGAAATTTTTATAGGGATAACACATGTATCCATGTGCCCTAACACTCTTTGGGTGATCATTGATCGACTCACCATGTTAGTTTACTTCCTACTCATTCGGTAGCAGGGACTGGTAGAGGGAATGTGATGCCTCTATGTCCATGGGATAGTGTGGCTTCACAATGTCCCTTTAACAATCGTCTCAAATCATTGCACTAACTTTACATCATGGTTGTGGAGGGGATTACAGGAGGTATCCGAGACGTAATTTGCACTTGACCACAACTTTTCATCCCTAAACAGAAGGTTAGGTGGAGTGGACCATACAGACCATGGAATACATTCTACTCGCTTACGTCCTATATTTTGCTCATAGTTGGGTGGACCAAATCCCACTGGTGGAGTTTTTATACAATACCAGCTATCACTCCCCCATGGGCATGGCATAGTTTGAGGCCTTGTATGGGTGGCATTTCAGATAACCCCTATTCTGGACAGACCAAGGGGAGTCGACACTCATGGGTCTAATGTTTGTACGGGTTGCCCCCTTAAAGTTGCAGACCATCTAGGATAATTTTAGGACTACACAATTCAGGTAGAAAACTTATGTCAATAGAAGACGTTGACCATTGTAGTTTGAGGTGGGCGATCATATATTCCTTCGAGTCTCACTCTTATGAGGATAATAGATATTTTGATGGGGTGGAAATATTTTTACAATGTTTATCAGAATATTTCAGATCATGAGCATTGTTGGTGAGGTGGCATACCACATAGATCGTTATCCATACATACATCGAGTGAACCATTTTTTCCACATGTGGCATGTGAGGAGATACATGCATAATCCATCACACTTCATGGACTAGGGAGAGATAGAAATTGACTATGGGGGAATTTTGAAATTTTCCTAGTGGAGATAGAGGATTAACATGAGAGGGTCCTACTAGGGTGGTCGATTCTTCTGGTGCGAGTTCGATAGCAGAAATAGAATTTATAGGAGATGATATGTGAGTGGAAGGCACAAATTCATGCTCAGTACCCCCATTTGCTTGATTCATTGTTGTTTTTACTTTTGGGGACATAAATCGCTATGGTGTAGAAAATTTAATGACATGGAAATCCCATGAATATTTTCGATTATATGGATTTAATCTGAGACCAGACACTTTAATGACATGTGATTCTGAGACCCGATGAGCCCGAATGGAATTATGATCTTTTTTCTATTTCACATAAGTAAACATGCGGGTAGGATGTTCTAACATTTCAACCGGTGCTCAGATAAAAAATATGAGGGCACCGTTGAATGAAAACTCTAGGATTCACACCTATAAAGGGGTTCACTTTGGATGACATGGGATGAACAGAAATGTTAGTTTTTGGGGTCTTAATAAAATAATAAAATGACATTAAAACATTATTTTCTTCCATTTTCTCATTCTTTGAGCTTCGAAAGGTGATGTATATGTGCGATGATGATGTAGAGATGAGAAATATTAATTGATCTCATTAATGTCTCATGTACTTGTAGTGTAACAATGCATTAATGAATCATGATAGTGATGCTATTTCATAAATCAAATAGCGTTTCGAAAAAATCCATCAAGGTATCATTGAAGCATTTTTGAGGTGATTGTGTTTGTTATCAAAGTGGGCATATGACTTGTAATTGTTGACAAAGCAAACCATTACATAAATATTTGTTGAAAAAGGGGATTTCATGTTGGAATGTCAAGTTCAAGGGTTGTGGATAACGATCCATGAGTGATTCAAGAACATCGACAAAGGAATGGATAATTTGGAGGCGGTACAAAAAGAAAAGATACAAGGTGGTGCCGTTTTCCAGTGTTTGACAAATTTCTGGGAATGAAAATCAAAAAATGAAGAAATATGGTTTTTGGATAATTGACTTGCACACCATGTTCTTGATGGAGATAAAATTTTCTCACCATATGTTTTTATAGATCAGAATATCAAAATATGGAAAAGGGATAGGGGTCACCCAAGTTTTAGTGTTGGTCAAGCATGTGACTTGCGCGGCATAGACATGCCCTCCGAATGTTGCACTCTGAGGGGATACATGCACGCCATCGCACAGTGTGGAAAAATGCCTATATATATAGGTCGACCCATCCGCATTCAGTGAAGAGTTCATCAATTAAGAAAATAAGAGCTCCCATCGCACACGTGTGGTGGTCGCGTAAGTGGTTTGTGGTCGCGCAAGTATAAGTTGCGTGCCGGGTGATAGTTGTGTGCCTAAGGTGGTTTGGGCCAGAAAGGAAGTGAGTCGTGCAAGTTTTGAGTTGTAGAAAAAGGCGTCGTGCAAGTGGATTGGTGACACATGTGCGCTAGACATTGAAGAAGCGCGAAATTTGTTGGTTGCGTGCCAATAGTTGTTTGGGCATAAATGGTTGTGTGTCAAGAAAGTTTGGAGTTAGAGAAACTTGTTTCGCGCATGTAGTTGGGATGTACTTGCATGCTAGTTTTTAATTGCACACTGAGACTTGCACGCCACCTTAGAGAAGGGCGCCATGTAAGGTTGACTCCCAATAGTGATTCGGGGCAGCATGGAAGTTTGAGGATTTCCTGATACCTTCGGTGTAAATATAAATTCAACTATGTTTGAATGTTGTAAATCAATAGAGCATCTACATACAACAGAGGATGCATTCATTAGAGATAATAAAGAGACCTACAGGTCTATAAACTGTGAGTGGATCCTTTCAAGAGCAGTGATCAAAGGAAGGGGAAGAAGTTGATCATTTCCACTGGAAGTGAGCCAATGAGAGATAAAAAAGGATTGTCCCTTGGAAAGTAGTGATATATACCAAAACATTGTAAAGGAAGTGAGCCTAGGAATAGAAATGATCTATCCTAAACCTTGTAAATGATTTCTTTCTTATAATGGATTTGGTAAATCAGCACATTTTCGGTGTGTGCACCTTGGATGTATCCCTGTGAGGGTGAACCAAGTGAAAATTGATGTTTTCTGTGCATGCATAACGTTTTTTTATATTATGCAACAGTAATGAGTGAGAAGAGTGTTTTTCATAACAGTGAAAAAATATCATAACAGGATTTAATTTTAAATTTGTCACACATTGATTCAACCCCCTCTTAGGGTATTCAATATTATGGACCAAACAATTAGTATCAGAGTAAAAGGATGATATTTCTTCCCCCCTCAATGGAGGTCACCAATCATAATGGAATTCGGATCATCAACGGGTAAAATTTTTAGCTATGCAAGAATCAGATGCATCACGACATCTGATCTTTGGGAGTGGATGTAATCACAGCAGCAATGCATGGCATAACATCTGATATTAATAGTGGTGCATTATCAGAAGCTGAGCGTACAGAGTTGGGTGTTGATTCCAATGTAATCAATGCCTTTGGGGGAGCCCTATCCAATCCTATATATAAAAAATAGATGTATTCCAAAACGTCACATTACATGTGGGAAATGTTATTGAATATATATGAAGGGGATACAAAGGTCAGAGAAGAAAAGCTACAAGTGTTGTGGAAGATGCATGATGATATGAGAATGAAACCAAATGAATCTGTTGATGCATTCACTGACAGAGTAAATGTTGAAGTGGAGGAAATGAGAGGTCTTAGATAAGTTATTGAAGATAAAAATATTGTGAAGTGCATCCTGAGAAAACATACACCTCAGTTCAATATGAATGTTTCTATTTTGGAATATAAAGACCCGAAAGAGCTGGCATTGGATAACCTGCACATCACCCTTTTTGCATATGAAATGAGAAAATGATGATAATGACACTGCGGAAAAGGGTAAATCCTAAGAGGTGGCATTTAAGGCCATGAAGAAGCTCGCCATTTCATATTCTCAGGAGGATGATGAAACAGATGAGGTAATTTCAGTACTCTCCTCAAATCATCAATGTGGAAAAGGAATGTTCAAAGGGAAACATCCACTTGCTTGCATTAGATGTGGAAAAGTTGGTCATCTTACCGCAAGGTTCCCCAAAATGTTTCAAGAATAAAATGATGAAGATGAAGTAGAAATTACCAAGAAGAGATCAACAGCCTATGTGAAAGTGAAGAAGAAGTTCAAGAGAAATTTCTTCAAGAAGAAGAATCTTCTTTCAGAAGATATATACAGTTCAGATGAGTCTGAGGTTGAAGTGGTGGAAGATATTGAAAATTGAAACTATCTTGGACAAAATTATATGGTGGTAGCTGTTGGTAGTTCTCAATAGTAGAACGGAACTGAAGGTGTGGATGAAGAAGAAGATGTTTAAGGAAGAATAGATATGCAAGCTATGTTATAGGCTTCTCTTGAGGAGATAGATGTTTGGAGAGCCAAACAATGAATGCTAAAAAAGTTGTTCATAATGCCAAACTCTATATACAACAGTAGCAATAAGAGATGTCTGAGTTGATGAAAGAAATTGAAAAACTCAATTTATCAACACCAGAGAACTCAAAATCAGTTAGTGAGTATATGCCCAAGATTGAAAAACCGAAAAGGGAGCTCGATTTCTTGAAAAGAAAAGTGATTGATCAAGTCAAGTGTATCGATGATATTGAAGAATAGGTGGTCAATCTGTGATGAATAATGAAGTATCAAGAAAAAATAATGACCCCCAATGTGATATAAAAAAAGAAGGCCATTCAAAAGATAGAAAAGATGAAAGATGAGTCTAGAAGTTCAGTAGGAATGAAGCAGCAATTGAGCTCAGATTCCAAGGTTGAATTGGGGCTTGATCGAAAACAAAAATCTGTAAATATTGATGTTTGACCACAATCATCCACTCCGAGAGTAAAGGTTGATTTGGGAAGAAAACATAATCAGAATATTCAAAGATCCTAATGGGAAACTCATAGTGATGAAGTAACATGAAGGAATACACCTTATATCAGGTGGTTTTGTTGTGTAAACATGGGAGATTCACATTATGTGTGTTCCATAGCCATGAGATATCAAAGGGAACAAGAACAGAGGTGGTAGAGAAACATATAATGGTTTTCCAGAACATATTTCAAAGGACACAGTTTTTGGTATGGAGTATTTGGGCACATCGATATGTACTTCACTTCGACCATACATAGGAATGCACCAAAAAATAATCAAAACGATCGAAAGAAGTAGATCAATAAACCAATAGTTGAGTTACAATTGAAGAATAGATTTGCGTCTTTTCAATTTGACGATGGTACATCATGCTCTGAGAAATTACAGACGTCATAATCCATGCCGAGTGTGATGTAAAAAATTTGGACCAAGAAGAAGAAGAATGAGAAGGGTCTGTTGGCAGAAATTTCCCTTAAGGCATCAGATCACGCTAGTGTGTGGATCCATTATAGTGGTTGCATATCTCATATGAATGGAAATAAGGATCTTTTTATAAGCATAAAATATGACGCAAAAGGAGTTGTAAAATTTGGAAATGTTGAAAGCCTAAGGATTGTTGTTTTAGGAAATGCCATGTTTGGGGTAAATGAAATGAGACGTGCTGATGTCTTGGTAGTGGAGGGTCATTGTCATAACATTCTAAGTGCTAGTCAACTATGTGACTATGGGAACTCTATCCTATTTAACAAGAACATGTGTGTTGTGAATGGAAAAGATAGAGCCATTGTTATATAAGGAAACATGACAACGGGAACTATTTACCTTGTATGTGGGGAAGATGATACATTCCTTTTATCCATAGAAAAAAAACCAGTTATGGCATAAGCAACATGGTCATCTATGCCAACTATCCATGGAGGATATAGTAAAGTGTGATACTGCTAGAGACCTCCCCAAACTATCATGTGATCTCAATCAAACATGCAATGCTTGCCAACAAGGAAAGATCATTAAAATGTCATACAGGCCAAAGGAACATAAATCAACTAGAGTTCCCCAATTGGTGAATGTTGATGTATGTGGACCTATCTCACCAAGAGCTATAAATGGGAAAGGTATTATGTACTTTTCACTGATGATTATAGAAGAATGTCCTGGGAATTTTTTTTTACCCATAAGACTGAGTTGTTTAGTTGTATAAAGATTTATAAAAGGGAATCAGAAAGCATGACTGGGATGAAAATTCTGATGTTTCATACTGATAATGGTACAGAATTGACAAACAGTCATGTTGAATACTATCTCAAGAAAAATGGGATAAGGGGTCATGTTTCCTCAGTGATAACTCCCCAAAATAATGGAGTGGTTGAATGTTGAAATAAGATCATCAACAACATATCAAGAACGATGATTATTGAAAAGCACCTACCAGTGAAATTTTGGGAGGAATCAGTTTTGACATCGGTCTATATTTCAAATAGGTCTCTATTGTGTCCGATGAAAGGGATGACTCTGTATGAAATGTGGTACGGAAAGAAGCCAACATTGAAATTGTAACACCCCAGGTAAATAAAGAATATGACATTTTTATATTTATCCATATTTTTGAATAAAATATTAATATTACTTTAAAGGGAACCCTATGCTCGATGGCGTAACCAATACGCGACTACGAGTTCCTTTTAAATCTTACATTGCACTCTAATAATAAAATAATATTATCTTAAATGGTAGTTAACTCCTAGCCGTTCTAATGGAGGGAATGAACAGAAATAACTAAAAAATTATTATATTTGTTTGTCAAATATTTTTACTTTTTACAATAAATGTTAGATCATTAAAAATGCGAATGAATCCATTTTTAAGCGTAAACATTCTAATATTCTTTAAAAGGTCGATTAACCGCCTTTTGATGGTGAACCTCTTTTAAATCCAATTTTTTTCAATTTTATGTGTTATTTTTGAAAAAATAATATTCTTCTTTAGAATCGGGTCATCAAAATTTACTTTGTGTAAATTTTTGGTATCATTCCGATATAGTTCATTTTTTAATGAATACTGAAAAATGTTTTATTTTAATTCAAAACCCCCTTTTAATCTAATTTATTTATATGAATTTATTATATTTTTAATTGTTTTTAAAATAAAATTAGAATAAATTTTTACCATTTAAACGAATAGTGGTCGTTGGAAAAAATTTCATCTTGAAATTGGACTTAAACTAGTGTCAATCTTTTGATACTTTTTGTTTCATAAAAACACGCTATTCGCTCTGACAGTGGGAATTAATTATTAAATTAATTAATGTAACTTATATGGTTTGAATTTTGTAAGATAGACATCATTTTTGAATTCGTAATATCAAATATAGCTTAGGGTGAATTTTTGGTATTTTTCTGAATAACTTCAATTTTTGATAAATAGTGAAACCACTAAGTGGTAGTTAAAGAAACTGATTTGTTGTTTAAATGATACTTTTCCACCTCTGTGTTTTGAATTTCAAAAATCCGACATACATTTTTGTCATTAAGAAGGAAAATGTGGTAAAATGGGATTAAAATAAGTTTTTGGTGAATAGTAACTTTTATGTTCTTAATCGCGATTAGAGGTAATTAGTGTAATTTAATGTAAAAATAATGTTTTAATAATTTGAAATGACCTAGAAACATGTCCTACCCTCAATGGACGTGTCATGGCCGACCAAGACAATCCATGGGTCAACGTGGGGACACCATGGAGCCACTTTGGTCGGAAAATGACATAAATAACTTTTTATTTAAAGTTAAAATAAAAATGTCACAAGCCTGAGATGTTTCACTAAAACAATTTTTAAATGGGGTTATACAAGTAATATTTTCGACAATAAATATCCATTAGAAATATAAAAATATTTCCTACATCATGATAGTTTTTTATAATTTTTACACCTTAAATAAATTAAATTATTTATGACATCATGATGATGCAGTGATTACCTCATTAATAAAGGATTTAAATTAAATGAAAAGATAAATTTAAAACTATAACATACACTTGTAAAAAACCAATTGGATGAGTTTATTTCGAACCCTTACCACCTTATCCTCGAAATAAATAAATGTGGGACCTTTAAAATCCAAAACTCTTTTGAAAATAAAGTAACATTTTGTAATGTTACAAGAGTTCCCCTCCTCTCCTCTGAAAAAAGGCACCCAACTCTACCACCTTACCCACACCTCTCAAGCCTTTGGCTAGGCCAACCCCTACTCAGTTTTCCTCTCCACATCCCTCTATTACTCCTATAATCATCAATTTGGGCAGAATTCTTCCCAAGGAAGCCTTTGAGCTGAAATCAAAAAGAGTTACCCGATTTTAAGGTAATGTCTTCACTTGTGTTCTTTTGTTTTATTTTTCTTATTCAACCCCCTAAAATATTTTTATTCATGTATTTTGTAACAACTACATTATATTAAATGTACTAGGAGGTTTTTATAAGATTCATTTGAGCTACACTTACACACACCTACATCAAATTGTTAAAGAACATATTGTTTCTGTGGATGGAGAGTTTCTGCCTCACGAAACGATGATTGTTCAACACTCATATAACAACTTAAAAGGTGGCTATTAAGATTCCACTATACTTATATATGATATATAATATGTTTATGTTTTACATAATCTTCTGTATTTTTCTTTTTTTTTCATACCTTTATGGTTTACATTGTGGGTAAACACGATAATTTCATTTCAGGAATTGCGGACTATCGCCCCCTCAAAGTGATTTGATTAGTTAATTCCATATGTGGGATTTATAATGGTTGGATTTAAAGTTATTATATATGATTTATGTTACATATAAATGATAAATATAATTATGGAATTAAATTATACATACCTCTCGTTTAGTTTTAATTCCATTAATATGACATAGAAATGAAAGTAGCGTTCATGCGTACGTACGGCTTACCGTCTCCATGAACGGTGCATTTCATTTCTTAACTCTAAATGATTATGTAATATTATAAATACATGTATATTCTGGATATATATGATATATATGATATCAAAATCATGAATATAATTCTGTATATAATGAACCTTTGACCACACGAACAACATGTAATTGTAAGAAGTCCACTTTCGACTTAAGAACCAAATATCGACAAAACAATCATTTTTAACATAAATGATTAAATAATGTTTATAACATGTCAATAAGTGATATAAAAGGAATAATAAACTTGATAAATGTTATTAATCAAGTTGAAATTAACACAAGTTTATTATTTAGGACGTTAAAGAACGATCGAGTCAAGCCCAACCCGAGGAAGGGGATCCCACTCCTCTCTTTCTTTTTAAGTACACTCTTTTATGTCATTACTTTTAAGCGAATATTTCTTGTGATTGGGATGTTATTTTATATTAATCATACTGTAATTTTTATTTTCATATGATGAGAGATCCTATTCTCTCTCATCAATCCATTTTGGATGTTTTCAGTGGGGCTGTTAGGCTGCTGAATTTTTGTAAGTGATCTAACCTCTCTCTTTCTTTTTAAGTACTATCCATTATGTCACTTTTTTTAAGCTCCTATTTGTTATGTTGGGGGATGTTCTTTTATATTCCTCTTGTTATAAACATTATGTTCATATGATGAGAGACCATATTTGATCTCATCAATCCATTTTTGTATGTTTTAAGTGGTGCTGTTAGGCTGCTGAATTTCGTAAGGGATTTTTCATCTCACTGTTATTCCCGTGAGATTTATGCTACATTTGCCACAATTTAATTTTAGTGGTGTATGTACTTCCCAGTATTTTACTCATTGTGTAATATACTTTTATTTATGAGTATTTACAAAAATGTTGTATTGTCCTTCTTTCACAGGGTATATGTTTCGAAAGATACCCATGTCGGTAAGAGAACCTTTCACCCTCCTCTTTTTAAAAGACATCTTTTGTTATGTCTTTTAATTCACATGACATTATGTTGGAATATGTTTTTATATATCCTTAGTGATTTAAATTTTATGTCCATATGATGAGATACCTTTTTTTCACTCATCAACTCATTTTCTGAATTTTGTAGTGATGTCGTTAGGCTGTCAAATTTTAGCAAGGGAACTTCTTAACCCAATTTTGATTCTTTGCGATAAGCTTGTACTCCATGAATATGTCGTTCTATGAATATGTGTGAATAAAATTTGACTGTTTTACACTTAATATCCACTTATATTTGGGGTATTAGTTTGTCACAGATAATTATGTAATTGATTTATCCTTATTCCAAGGATACCGTCTTTGTATTGGACTTCGTCTCAATCTCCTTTCAGTGAGTCATATTTTGTTTTATACACAGCCTTATTTTATAAGGTGTTTAAACCTCTTTGACTTTTACGTTTATCCGAAAGGAATCTTTTTTATACAAATAATTTTACTAAATGACAAAATGGAATGTTTTTGTCGTACATATGCGGCGAAAACAACTTCTCCACTGCCGTGACTATGATTTGAGTTTCAGCTTCCTCTACAAGCCATAACATTTTTTAAAAAAGAAAAATAAATACCATGTTTTACTTTTTTTTATTTTGGTATTGAAAATGGTTTTCATAAGTTTTTTAGTATCAACGTGTATTATTGATATATTTTGATTGAAATGTGGAGATGTTATGTTTCCTTTATGTATGTATTATGTGGTACGATTATGTTATGGTTCTTGGTAATTGATATGACGATGGGTGGTTCTGTGATAAAATAAGGGTGGGTGAGCCTGATATAGCTCTCCAATTCATTGGGTAACGTGAAGGAGTGAAGCGTTAAGGTTTCTCCGAAGAGATTGAGGGAATATACTGTGGTGGGTATTCCAAAGATTACCAAGAGGGTTACTCCCTACGTAAGAATGTTATGAATGCCTCAAGTTACATTTTTGTCTTATGATTTCTATGATTTATTCATGATTTTATGTGGTTGTTAAAGTTCTTATGTTTTATGGGTAAAGTATGATTTCATTCTTATGTATACATGTACTCATGTTTCCTTTACATATTTTTATATCCCTTAATGAGCTTTTTATGCTCATCCCATGTTTTTGAAATGTTTTTCACAGGTCAAGGAAAGGGTACATGATATGATGATAATGTCAAGGATGTGTCAAGAAAGAATACATGTTTTATTTTAAATATGTTTCCGTTGATGGGAAAAATGTATACTATCTTTTATGTAAGAACTTTGTTTAAATGTGGAATGTAATGCATGTTTTATGATCTAATTCTCTAAAACTCTAAACCTGAAAAGATCCTCAATGTGTAATCTTGTAATAACTCACGATTAAGTAAGGATTAAGGTTGGGTCCTTATAGTTGGTATTAAAGGGAGGTTTAGATAACTTTAGAGGTTAGAGTATTATCTAAGAACAAGTGAGATTTCCATAATGATAAGGATTTCAGAAAGAGTCCTAGTTTTTGATAAAGTTAATGAGTAATTATTTCTTAGTATTTACCTTCCTCATTAGTACATGATGGTTTTCTTGATATACTCACACTGAAATTTTTTTTTTTAGTGAATGGATGGATCTATCAGGTACTAAAGAGACAACAGGTTTGAAGGAAACTGTGGTGGTTCTCTAATTAAGATACTAGATAAAATGGGGGATTCAATGAGGAAACTCGTGGTTGTTCTAAACCAACTATCAAGGAGTCATGATCAACCACTTGAACCTTGGCATGATCTGTAATGCATCATGTATGAGATGACCAATCGATGTGGAAGTTCAGCTAATAATTATAAAGGTAATCATTAGAGTTTATATGATCCTTACATTTAATGTAATTATGGGTTATTATATGTTATGATGGAAAATTAATGGCATGAGATAAACTCAAGGATAAAATATTTTATGATAATTTTTGAAAATTTTATCTCATTTTGGGGAATGTTTTAAGAATTATATAGTTTTGAAAAAAGGACAACATGCAGACCGTCTGACAACCTGTCGCGTCGGACAAAGCGGCGGGAATCGAACCCACAACTAAAGTGCGGCTGGTATTTATCAACTACCACTGGACTGCGTGAAGTCCCTGGTTAGATTTACTAATTATTTTTAGTTTGATGAATTTAGGAATCAAGAGTATGTTTATTTTGGATTATTTATGGAAATGATTAACCTATCATCGAGTATATGTGATTAGGTTAATTACTTTTCAATATGAGAATTTAAGAGCAACTGATGTTATTTGGAGATAAAAGTTAATTTTTACCTTGGAAGAATATGTGACTATGTCCTTCAAATATTTGGGTTTCAACCTTATTTTGGTTTACTTTGAAGAATTTTATGGACACATTGTTTATCAAATGGTCCACGTTGAACTTTGGGTTTTGTTGGTCAAATTTGGAGATTAATAATAGATTTTCTTTTTATAAAGGGTTATCCTTTTCTGGATTATCTGATCTTGTACCTACCTTTTTGGTTTTGGTTTTGGTTAATTTCTAAAGACATGGGAAGTATATAGTTCTCTTTTTTGGGTTATGTGATTCCAAATAAGTTGATTATTTCTCTCCTAATGTAAACAATTCATCCTAAATACTCATCTTTTGGAGAAAATATGAGTTCGTGTAAGAAATCTAATAAAATTTGAAAGTCAACATGACATGTAAGAATGTTTCCTTATGTTTTAGTTATTCTCAAAAATAAATTCCTTAATGAAAAGTAACAGAAAAAAATGTTGTCCATTAACTTTTCCTACTGGGGAATCCAATACCGTTTAACCCATCACATGTTTGCGATTTTCTTATGGTTAACTTTCTCCTAGACATGTTTACTATCAATCTCCGTCAGAACATGACCCTTTGTTTTCTCCTCCATATCCATATTTTCATACATGGAATCCTAGTTTGGGATAACTCGGGTGACATTTTAACTTCTCTCCCATTATTTTAAAGTGATTTTTTTACCCACTCTTTTTCCGATGTGGGACTTTCAATGGGGTTTCCAAGACCAATTTTGAAATTACGAGGATGCAATTCCCAAAAGGGGGGAAGGATGTAAAACCCCAGGTAAATAATGAATATGACATTTTTATATTTATCCATATCTGTGAATAAAATATTAATATTACTTTAAATGGAACGCTATGCTCGATGGCGTACCCAATACGCAACAACGAGTTCCTTTGAAATCTTACGTTGCACTCTAATAATAATATAATACTATCTTAAATGGTAGTTAACGCCAAGCCATTGTAATGGAGGGAATAAACTGAACTAACTAAAAAGTGATTATATATGTTTGTCAAATATTTATACTTTTTACAATAAATATTAGAGGATTAAAAATGTGAATGAATCCATTTTTAAGCGTAAACATTCTAATATTCATTAAAAGGCTGATTAACCGCCTTTTGATGGAGAACCTCTTTTAAATCCACATTTTGACAATTTTATGTGTTATGATTGAAAAAATAATATTCTTCTTTAGAATCGGGTCATCAAAATTTATTTTGTGTGAATTTTTGGTATCTTTTCGATAAAGTTCATTTTTTAATGAATAGTGAAGAATGTTGTATTTTAATTCAAAACCACTTTTTAATCTAATTTATTTATATGATTATATTATATTTACAATTATTTTTAAAGTAAAATTAGAATATATTTTTACCATTTAATACAATAGTGGTAGTTGCAATTAATTTCATCTTGAAATTGGACTTAAACTAGTGTCAATCATTTGATACCTATTGTTTCATAAAAACACTCTATTTGTTCTGACAATGGGAATTAATTATTAAATTAATTAATGTAACTTATATGTTTTGAATTTTGTAATATAGACATCATTTTTGAATTCAGAATATCAAATATAGCTTAGGGTGAATTTTTGTTATTTTTCTAAAAAACTTCAATTTTTGATGAATAGTGAAACCACTAAGTGGTAGTTAAAGAAACTGATTTTTTGATTAAATGAATCTTTTCCAACTCTGTGTTTTGAATTTCAAAAATCCGACATACATGGTTTTCATTAGAAATTAAAATGTGGTTCAATGGGATTAAAATAATATTTTGGTGAATAGTTCCTTTTATGTTCTTAATCGCGATTAAAGATAATTAGTGTAATTTAAGGTAAAAATAATGTTTTAATAATGTGAAATGACCTAGAAACGTGTCCTATCCTCATTGGATATGTCATGGCCGACCCATAAAATCCATTGGTCAACTTGGGGACCCCATGGAGACACTTTGGTTGGAAAATTACATAAATAACTATTTATTTAAAGTTAAAATAAAAATGACACAAGCATGAGATGTTTCACTAAAAAAAATTTTAAATGGGGTTATACAAGTCATATTTTTGACTATAAATATTAATTAAAAATCTAAAACTATTTAATACATCATGATATTTTTTTTATAATTTTTAGACATTAAATAAATTAAATTATTTATGACATCATGATGATGCAGCGATTACCTCATTAATAAAGGATTTAAATAAAATGAAAATATAATGTTAAAACTATAACATTAACTTGCCAAAAACCTATTGGATGAGTATATTTAGAACCCTTATCACATTATCCTATAAATACATTAATGTGGGACCTTTAAAATCCGAAAATCATTTGAAAATAAAGTAACATTTTGTAACTTTACAAGATGCCCCTCCTCTCCTCTTATAAAAGGCCCCCACCTCTACCACCTTACCCACACCTATAAAGCATTTGGATCGGCCAACCCCTTCTCATTTCTCCTCTACACATCCCTATAATACTACTAGAAGCCTCACATTGGGAAGAAGTCTTCCCAAGGAAGCCTTTGTTCTCAAATCAAAAAGAGTTACCCGATTTTAAGGTAATGTCTTCACTTGTGTTATTTTGTTTTATTTGGCTTCTCCAACCCCCTAAAATCTTTTTATTCATTTCTTTTGTAACAACTACAGTATATATAATATACTAGGATTTTGTTATAAAAATAATTCGAGCAACACTTACACACACCTACATCAAATGGTTAAAGGATGTACTGTTTCTGTGGATGGCGAGTTTCTGCCTCACGAAACAATGATTGTTCAACACTCATATAACACCATAAAAGGTGGCCATTAAGATGTCACTATACTTATATATGATATATAATATATTTAAGTTTTACTAAAGCTTATGTATTTTTCTTTTTTGGAATAACTTTATGGTTTCAATTGTGGGTAAACACGATAATTTCATTTTAGGAAGTGCGGACTACCGCCCCCTCAAAGTGATTTGATTCGTTAATGCCATATGTGGGATGTATAAAGGATGGATTTAATGTTATTATATATGATGTATGTTACGTATAAATTATTAATATAATTCTGTAATTAAAATAAAAATACCTCTCATTTAGTTTTAATTCCATTAATATGACATAGAAATGAAAGTAGCGTTCATGCGTACGTACGACTTACCGTCTCCATGAATGGTGCATTTCATTTCTTACCTCTAAATGATTATTTAATATTATAAATACATGTATATTATGGATATATATTATATATATGATATCCAAATCATGAATATCATTCTGGATATAATGAAAATTTGACCATATGAACAACATGTAATTGTAAGAAGTCCACTTTCGACTTAATAACCAAATATCGTCAAAACAAATATTTTTAACTTATATGATTACATAATTTTTATAACATGGAAATAAGTGATATAAAAGGAATAATTAACTCTAAAAATGTTCTTAATAATGTAGAAATTAACTCATGTTTATTATTCAGGACGTTAAAGAACTATCGAGTCAAGTCAGACCCGAGGTAAGGGATCCTACTCCTCTCTTTCTTTTTAAGTACACTCTTTTATGTCATTACTTTTAAGATCGTCTTTCTTGTGATTTGGATGTTCTTTTATATTAATCATACTGTAATTTTTATTCTCATATGATGAGAGACCCTATCCTCTCTAATCAACCGATTTTGGATGTTTTGAGTGGCGCCGTTAGGCTGCCGAATTTTCGTAAGAGATCTAACCTCTCTCTTTCATTTTAAGTACTCTACTTTATGTCACTTATTTTATGCACCTATTTGTTATGTTGGGGGATGTTCTTTTATATTAATCTTGCTGTAAACATTATGTTAATATGATTAGAGACTCTATTTGATCTCATCAATCCATTTTTGTAGGTTTTAAGTGGCGCCGTTAGGCTGCCGAGTTTTCGTAAGGGATTTTTCATCTCAATTTTATTCCTGTGAGATTTATGCTACATTTTACAAAATTTCCTTTGAGTGGTTTATGTACTGCCCATTATTTTTCACATTGTGTAATATACTTTCATTTATGAGTATTTACATCAATATTATATTTTCCTTTTTTCACGGGGTGTATGTTTCGAAAGATACCCATGTCGGTAAGGGAACCATTCACCCTCCTATTTTTAAAAGAATTATTTTGTTATGTCTTTTAATTCACATAAAATTACGTTGTGATATTTTCTTATATATCCTTAGTGATTTAAATTTTATGTCCAAGTGATGAGATACCCTTTTTATCTCTCATCAACTCATTTTCTAAATTTTGTAGTAATGTCGTTAGGTTGTCAAATTTTTGCAAGGGAACATCTTAAACCAATTTTGATTCATTGGGATAAGCTTGTACTACTTGAATATGTCGTTCTATGAATATGTGTGAATAACCAATGATTGTTTTACACTTTATAACAACTTATATTTGGTGTATTAGTTTTTCACACATAATTATGTAATTGATTTATCCTTAATCCAAGGATATCGTCTTTGTATGAGACTTCATCTTAATCTCTTTTCATTGAGGCATATTTTGTTTTATACACAACATTCTTTTACACAGTTTATAAAACCCTTTGACTTTAACGTTTATCTGAAAGGAATGTTTTTTATACAAAGAATTTTACTAAATGACAAAAGGGAATGTTTTTGTCGTACGTATGCTGAGACAACGAATTCCCCGCCTCCATGACCATTATTTGAGTTTTGCCTTCCTCTACAAGCCATACCTTTTTATTAAAATAAAAATAAATACCATGTTTTACTTTTCTTTTATTTTGGTATTGAAAATATTTTTCATAAGGTTTTTTAAATAAATGTGTTTTATTAATATCTTGTGATTGAAATGTGGAGATGTTATGTTTCCTTTATGCATGTATTATGTGGTACGATTATGTTATGGTTCCTGGGCATTTTAATAAAGATGGGTGGTTCCGTGATAAACTAAGGGCGGGTGAACCCGATATAGCTCTCCAATGCATTGGGTAACGTGAAGGAGCGAAACATTAAGGTTTCTCCGAAGGGATTTAGGGAATATACTGTGGTGGGTTTTCCAAACGTAACCAAGAGGGTTACTCCCTACGTAAAAATTTTATGAATGTCTCAAGTTTCCTTTTTGTCTTATGATTTCAATGATTTATTCACGATTTAATGAGGTATGTTAAAGTGCTTATGTTTTATGGGTAAAGTATGATTTCATTCTTATGTATACATGTACTCATGTTTCCTTTCCATATTTTTATATCCCTTACTGAGCTTTTTATGCTCATCCCATGTTTTTGAAATGTTTTTCACATGTTAAGGGAAGGGTACATGATATGATGATAGTGTCAAGGAAGTGTCAATAAAGAATCAATGTTTTTTTTAAATATGTTTCTGTTGATGAGAGACATGAATACTATCTTTTATGTAACCACATTGTTAAATGTGGAATGTAATGAAAGTTTTGTGATCTAATTCTCAAAAACTCTAAACCTGAAAATATTATCAATGTGTAATATTTTAATAACTCAAGATTAAGTAAGGTTTAAGGATGAGGCCTTATAGAAATACTTTCAAGTTTTTGGAAGTAAGTTCTTCATTGTAAACAATGCAATAAACAGAAAATTTGAGTCATGAGGATATGAGGGGATATTCCTTGGATACTCAGGGAAAAGCCAAGCATATAAATGCTTCATCAAAAGGATTGGAAAAATTGTTGAGAGAAATGATGTCACTATAGTTGAAAATGAACTGAATACTCAATGACCTACTGAACAGTTTTTGAATGAATGTAATGAGTTGGTAAGAAACACAAGGGGAGTTGAATTGGAAGAGGCTGACTCAAAATAAGATTATGATGTTGATCAAGAGGAAAAAAATCTATATCTTCTATGAAGCCAAAGAGTCACGGTGAAATTGATAGAAAAAATATCATTGATCGTCAGACAGCTCTAGTTCAGACTCGATGAATGGAATCATCATAGCAAACATCGTTTTTATCTTCGGGGGAGCCAAAATGTTTTTCCGATGCAGCTGAACATAAGTACTAGTTTCAGGCTATGAATGATAAATTAGACCATATTGTGATGAATCATACATGGGAGATTGTTTCGAGGCCAGAAAATATGAACATCATTGTAGAGACCCGAAGCTTATCGTACATGGACATTACATTACTTTTGCGGAATACTTAGTACATAACAAAAACACACACACAAGGATCGTAATAGTTTAGTGTCTTTGGAAACTCAGAACGTAATCTTCTAATCATGGTGAAAGATATTCAATATCTCCCATAAATATCTTCCTTTTTTTACCTAAAACCCTTTCTTTATATCCTGGGGAAAAGAAAACATAAAAGGGTGAGCTCAAATGCTCAGTAAGGGTAAACAAAAGAAATATCAATCACATCATATACATAAGAACATAGCTTTTGGAAATCTTAACCTGCAAAAGAGCTCATAATATCATAACATGGGATAAATCATAGAAGTGAAAATGAGATCCCCATAATCATAACATGAAACTTGAAACTTTGTGGCATGCACACATAATCATATAAAATCATTTCTTGTTAGTCATGACTCATTGCCAAGACTATATTAGTGGACAAAGTCCCTTTCTGAATCGAGTAACCCTCGTTTCAGTCCTGTTTCACTGAACCGGTATAACCTACCATTTCAGCCATGTCTATCTCATGAGATATAAAATATTTACCCAATGCATTGGAGGGAGATATAGGTCCCACCCATCTCATAATGATACCATTCTTATGTGTGCCACAAAATCATAAAACATACATCATTGCCTAACCCATGTAATAAAAATGGTAATCTTAAACATCGTGACATCATAAAACAATTCATATAAGATAAAGGAATTCATAAGAAATATTTCCATCACAACATAATCAAATCCATGTAATAATAGGGATAAAAACAGAACCCTTTTATTATCTTAGATGGAAAATAATTTTGATAAAATACTTGAACTTCATTCTTGAGGAAAATATCCTTTCTACTTCAAAAACATTTTTCCTTTCATAACATGTCATACGACTCTAAAATAAAATAAGTTTATTAAAAATAAACTTGAAAACTTGTAAAGGAAGATTCTTGGAAATAATGTTTTAAAAATCCATTCATGCCGTATAAGTTAAAAAAACATTCTTCGTACTTTTGTCGGAAAAGTCAAAATGTACCTCGTACGAAAAACGACAAAAGATTCCTTTCATACATATTACTAAAAACTCACCGAAGGGTAAAAATGGATTAAAAAAATTGTAGGTGGATGGAAATAATATTAAATATTGATGAAACATGGATGTGGATGATAAAATACACCCCAGTAAATACTTACGAATAAAGAATCTCTGATAAAAATGAGATTGTGATATTTCCCTTACCTTAGGTCCGATTTGCTTTGTTCGTGTCTGAAGCTCCTGTATAATGGTTTAAATAATGTTATTGACTTATTCCAGAATCATACATATTGATATGAGATCATATATGGTCATATTATTAGCTTCTTGTTAGTAATATTTCATTGTTACTTGTTACTCGGGTCTTTATAACTTTTTGTTCTTATGCGTGTTTTGTCGAATAAATTCTTATTCATATCTTTAGGTTATAGATAATTCATTTCCATAATGGTATTAGTGTATTATATACCATATTCATTCATTCAATTCATTTATATAATCATTGTGAAATGAATATCATGTAGAACGAGTCGCATCACATCGTGGAGACGGTATTCCGTACGTACGCACGAGTGATGATACCGTTCCTATGATCATGGAATTGTATTGGAGTATATATATATTATTTAAGTATCAATATTACCTCATAATAATCATATATAGTTACTCATTACACCATTATACCCATCCTTGTAAGGTGATGGTGGAAAATAGATTACACCATGGCGTGGAGACGGTATTCCGTATGTACGCACGCGCGGTGATTTCTTTTTCCGTAGGATAGATATATGGTGAAATAGGGTTGTTTCATATTTATAATAACATATCAGTATGTAAGTAATACTGATGTTATTACTTTATCATGAAACAACTAAAGAAGAAGAAGTTGAAGAAGAAAGAAATTGAAAAGATCGGTAATGGATATTACCTCTTCTTTGGAACGCATCTTTGAATCCTCCACTTAAAGAACTATGATTGGTCTTTGGAGAAGACCAGGACCTCTAGGATTATTCTAGGGAAGTGGAGAGGAGAAAATGGCAGGGGTTGGCCGAGCTTGAGTGCTCAAATTGGTGTGAGGAGGAGGGGGGGAGGTGTCCTTTTATAAGGGAGGAGAGGGGCACCTTAGGAATATCTCAAAATATTATTTTATATTAAAGTCAAAATCGGTTTATAATGGTTCCAAAGGGTCTTATTTCGAAGCTAAAGTGGGGATGGATCGAAATCCTATCAACCAATAGGATTTAGACAAGTTTAGGTTATTATTTTAACCTTATCAATTAGATTTAACTCTATGTTAAATAATTTAACTTTTACCGTGTCTTTTGTTTTCTTACACTATATGGTTAATAAACATACTATAACATGCCAAACGAACCCCAAATTGTATATTATTAATACATATATCCTTATCTAAGTCATTTTTCCGAACCTTAGATTTTTAGGAATAAAATAACAATTAATAATATAATATTTGATTTAAAAACTATTTTGTGTCAATTTTGACACTATTTGATACATGATTTTTGTGAAAGTCATAACAGAATTATATGTTAGAACCAAGTTGATTAAATCAACACTAATATTTCATAGTAACCTAGAAAATTAGTTTAATTCATAAAAAGTCTCAAATTATATTTATTTTGGTGTTTATAACATCAATTATGTCAATATTTCATTAACAAGATAATTACTGCATCATCTTTGTGTCATAAATAAATTAAATTATTTGATGTATAAAAATTACAAATAAAATACCATCATGTATTAAATATTTTTTGATTTCTAATGAATTTTTACAATCGAATTTATCTTATATATAACCCCATATTAAAAATGAATTACTTATTAAACATTGATTTTAACTACTTTAACCCTTCTTTAAATAAATTAATAATAAATGTCCTAATCTAATCCAAGTGGGCCTAAATGGTCATATTTTATTCCTAAGTTTTTTTTTGGTCGAATTACACTTCTCCAATAGAATTAGGACATGTGTTAGGGTAATATTAATATTATATTTACCCATAGTTACCCTATTTACTATTAACCGTGGTAAAAAAAAGTAAAAAGTTACTATTCACCAAAAATTATTTTCATCTCATTGAACCACATTTTACTTACTGAAATCAACCGTGTCTCTCGGATTTTTGAAATTCCATTTACAGAAGCGGTAAAAATAAGTTTTATGAAAAATTCAGTTTTTTAACTACCACTTAGTAGTTTCACTATTCATCAAAAATTGATGTTTTTCAGAACAATGCCAAAATTTCATCCTAAGCTATATTTCATATTCCGAATTCAAAAATGAAGTCTATTTTACCAAATTCATAACACAAAAGTTTCATTAATTAATTTTATAATTAAATCCCGCTGTTAAAACAAATAGCGTGTTTTTAAGAAACAATATCTATCAAAAGATTGACACTTGATTATGTCTGGTTTAAATGTGAAATTACAACCAATGACCAACATTGTATTAAATTGTAAAGATATATTCTAAATATACTTTAAAACCACTCAAATTAATAATTTATCACTATTAATAATTTCGATTAAAAAAGTTGTTTTTAATTAAAATTTAGTAATTTTCACTATTCATCAGAATATGAAAGTTATCCGAAATGTACCAAAATTTCACCTTAGGCTTAATTAGATACTCCGAATCCAAAAATGAAATCCATTTTGAAAAATAAAATTTACAAAATTTCAAAAAGTGGTTATTACTATCCATAACGGCTAGTTTTAATAACATTTTAATAGCATATCGCTGTTTAGTGAAACTCGTTATTGCGTACTAAACACGCTATCGAGGAAGGTCGCGATTGCGTGTAATGCAAGGCAAGTCAAGGATGCGTGTTGTGCAAGATCCTTTTGGTGTAGCGTACAACACAAGACATTAGTGAAATAAAAAGAATATTTTTCCTAAAATCTCGGGCTGTTACATTCTACCCCGCTTAAAATGAATTTCGCCCTCGAAATTCGTCGGGGTTATAAATGGTTTACTATTCTAAAGTTTCTTTAATAGAATCCCACATCGTAAAAAGGAATACCAAAACTTGGCTTTAAAAACTAAAGTATGAAATGTATCTAATCACTGGGTTTCCACATAGGTGAAAATATGGACATGGAAGAGAAATCTAACCATCATGTTCTGATGGAGAGTGGTAGAGAACATGGCTATGGAAAATCCAGTAATCACAAATCCATAAATTTGTGACGATCTAAGGTACCATCTGATTAATCAGATATAAGAGCACTAGGACAACATTTTTGGTTTTCAAGATCATTTCCCTAAAGTTGATGAATTAAAAGAAATACTTACATGATTTTGTTACAATCTCACTGTTGTTCGTGAATTGAACAATTTCCACTTCATATCATAAAGAAATGAAGTTGAATTTGGTATTCGTGAAGCATTAGCAGATCATGTGATAGAAGGATGGGTCATTCCATCTATTTCAAACAAAGGGTTAGCAAAAGTTATAAGTCCATCTTATAGTGAGATTAGTCGTATATGGTTCCAGAAATGAACTTATACTTCATATATCATACCGCTTAATAAAATAAAACTAGTTTCTACTAAACGGGGACTTCTTGTAGGCCAGTGGTAGGCGATAAAGGCCAGTCGCACTTCGGTTGTGGGTTCTATTCCCACAGCCTTGTCCGAAGCGATGGGCTGTCGCCCGTCCTGCAGGTTGTCCTTTTTTCTAAAACTACGTTACTATAACATCCCATCAATAATATCGAAAATCTTCTATCCTTAAACAATACTAACTTATGTCTAACATAATCCAGTCTAATCTTTAGGCTTATACATAATACTGCAGTCCACTCTCATAATATAGTGACAACGATTACCAGAGATTTAATACTGTCGTTGATCCCCACATATCATAAGATATGTCTTGTTGGTCACATTCCAAACATTCAAAGTCCTTAATCGTGTATTCTCTTGAATACCTTAGTGAAAACATGAGTGCAGTTAAAAGTTAACACTTTCCACATACCAAAATCCTCAAAATTCTATATACTCAAACCATGATATCACTTATTTCTTATATCAATCATGAGCTCATGAATACTATTAAAAATTTCATTTTCTCATCATCATTATGCGCATATCATCTTATTTCCAAAAAATATCTCAATCACTTTGAATACCACATCAATAAATATTGCAATACTCAATGATACAACATTATTTTGGAATCCCATTACATAAACACTTAATCATTCCACCACATCGTTGTCATATTCAACATTGCCAATAGTGATCGCATGTGATTTCCCTTTGTACTTTGCCTTCAGTGGTTGCTCATGTTGATCATCACTAACCCTTGGATTAGGGAAATTATTAGCATAATTCCCCATTTCCTTTCACATGAAGCATTGAAGTGTTGGCGGTGCATTCTCTGCAGTGTTTGCTTTATTCACATCACTATAAACCCTTTTTCCATTACTTCGACACTCAGCTGCTCGATGACCTTCTTTTCCAAACTTAAAACATTTTCTAGTCCCTTTAAGACAATCTCCACCATGCTTCTTTCCACACTTTGTGCATAAGGAAACATTCATCTTCTTTTCACCATTATTCTGAGATTTCTCCTTGAACTCCATCTTTCGTTTATTGTCAAAACCATGAGATGGATATGTAACACCAACTTCCATTTCTACCTTGATAGCACAACGCACAATTTCTTCATAGCTACTGAAGTCTCTTATAGCTAATTCCATTCGAAGACTTGGTTTTAAGCCACTGAAAAATCGATCAACTTTACTTTCAGGTTGGATGATAATACCAGAAGCGTACCTTGCAAGTCTTGTAAAATTTGCTTCATAGGAACCAACAGATTCATCGTCCCTTTGCTTCAGATCAAGAAACTCTTTCTCCATCTTTGTTCGAAGAATACGAGGGAAGTACTTACTGAAAAACAAGTTCTTGAACTCGTCCCATTCCATGGACTCAATTTCATCTCTTGGCCTCGTATTCTTGATAAGATTCCACCATTGATCAGCTTCACCTTCCAAACAATATACTCCTAAGATGACTTAATCATGTTCAGAACATTGAAGAACTGAAAATATCTTTTCAGTAGTACTGATCCATTGTTCAGCCACAAGTGGATCAGAAGACCCACTGAAAGAAGGTGGGCGTTGCCTCATGAAGGACTCAATAGAATATTGTTCCCTTCTCTGCTCATTTGGAAGTCCAGAATGATTCATAGCTTGTGTAAGTATAGCAATAAGATTTTTCACTCCATCTCCCATAACATTTGTTTGTTCAGGAGGACAATCATTGCATTGTCCATTGCATTGATCAACACGGTTCCTTCGGGTTCCAGCAATCGTCTAAAACCCAAAAAGAATAGTGTGAGAGGCAAAAATCATGCTAGGGAAAACAACATAGTAAAGGGGGAGTACCCTTAATATCTAACATCTTAGGTTAAATTCTAAGATTGTTACCGTAGTTCTAGGACCATATCCTATACGTATACTTATCCTTAGGGACATCCCTAGACATACCTTAGAAATATCTCTAGGGATCTCACTAATGTTTTCGCATCCTAGTTTCCAAAGGTTGACTAAACCTTTCCTCTGATACCAACTGTAGAGACCCGAATCTTATCGTACATGTACATTACATTACTTTTTCGGAATACTTAGTACATAACAAAAACACACACACAAGGATCGTAATAGTTTAGTGTCTTTGGAAACTCAGAACGTAATCTTCTAATCGTGGTGAAAGATCTTCAATATCTCCCATAAAGATCTTCCTTTTTTTACCTAAAAACCTTTCATTATATCCTGGGGAAAATAAAACATAAAAGGGTGAGCTCAAATGCTCAGTAATGGTAAACAAAAGAAATATCAATCACATCATATACATAAGAACATAGCTTTTGGAAATCTTAACCTGCAAAAGAGCTCATAATATCATAACATGGGATAAATAATAGAAGTGAAAATGAGATCCCCATAATCATAACAAGAAACTTGAAACTTTGTGGCATGCACACATAATCATAGAAAATCATTTCTTGTTAGTCATGACTCATTTCCAAGACTATCTTAGTGGACAAAGTCCCTTTCTGAATCGAGTAACCCTCGTTTCAGTCCTGTTTCACTGAACCGGTATAACCTACCATTTCAGCCATGTCTATCTCATGAGATATAAAATCTTTACCCAATGCATTGGAGGGATATATAGGTCCCACCCATCTCATAATGATACCATTCTTATGTGTGCCACAAAATCTTAAAACATACATCATTGCCTAACCCATGTAATAAAAATGGTAATCTTAAACATCGTGACATCATAAAACAATTCATATAAGATAAAGGAATTCATAAGAAATATTTCCATCACAACATAATCAAATCCATGTAATAATAGGGATAAAAACAGAACCCTTTTATTATCTTAGATGGAAAATAATTTTGATAAAATACTTGAACTTCATTCTTGAGGAAAATATCCTTTCTACTTCAAAAACATTTTTCCTTTCATAACATGTCATACGACATTAAAATAAAAGAAGTTGATTAAAAATAAACTTGAAAACTTGTAAAGGAAGCTTCTTGGAAATAATTTTTTAAAAATCCATTCATGCCGTATAAGTTAAAAAAACATTTTTCGTACTTTTGTCGGAAAAGTCAAAATGTACCTCGTACGAAAAAAGACAAAAGATTCCATTCATACATATTACTAAAAACTCACCGAAGGGTAAAAATGGATTAAACCAATTGTAGGTGGATGGAAATAATATTACATATTGATGAAACATGGATGTGGATGATAAAATACACCCCAGTAAATACTTACGAATAAACAATCTCGGATAAAAATGAGATTGTGATATTTCCCTTACCTTAGGTCCGATTTGCTTTATTCGTGTCCGAAGCTCCTGTATAATGGTTTAAATAAGGTTATTGACTTATTTCAGAATCATACATATTGATATGAGATCATATATGGTCATATTATTAGCTTCTTGTTAGTAATATTTCATTGTTACTTGTTACTCGGGTCTTTATAACTTTTTGTTCTTATGCGTGTTTTGTCGAATAAATTCTTATTCTTATCTTTAGGTTATAGATAATTCATTTCCAGAATGGTATTAGTGTAGTATATACCATATTAATTCATTCAATTCATTTATATAATCATTATGAAATGAAGATCATGTAGAACGAGTCGCATCACATCGTGGAGACGGTATTCCGTACGTACGCACGAGTGATGATATCGTTCCTATGATCGTGGAATTGTATTGGAGTATATATATATTATTTCAGTATCAATATTACTTCATAATAATCATATATAGTTACTCATTACACCATTATACCCATCCTTGTAAGGTGATGGTGGAAAATAGATTACACCACGGCGTGGAGACGGTATTCCGTACGTACGCACGCGCGGTGATTTCCTTTTCCGTAGGATGGATATATGGTGAAATAGGGTTGTTTCATATTTATAATAACATATCAGTATGTAAGTAATACTTATGTTATTACTTTATCATGAAACAACTAAAGAAGAAGAAGTTGAAGAAGAAAGAAATTGAAAAGATCGGTAATGGATATTACCTCTTCTTTGGAACGCCTCTTTGAATCCTCCACTTAAGGAACTAAGATTGGTCTTTGGAGAAGACCAGGACCTCTAGGATTATTCTAGGGAAGTGGAGAGGAGAAAATGGCAGGGGTTGGCCGAGCTTGAGTGCTCAAATTGGTGTGAGGAGGAGGGGGAGGAGGTGTCCTTTTATAAGGGAGGAGAGGGGCACCTTAGGAATATCTCAAAATATTATTTTATATTAAAGTCAAAGTCGGTTTATAATGGTTCCAACGGGTCTTATTTCGAAGCTAAAGTGGGGATGGATCGAAATACTATCAACCAATAGGATTTAGACAAGTTTAGGTTATTATTTTAACCTTATCAATTAGATTTAACTCTAAGTTAAATAATTTAACTTTTACCGTGTCTTTTGTTTTCTTACACTATATGGTTAATAAACTAACTATAACATGCCAAACGAACCCCAAATTGTATATTATTAATACATATATCCTTATCTATGTCATTTGGCCGAACCTTAGATTTTTAGGAATAAAACAACAATTAATAATATAATATTTGATTTAAAAACTATTTTGTGTCAATTTTGACACTATTTGATACATGATTTTTGTGAAAGTCATAACAGAATTATATGTTCTAACCAAGTTGATTAAAGTAACAAAAATATATCATAGTAACCTAGAAAATTAGTTTAATTCATAAAAAGTCTCATATTATATTTATTTTGTTGTTTATAACATCAATTATGTCAATATTTCATTAAGAAGATAATTACTGCATCATCTTTGTGTCATAAATAAATTAAATTATTTGATGTCTAAAAATTACAAATAAAATAACATCATGTAGTAAATCTTTTTATCTTTCTAATGAATATTTACAATCGAATTTATCTTATATATAACCCCATATTAAAAATGATTTACTTATTAAATTTAGATTTTAACTACTTTAACCCTTCTTTAAATAAATTAATAATAAATGTCCTAATCTAATCCAAGTGGGCCTAAATGGTCATATTTTATTCCTAAGTTTTTTTTGGTCGAATTACACTTGTCCAATAGAATTAGGACATGTGTTAGGGTAATATTAATATCATATTTACCCTTAGTTACCCTATTTACTATTAACCGCGGTAAAAAAAAGAAAAAAGTTACTATTCACCAAAAATTATTTTCATCTCATTGAACCACATTTTACTTACTGAAATCAACTGTGTCTCTCGGATTTTTGAAATTCCATTCACAGAAGCGGTAAAATTAAGTTTTATGAAAAATTCAGTTTTTTAACTACCACTTAGTAGTTTCACTATTCATCAAAAATTGATGTTTTTCAGAACAATGCCAAAATTTCATCCTAAGCTATATTTCATATTCCGAATTCAAAAATGAAGTCTATTTTACCAAATTCATAACACAAAAGTTGCATTAATTAATTTTATAATTAAATCCCGCTGTTAAAACAAATAGCGTGTTTTTAAGAAATAATATCTATCAAAAGATTGACACTTGATTATGTCTGGTTTAAATGTGAAATTACAACCAATGACCAACATTGTATTAAATTGTAAAAATATATTCTAAATATACTTTAAAACCACTCAAATTAATAATTTATCACTATTAATAATTTCGATTAAAAAAGTTGTTTTTAATTAAAATTTAGTAATTTTCACTATTCATCAGAATATGAAAGTTATCCGAAATGTACCAAAATTTCACCTTAGGCTAAATTCGATACTCCGAATCCAAAAATGAAATCCATTTTGAAAAATAAAATTTAAAAAATTTCAAAAAGTGGTTATTACTATTCATAACGGCTAGTTTTAATAACATTTTAATAGCATATCGCTGTTTAGTGAAACTCGTTATTGCGTACTACACACGCTATCGAGGAAGGTCGCGATTGCGTGTAATGCAAGGCAAGTCAAGGATGCGTGTTGTGCAAGATCCTTTTGGTGTAGCGTACAACAGAAGACATTAGTGAAATAAAAAGAATATTTTTCATAAAATCTCGGGCTGTTACAATCATCATGACTAAATGTTTCATTCAAAACAATATTAATGAAGATGTAATAGTGATTGGAAAAAAAGAATGACTGGTGTGAAAAGGATACTCCCAAATAGAGTGTATTGATTTTGATGAGACATTTGCACAAGTTGTACGGATGGTGACAACTTGATTATTTTTAGTCATAGCAGTTAAAAGAAAGTTCAAAGTGTTCCAGATGGATGTCAAATCTGCATTTCTATATGGGGTTCTAGAAGAATAAATGTACATTGAGAATCCAGATGGTTTTCTCATTCATGAGGGCGAGGAAAATGTTTTCAAGCTGAAGAATGTGTTGTATGAGTTGAAACAAGAACCAAGAGCATGGTATACAAGTCTTGATCATTACTTCAATAAAAAATGTTATCCAGTGTGGGGGAGTTTATTACAATCATTATTTCAGCAACAATAGTAATCAAAGGATGATGGTTCTTGTTTATGTTGATTACAAAATATTTGGAAGATAAGATAAACCGTAGTGCAGACATTTTTATGAATTCATGAAAAATGAGTTTGAAATGTCAATGATTAGAGAGCTAAAGATTTTCCTTGGTCTTAATGTGACACAAGGAAGGAATGGATCATCAATTTCTCAATCCAAATATGCCAAGGAGGTTTTAAGAAGATTTGTAATGGACAATTCCAAGGATATGAAGAGTCTGGTGGCTACCCTGATGAAATTATCAAAATATGAGGATGTCAATGCAGTTAATATCATATAATACATGCAAATCATTTGAAGTCTATTATAAATTACTCCAAAAGGCCTGAATTTGTTTTCACCACATGCCAAGACGAAAGATATCAGTGTAATACCAAGGAAAGACACATGCTTGCAGTAAAAAAAATACTTCATTATATCAAGGGGATGGCAGATTTTGGATTGAAATATAATGACAAATATCAAATAAAGTTATTGGGACATATTTATGTAGACTGGGGTGGTTCAGCGGATGATATAAAATCAACATCAGATGGTGCATTCTATCTTGGTGGATTGTGTATTTCTTGGCTAAGTAAGAAGAAGGATTTCATTTCATTGATCACTGTGGAAGCTGAATATATTGTGGCCACTCAAGAATCCACATAGTTATTGTGGATGAAGTAGCAGCTTGAAGATATGATAGTTGAAGTGACATATCTGATTAGAATCTAGTGTGATAACTCAAGTGATAAAAATCTCAGAAAAAATATCCTCCATCACTCAAGGACAAATCACATTAGGATAAAGTATCATATTATCGTGGAGAAGGTCGAATAGAGAATCCTGAAGTTTGAGTATGTGACTACATAGCTACAGGTTGCAGACATTCTGAAAAAGGCCTTACCCACAGAAGCTTTTGAGAGGCATCGACTGGCTCTGGGAGTTCAGTCGACTCCCCACACTTGAAAGAGCGTGGATTTTCAGTCCCCTCTCCCTGAGGTATGATGTGTTTTTTCCTAATGTGATGATATGTGTTCTCTAATCTGTTACAGACTACAAAGAAGTGACCTTTGGGATCGTTGAAAAAGGGGGAGAAAATATTGATTGTCCACATGGGAGATAGTGTGGATATTTGATAAATAATGACATATATGGGGAGAATCTGAGAGGTGGATCATCAACATAGAGGGAGAAATGAGATAGGGGAGAAAAAAATTTAGAGATGCTATAAGTGATCGATCATAGAATAGATGTCATGACAACTGAGGATCATGATAATAGAAAAATAGTGGTGTTGGAATGTGGTCAAAACATTTCAAAAAATTGGTATCATTTTGGTGTCAACCGTGGGTGTTAGAGATGAAGTGATTCACTGATGAACTTTTCATTTACTATTGTTTCTCACGCCGAGCATTGCTCTTGTGGGCTTAGAGTATGTGTTGAGTATGTCCTTGATTGCTATCATAATCACAATAGTCAAATGGTGGATGAAGAATTAATGATGTATCTTTTTATGGAAGAGTCTCCAACAAACCCAAAGGGGGATATTATTGGTCAAAAATCCCTCAAGGTATCATTGAAACATTTTTGAGGTGATTGTGTTTGTTGGAAAAGGGGGCATCTGTGTTGTGATTGTTGAAAAAAAAATTATGACATACAAATTTTTTGACAAAGGAGATTTCATGGTGGCATGTCGATTTCATGGGTTTTGGCTAACGATCCATGATTGATTCAAGAAGGTCGACAAAGTAATGGATGATAAAGAGGTAGTAAAAAATGGGAAGAGACATGGTGGCACTATTTTCCAGTGTCTGACAAATTTTTGGGCATGAAAATCGACAAATTATGAAAAGTGGTTTTTTGAAATGGGACTTGCGCACCTTGTTCTTGATGGAGAGGAAAAGATATCTCCACATGTTTTTATTGATCAGAATTTCAAAATATGGAAAAGGGATAGGGGTCACACATGTTATATTGTTGGTCACGCAAGTGACTTTCAAGACAGACACTTGTGCGCCGAAAGTTGTGCGCCGTGGGGATACTTGCACACTGTAACACAGGGTGTCCAAATACCTATAAATATAGGTTGAACCCTCCTCATTCAGTGTAGAGTTCAACAATTATAAAAATCAGAGCTCTCGTCGTGCAGGTGTGGTGGTGGCACATGTGGTTTGTGGTTGTTAATGTATAAGTTGGACGCCAAGTGATAGTTGCACGCCTAATGTGGTTTTGGAGAAAAAGTAAGTGAGTCGTGTAAGATTTGAGTTTTAGAAAAAGGATTCATGAAAGTGGTTTGGTGACACTTGCGCACCAGACTTTGAAGAAGCGCGAAAGTTGTTGGTTGCATACCAATATTGGTTTGGGCATTAAAGGGTGTGCGTTGCGCATGTTTGGAGTGGGAGAAAATTTATCATGCATGTGGTTGATGTGGAATTGCACGCCAGTTTGACTTGCTCACTGAGACATGCACACTGGAATAGAGAAGGGTTCCAAGTAAGGTTGATTCCTGACAGTGATTCAGGGCTACGTGAAATCTGAATGATTACTTGATACCTTCTGTGCTATGTAATAATCATTTACGGGTGAATGATTCACATCATTAGAGCATCTACATACAACATAGGATGCATTAATTAATGATAATGAATTGAACTACATGTCTATAAACATTGAGTGGATCCTTTCCATAGCAGTGAGCTATGGAAGAGGTAGAAGGAGATCATAGACACCGAGACTGTGCTAGAGAGAGAAACATGGAGTGATGCTTGTAAAAGTAGTGAGATGACCCAAAACATTGTAAAGGCAGTGACCCTAGGGATAGAAGTGATCTATCCCAAACATCATAAACAATAGTGTGCTTATTGTGGATTTGGTACATTAGCACATTTCCAGTGTATTCTACTTGGACGTAGCCCAGTGATGGTTAACCATGTAAAAATTATGGTGTTCTGTGCCGGCATTACTTTCTGTTTATATTGTGCAACAGAAAATAGAGAGAAGAGTGTTTTTCTAATAGTGAAATAAGATCAAAACGAGATTTAATATTAAATTAGTCATACCATGATTCACCACCCACCTCTCAGGGTATTCAGCCTTCTGGACCTATGAAAAAGCATAATGAAACAGCCTCTCAGCATAATAGAAACTGTACACATTTTTTTCTTTTGTTTTGGTTGATTCATTGGTTGAATCTGTAAATTAAACTGTGAGGATTTTCGGATGATCCTCTAAAGAACATACCCTCCAATGAAGATTGAAAAACATTGATGAACATCAAATATATTCAACTCATCTCAATGTACAGAGCTGGAAGAGACCAATGATGTCGACATCTTGAAACCATATGGACATAATGTAATAGAGACAAACTTCAAATAGGTAGGGGTTATTTTATATAATGATCAACCTAGTTATTTTCTATAAACACCAAACGTGGATCAACCAATTAATTTTTTGATCTACTAATCATGCTTTTATGTGGGAGGGTACCTTTTTTTTTATTTGTCTTCATTCGTGGTTGAAATTATATTGTGTTTAGTGAACTAAAATCACTAGACCTCCCCTATTTTTTTTTAAAACACTAATGCGAAGGGTGAGGGGAGACATGGAAGAGGCCTGAGAACCTCAACCTTGTGTCTTAATTGTGGATGTATCTTTAATGTTGTAGAAAGAGGAATCCACATACAAGGTAGGGATGGCGGCGACCCAGGAGGCATACATGCACACATCGAATGTAAATAGGAACACATAAGCAATTTCGGTTACCCTATTAAGGGACCGCTAGTGAAACAGTGGTGGCCCTCTATGGCAGCCATTAATGGATGAAGGAGGCATGCTCGTTGGTGCGCCGTGGTGGTAGGAGGTCAAAACCAGTTGGCCAGGGCATCGAGATGACGTGGTCCCTGGTGGGCATTGTGTGGAGGGGCACCCCGCGTCCGGGTCACCTAGGTGGGTGGTGAGCCACGGTCACCCGCAGATGGTAGGAGGAGACCCATGCCCAGTGGGCAAGTCCCACGTCGGCATGCCATTCCCATGTCCAACGGGATGGATTCCTACTAGAAGGATGAACCTGTGCTAGTAGACAGTACCTACACACTTCTAGCCGGGCTAGATGAGACCGAGTCGTAGGGCGACCAGGCAGGCTGGACACTCGACCAAACTAGGTCGGTTATAGCTAGGCCCATTGGGACTGGCACATTGGATAGGTCAAACCAGACCAACCCATACCTAAACAAGGACATGTAAAGTCGGTCACATTTAAACAGGACTATGTGGGACCCCCATGCTAGTTTGGTTGGGTCGTTCTGTTGGGTCAGTCCGACTGGGTCGGACCAGGTCCAGACATAACTGACCCTTTTTACTGAATCACATGTATCCTGCAATCCATGTGTCTTCTTGATAAGATGTTTGTGGTGTTAGGACCCTCTCAACTTGGTGAATCTTTTGGAATACACTGTGGTGGCTTTAATTGAAGTTGAGATGTGACAACTGGCTTGAGTAGCGGTTCTCCAAAGCACACTATGTACGAAACCCTGCAATTGTCTGTAACATGAAGACTATTGACTATTGACTGTATGTGACTCGAAGACAGCCATGTTGGAAGTGAATCTGTGTAAAAAGACATATCTATGGTGGGGAGTTTCCATGTGTAACACAGAAGACCCATGATACTCAATAGAAGGAGTATCTGAGTAAGGCTAAAGTGGAATGAAGCTCTGGGTGACCCGACAAGCCCATGATGGGGAGAAGATATTTTTGACCCAACATACCAATGGTAATAATCATGGATGATTACCACATTAGTCCATGGATTGTTGGAATAATATTCAGTGTGACCTCGAAGACCCATTATACTCGATAGAGGATGAGTTCTCCAATAGCAGTGGAGATCGATTATGTGACTGATAATTTCTCTATCACTACCGAAAATGTATACATGGTCTGAGAAATAGTTGGATTTGTGATTTAATTTGATGATTTTTTAATGGAATTACTTTTCTGTTTTGGGGTCCCAACTATGTATCATGTTACTCACCCCTGTACGGGCTACACCCACTCATGGTGTGTCCCATGAAGGTGATCAACGTTTCAATATAGACTTTGGTGGACCGGGACCCAGAGGATCACTCAGAGATGAGACCGACAGATGGTACGATGGTGGACATAGTGGCATATGATTAGATAGGTCCCAGTGAGATATGATGGATAAGTAATTCTACTTCACCATACAATAACTAAAATACTCCCATTATCAGGTGGGCTTTTTCCATAAACGACCATCACCATTTACTTTTTGTACATTACTATTTTATGTACCTTTGTTGGATTTGAATTATTTCCCACTTGTATTAGTGGTAATTTGTAATGGCCCCTATATTGGATCATTGATGAGTTTTGTAAGAACTCGGTTCCATCAAATGATTCCACCAAAAAACGGTCAAACTAGTCACTATCACACGCTGAAACATTGGCACCAATCATAGTGTTCCACCAAAACAAGGCCGTAGTGATGGTCACACCATGATGGCCGCACACCGTGACCATGAAACCATTACATTTTCTCACCGAACAATGTCTCATACCTCGTTCTTTTTCCAGTTTCTGACTTTTTCCGCTCTCGCAACGTATCGTTTGACGTAAAAGTGTTTTAATACCCCTTTCATTGCCATTTAAAATCCTATAAATGATATCCAAAATCCTCAAAGTTCTAGGAAACCATTATCATACCAAAACATGTAGATTTTCCTCGATATTACACCATTTCCCTGTACATTCTAGTTCCACCCTTGTAGGGAGTTTCCTTCTAATTAAAGGAAACCATTAAACACACAGTTGTTAGGGCCACCTCTCTGATGAGAGTTGTTAAATGAAAAATAATTCCATCATGGGTAATGAACCCATTGCATGGTGAAGCCACAATCTGTCTTTAAATCTATTCAAATATTTTTATACTGTAACTCGAGGATCTCACAATATCATATCACTATAATTCCTTCTTTATTCTTCATGGCTTGTTTCGTTCTTCTCCATGGTGCGTTTTGAGTTCCCCCTCTATGAGGAAAGTGGGGATCCTCTACTGATGCTTTTATGCTCACTCTTGGAGTCCTCGACATTCCTCCATTGCAATTCATGCATCCCTAGTTCTTGGCACATGGAGAGAAACTTCGATCGTTGATCATCCAAGAAGGTTTTTTCATTTTCCTCTACATATGTGTATCATGCTAGATGGGTATGTTGATGTTTATATGGGTATGGATGAAACCAAACCTTAATAAAGACAATAAACAGACTTATAAAGAATGAAGGTTTGTCTTAATGATGTTGATGTGCTATTTTATCAGTGAATATGTGTTGTTAATTGTAGGGGATTATGTCCATTTAACATCGTGGCTATTGGTGGTCCTTTTTAGTGCAATAATGAATTCCTGTATTCTGAAATGATTGAATAGCTATGAAATATGAATTTTTTAATCAAATAAAATAAGTTAATAAGAATGATTTCTAGATAAGAAAACCATTATGTGATCACCCCCATTAATCAAACAGAAATAAGTAACTTAATGAATGGTGTGCATGAATCGGGACACCCCCTTTGATAGTTTTGTTAACATATTGGGTTGTTTTTATTGATTCTTTTGGTGTGTTGTGGGTGGGGATTGGATCCCATGTTGTTTTCTTATCATTGATTTTTATACATGAGGCCTTGTAGGGTCGTATGTTGGGGCTTGGTTTGGTTCCAATACTTTGATGTATCTCATATACCACTTTTGTTTTTGTGACATTACAATATAACTAGGTGTGAATGATTAAATTATTGTTTGGTTTTTTTCCTATCCTTGGATTGTGGATATTCCTGTTAGTTATCTAGTAGTGATGAATAGTTTTAAATGATGCCACATGAATAAGTTATAATGAATGGGTTCAATGGGAATTGTTTTCTGAGAATGAGATTTGATTTGGTTGTGGCTGTTGATCTTTTATTAATGAATAGTAATGAGGGTGATTGTGCTTGGGATGGTATTGGAACCCTTAGGTTGGGATGAATTCTTGTTCCCTATATTTATAATTAAGTTCCTCCTTATCTTATTCGCATCCCACCCAAGTTGAGTCTTTTGTAACGAACTCCCCCATTCATGGGGAAGGGTGTTTTTTACAAGACTCCTATGAGTGGTTGGATATTATATCCTTTTCATCTCCATTTCTTGAGTATCCATGTAATTTAGGCATGTTGTGATGGAATAAGTTCCATAATATAGCTAGATTATTCTAGGAGGGTATGAGGTGGTGGTTTTCCTAGGTTTGTGTGGGAAGGTTGTTTCCCAAGTGTCATCGGGATGAGGCCCAAGAGTCTCCATGCATGGAAGTAGTTGTTCGGACATAGGTGGTGAAAGGAATGCTTATGTTTTATTGTTGTGGCCCATGTGTTTGTGGGTGGGATGTGTGGTTGTGATAGTCCAGCTTTCTGGGGGAGGGGCTTGTGGTTGTGATATCCTAGGTGTGTGAAGGTGGGATATTGTAGTGGAAATGTGGTGAGAATGGCGGGAGAGGTCTAACACGTTGGATGTCTTCAATAACTAGGTGGAAAGTGGCGAGTGATACCCAAACATCTATGTTTTATTACTATTATTTTACATGAATTGCTTTATTTGGGGAGTTTTCCAAGGTGAGATTGTGTGGACATTTTTCTTTATTGGTGCTCTGGTTATCATATTTTTTCTCACAGGTTTTAGAATGCCACCCTACATGTGCATAAGAGATTTTGGTTTTCCTGACTGTGTATACATGTTTGCTCACTGTACATATATAATATGGTTTCATGTTTCCAAGAGGACATTGGGGATCGTGCGGGACCTTACTGGATCAGATATTGTGATATTTTTTATTGTTTTTGTTGTTTTTATTCTTATCTTTAGTACTTTTCTTTGGAGTTTTCTAGTCATTTTTCACACGTTCTTTTGGAAAATGATTATGGGAATGGTTTTTTTCTTCAGTATTACTTCCATTTTGGTGGTGTTTTGGATTTTCTGTCATATCTCTTGATCATAATAAATAAAAAGGGTAACACATTCCATTTCTTGTATACTTATACTTCTTTGAAGCATGTCTCCACTCCTATACCTATTGAAGGCGGGTGTCAGGGGTCATTATCTCTTTTTCAACTTGAAGAAGGAAGGGTCTGGAAATTGGGAGTCCCTTCAATCATCATGGTGAAGGTGGGTCATGATAGAATGGTATCAAAGGTCTTGAGAGATATAATTATGCTCATGGTTAGGCATAGAGAGGAGTGAATGGGATGGTAGGGAAACAATGTTAGGAAATCATTGTGAATGAAATAGGCAATGGAAGACCTACAAGGACATGTGATTTTAGGGCCACCCATGATCTGATACCAGGAATCTTGGCTACTAAAAGACCAAATGATGCTAAACTATTATATGGTAGAGATCCTAAGAAATGTACAATCATTATAATGCAATGTGTAATTCAATTTCATTGAAACTTTGGGGATTTAAAATGTATAATAAGTTGAAGAAAATTTAAAATAAATCTCATACACTACTCAGGATTAGCCATTCATTGTTTACCTTATAGATATGACACCTAGACGACGACCACGTGTAGTGCAGTCAATCAAGGCCCAGGAGGTTGTTTTGGATAATTAGAAGAGGGATAACCTAGTGGAGGAGGATGATTAGTGGAATTGTTTTCTCCATGCCTTTCAGCAAAAGACCCTTGGGAAGTACGAGGGTTGCTCTCATACAAGGAGACCGAGAGATGGATCGAGGAGCTGGTGATAAAGTTTAGCTTGATCCGGGCTCCCAAGGAGTACTGGGTTCATCTGGCTATTAAGTAGATGTGGGGATAACTCTGTCAGTGGTGGAATCTATACCTTGGAGAGAATATGGAGGTTGAGGACACATGGGTTGATATTAAGAGGGTGTTCTGAGTAGAATTCTTCTCTTCCACGGTGAAGGACGAGAAGAGGTAAGAGCTACTCTCCCTCTAGCGGGAAGGAATGTCAGTGAGATAGTTGGGGATAATGTTCATGTATCTATTTTTCTTTAATCCATACCACTTTTTTGATGAGGAATCTCGAGCGAGACATTTATAGGAGGCACTCCGACCTACTTTTCAGTATGTTGTTACTCCCTTCTCTCTACTGACATACATAGTGTTCCAAAATACGGATAGAGTGGTGGAGCGGATGAAGATGCTGAGAGGTATGCCACTAAAGGGGAGCCAATTGGTCTCGTAAAAGGGAATGTCCATCTATAGTAGGCCTCCATAGTCAGGGCCTTCTAGGTTTCAACCAATGGAGAGAAGGCCCCAGTAGTTCCAGTTTTGATCTCCAACTCCCCGCCCTTTAATTTAGGTCCCAGGGCAATGATGATGTTTCTGTGGTAGCTATGTGCACCATCAGAATCAATTCTTGAACCAAGTTTATTACATTGGGGGTGGGTTGGTTCAGTGCCCGCCTCAGTAGCATGAGTATCTAGGAAAAACCCTTAAATAGTAGTAGTAGGGACATCGAGCACCTGCTCCCCATATAGTAGACGTTGTGGGAGGAAGATGACCTCAGGGTGCTACTCAATGATCACTACCGGGCCATGGTCCGGGAGGCGGCTGCTAGTCAAGGGGCATATGAGCTGGGCATGGGTAGTTACATGCCACAGAGGCAGTAGTCCTAGCTGAGCTAGAATTCATGAGGCACGATCACCTTTTTAGCACTCTTGAAAATGCATTGTTTGCTTTTGGAGCTTCGCACTCCTTTTTTCATCCAGTGTATCCCATACATTAGGTCTAGACATAGTGATACTTCTCATACCCTTGATTTTTAGTATACCAGTTGGTGGTCATACCATCTTTTCTCATGTTAGCTGAGGGTGTAGACAGACGTTTGGACCACATTAGTCAAGTGGGGACCTTCTTTTTCTATAGATGAATCCATATGATGTCATTCTAGGCATCGGCTGGCTATTCTATTTATGTGTCTTTATTGACTACTTACAAAGTAGGATCATATTTTCAGATGTGGGGGGATGATGTGTAGCTTTCATTGGGGAGTCGGCCTGCTAGGGGGAAATCAGCGAGTGGAGCCCCTCTATTCTCCATTTGCTGAGTTATCTATGGAGTCATCAGATACAGATATGGTGGAGTCATAAGTAGAATTAGTGAGTCCATGGATGTCATCCCTAAATCGATGGAGACTCTACCTCGTCAACGTGTTGTTGAGTTTGTCATAGACTTGAAACCTAGTACCCATCTGATTTCAATGGCTCCCTATTAGATGGACCCTTCTTAATTTCGGGATTTATGGATTCAGATTGATGATCTGATGTAGATGGGTTTTGTTCGACCATGCGCATCACCAAGGTGTTCCCTAGTCATGTTCGTAAAGACGGAAGATACTGGTCTCAGACTGTGCATAAACTACTGGAGACTGAATCATGTAACAGTCAAGAACTATTACCCTCTCCCAAGTATAGATGACCTCTTTGACTAGTTGATGGGAGAATGATGGTTCTCCAAGATAGTTCTACGGTCAGTATATCACCATTTGAGTAGGAAGGAGGGTAACATCTCTAAGACTGCCTTCAGGTGCATATATGGTCATTTTGACTTATTGGTCTTGTAGTTCGGAGTTATGAATGCACTATCAATATTCTTGGGGCTCATGAAATCTATATTACGGTAACATCTCAGTAGGTTATCATTCTTGCTTATTGACGACATCTTGATCAACTCATGATCAGAGGGGGATCATATTGAGCATCTGAGAATTGTGTTAGAGGTCCTCTGATAGTACCATCTCTATGGGAAATTGTCTAAGTTCATGTTCTGGACATGATAAGTATACATCCTTGGACACGTGGTTTCCAATAAGGGGTTTTAGTGGACACGTTGAAGGTCTATGTAGTTGTTTCATTGGTAGAACCCAATAATGTGGCAGAAGATTGTAGTTTCATTGGTCTAGCAGGTTACTATTGGTGTTTCAAACCCAACTTCTCCCAAGTTGCAGCACCATTTACAACCTTGACAAGGTGATACTAGGATTATATATGGAGTGACAGATGCTAGGAATCCATCAGTTATCTGAAGGGTAAATGGGATAGTGCCCCAATACTGAGGTTTCCAGAGGTAGAGGTGAAATTTTAGGTGTTCAGTGATGCTTCAGGCCAAGGCTTGGGTTGTGTGTCGATGCAGCAGCAGGGGGTGATCTCTTATGGGTTTAGGTAGTAATGTCCCCATTATCATTAAAATTCCACCAATGACATAGAGCATGCAACGGTAGTGTTCTCACTAAATATGTGGTGTAACTACATATTCAGATAGTGCTTCTTGGTCATCATGGATCATGAGAGATTGAGGATTATCATCTTCCAATGGGACCTTAACATGTGGAAGGGGAGGTGGACTGAGTTTCTTCAGGTATTAAACTTCAAATTCACTTACACTAAATGTATGAGGAATGTGGTGGTTGATTACATTAGTAGAAAGTTTCAAGATGATGCATTTTGAGATTCAGCATGTGCTTTAAAGGTAATTGAGGAGTTGGCTTCCCTAGACATGTATTCTATGATGGAAGGTGTTTGAGGTTTTTTTTTCAGATAATAGTGTAGTCCTCTCTATTGTGGTAGGAAGAGGAGTCTATGTGGGGAGACTCAGAGAGTGTAGTGACGTGTGATCAGGATAACCAAGGAAATGATCTTGAAGGGTGGTTGGAGGATGGTCATAATCAGATTCTTTTCTATAGGATGTTGATTGTTCAAGAGATTATTCACAAGAGAGTTCCTAGTTAGTTCCACAGATCACCCCTGGAGGTGGACCTCAGAGATTCCATGATATACTACGGCTGGAGGGATTGGTTTTGTTGGATCGGGGTAAAGAGGGAAGTGGAAATTTTTGTGGCCATGTTCCTCATGTTTCAGCAGGTGAAGGCTAAACATCACGTCCGAGGAGAACTATTACATCCTTTAGATATCCCCGAGTGGAAGTGGATGAAATATCGATGGACTTCGTCACGAGACTACCAAAGGTTCAAGGATGCTATCTTTCTATCTAGGTAGTGGTGCGATGGTTGAAAAAATCGGCTCACTTCTTTGAAATCAAAGATTCCAGTGCGATGGATTCCCCAACACAGAGGTACATGGATGAGGTGGTGAGGTTGTGACGACGAATTGTCGTGTGCACTCTAAAAAATATTTATACTAAGTGCATCATAGTGGATGACCTAGGTCATTCTCTAGAGGAGATTTTGTGGTTAATAAATCACTACATCTAGTCCACCTAATATAATTCTGTTTCTTGTTTAATATTTTATGAAATAAATGAAATTTAATAAAACAAATGAAATTCATAAATCAGAAGAAACTAAAATTTAATTCTAAATTACCATGCAATGCTAAACATAATGTACTTAGGGAAGAAAGGATGTTCTCCCGAGAGAATATTCAGGGAGCACCTCCATTTGCCAGTTTCAAATATTCTTAGTGTACATACTCCATAATATGTGTGCACACCTTATTCTACACGGGTTATTAATGAAACGTCTACTTAGAGATCGCCAAGCACACCTTCCATCCACCTCCTCAATCGAGGGAAAATGGTTGTAGATTAAGCAGTTAATCTTTAGACAACCACAATGAGGATTACACCCAATATAAATTATCCTTAGAATTAACTCAAAGAATATTAAAAAAATAGTCTTGTGTTAAAGAACATGATTACACCCTCAGGTTATTCATCATATTAGTTACTCATGATCATGAGTATTATAGTTCACAATGGGTAAGATGATAGGAAGAGAAGAGGGTGAATCAATGGACACAAAAATAAAAACAATGCATTAATTTATTAGAAATAAAAATTACAATTGAAAACTAAAAATAAAGAAATGAAATAAAATAAAAATAAATGGGAAAGATTTGCGGACGGCCTCCCTCGGTGGAGATCTCCTCCATGGTGCCTTGAAGGAATGGATGGAGAATTGGATGCTTTGAGAGGGTGGAGCTCTCCTTCTTTTATAGCCAGAATTTTTCCCCCAGATGTTGATGTGTTGTAGCCCCATTAAATGACATCTGCACACATTGAGACCTTCTGGAACATTGTTCATAATTCCCTTGGACGCGTCCCCGATAATGCTCAGTGGATTTTGACATGTATTCAAAGTGTTATGGTCATTTTCCTCTGAGCATTTATTCTGTCCAGTCAGACACTCCAAAACGAAATTCTCTGGATTAGGGTGATTTAATGACCTCATAAACGGCCAATTAACTCGGTTATTCCATCATAAAAGATTCTCCAAAACTCCTTTCACGTCCACCCACCGAATTTCACAAGATTTGGGCCCACCATGGATGAGTTATGGATCCCACACCAAACCTAGGCGGAACTAAAAACAGTTTTCTTTCCCCCAATTGTGAGCTTCTTTTGAGCTTCCATATGGCGGATTCAGCTTTTTGTCCAGAAATAGTAAATGAATCCATATATGTTTAGATTTTATAAAAGGAAGAAGTTTTCAATTTGGATCAGTGTAGATAATGGTATGGACAAAATACCAAAATAATTTAAAACTGTTAAAAATCCCAAATGGCCAATTTTTACTATTCATCTCAAAATAACACCATTATCATCAAAATGAAACAATTCATCATAGAGGACCACTTTTGTGGGTTTAAAACAATGAAATTCAATATAATTAATTGAAAATATTTTCTCTATCAGGTTACATGGGGTTATGAGGAACATAGTCTCTGATCCCGAGACACAGTTTACCTCAAGGGTTCGGAATATATTGCAACATGCTTTTGGCATCCAGTTATGCCTCAACATCTATTTCCATCCCTAGAAAGATGAGAAGACATAGAGGACCTTCCATAAATTGGATTATATGTTACGTGCTACTATTTTGGACATTGGGGGATCGTGGGAGATATACTTTCCTCTGGTGGTATTTCCCTAAAACAAGAGATATCACCCTACCATTGGAATGACTTCATTCGAAGACTTGAATGGGAGTCTATGTTGCTCAGCTGTGTGTTGGACATAGGTCGGGGAAGCAGGTTTTCTTGGACCAGAAGTGTTGCAGAACATGGAAGAGATGATTCATCTTCTAAGATAGAGGATAATGATTGCTCAAGACTAGAAGAAGTAATATTCTGATAACAGTAGGAGACCCTTGGAGTTCGAGGAATGGGACCTTATGTTCGTGAAGGTGTCGCCTCAATGTGGAAAATGGAGATTCAGAAGAGGGAGTAAAATTTCTCCGTGGTTTGACATACCTTTAAAAGTGTTGTGGTAGGTCAACGAAGTGGTATTTCAGCTAGCGCTACCACCACCGCTACTAAGAGGGCACAACCTCTTCAATGCATCTTAGCTCCATCGATATATACACGATGATTCATAAGTCCTAGAATGGGGAAAGATTTATATCGAGGATGTTGTGAAGTTCATGGAGTTATCTATGATGATCGATGTTTGTGAGGAGAAGTTGATTCATTGAATACATATTCCATTGGTTCATGTGCTATGGAGGCTTGGTGGCCTCAAGGAGAGTACTTATAAATGGGAGACATAGATGTGAACTCAGTAACCAGATTTGTTTTGAGTTTTGTTCTGTTATTTTTCATATTTTTTTTGTGATGTAGTGCATATCCTTGTTAGCTATGAAATGGTTTTTTCCCTTTCAACATGGATGTGTGTGGGGTTTCCTGACTATGGGGAGGGGGGACCTGATCCCCAATCAAGATGCATTAATGGGGATGTGGTTAACCTATGTTGGCAATTGAGTGCTGCCCAAAATGGATAACATGTTGACAAAGAGGAAGGAACTCCCTAATCAATATGACTGTACGGTACGACCTTTACATGTTTAAGTGGTTACATGAGGGAGAGGTGTTCCGATATGACGATGAGGTTTACTCCTATGAGGTATCGTTTGAGATGGTTGTTTAGACTTTTCTATTTCATTCTTGTATTGTTTCGATTCATTGGGGCGAGAATAGTTTGATGGGTATCTTATGTAATGGCCTGAGTAGTGGCTCATTGAGGTGTTTGACAATAACTCGGTTCTATTAAATGGATCCACTAAAACGGTATCACCAGTCACGACCGCATGCCAAAATAGTGGCACCATTTCGGTTTCACAATGACAGTGGCACCATGACTGTGGCACTGCTTATAGTGTTCCACTGAGCAGTTGGTACAGTTATGGTGACACCGTGATGGTGGCACCACTTATGGTGTTCCACCAAATCGGTGGAACTATGATAGTAGCACACCTAAATGGTGGCACCACTTACAGTGGAACCATGACCATGACATCATTATGGTGTCTCACCGAACGGTGTCCCACCCATCATACTTTTTCCAGTTTCCAACTTTTTCCACTCCCACAATGTATCTTTTGAAGTAATGGTAATTTAATACCCCATTAAATTCCATATAAATTCCCATAAATGATATCTAAAATCCCCCAATATCCTGGAAACACTTAACATACCAAAACATGTGGATTTTCATATATGTCACACCCTTTTCCCATACATTCTAGTTCCCCACCACCCGATTTCTGCATTTTCTTCTGATTAAAGGGAACCATTTAACAGTAAACTATTATGGAATCCTCTCTTATGTTATTTGTTAATTAAAAATTAATTCCATCATTGGTAACCACCCAACCACATGGTGACCCCAGGATCCTCCTTTAAAGCCATTAAAAAATTCTTATCATGTAACTCCTATATCTAATCCTTTTATTGTACTATAATTACTTCATTCTTCTTCATTGATGGGTTCATTCTTCTTTTTTGTGTGTTTGGAGTTCCTTCTTTTGAATGAAAGTGGTTCACTGCTTCTATAGATTTTGTGCTGGAACATTGAGTCCTCAGTGTTCCTCCCTTGCAAGTCATGCATACCTAGTTCTTGTCATGGGGAGTGAAACATCGATTGTTGGTGGCCAAGGTAGGGGTTTTCCATTGTCTCTTCTTTTGAGTATCATGCAGGGTGGGTATGCTAATGTTTCGACAAGGACGGAAGAATCCAAAATATAATGATTATTGTAAATACAATTTTACAGAATTTAGGGGTTTGTTAATGATGCTTCTATACTCTGTTACCAATTTTTATGTGTTGTGAATTGTATGGGATTATGTCCACTAGACATCGTGGTCGTTGGTGGTCATTTCTTGCACACTAATGATATAAAATCTTCTATAATGACTGAATGGATGGGACATAAGAATTGTTTCATAACCTAAAATCATTTAAATAAATGGATTTCAAGTGAACAACAATTATTTTGTGATCACCCAGTTAATCAAATGGAAATAATGAACATAATAAATGGTGTCCATGAATCTGGAAACCCCATTACATTGTTTGGGTAACATGTGGGTTTTTTCTTATTGATTCTTGTAGGATGATGTGGGTGGGGATGAGATCCCCTGCTATTGTGTAGTCGCTGGTTTTGTTATTAGAGTCGGTGTGGGTCCATATGATGGGGCTTGGTTTGGTTCGAGTACTTTAAGGGATCTTAAATATCCCTTTTCTTATTGTGACTTCACAAGAGAACAATGTGTGAATTCTTAAATTTTTGTTTGGTTGCATTCCTTTATTTGGATTCTATCAATGCATGTTAGTTTCTCAGTAGTGATGAACTATTTTAATTTAATCCACCTAAATTTGGTAACCAGAATGGGGTCAATGGGAATTGGATTCCAGGAATGAGTTGTGACTTGGATGTGGCTGGTGTGCTTTAATGAATGAATAGTAAGAATGGTGTTTGTTCTTCGGCTGGTTTTGGAATCCATAGGTTGGGTGGATTTCGTGTAACATATGTGTATAAATTTTCTCTAATGTTTCTTGTTATCACCCCACCCAAATTTATTACTTTGTATCGAACACCGCCATTCATGGGGGGTGTTGTATTTCCTAACCCTCCTATGACTTTTTGGTGAATACCTCCTTTTCTAATCCCTTTCCCACATGGCCCATGATTATTTGGGTAGGTTGTGGTGTCATGATGTCCATTATTTTCCTAGATTCTTTGGGTAGTGTATGTGGTGGTGGTTGGCCCAGGTGTGTGTGAGAACGATGTTTCCCATGTGTCAACGAGATGAGGCCTTGGTGTCTTCGAATGTGGTAGTAGATATTCAGACCCATGTGTGTGTGGGTGTGGTTTTGATTTGATATTGTGGCTTAGGTGGTTGTGGGCGAGATGTGTATTAGTGATAGCCCAGGTTTCTGCGGTCAGGGTGTGTGGTTGTGATAGCCCAGGTTTGTGTGGGAGGGATATGGTAGTGGGAGTGCAGTGAGAATGGTAGGAGAGGACTGATAGGTTGTATATATTCATGAACCAGTAGGAAAGTGGAACATGGTACCCAAACATCGATGTGTTATTATAATTATATTATTTGACCTGCGTTATATGGGGAGGGTTCCTAGGTGAGTTTGGGTGGATAGTTTCCTCACATATGTGCTCTAGTTATCGTCATTTCTCACAATCATTAAAATGCTTCCATTATAATTATGTTATTTATGAAATTTTTTAAAAATATTTTCCCACAGAAACATAAAAAAATAATTATTTGTGTAAACATATTTCTAATTATTAAAATAAATTTAATATAAATTAAGTTCTTATTTCATTAGAATAAATTTATGAATTTCAATTTAACATGTCATTTATATTTAATATTTTAGTTATTACTTTTCATAACATCTAATTTAACAACAATGATATATTGATCATATTTAAGGAACAATATTATGTAGTTTCTTTAAGGGTGCTACTTGTTTTATACACTTTCAAACATTGTGTTCTTTTAAAATCACAGTGTGTTACATTAATAATATGAATCATGTCTAAAAGAATTAATTTTTATATAAGAATCAATTACATGTAACTAAAAGTTATGTTATATTTATTAATTGAAGTAATAATCTAAAAAATTTAAATCTATATAAAAAATTTGGAAATAAACTATAAAATAATAAAATGTATCTAATCAATTAATATAAAAATAAAATACACAATAATTAACATGTATAATCAATGAAAATAAATTTAGTAACAAAACCCCCATCCATTTTTCCTTACATTAATTTACATCTACTATCATCAAGAATAATAAAATTAAAAATATAATTGATTCAGAACATATTTGTAGTTTATTCCATTGTTTTTAGGATTAATTAATTTACTAAATAGGAAATTTTTAACATAATTCTATTTTTTGGTTGTTCAATTCATAATCTCTAAACCGATCTGTTAAATTAAAAATTGTAAAATGTCTTAGATTGGTGGTTTCCTAAGCTCTATATTATCCCTGGGACAATTTCTATATGATTCTATAATTTAATAAGTTTAGAAGGACATCAAATTGTTACCATCATAAAAAAGACTATAAAAAACAATTGATTGGTTTAAAATAACCATTTCTGTATAAATTTATATTCATTGATATAATATATAATTTAAAATGCCAAAATCAAAATAAAATAATTAATTTTATGTTAATTTCATATTAATTTATAAAATCATTTTAAATAATACACAAGAGAGAGTTAAATTCCAAATTGAATTTTTGTTCATGATGGTTTCTTAAAACAACAAATGTGAACTATACTTTTCAAAAGTGTCCAAGGGAAGGGAAAAATATTAAATTTTAATGAACTTTATAATTAATTTTATAATAAATAAATCACTGATTTAAATTCAATTTTTAGTTATTAGTTTCTTAATTGACTAATTAATAGATTATTTATAAAATAATAAATCTTCATTGAAAATCCTGCATTTTGACACAATAATGGGTAATTGAGAGAAGTTTTATTAGAGTAAATAATTCATCCCACATAATTAATTAATAAATAATATTCCACTATAATAGTAATTTAATAAAGTTATTAATATATAAATAGTTTTATTAGGGAAATATAATGAGTGACAAATGAGAATGGTGAAATAATCATTGAAACCCTTACCAAGATCATTGACATTCCACCATTTGACTAATCTTTTGGAATTTAAAGATGAAAATTTTTATCACAATAAGGGATTAGGTATGTGATATTGAATTTTTTAATTGCGATTCAGGTAGATATTTGAGATATAAATGAATACATATGAATCTTACAAATCATTATATTATGTACTATTTAAGAGTAAAAAATCAATGACCTTTTCAAAAATATTTTTGTCTCTATAGGTTAGGAATTTAATTAAAATATTTTGAAGTTCCATATATATGAATCATGAACTATGGTATATAAATTTTATAATACTCTTCATTAAATATTAGATTATTATGATTTCATTATGATCTCAAAATTATTTTTAAAACATGAAAATCATTTAATGTCATTTTGATAACTTTTCACACATATTGATTTACAAGTGATGAAGATAAATGTTTATTTATAATACAAAACTTTTTACTATGAATACTAATTTATAAATAAACAATAAATTATTTTATATTGTTAATTAATCATAATCATAATCAATTTAATTCTTTTAAATAATTCACTTTGTTTTTACACTACATGCACAAGCACAACATAAATATTGAATATGAAATATTGGTAATTATATAATTTTTAATTATTATTAATTTTTTAAATTTCATAAGTATAATTTACTCATAATCAAAATATCCACATATAACCATTCATAAATTATTTTTATGCCTTTGGAACCATGATAGAGATATTAAACAAACAAGAGTGGTATTTTGTAAATATTCGTTACTAAGAGAAATATAAATGTCATATTCAAAGTTAAAATGATGAAATTAAAATAAATATTAATGATGTGAATGTTTTGTTTGAAAAAATATTCATATGTTGAAATATATCTTAATTTTTGAGATATTTTGAAATTTGATGCCATTTTTATGCCATGTTTATCCGATTATACCCCGTACTATGGTGATAACTATTTACCTTGGTAACCCCTTTTTTATGCCATAAAAAGGGACCTTATTAACACATTTTTTATATGATGATTCCAAATATGGAGTCATTTTTTTCATATTAAATATCTTTATATGGACTAAATTACATTTAATATAAGCATGGAATAACCATGAAAACAGTTTTTATTAAAAATGTATTTTATGTGTAAAAATTATTTTTAAATAAATTCAGGAAAATTATTTATTCCAATGAAATTAATTTTATAATAATAAACTAAAATAAAATTATTTGAATTTTATCATTCCAAAAATATGTATTCGTACCACAAAACTATTAAATGTTTGGATGCATATTTATTTTTCACTAAAAAATACAATGTAAGTTCAAAAAAGTAATGCAAGAGTTTCCAAAATACACAAAAAACAAATGATTTATTTCCCTAAATTAAAATATATGTGGATGATCCTTGAATTTTATTAATATATTTATTAAATATTATATAATGATGATTTCATAAATTTTATTATATTTTTTAAAATAATCCATGTCATTATTCTCAAAGAATATAACAATTATGTAAAATCCCAAAAATCACATTAATATAATTTTTACATCCAAAATATTAAATTTCATTTAATTTATCTGAACTAAAATAATAAAATCTAGAAATAAAATATTTAAGGAAAACAATAAAATTCATTAAATAATTTGGTTTGAATAAAAGTATTTATTTTATGATTAAAATTTTTCTTAAAATTAGTATAGACGAGTAATAAAATGAAACAGTTAATATTAAATACTATAAATTTGATAATTATATAATTACCTAGATTTTAAATTTATCCCCACCCCACAATACATATGAAATTGTTTCTTCACAATTATAAATTGGTTTTAGTAGGTAAAGGTGTGTGAACTGAAAATATTTTTCAAAACATGTACAAAAGTTATTTAAATAGGCGAATGAGGTCATTTGTCAATATAATTTTTAATTGAAAACCCAAAATTAAACCCCCAGATAATTTTTAATAGTTATATAGGTAAATATGGAGTGTAATATAAATAAATGTTCATAAAAGGAAAAAAACCTTTATATGTTTATAGATATAATTATTTATATACACATGAGAAAAATGATAAAAAAATCATTTTGAAATGAGGAATAGGGAACTATGATAGTCCCTTCAAAAAAAACATAATTAGATTCCTAAATATGTAAAAAAATTGAAATGATTTTAAAATATATAAATTGATGATAAACTGATGATGATGGAAGATTGAATTAAGAATAACGATACTATTATTTTATGAAACATACGATAATGAAGGAAAAAATATTTGAATTATCATTTCATTTACGACAATTATAGAAGAGACCATTAAATAATCAAAAAATCTTCTAAACATAATGTTTTTTCCTTTAAATATACATTTTAGGGATTATTTTACAAAAAATATGTATATTATTATAAAACATAATTACATTGTTTTTTCATATCGATAAAAGTAATAACATCATTATGATGTGTGTTTTAAATAATTTCATCTTCAATTTCATCCCATATTTCAAATAATGTATATCAAAAAATAATCATTCTTATACTTAAATCATGATAATACATTTCATCAGTCCTTAATATAATAATAAATGTTTTCATATGTAAAAATAATACCACAAATGAATAAAAACCTATATAAATAAAGAATCCAATAACCACCAAAATTTTAATATTAATTAATAATGTTAGACTTTAATAATTCGAAAAAATATCTAAACTCGTATCCAAGTTAACTATAATTACATTTAATATGCTGAAAAAATTAATCTCAATGGTTATCTTATTCTTTTCACATTATATCATAAATAATTTAATAAAATTTTCTCAAATTATCCTAATTTTAAACCCAATACTAGTGTGACACCATTAGTTTTTGGTATTGATAATTTTATTTTTAATTGTTTTATTATTAAAATTATTGTATTGGTTTTCAGATGTTTTTATGTCTTTTATTGTCATTAAGAAGTGATTTGTAAGGTCAAAAGATGGTGCACGGTCAAGGGAAATGATGAGGATACCCTTGTTAATAGTGAGTGGTTGGAAGGGGGTCTAGGAAGTGTCAAATTACATCAATGCATTATGAGTAAATAATGATACATTGCAAATTTTGAAACCGTTTGGATTCATACGGTGGGTGAATGGTTTTCGAAACAGTGTGTGGCACCCCAAGCTGAATCACCATTCCTTGGTCAGTTTTCCACATGTCGTCATGTATGCCTCCCTATATATAAGAGGTTCATAACTAGGAGTTATGGTTTAAATAGTACAAAGGGGAGAAAATACCCTAGGTTTCAATGACAGGATACATAAATAGAAAAAATAAAGGAAAAAAGCCTTTTTGATAAAAATTAATTAAATCATAACAAATTATATATTTAATGACACACTATACAACACATAATACTAGATTGTATGAAAACAAAATAAAATATTGTTGAAGATCAAACCATATTCTAAGAAGAATTATGAAATAAATAAACAAAATTCATAATCAATCATGATCACATCACATTTTAGCCTGTGAAAAAAAAAATGATCCATATAATAAGCCTAATGTCATATGGACCTTCACTTTTTATGTATCCTTGAACATGAGATTTGCATGCACATCGAGATAACCACGAATAGTGTGAGTATTAACCAAGAATAACCTGCATAATTTTCATACAATATATGTTCTTGCACATATGATGTGTCATCCGTTATAATAATGAAATGTGAAATAATGAAAAAATCAATCATTTATCAATTGGTGATGTTCAAACCCAGACGACATGAACCATAGTTCTACAATCATTAGATCCATGTCAGAAGGATATTTATAAAGAATGTTTTGATCATTTGTTGTATATATGGATACCAAAAATATAACAATGTGTCCACATATGAAATGAAAAAAGAGTTATTTGTAAATCTATATATCCCCTTCTCTATAACGAGGTTGGAAACAATACCATTATAACCTTTCTCTCTCACGGGTTAGGCCAAAAGTCCATCAATCCACATCAATATCATAATCCATTACACGTGGCTATCATATCTATCCTCTACCACAGATCATAACTAAAGGCATTCTCACCCATTCCCTGTGTCTCAATCCATCATTTTTATTGTGCATGTGAATATTTCTCCAACACTAAGGGATTACCAAGCTACGATTATCCACCTATCATTTTCTAACCAAAAAAATCGATGTCCATAGATAGACAAAAATTAGGGAATTAAACAAACAAATAACATATCATATTAATATGTATAATCATTATCCATAGACACACTTGTTACAAAAAATACACCATGGGTATTATAGTCTAATTATGAAGACATTGGTGATCAATATATTATATTGGTCTTTTGGGACACACCCTCACATATATGTGACCAAATTCAAGATTGGGTATGAATGAAAAAAATAAAAAAATAATATAAATTCAATGACCCTAATGATTATATATAAATTGTAAGGATCTAGAAAAATCAATTATATCTACATCTATATCAATATTTATTAATTTTATATTTCTAAATCACACGAATGCACCAACTAGATCAAACATGATTTCCATGGGCTCAATATTACTGATTTGAATCCAACATTAAATGTTTTATTTAACATGTTTTCAATTATCATGTTCATTTAAATTAATCTTAGAAATCATAATATTATAAATAAAATAAATATTATCTTATAATATAATACGATCCTTATTATCTAAAAAATCCCTTTTTATAGATTTAATTTCAACAGTTTATGAAAATAAATTATTAATATAATTTATTAAGAACATTTTTTAGTATAAAATATTATTTACGGTTCTTGTATCATGTAAAAAAATTTTGTAAAAATATTATTAATTTTTAATGATGTATTTTAATGATAATGATAATTATATAATTATAATATTAAGTGGATTCAAATACATATCTTCCATTATTTTTTTATGATAATTTAATAAAAAAAATTTATTTATAAAAATCATAATTCTTTCATAATTCACATAAAAAACAATTATTTCTAAAAAATCCTTAAAACACATCATTGGATTATATTTTAATTATAATTTTAAAATATTTAATTTTCATTAAATTAGTATTCTATAACTTATAAATTCATTTTTTCAATAGAAAAAAATATAATAAAAACAATCTTTTATTAAAATTGATTTTCTAGAAGATTAACAATTCACATTCATATTTCATATAATTTAAAATCTAATTCCCTAAACCCTATTATTTATATTAAATAGTTTTATCATTCTGAATGTAATATTAATGAAAATATATATTTATATTTCATAATAGGAAATATTTTTAATAATACATTTCTATGCCTAAAATTATTGTAATACTAGTATAAGGAATATCAATTAAATTTCATAGGAATTAAAAAAACCATTATATTATATAATATAAATAATTGATAAATGAAATACTCGTATGAATTCTTTATAATTTAATAGATATTTTTTAATGTCCCATAGTTATATTTATATTATAATTTAAATAAATTTAATTTTTTTATGTTTGGTGTTGTTTGTGGAATATTCTATCAAACCCATTGAAATATTTAAAGAAGTCATATATTAAGATTTTTTTCTGTTATAATCTCCCCCTTAAATAATTTATTTCCCTAAATTTTAATTATCAGTTACTATTAAAATTATTCCAAAGTATCTATAATATAAAAATGACTAAATATATATTATTAAATGCGATATCTAATTTACTATCATGGGTAATATTAGAAAAATATATATTTACACATTTTAATGATATTGTTAATATCACTAACCATTTTTTTCAAATATTATTCCTTATATTGCAATGAGTCCAAGGATTTTGTTGAGTCCGACCAATTTATAAATATCATCACCAGATACTCCAATTTTGTTAACACCTTTAGATTATTAATGGATAATAAATCTCATATATGATTTGACACAATGCAATATAAGGTTAAATAAATAACTAAATAATTTTTCCAAGAACAAATAGATATACTTATTGAAATAAGTTTCAATGATTTAAATATATTTTTATATTGTTTACAGATCATTAAAATTGAATTTAGAAATTTCATTGAAGACATGTTATCCATTATTCATTTGGACATGATCCACGTGGAATGGTTGAATAAATGTTTGGATGTAAAATTATATAAAAAATCATATAATTTAAAATATTATATAGTTATATGTTACCCAAAGATCACTCCCCCTTATAGTATTCTCCCGATGATTTATGGTTTTATGACATGCACATTTTCATGTACGTTTTTTATTTAATTACCTTTGTAGGGAGATATAATATGTGGTGTGTTTGGGGGGAATTTTAAGGAAATTTTGAGAAAACTGTTCGTTTCATGAATATAGTATTATTTTTAAAAACTCTGTGGTTTTCAAGGATATCTCATGAGATCTCTCCAATTTTGAGTTAATATCCATTTCATTGTTAGAGCATAGTTTGAGAGGATGTTTGAGGACCCCCATGGAAGATGAGTCAAATGCGTTTTTAGTGCACGAGTTTCCAAAACGTGTGACTAAACCATGTGCGGGCCAAAAATAACATCCAAAAATTGTGGATCATACTCATTTTAGACATTTATGACATGTTTCACCTCATATGCGACCATAACATAGGATTTTATATTCTTAATCGTAATTTAATGATCACCGTGTTGGAACCGGGTGAGGAGAAGGATCCCCAAACATGAAGTTTTTTTTATAATTTTCAAATTGACAATTGACATAAAATTGTCAATTTCAGTGAACTACAACACGATCAAGATGGGGACCACATGTGAAGGATTTTTAGCAAAAAAAAACTGTACAAATTGCTGATTTAATTCTGAAGATGTGCACGATGTCTGATCATTCTTAGTGATCACTGCTCGAAGAATCTAAATTCGAAATCACCTATATCATCCACACATGCTTCAAGAAATATTCAGGAGGAATGATGTAACACCCCAGGTAAATAAAGAATATGACATTTCATATTTATCTATATTTGTGAATAGAATATTGAAATGACTTTAAAGGGGAAGCTATGCTCGATGGCGTACCCAACACGCAACAATGAGTTTCTTGGGAATCTTACGTTGCACTCTAATAATAAAATAATATTATTTTAAATGGTAGTTAATATGTAGCCGTTGTATTGGTGGGAATGGATAAAAATAACTAAAATATGATTATATATGTTCTTAAATATTTTTACATTTATACAATAAAAGATAAAGGCTTAAAATACGGAAAGAATTCAATTTTTGGTGTATATGCCCTAGTTTTCACTAAAGGTTCACTTATCACCTTTTGATGGAGAACTATCATTAAATATAGTTTTTTTCACTCATAAACATTCTTTTGGACCAAATAAAACTCTTATTAAGAATCGGGACATCAAAATTTACTTTGTGATAATTTTTGGTATCTTTCTGATAAAGTTTATTTTTTTAATGAATAATGTAAAATGTTGTATTTTAATTCAAAACCACTTTTTAATATAATTTATTTATATGATTAGATTATATTTTGAATTGGTTTTAAAGTGAAATTAGAATATATTTTTACCATTAAATCCAATAGTGGTCGTTGGAATCAATTTCACTTTGAAATTAGACTTAAACTGGTGTCAATCTTTTGATACTTATTGTTTTGTAAAAACACGCTATTTGCTCTGGAAGCGGGAATTAATTATTAAATTAATTAATGTGACTTATATGATTTGAATTTTGTAAAATAGACTTAATTTTTGAATTCGGAATATCAAATATAGCTTAGGGTAAATTTTTGTTAATTTTCTGAAAAACTTCAATTTTTGATGAATAGTGAAACCACTAAGTGGTAATCAACCAAACTGATTTTTCAGTTAAATGAAATTTTACCACTAATGCGTATTGAATTTTGAAAATCCGACATACATGGTTGTCATTAAGATGTAAAATGTGGTTCAATGAGATTAAAATAATTTTCTGGTGAATAGTAACTTATTAAGTTTTTAATCACGATTAGTGGTAATTAGTGTTGTTTAAGGTATAAATAATCCTTTAATAATATGAAATGACCTAGACACATGTCCCAACCTTATTGGTTGTGTCATGGCCGACCCAGACAAGCCATGGGTCAACTTGGGGACCCCATGGAGACACTTTGGTTTCGAAATGACATAAATAGCTTTTTATTAAATGTTAAAGTAAACTTGACACAAACATAATATGTTTTACAAAAACAATTTTTACATGGGGTAATAAAGATCATATTTTTGATTATAAATATTCATTGGAAAGATAAAAAGATTCCATACATCATAGTATTTTTTTATAATATTTAGACATTAAATAAATTAAATTATTTATGACATAATAATGATGTAGTGATGACATCATTATTTGACGATTTAAATAAAATGGAAAGATAATGTAAAATCTATGAACTACACATGTCCAAAACCAATTGGATGGGTGGATTTCGAAACCATATCACCTTATCCACGAATTATTTCAATGTGGAACCTTTTAAAACCGAAACACATTTTCAAATAAAGTAATAATTCTTTACTTTCCAAAAGTGCCCCTCCTCTCCTCTTATAAAAGGCCCCAACCTCTACCTCATTTCACACACTACTCAAGCCTTTGGCTCGGCCAAACCCTTCCCATTTACTCTCTCCACATCCCTCTCCTCATCCTATAGGAATCCCTTTGGGCAGAATCTTTTCAAAGGAAGCCTTTAGGCTCAAATCAAAAGGAGTTACACTTTTTAAGGTAATTCATTCTCTCATGTTAATTTGTTTTATTTTTCTTCTCCAAACCCCTAAACTCTTTTTATTTAATTCTTTTGTAACAACACCAGTATGTTCAATATACTAGGATGTTGTTATAAGATTTATTTGAGCTACACTCTCACACAACTGCATCAAATGGTTAAAGAACATACGGTTTCTGTGGATGGAGAAATTCTGCCTCCCGAAACGATGATTGTTCAATACTCATTTAACACCTTCAAAGGTGGACATTATGATGTCACTATTTTTATATATGATATATAATATGTTTATGTTTTATTTATGCTTCTGTATTTTTCATTTTTGTCTTACCTTTATGGCTTCCATTATGGGTATACGCGATATCTTCATTTAAGGAAGTGCGGACTACTGCCCCCTCAAAGTAATTTGATTCGTTAAATAACATATGTGGGATGTATAAAGGATGGAAATATGATATTATATATGATATTATACTGGAATTATAATATACCTTTATATAATTATTATTCCATTCTATAAAATACGAAATAGAAATGAAAGTAGCGTTCATGCGTACGTACGGCTTACCGTCTCCATGAACGGTGCATTTCATTTCTTACCTCTAAATGATTATGTAATGTAATAAATGCATGCATGTACTGGATATATATGACATATATGATATCTACATAATGAATAAAATTCTGGATATAATAAACATTTGGCCACACGAACAACATGTAATTTTAAGAAGACCACTTTCGACTTAAGAACCAAATATCGGAAAAACAAATATTATTAACTTAAATGATTACATAATGTTTGTGACATGGTAATAAGTGGTATAAAAGTAATAATGAACTTGAAAAAGGGTTCTTTAGGAAATAGAAATTAACTCAAGTTTATTATTCAGGATATTAAAGAACGATCGAGTCAAGTCGGACCCGAGGTAAGGGATCCTACTCCTCTCTTTCATTTCAAGTACACACTTTCATGTCATTCCTTTTAAAGCTCATCTTTCTTGTTATTGGGATGATCTTTTATATTACACTTACTGTAATTTTTATGTTCATGTGATGAGAGACACTATTCTCTCTCATCAATCCATTTTGGAAGTTTTGAGTGGCGCCGTTAGGCTGCCGAACTTTCGTAAGAGATCATACCTCTCTCTTTCTTTTTAAGTACACTCCTTTATGTCACTTCTTTTAAGCTCCTATTTGTAATGTTGGGGGATGTTATTTTATATTCCTCTTTCTGTAAATTTTATTGTAATGTGATTGGATACCCTATTTGATCTCATCAATCCATATTCGGAAGTTTTATGTGGCGTCGTTAGGCTGCCGAACTTTCGTAAGAGATCTAACCTCTCTCTTTCTTTTTAAGTACTCTCCTTTATGTCACTTCTTTTATGCTCCTATTTGTAATGTTGGGGGATGTTATTTTATATTCCTCTTTCTGTAAATTTTATTGTAATGTGATTGGATACCATATTTGATCTCATCAATCCATATTTGGAAGTTTTATGTGGCGCTGTTAGGCTGCCGAGTTTTCGTAAGACATTTTTCATCTCACTTTTATTCCCGTGAGATTTATGCTACATTTGCCACAAATTACATTGAGTGGTGTATGTACTGCCCATTATTCTTCTCTTTGTGTAATATACTTTCATTTATGAGTATTTACATCAATGATCTATTGTCCTTCTTTCATGGGGTGTATGTTTTGAAAGATACCCAAGTCGGTAAGGGAACCTTTCACCCTCCTCTTTTTTAAAAGACTTCTTTTGTTGGGTCTTTTAATTTACATGTTGTTATGTTGGGATATGTTCTCATATATCCTTGTTGATGTAAATTTTATGTCCAAGTGATGAGATAATCTTTTTATCTCTCATCATCTCATTTTGATGTGATGTCGTTAGGCTGTCAAGGGAACTTTTTAACCCAATTTCGATATCTTTGGGTTCAACATGTACTCATTGAATATATCATCCATTGAATATGTGTGAATGACCTTTAATTGTTTTACACTTAATATCCACTTATATTGGGAGTATTTATATTTGTCACACATATTTTTGAGATTGATTTGTCCTTAATTTAAGGATACCTTCTTTATAAGGTATTTCATCACATTTGACATTTCTATTTAGGGTTCATTGTTGTTATGAACCAATTCACACTTATATGGTGTATATACTGTCCTTTGGAGTATTATATCATAAATCCTTTTATTCTCATGATATTATAAAGTTCTGACTAAATATTATTCCTCGATTATTGTATTCAAGTGTCTCTAATTTTGGTAAAACCCCTTTAACCAAAATATCATTTTAAATGTTTTAATTTTTGTTCTTATTAATATCCATATTTTCAAAATGGTTTTTAAGGATTTATTTATATTGATATTAATGGTTTAAAATGTTAAAAGCGTCAAGGTGGTATGGGACTTCGTCTCAATCTCCTTTCGTTGAAGCATATTTTATTTTATACACAACTTTCGTTTATACGGTGTATAAACCCCTTTGACTTTTACGTTTATTCAAAAGGAATCTTTTTTATACGAAGCGTTTACTAAACGACAAAAGGGAATGTTTTTGTCATACGTATGCGGCGACAACGACTTCTCCGCCGTCGTAACCGTTATTTGAGTTTCGGCTTCCTCTACAAGCCATACCTTCTTTTTTAAAAGACCAATAAATACCATGTTTTACTTTGGTATTGAAAATGGTTTTCATGATGTTTTTATTATATCAATGTGTTGTATTGATATCTCGTGATTGAAATGTGTAAATGTTATGTTTCCTATATGCATGTTTTATATGATATGATTATGTTATGGTTCTTGGGCATTATTATGAAGACAGGTGGTTCCGTGATAAACTAAGGGCGGGTGAGCCCGTTATAGCTCTCCAATGCATTGGGTAACACGAAGGAGTGAAACGTTCAGGTTTTTCCAAAGTGATTTTAGGGAATATACTGTGATGGGTATTCCAAACGTAACCAAGAGGGTTACTCCCTACGTAAGAATGTTATGAATGCCTCAAGTTACATTTATGTCTTATGATTTCTATGATTAATTCATGATTTGATATGCCTATGTTTTATGGGTAAAGTATGATTTCATTCTTATGTATACATGTACTCATGTTTCCTTTCCATATCTATATATCCCTTACTGAGCTTTTTATGCTCATCCCAAGTTTTTGAAATGTTTTTCACAGGTCAAGGGAAGGGTACATGATGTGATTATAGTGTCAAGGATGTGTCAAGAAAGAATCCATGTTTTATTTTAAATATGTTTCCTTTGATGGGAAGAATGAATTCTGTCTTTTATGTAACCACTTTGTTTAAATGTGGAATGTAATGCAAGTTTCATGATCTAATTCTCTAAAACTCTAAACCTGAAAAGATCCTCAATGTGTAATCTTGTAATAACTCAAGATTAAGTAAGGTTTAAGGCTGGGGCCTTATAAATGTTCTTCATAATCCTAGTTCTAGCGCAGAATAATGATGATACAGTCGACGCTCCAATGATCACTACATTACTTTCTACCAATTCCTTAAAGAGTGCTTCAAAAATGCACCTTGGATCAAGTGTATCTCTCTATAGATCATGAGAGATGTGTAATGAGAGAAAATATCCATGAATATTATTTTGAAATCTTCTCTCCTCTTACATTTATAGTTCATAATTACAATACCTAGTATATCCATGCCGACCCTGAATAATTAACCCACTGTCAATGAATTTGTTTTACTAATAAAATGAGTCATAAATATTATTATCATTTGCTTGTTATATATTAAAATATATTACTCAATAATAATTGATCCATTAAATCAAATAATCTATCACAGAAATATTAATTTGACCTTGAATAATTTAATATTCTTCAATTAATATTTGTTATGTATTTAGTTAAAACTCATAAATGCATAAAATAAATTAATTCAGTGCTCATTATTCTAAGCATGTAAAATATGATTTTATTTATTGAATTGGTGGTCATTTTTTGGACAAATACCAAACCATTGTGCAAGGGCCCACCATATCCAAAAATTATATACAACTAAACCGGGAAGATTATAGAATACAATATTGTGTGTGACCCTCTAAGCCCTTATCTTGATAGAGGTTAATAGTATTCATATGCCAAGATCGGAATCTAGAAACATATCATGGCTCCTCAAGTGATAAGGATTGTTACAACAAGGACAAACAACCTATGAACATATACTATGTAATATAAGATATTTTTCTGTAATATCTCATAAGGATGATGCACACATGTGTCATTTCCCTTCTGTTGCTTTATTTTTGTTGATTTAATTGGATGGATATACCCTTGACTTCCATGGCTATGGTATTATGAAGAGACTATTATCCATATTAAATTGTCCTGAGATATATTACTTCAATAACCCGGATGTGAAAAATCTATTCTTGACCATTCAACCAATTCCATCCAACCAATGATGAACCCACCATAACCTACCTTTCCCTGACGCCATTTCAATCATTTTTGTCTTGCATCAATGTATAGAATAAAATGACACACATTTGTAATGATCTCATGTCACAATATTATTACCCATGAACACAACTAAGAACATCCAATGACACCTAAAACTTGTGGTGTTCTTATTGGTGATTTAGTCCAATTCATCTCACTACTAGAAATCACCAAGTGCGAACATCATGATAAGAAGTATCAATTCATATGAGCCCCAACACCCAATAGTAAAATATCTACGATGTCTAGTTAGTAAAATGTATCTAGTTCATAGACCATATTTTTAGGATTAACTTCGTTGTATCTTTAGGTTCCCATTATAACATTGGAACTCATATAACCTTTCAATATGACAAATAATATTTGGACATTATAATTTAAATAGTGGAAGAAAAAATGTATAATCTGTAATGGTATTATGAAATCTTGTATAACTAACTCTATACAAGAAATGGTAATCAAAATCACTGAATAGTTGGGTGTAGGGAACCAAATATTTCCACACACACACTTGAACTAGATCCAATAGGCAATCCAATCTTGTTAGATAATCACATGATGAACATAATGTTTCTGCTGAGTAATGAACTTCACTACTCGGCCTGCCATTGTTTCTCTATGTGGAAATTCAACCTTTTCGACCATATCTCTTTGATAAAAAAATATCAACTAATGTTATCCCATGTATTTCCTACACTCCCATTGTTATAAATTGAAATCTTGGATAGTAAAAATATAATAATATTCATTATGATAATATTTTCTTAATAGGATTGATTTGAAGATCTAGAAAAAATTAGTGCATGTATCTACTTATTAGTTTCCTTTGAATCTATAATGTACATGGTCTTTCTATGTATGACCACTACTATATGATATGATCTTGACTCGCTCATCATCATTATCATAACTATGATAGTAGCTGAAATTGATCAATGGAAGACTAGTTTGTATCCCCAAAAACTTGTATCCTTCCCCTCTATTTACTAGGTACATATCATTTGTACTTATAGAGTGACAATTTGAGGGAACTGAATAATATCCCTGTAGTGCTCCATGTTATAACTGATATTTTCCTACTTTATAATATACCTTGGTAGTATCAGTATATGTACATATAAAGGCATACGTGATAGATCAATTTCATTGCCGTATAGATTTAGTTTAACCAATTTTGTTGCTTCCCATGTCCCGAACATGTTAACCTTGAGAGATTGTTCCCTATGACTTAAGGAACAATTAATTTCTTGAACTATTTCAAATTTTATTTTTAAATACAATGTAACTATATATACAATTGACTAGGACCAAGATGCATATAGATCTGCCTTAGTTGATTCTATTCCCTAGAACATATGAATCTTATTTAATTTAATCAAAAAGAAATAATTTTTTTTGGAATTAATATTATATGAGACCAATGTATGACTTCCATATTTTTCTGAATATATGTAATCATGGAAAACATTGGCGCTCCCACATACATCCCATTATGTGACAAGACTATCCCTTTCTAGTTGCATCATATATACACCATCCACAATTGGTGGTCCTGAAATCCAATGATAAATAATTTTACCATAGATATTAGCCATGATAATTAAAATTGAAACAAATTTCTGCATAACGACTTGGTGAAAGAAATCGAACCTTATTGGTACTATGCTTATACCATCAATGTATCAACTCATTTGAATACCCACCGCATTATTGAAAATAATAACCCCCTTTGCACATTGATGCAAGAAATACATTAATTGAATTATAGATGGTCATATCAAATTTATATAATTTCAATATACTACTAAATATTTGGAAATATTATTCTCATTGAATAATATATCACCGTCCTTGGTTAGTATAATACCATCACCATGGTTTTATCCTTTTTTACAGTAGGTGTATCTGGAACATACTTTGTTCCACATGTTCTTGTGGAAATAATTCTTATTCCAACTATTTTTGCATCTTGAGCATTGACTATACTTAATTAAATATAGCTCTCACCATCACTAATAGTGATGTGAACACTTATATCGATATGTATTCCATCACATTAATATATCTTTTCTATCATAGAGGTTAATGTAATATCCTAAACAATTATTAGGATAAGTACCTTAGATGCATAATGAGTTTATTTTGATGCAAGTTGGTATGTATCTAGAAAATCTAATTACTTCCCAACACACTTCCTTTTGACATAATGGATTTATCATCATATTATGAATCATATGATATCGATTTGTCATTATTGTTGGAATATGGATGTGGTATATCTTCATTATTTACAAAACATTTCATGGAATATAATTTTATTTTATGCATGTTGTAACATTGATATTACTTACATAAAATTTTGGATGTATAACATATTCATTTAGGAATTTATCCACACTACATGTTTTTTTGATCAATTTTGATATGTAAGACTTCATCATCAGTCATCCTCATTAACTTTAATTCCATGACATAGAGAAGGTATTATGGATTTAAAAATTACTCCAATATACATTATCATGATTGACGGATGCTTGGTTGAGATATTCTTCAGTATACCTACAAGAAGAAACTCATATCTCAGGACCATGAATATACATAAAATTATTATTCCTTAATTACTTAAACGATTCATATGAAGTATAAATACATCTAGCCTATACTTGTAATAGTCCATGCTTACTAGTTGACCTATTTACAAAATCATAATGACATATCTTTATTTCTAAAGGATATTTTGTCCAAAATATTAGGCATCAATAATACCAAAAGTATTTAAATGTTCCATGCCTAATTAACATTCTTGGTATATTTATGATGTTCACTTTTTTGATTACTTGAAATAAAAATTATCTTGTCAGAAATGGGTATATATTTTACATTTATATTCATCACTAATTCCCCTGATTCATGTATTACTGAACTAGTGATTGAGTTTTCAAAAAATAACATTCATTCAAGAACATGAAATAATATATTCTTGCATCCAAGGAATTATATGAGTAATGTTTGTAGTCATACTCAATAATATCTCAACACGAATCCTTGACCAGGCAATTAAGATGTCGTGTAATTGACACCACTGACCTAGGTATCACCCTTTATCATCTACTTGGATAATACCCCCAACATATAGTAATATTTCTATACATACATGGTAACTGTATCTAAATACATATAGGTAAAAAAGATTATATAATTAAATACCCATGTAGTGAAAGGAAACATTACATTGATGAATACGCCTAATGTAGAAGTGACAACATGATTCATAAAATTGGATTATTTCTTTTAAAAATCCACTATTTTATTTTATTACATGCAATGAAAATAACCATTGATAATACCTCATTAATTGAATGACGTCGTGAATGTGCCATTGGCAGTACTTGAGTTTTGGACTTTTCACATTGTCTTTAAATTTATTCTCCATAATAATAAAAAATTAGCAATCTTTTATTCTTTTCCACATGGAAAAACATTCCTTGATAGGTAATGGAGAGTTTACTCAATACATTCATTTTCATATAACATAAAATGATACTTATGAAATGGGATCAAAAAATATAATAAAAATATCCATTTAATGATCATGATCAATATTTCAAATTACACATACTTTTGTATCGTCACCTTATTCATATCATTTCATCATATTTTACTTTCAAACATCTAAAAGATGATACTTCATGTTTATATCATCTATGTCCAGGTGTAGTGACTACAACTGCCTCCAGAAACTTATGAAAGCATAATGATATAACAATTCTATTAATTGTACATTAGTTTCTTTTATACACTTTTACCATCACTTCAAGAAGTAGTTTAACAATTTTGGGGACACATACACCTTGATTTTTTAATATCATAACAAGATGCGCATGAATCTATACTATTCCTGGATACTCATGTCAGTTTGGACATTTTCTTTTTCCAATATTTATCTCAATTAAAACTTGTTGTATAATTTTCTATTTTTGTACATTAATGAATTTTAGCACATGAGTGCATTTTATGTAAATTATTGATTTAGACATTTTTTTTAATTATATAAATCATGTATTGTCTCCCACCATTTTATCAGATTCTAGGAACCGTCATGGAAAAGAATCAAAAAACTTGTCTTTAGAGTATTCTTGTGGAAAGGATCCAAGAACCAACCATTATAGTCTACAAGCTATGGTTATGCCACTACATGGACTGTTCTCGGAAGGCCTTTGGCTAGCTGACCGCTTTAAAATGAGGCTCCTTCATTTGTTGAATGAAATTTCAGCTTCTTAAAACACGAACATGAATTACTCAATGCATGCCTCTAAAATTACAACAATCTAATTTGGATATTTCTTTATGAAAATTTTACTTAATTCAACCAATCATTATTATAAAGACACAGTGGTTGTAAGAGGCACCCTCACCTATGGCATGACGAACACCAAAAACTACTTTTTTTCCAAATTTGAATGACAGACGGATGTTATGAATTAATATATCTTTGAAGTATTTATTATTTTTAATGTGAAGCAAAAAATCATTGTCTATTTTTATAAGAACATACTATGTGATCGCACTCACAACTGACCATGTAAGAAATATAAATGTTATTGCATAACCAGTTCATTTTATCTTGCATGCTTGTTTATTATAATACTATGTGATCACACAAATACACAGAATAATAAACCATGCATAACAAAATGAATAACTGATCATGTACTGGTAATATGGGTTGATTCGTTGAGTGAATAACAGACCCACAGAAACCCTCTGGGTAATATTCTTTATACGTGTGAAATGAATCTTGAGTAGAAACATTTGATTATCCAATACATCCAACTCATCTCTGATGTGTCGCCATCACTTGGCATTATGTGCGTCACCCATTTTATCGTCATTATAATATTATATGCACACGCAAGGGAGGGTGTCTCGGGGTATAAAATTACAACATTGAGAGTGGTTGTCCAGACCCTTATATGTATAATATCATTCGAGACGACAGATAGATCATCTTTTAGTTATTTAATGTAATTATTTCAAAACCATTACAATAAATTAATAATTAAATAATATAAATAAACACAACACATACATCGGTCGTTCTATGGGTCATTATCATTCATATAAACATTAAACATGGGTATATTAAATAAATTTAGAACAAAATTAAACTAGAAATAAATGAATTTCAATGGAATTTAATTGAATTAAAATTTTCACTCTTGTTTGTAATTCATTTAAACATCATTCTGAACTGAATAATTAATTTATTTATAAAAACCAAAAAAATTAATTAATTAATTGTGTTAATTAATATCCCAGTAAAATTAATTACACTGCATATGAAATTTAATAACAAAAAATTAATATTAATTTAATTTAAGTATCAATTGTAAATAAATTAATTATTTTAATCAATTTTAGATTTAATTAAATCAGCTGGACCCCCAAAATATCAGGCATGTCTTGTGCGGGTTGGGGCGAACCTTTGTTGGCACAATCTGGGTAGTACCGTCCCATGCAAAGGAATTCTGAGATAGGAATGTCCAACTTGGCCCATTCTGGGCTGGGTAGACCAACCTGGGCCAATTTCAGGGAAAACCTAGTAATTACATACTAAAAAATAACCCAAAAAATGTTACATCACAGTGGTGCACACTGCGCTGTGGGTATCGGCGGAGCAGCGAGTGCTGTGTGGAGGGTGTTTGGGTTTCCATTACAGCGGCCAACGGGGTCGAAGGGTTCTTTCGGGGTGAAAACACTAGCTAATCGAGGATGTGTGGCACATATGTGGTTGGTCGGCTACGGTCGACTGGTACTCTAGAGTTGAGGTGGCCTGGGGTGGTCATTTGTTGAGGTAGGAGGACTCTAGGAGGGTTGGTGCTCCAGAACATTGTCATCATCTTGGTGCGGGGATTCTGCGGATGGCGGCCGTACTACAACGGGTCTCTGTGCATTTGGTCGCTTCACCTTATATAGGGAGGAACCACACTAGTTTCTCCATAGCATTAGAGGGGGAGGCTGCATGCTAGTTCCCGCAGTGGCTAGTTGTGTGGGACACAACCAGAATCGACTGCTCGGTTGAAGGAGCGCTATCATGGAGGAGGGTAGTCGCAGAATCAGGTGTCTCAATGGGGATCCTATAGGGAGGTTGAGAGCAGAATGTAGATGCCGACTATGGGTGGGAGCATTCTGCCACTGTAGTGGAAGGTAGGAGGTGGTTAGGGGACTCCGCCATGGCCAGGAGCATCTGGTTGCAGTTGTCTCCGACCTTTTTTTTCTGCGGCACTAATGAAGGGTGCAGGCCGGAGGGAGGGGTGGTCATCATCACCCCTGGTGTGTTGTACCATGCTCGACGTATTGATGGAGAAGGAAAAATGGGGGGGTCGGTCACCCCCTCCCCCCAAAATAAACTTTTTTGATGACTGCACATGCAGGTCGTCTGCCACATTTTTACTGAGTCCTCGATTCTTTTATTTAAAGTTGGAGTCAATCAAATCAGGTCTCCCATCCCTTTAATATATTTTTTGTAATGTCTATATTAAGACTAGAAATTTTAAAGCATTATATTAATAAAATATTTTTATAATATAATATTATAATTAGATAATTATTATTATAAATACACTATTATTATTATAAAAAAATATTTATGAAAATAATAATTAATGGTAGTCACCAGAAAATATTAATCCTTTGTAATATGATATAGATAAAACTGGTTTGTCAATTTATAATTTTATTAAGTATCAGTTTTAATCCAAACATGAAATTTCAGATGTACATAGAATGGTTATATGATATATAATTAAAATGCAGTTTGTGGGCTTGGGAGAATATCGACGCCCTCTTCATAACATAATTAAAATTTATTTGTTTTGGATTAAAATTGACATATGATCACTCTGATACAACTTGATGGAACTAGGAATTCATCATATGCCCCAATCATATGGTTTTGGTATAAATTTTCTATTGATGATTGATATAAACTTTTTGACGACAGTTAACAACATTCTTGTCTTAGCTGAGGACCATGCATTAAGTATATTAAACACAAAAGTAAATCATTAAAATACCATGTCTTATTCTGATTCCACACATTATATCTACTCTTAGTTGGTGATCGCTTCTTGAATAATATGACATCAAACTCCAATAGATCAACCACACTAAAAAATCCTTTTTAGGGCTGTTCATCGTAATCTAGGTGCTAGCACGGAAATGAGACAATTCCTTCGACACTCCAACGATCAGTGCATCGCTTAACAGGATATTCCTGAGAGAGTGCTTGATCCATGCTCCTTTGATCCAGAGCCTCTCTCTCACTAGATCACGAGAGAGTGGAGAATATGGATAATCTCTATATATATTTTTAAGAAATATCATCTCCTATTATATTTATAGTGCTTAGTTAAAATACCAAGTATAGTCTTTCATGCCCCAAATACTTAATGCTCTATCAACCACATTTTATCAATACTAAACTGAGTGACAAATATTATTATCATTTACATGTAATATATTAAAATATATTACTAGATAATAATTCAGTCCTTAACTCGACTCAACTATGCCATAAGTATTAATTGAACCGTGAATAATTTAATATTCATCAATAATTTATTTTCATGCATTTAATTAAAACTAGTAAATAAATTTAATAAATAAATTTAATATACATTTTTCCACACTCAAACAATATAAATTTTTTAATAACATTGGTGATAATATATCTTTTCACAAATTCCGCATCGCTGTGGTGGGTCCCACCATGTCCAAAACATATATTCATCTAAATAGGGATGAATCTTGAATACACTAGTGTGGTTGACCCTCTAGGCCCTTATCTCAACAATAGTGCATAATATTCACTGACCAAGAGCGGGATCTAGAAACACATCACGGCCCCTAAAGAGATGAGTGTTGTCAGAACAGTGAAAACCAACCTTTAAACACACACTGTGTTTTATAATCTATTTGTCAATAACATCTCAAAAAGTAGGGCATTGTCATGTCTCATAGAACTTTTTTTTTGCATTATTGTTTGTTGATTAACAGGATGAATTTACCCTTGCATTCAATGTTCATGAAATAATAAAGATACTACCATCAATATCAACATGTCCTGATATATATTAAATTCTTTACTCAGAAGTGAAGAATCCTTTCTTGACCATTAAACCATTGCCAATCCACCAATGAAACACCCAACAGAAACTAACTCGCTATAAAATAATTTCCATGTTTTTCATCATTCTTCAATGTACACAATCAAATGACATACATTAGTAATGATATCATGTCAGGATATTATTTAAATGATCATAGTTAGGAACATCAAATGACACAGGAAAAATGTGGTGTTCCTATTGGCAGGTCAATCCTCATGATCTCATAACTTGAGATCACCATGCACATACTTCATGAGAATATGTCTCAATGCTTATCAACCCCAGTACCTAATAGTCAAACATATACTATGGAAAGTCAGTAAAATGTATCTAAACCAAAAAAAATATATTTTAGATTAATGGAATAGTATATTGAGGACTCATTATTTCATAGGAACTCTTATAACCTTTCAATTGGAAAATTAATCTATGTACTTTTCCATTTAAAGAGTGAACACATAAAAGTATACACTGTAATGGTAAGATAACATCATTTCAAGAAAACTATATAAATGATATGGTAATGAGAATAACAAAATAGTTCGGTCTGGGTAACCCACTATTTTTACACACCCATCGACCCTAAGAGTTATTAAGGAATTACAAACACAATTCATTAAGATAGAAAGCCGGAATTGAAGATTATCGCTTCTCCTGATATGTTACTTTCATCCAAATGCTTCTAATGATCCTTATTATATCATTACTAGATATTTTAATTATAGATAAAATTTGTTTCCTTTATTAGAAACATGTCTATCGAGATATAGATATAGTATTGTTTCTCTAAATATATGTTTATGAGATCCTGATGGTTTTGATCTTAAATTTTTTAGGGATTTATATCCATAATTCATATAAATAGTGTTGTGCAGGTCTGATTTTGGGGATTTATATTGAGTGAATATCCATCATCAAATCATGATAGGTTGTTTTAAAATAATTCACATTGTCATGTATTTAATATGTATAAGAAATATTGTATAATTCTTAGTATCCTTTACCAATTTATTTTCATGAATTGGGTAAATTAGATTGAATAATAGATTAATTGTGGATTTTATAAAATATGTAATTAATTAGAGAATAATTAATGACAATAAGGGGGTTCCCTATTAGATAAATAATTTGGTGAATGGGATAATAAGAGGTAGGGGTTTGAATTTAATAATTAATATTGGGATTTATTATGAGATATTAAAATGGCTCGGTTGAGAGAATTAATTGCAGATTTGATATGCACCTTTTTAAATATTATCTATACAAAAAATTAATGGATTAATTATTGAAGGTTCAGATTATAATGAGATAATTTATTCTGTAAAATTATATATGGAAGATGAATTTTTTATATTGAATAAGTAATTGATGAATTAATTAATTATTTAAAGAAATTTGTTAATGATTGAGTAAACTAATGGAATTAATGGGTTTAACTAATTATTAAATTAGTAATGATATTGGGCTAGATAATTAATTGAATAATTAATTATGTGATAAAAAATGTGAACATGGTCATTCTAAATTGGGAAGTATAAATAGATACATCATCATCATACATATTAGTTAGATATTGGTAACATATCCATTCAAATGATATGTATACAAGGTAACATGCTCATTATGTTCATGTGTAAAGAGAATGGGGGCATTCTCATTCTATTATTGATTAAGAATGGTAAAATTGTAATATTACTTATAATTTTGATGTAGAAAAAATTTAAATGTGTCTTGTTAATGTGAAATTAAATATTGGGAATAATGTCACACTGTGTTATGGCCCCACACAAGAATATCTGAACTCCGACATGAGTAAAATCTGGTTCTCTGATATCATAGATCCTTTGAATACACCGATCTAAGGAATGATGTAGGTATTAATATATGACATTATCTGGCGTACACTAATATATTTGGTATGATATGAATTTAGTATTATTATATGGGTCACTTTGGGAACCCTGCAGTTCTTGTAGTTAGCGAAGAATAAATGATAATGTAACAACTAGTTAGTTAAGCATTGTACATATTTCTTATAGAAAAAAATACACTATCTTTTGACTAGAAATTTTATAGTCACCATTAGTGGGGGCCTATTATGTTGAATTGAGACCCTATATGGGCTTCATGATCATTTCCCAAATAAATAATATTATTGTACGACATGATAAGGGAAAATGTCGTGTGATGGATTTTTGATTTGGGATGAAGATTGGCTGACGGTAGCTGATATGGTTCTAAACCCACATTGGGAGTTACAAACCAATGTATAGGGTAAAATCCAAGTACTCCTGGTGGGATTTTTGTTATTTAAATTTGATGTTATAGTTGAATATTATTTTACATTTGGTGACACACTTGTGGTGTTACATGATTATTATTTCTAATATTGGCAGAATATTGATTCATCGAAAGGAATAACAAGATAATAGATTTTTTATGCTTCATTTTCGTTTTTTGGGAATATTTTGTGATAAGCCTCATATTAGGAATACACAGGAAAACAATTTACTCATATGTTGAGGAACATGAATTATTTTCCTTGTTTATGAAATTAAAATTTATAATGATTCCTAACAAGAAATGAAATATCATTGTAAAAATTATTCAAAATGAGATTAATATAGTGTTGAAATGAGAGACATTATTACAATAGTGTGTTTAACATTGTTAAGCAAAACCTAAGTGTTGTATGTTTATGGGTAATGCTAGGATCTTGGTTCTAACTGTGTGGTTAGTGATGGGTAAAATACATGTTGTGACATTCCATTATTATCATTCTTATGTATATTTTATAAGGATATTTAACAAGACCAATGATGGGTGTTTGGAATTAATAGAGTATGCCTCCACAATGCATTTTGAGGAGAATAATGAGTGGAATGGCTGGGAATGGACCTCCAGTTTGAGATCTTGAGGAACTGATTAAGTCATCGAAAGTTGATGGTGAAAAACATAGAGATAATTTCACATGCATCATGAAATTCATGAAAAGAAACCTTGGGATGGTCGTGAAATGTATGTATAATTATTCAATGGTGTTATATTTTCATCACCTTATGACCTTTACTAGAGAGGGTGGAATTGAGGGATCTGAATTCTGGGTTTAGTACATAGAGACAATACATTAGAACATGGAGGGTTTCATGGATAAGACCGTAATGGGTGATATTTCATCATTGTTGTAGTTCGGGACACTATCGTCGACCATATTCCAAACCAATAGTAGGTTTTCTATCTCGTGAAAAATGATAAATATATAGAAGTTATATAGGATACCTAAAATGACTGTTACTGGAGGAGTCACAGGGCATAGTCATACTACACAATTAGGATATTGTATAATATATATAGCTAGTAGTTGGAGTTTTAGTGTCCATGGAGGAAGAGGTAGTGGACGTGGTGTATCTGAGCAGGAGTTCCCACATCAACAGAGTGGTGAAATTGGGTGGAGTTAGGTAGCATCATAGAGAAGAGGGGAAGCACAATTACAAGCAGTATAACCTACACTTGTGGATAGCGAGTCTAATCCATCGACAAAAAGAGATACTATACTACTAGATTATACATTATCTAGATCCCTTATTGATAATGGTTCCCCTCATTCCTTTATAACTGAATGATATTTTGATGGTTTGGTCCTAAAGGTGGAGTCTGTGAGCAGAGAAAATAATATAGATACCCCTTTAGGAGTCCGGTTTGGAGATATATATTGATGAATGTGATGTTTGATAGAGTTTAGGGAATAATGTTGTATATGGGATCCTTATGTTCTTGATATTTTTAGGATTTAATAAATTATATGGATTGATAGGCTAGTTGCCTATTGATCCCATATAAACCATATATCGTTCAAGAGAGTCAAGATCAGATGACTCTTGTTTCAGTTATAGTAGAGTCTACAATTTTTTAAATGATTAGGGATAAACCTTACGATCATCCATAGTGATTATCCATGAGAAATAGTTTTGAATCTATGAATGCATCTTCAGACATGTTGAAATATGTAGATGAGATCATCTATATGAAGAATCAGGTTGGGGTACCAATTACCATGTTATAGTAACTCATGTTAGAATTTCATGCCTTGAAATCAGTAGTGATTCCAACTGTAACAAAAATGTATCAGGACTGATGATGAAAGATTTGGTTTTTGTGCATGATAAATGAGATACTAGGGTTTGTGACATGATTCATAAATTATCTTCAGGTGATGATGGAGCATTAATGACTTGGAGAACTACTACGGTCATTGCCTTTATTGGAATGGAAATCGGATGGAATGACCTTCAAATTCATAGTGGGTATCCCAAATAAACTATTAAGAATGATGATATTTGGATCATTCTGTATCGACTCCAAAGGTATCACATTTCATACCAATAATGGAAACCATTAATGTAGAGTAATTGTGAGAACATTTTATTTTTGAAAGAGATCATTTTCATTGACTGAAATGATCTATAGTTTCATATCATGATTCACTATTTACTTCATGATTCTGGAAGTGAGTACAAAATGTGCTTGGCACACATGTATTATTGAGTACAAGTCTTCACCAACATATAGATGGGTATCCTGGACATACTATATAGTTTATTTGGGATATTCTATGGGAATGTGTTCATGAAATTTGTGGATCTTAGAAACACCCTAATCTTTAGTGGAGTTTTCATATAACAACATTTATTTAGAAATGCTACTGATAGAACAATACTATGATCATTATGGTAGCCAATGTAGATAACCAATATGATAGATAGAGGATGGAGAGTTCGATTTGTTTGGATGATGTATCATATTGGAGACATCAGAGCTTGTATAGTTGATTAAGAAACATATGGATATGGGTAATAGTAGAAACAATTCATATGTTGATAGACAGATATGACCCCTATAGTTTAAAAAGGGTAATTGTATATTTCTTTGGGTGATGCCTAGGTTGTGTCACCACAGGTTATCAAGATAGGGCAAGCCGGTGTGCATGTTTGTTGGACTCTTTGACATTGTGGAGTGAATCTGTCATGTGACATACTGATTGGATCTTCCACAAGGATATAATAATAGTCATGTTTATCCATGTATCACATATTTTGTGGAATCCCCCCACCCCATATCTTGTCATTTATATGGGTTAGGTTGGCCTAATGATATACGGTTATATTGAGGAGTATCTAATATGTGTTTTAGATCGCAGTGAGGAAGTGTTGCAGTGAAATAAAGTACCGATATTTTGTGTTTTATGGAATCATGGATCATTATAAGGGGAAACAAGAGAAAGATAAAAATCTGTGAGTGCCCAATGGTCTATTATTTTGGAATCATAATCATACAAGGAAATGGAAGTGAAGGTCGAGGATGAGCTATTATATGGTTGAATGATTGTAAGATCTTGACCATTTATAGAGTTATATTGGCTGCAATTTCAGGTACTTGTTGTTTTTATATAATTAACATTGTTTTATAATATGACATGGTGTGTGTTTCGATGTATTTTATTTAAAATTATGAGAAAATGGTTATGTCCAATGTTGGTGCATGGTTTTCACAAACCACACAACTATCTTGGAGAAACTATGCAATATCTCTTCTTTTGAGGCAGTAGTGTCTACATGGTTAGAGAACAATTAGGGATTACATTTGAGGCAACTATTAAAAACCCTAATCAATTAGAGTCTAATGCATGGATATAAAATATTTTTCCTTATCCTGCATCTAATCCATGTGCGGGCCAATACTGGGATCCTAACACTGTAGACCTCATTCATTTTCAACATTTAATGAATTCGTTCACCTCCTATATGGACATAACTCAAGATGATACATTTATAATGGTAAAAAATTTTATCACATCCACCCAAAGAGATTATATGACCTTAAGAACACAATTCTTCGATATTTAAATCTCAAATTGAATATCCTATATCCCCAAGGTAAGTGGATTTCAGGCTGACGATTATTAGATTAATTCTTTTATCATTCCTTTATCTTTTCATGGAATATTTCCTTTGATTCCTTGGATCTAAACCAATATGGTGACATGTAAATATATTATTGTAGATCTAGTTCTATATATAAAATTCTTTAGGTTTATGATCATGATTTTTGATTAAATATATAGATCAGGAACACATATCAATGTTGTTGTGCTGCTCGGATTCTTACGATTTCCGTTGAGCAAACATTCATCAACGGATCAAAATTTTTGGTCCAAATATAATTCCAATTGTTTTTTATTTGATATCTATGTTCAAGAAAGTATAATTTATAACATCCTTTAGAAATAAATTTTCTGCAATTTTGTAACATTGATTTACCAATGGAATAATAAAACCTTTAATGAAATATATGATTAATTTGGGAATTAATCATGAAAATAAGGTCTTTCCCAATTGTATAATTTTTTAGTGGAAATTGATTATAATATGTAAGGGTTTTATTCTCTTTAATTAATCAGGGGATTGATTATGAGATATTGAAATGGATTTGTTGACATAATTAAGTGTTGTTTAATTTTGGGACTTTGATATTATTATCTAGATAATTAATTTTCTGATTAATTTTATACTTTTTATATTATAATGAGGTAATAGAATCAGGAAAATATTTTATGGAATATTAATTTTGATATTGATTAATTAATTTGTGAATTAATTTAATGTCAAAAGAACACAGTTAATTCTTTTGTTAAATAATGGAATAGATGTGTTGAACAAATTTTTTAATAAGTAATGGAATTAAGGTGTATAGTAAATTCATAAATTAATTACCTATTAATGAATTGAAACATAGAAATTCTAAAATGAGATGTAAAAATGGTAACACAGTCATCACACTTATGATTTCGAGAACGGGAACATTGTCATTGTAATGAAAATTATACATGGTAACATGGTCATTATACTTATGAGTAATGATAATGGTATCATGGTCATTATATTTATGAGTAACCATGGTATCACAGTAACCATATATAAATTTTTGATATTGGTAAAATTTGAAATTTGTCTTGAACATATGAAAATGATTAATGGAAAAAATGGAACACTCAGTTATGGACACACATTAGAATATCCGAACTCTGTAATGAGTTGAATCAGGTGTTGTGATGTCATATAACCATTGAATTCTCTATGCTCTAACATGAATGAGGTATTATGTTGTGGTATTCTCTAAGGAAGGCATCAATATTCAATATGATATGAAGTTAGTATTTAGGTGTAGGTTTACATGGGATCCCTTGCATTAGTTTAGATGTATATGAGTAAATTATAATGTAATAATTGGTAATTTAATCATTTTACTTATTTCATATAGAACTTCATACACCTTCTATTGACTATACTATTTTTACACACCATTGGTGTTTGACTACTGGGTTGTACTGACACACTGCCTAGGCTCCCTGATCGGTACCCAAATAGATTATATTGTTGCCGGACAAGATAAGGTAAAGAGCCATGTGATGAATTCCTGATTTAGGATACTGCATGACTGAGGGCATCTGGCATGGTTCATCACCCACTTGTGGATTCATTGTTTCATCAAATTTTATATTCATTAAAGACACATGACACATATATTGGTGTATCATTTTTCTTATTCAGTGGGGTATTGTATTTTTTTGGTAATCATTTGACTTGAGTATTGTTCTTGTTATATATTCTTCCATGTTTTTTATATAATTCCAATTATTATTTACTCTCATAAAAGATGGTACCGTATCCCCATGACTAATTTATAAGACCCTTAATACATTTATGTGACCTATAGTGTATGGGGAGGTGCAGTTGAAGTCATGCGACCAATAGGCATGTGCACTATCACATGGATCACATGAAAGGACATTACAATGTTGAATGGGAAAATATTTATTTCTTATACATTATCATACTATTTAAAGAAAGGAAGAAATGATACTGTGAATGGGCATGTATTATTAATTAGATAATGCATTGGAGTCGAAAACCTATGTATGAGGGAAAAATCGAGTACTCCTGTAGGAATTGTTGTTATATATAGTTATTGTTATAGTTGAATATAATTTCACATTTGGTGATTCACTTCTTGTGTAATGTGATTATTATTTCATAATGTTGTTGAATTTTGTGCAATTTCTAGGAATGACACGAGATTAGTGTCGGCATGAATCATTCTATGCACACATGATTTTTTTGTGGCATGCATAATATTAGGAACGCTAGATAAAATGGGTTATGGGTATTTTGATGATCATTTACTAATTTCCATGCTTGTGACATTATAATAAAAAATGGAACCTAACATGAATTGAAAAAAGTTATTAAAATGATGTGAAAATAGAATAATTGGATTTCTAAATGATAATCAGTATTTTGATAGTTTGTTTACCCGTGTAAAATAAAACCAAGGAGTGGGATGAATTAAGGAAGTGTAGGTGCCTATGTTCTGACCATGTGGTGTGTTAGGGGTAAAATTGTTATTGTGACCTATTGTTTTATCCTTTTTGTGTAAATGTTATATGGTTTTGTAATGAATCATATGACTGGTATTTGGAATTATAGAGATTATATCATCATGATGCATGTTGAGGGGATAATCGAGGAGCATGGTTGGAAATCAATCTCTATTTTTGGTACATGAGGCACTGATCATGCCAAATAATGATCAAGGGGTGATATTTTGAGATAACTCTTCCCACTTAAGGAATTTATGGAATTGATACCCAGGGCAGGTTGGGATAAATATGACTAATTTGACTAGAGAATTCCCAGTGTACAAACCTTTGAATTTTACAAGAGGGGGTGGACCAGCTGGAGTTAAATTTCGGGTGAGTCCATAGAGACAATACATGACCATTTTGGAGGTTTGGTTGTAAAGGACCTTACTGGGGTGATCTATCATCAGTGTGGTAGGCCATGAAAAAATTACTGAAACTATTCTCAACCACCAGAAGTGTGTCGATCTTGCAACATTATGTTACATATATTGAAATCATATAGGTCAAAGAAAAGACTGGTACAGAAGGATAATTTGGGAAATTTTGGAGTAAGGAATGAGAATTATCAACACAATATCAAGAATAATGTCTGATTTCTAATTGATAAAGGGATAGAGGTAGTGGATATGGTGTTTCTGAATTGGGTTTCCAGCAAAAGAAGAGTCGTGTTACCTGGGGTAGTCAGGAAACATCACAATGAAGAGGGTTAGCATAGTTACATGAAGTAAATCATACACATGTGGATTCACAGGCTATACCATTAACATTTAGAGGTAAAATTTTTGTAGCTTCAACTTTAGCTATTGCCTTTTATTGATAATGGAACCTCTCATTCCTTTATATCTGCAAAATTTGTTAAATTTTTGAGCCTAATGGGGGATTTTTTTTAGTGGAGTAATGACTATATATACAGCATTGAGAGTGCAGTTTACATAAATCTTTCAATTAAAGGGACATTCTATTAATATTGTAAAATATCGTTCTATATGGGATCCTTATATTCTTGATATGACAATCATCGAACATAATATAGGGATAGACTAGCTAGTAACATACTGAGCCTACGTTGTTTTTTAGCTATGAGAGTGACCATTGTGTCCTATTTGGAGGAATTTTATATTAATCATGGATAGTGGGATGTCGAAGTAGGCAGAGAAAGGACATTTACATAGCAACAGGGAGATCTCGCATCCCATGTTGGTAGTCTATTATTAAATGATGGGGGTGTTTGGAATGATTTCCAACCACCAGTAGTTGATCTATTTCAGGATGTATTTCATAATGTCTTCCCAGGGATACCATATGAGAGAGATTAGAAATTCATTGTTGATCTCATGCCTTGAGATGAACCCATGTCTATTCCACCATAAATAAGTGAACCGACTAATCCACAAAAGCTCATGTCTTAGTTGGAGGAATTAGAGGATATGATATTTATCTGTGCATGTTCATCACCTTGGGGATCACTTATTTTTTTTGCAAAGAAGGCTGAAGGGAGTTTATGGTTGCTTATATATTATCAGATATTGAGAAAAATGAAAAAGAATAATAAATATCCTCTTTACCATATTGTTGATTAATTTATCAAATTTAAGGTAGAGTGTGTGTTCACAAATATTTACTTGAGATCAGGGTATCATAATTTTATATTGTAGAAGATTGATATATTGAAGTATGATTTCATAAATATGTATAGACTTTATGGCTTTGTTGTAATGTATATTTTTCTCAAAAATACTTTAGGATTGTTTATGGATTCATTGAAAAAAATATTTCATCTGTATCTGGAATAACATGTGGTTGAATTTGTGGAGGTCATCTTGGTGTACACCAAGAATCATGAAAATCATTCCCAACTTCTTGACATCTTCATGAATACATGTCTGTGAATATTTTATAAATAATACAATCTAGTGTAAGTTTTGGATTGACCATTTACAATTATTTAGGAACGTCTTCATGGAGGATGGAGTGTCTGTGCAATGAGAGAAGGTTCATTCTTTAGTTTATCTGGATTAGCCCATAAACATTATCAATATCCATAGATTTTGTGGTATGTTTTATATTATTTGTGGTTCACCCAATACTATTCCCGTTTGACAACACTGCTATCAGGGTTGACCAAAAACGGAGTAAAATTTGTATTTATAGAGGATCTTATGATGGATTTTCAGGAGTTAAATAATATCTTAACATCAGAACATGTTTTTACCCAACCTGAGTATGATGACGAGTACGTAGTTTATTTTTATTCTTATGGGATCGAATATGGAGTTGTGCAAGTGCAGAATGATCGATTATTGGCATATCGTTCTGAGCAGTTAAGGAATCTTTAACAGAATTTCCTTGCACATGATCACAATGTGGTATACTTTTTTCATTCTCTTATGTGTTGGAAAAATTATCTTTTTTGAGATAAATATAATTTTTATTTTGAAAAAATTCCATGAATGATATATTTTCTGATTTTGATTTCAATATTTTGCAGTGGAGATGGGTTTATTATATGAAGTATTTCGATTATGAATTGTATTATATGCCCGTAAATAGGAAAAAGAGTGGCTGACAATATGGGAATGAAAAATCAAACAGAAAATTTTTAGTAGGCAAGGGAAGAGTGGAAGATGATGAAAATTCTGAATAGAATGCATGTGGTGGGTCAGGAGTGTTAGTAGAAGATGAATCTTGTTTTCATTGTAGTGGTGTCAATGATTTTGAGACAGATTAGGGATATACGGAATGAGTATCCAATTTGAATACCCTTGAAAGGGAGATTTTACAATGGGTATACATTATTGTAATGGTTGATAGATAAGTATTAGATCATTTATGTGATGAATCAGGTTATGGTACCAAAGAGCATGTGAGAGGAACTCATGCGGGAATTTCATGAATCGAAATGGGAGGTTCATCCTAGTGTAACTCAGATGCATCATGACCTATGATGAAATTTTTGTGGACATTCACGATAAATGAGATATTAGGGTTTGTGACAAGTTTCTTCACACATCAGCACGTGAAGGCAAAGCATCGACGACCAAGAGGTGTAGTCGACATTTGTATATTATTGGATTGAAGTGGGGAGACTCGACTGGGTATTTTTTGGTGTATATACCAAATATTATTTGGTAGAATTATGATATTTGCATCATTGTGGATAGAATGAAAAATGTGGGGAATTTACATCATATATGGGAAGCCGTTATTGAAGAAAAGTTGATAGAAATGTATGTTCTAAGAAATTATTCATCTTCATGAAGTTCCATGTAATAATTTTTTGGATCATGATTCACACATTAATTCACTATTCATTCAAGGATTTATAAAATAATAGGGAACACATGTATTATAGAGTATTTATTTCAACCCACATACATTTTGGTAGTCAAATAATACTATATAGGTGATTGAGGATATTGTATAAGCATGTGAGATTTACATAGGTTGATCTTGGAAAAAATACATTACCTAGGGAAGATTTTCTCAAACAATAGTTATCATCAAACTATACATATGGAAGCATATGATTATATTTATAGTGGGAATGTTTATTAACACTATACAAGAATGATGATGGTGATTCAGAGTTATAGGGACAGAGTATCTTGCAAGAGACATTGACGCACGTAAAACTGATTCAGAAATATACGGGTACAACATATAATAGAATAATGTCTTATGATGACGGATGGATATGACCCATATTTTTTAAATATTGTGTTTGTGTATTCCATTGGGTGTCTAGTAGGTTATGTCACCATAGGATATAGAGGTAGGGCAAGTTGGCACACATGTTTTTTGGACCCTTTGAGTTTGTGGCGAGAATTGGGCAGGTGGCACATCGACTGGCTCATCCATTGAGATACATGGCTATGAATGGTTTTTACATGAATAATTTTTTTTATAGAATTACCATTAATCTTTTCATGTGATTGATGTGGGTTAGGTTGACCTTGAGAGAGATGCATCCATTGATGACCATCCAATATATGTGTTGGATCACAATGAGAAAGTATTGTGGGGGAAGACCGTATTGATATTTTATGTGTTAAGGAAATAAAGAAGTGTATAATAGGATACAAGTTAATGAGAAGAAGACAAGAGGGCTCAATGACCAAATCATTTTGGTTCCTAAATATAGAAGGACTTGGAAGTATATCTCGAAAAAATAGTTTTTTTAAGGTGGGTAGATTTTATGATCCCAATATTTTTTAGAAAAATATTGAGAGAAATTTCTTTTAATTTTTTATATATAAGTACTTATGATTGGATTTATGAAGTGGGGTATGTTTAGCTTGTTTTTTTGAGAATGTATGATAAATGTTTTCTATTTATGTTAGGTGAACTGTTTTCACATATTATGTTGTTGTCTAGGAGAAAAAATACGATCTCGTGTCTTTTTATGAAGGGGATTCAACAAGGTTATATCAATGTTTTGGAGTCCATGTGGGTTAAACATGTGATGCCTCCATTGAAGTGTTATCTAAACCATGGTTAGTGAATGTTTTATCTAAATGTGCGACTTAACAGTGTGATGACCAACAATGAGATCCTAAAATTTTGGATCTCACCTGTTTTCATGTATTAATGACATATTTCTCTTTTTAATATAGAACTAAATCAAATGTTTACTATCCTATGTGTAAATGAAGGTTATCCCATCATCCTTGATGGATTCGAAGGCCCTAAGAACACCACTCACTGAAATAAAAATCCTTAATTGAAGATCCATTCATCTCTTGATAAGTTTATTTTATCCCAACTCATGTCCCATTCCTTCTTCTATCATTCCTTAATATCTTCATTGAAGATATCTTCTATTTCCTTCAATCTAAACCAATGTTGTGATATTAAGATCTATGATTATATATACAGATATAGATTTATGATATCTTGATTTCATTGATCATGATATTGGTTTAGTGATTTTGAACTGAAACTCATATCAACGTTGCTGCGTTGGTCAGATTTTTTGTATTTATTTAGAGAGAATTTCAATCCATGATTTAAGGTAGGTGGTATAAATATTATTCCCAAATTCAGGTATTTTATATTGATAGGAAAATTATATAAATTCTAACATCATTTGTTAATTTATTTTAATGAATTGTGTAAATTAGATTTACCAATTGATTAATTTAATAATTGTTGAAATATTTCCCAATTGGGGAATTAATCATGAGACTAAGTGCATTCCCAATTAGATATCAAATTTGGTAAAATTGATTATAAGTTTTATGTGTTGTAGTCTAGATAATTAAATAGAGGATTAGTTATAAGATATTAAAATGTATTTGTTGAGATAATTAATTAGGTATTGATTATGTTCATTTGGTAATATTACCTAGATAATTAATTTTGGGATTAATTAGGTAATTTTGATATTAGAATGAGTTATTTAATTCATAAAAATTAATTTTGTAATATGAATTGTGATATTGATTATTTAATTTATGAATTTATTTATTGTGTTAAGAACTTAGTTTATTTATGAGTTGAATAATCAAATGGATGTGTTTTTCTAATCCTTGATATAGTAATGAGATTGAGGTGTATAATTAATTGATAAAGTAATTATGAAATAAAGTATTGGAACATGAACATTCTAAATTGAAAATTAAAAATGGTAACATGTTTGTCATACATATGAGTAGGGAATGGTAACATGGTCATTCTAATGCGAAATATACATGGTAACATGGTCCTTATATTTATGAGTAAATAGAATGGGAACATGGTCATTCAATTGATGAGTAACTAGGGAATGACGTCCATCTTATATAATTGTGTGATATTGGAAACATTGGTAATGTAGCTTGTAAATGTGATATTAGAAATTGGAATAATGGAAAATCATGTTACGACCTCACATTGAGAATATTTGATCTCTGACCTGGGTTAAATTAGGAAATGAGATATCATAGTACATTTAAACACGTGGAGCCCCAACAAGAAGTCAATATTAAGATATGATTTTACCTAGGGAACACATCAAGATCTATTAAGAGTTGAATTTAGTTGTGAGGTACTAATATCCTTGGGAATCCTAGAGTTCTTTTAGTTAGATTTGAATAGATGATAATGTAATAATTAATTATTTATGAATTGTACATATTTATTATCAAAATTCATACAATATAGTTTTATAAGACTTGTTTTATACACCTTTCGTGGTGGAAGACTATGTTGTACTCACTCCCTATTCAGGATGTCTAATCGGTACCTGAATATATTATATTGTTAAAGGACATGATTATAGAAACGGTCCTGGTATGAATTTATTATTGGGAATAGTTCTTTGGTGAGGGTAATATTTTTGGTTGTTAACCCACTTGGGGAATTTTATTGTCTTTACATTAATTCACATTATAGACAATTGACAGTTATATTGATTTATCATGTTTTCCCATTTAGTTGAGCCATTTATTTTCTATTTGGATTACATGTGACATGAGTATTGTTCAAGGTATATATTATTCTGCATTATTTAATTACTTCATCTGGGTGTTTTGATCAGACAAAAGAGGGTATTTCCTTTCAAGGACTCATATACTAGAATATTTCTTCTTGTCAAGATGCATCTAGAGTTTTGGGTGGCATGCTTTAGGAGATTTAGTGAACCATATTGGGACACAGTTTCATTCACCAGGGTCAGGATGTTAAAATCACATATTTATAGGTATAGAAAGGCCTCTTTTGGTTTTCGAAATTATGAAAATCAAATAGTGTTCATTATGGTTATTCATAGATTAATTAACATGAGTATGGTGTGACTTCTCGATATTCTAAAATATTTTAAAAACTATTCACTATATAAAACAGTCTGAGGAGATTTAGATATTTTTTATATTAACATGGAAGTTAGCTGAAATATGTAAAATGTTGCTGTATTATTTGACACATGATCATGTAATAATGATTACAATAAAATCATCTGGGAAGGATGGGAGGTTGTTATTTAATTTTATTCCTTCTACCATAAAAAATATTATTTAGATATTGATAAAAAATAATTAATACATTAAATCATCTACTTACCACCAATTATAATATAAATTGATACAACATATTTCAAACCATCAAATGAAAAATAAAAAACATTAATCATGAGTTTCTGAGAATATGCATTGATAATCAGTGTAAATAAATATGTAAATTTGTAATATTCTACCATATAAATATTTTTTACCCAATCAGTAGACTATAATAATATTAGTTCAATCTATACATACCTTATTTAAATCATGGTTTCTTTAATATAGGGTTTGTTAAATTTCCATTTCCACTACCAAAAAAAATTCACTCAAAATTCCAATAAAATAATTTCAAAAATTAAAACCAAAAAAAATATTTTTTGATTTCAAATATCAACTGAACCTTGATCCATAAATTCCCATATCAATTAACATGTAACTAAACAGTTAAATATTAATAATTTAATCAAATTTTACAATGGATGTTTTTTAATAGTTTTTCATTCCAAAATATTTTCATTTCCATTATAATAGTTCATTGATAGAATGTAAAATAAATGAATAATATTCTATAGGATTGGATATCTAGGTGTGAACTCTTAGGACCATTCATCATGCACTAGAGTGATGAATGAATTAGTTATCAACCATCCTGTTGTATGGGTTTATCAGAGACTTATTAATATCCATAAATCATATCCCTAGGGATTTACCTAAATATATATTATCTTAATCCACAAATACAATTTAATTTTTAAATTAACATTCAATTTTATAGCATCCCACTAGGATATTTATACCACATTAAATATAATAATTAATAACTTTTCAACCATTAAATTATCTTCAAATAAAATTCTAACATGAAATTTTATCTAAACTCTCATATAATACCAATTGCGGAACCCTGGACCTACACTCCTAGTTTTTGTTACATAAACACATATATTAAATAAATGATTTGATAAAAACTATATAATATCATAGATAACTAAACCATAATTACTTTTCCAAATGAAAAAATTTCAATGAAAAAATTATGAAAAAAAATTATATTTAGAAATTTATATATTTAGTCAAATGTGTAAAGTAATATATCTCATATCATCTGAAAATGATGAAAAAATTCAACTATTACAATGTACATAATCCATAAAAACCCAAAAAAACTCCCAAACATCTCTAAAAATAAATCTTGTATGAAATATCATGTGTAATTAATTTTTTCACAACATATGGAAAATGAAACTTCAGTGGGGTGAACCAAAACACTCATTAAGTGATAACATGAAACTGAGGTAATATTGGATTATACAAGGACTAAATATTATATTACAAATAAGTATTCATAATAATTATAGGATAAAAAAATTAGAGAATAACATATCAATGGAAAAGAATAAAAAATAAATATTTATTTGGATTAAAATAACAGAATTTATGGTGATGGAATGTATAGTGTCAGATATCTTGATATTAACATTAATGAATCAACTAGGAAGTGATTATTTCCATCAGATTCGTATCATGGAAGAAAATTCATCACATTATTTATCCTGAAGACATGATAAATTGGGTTGGAATTCACAAAATACCCTAACATGTTTGTCTCATGAGAAGAACTGGCGATTCAAGGGAATATACAATATCAACCCCCAACCATCACATGGATGTTTTCAATGTACTCATCATATGAGATAATGATGAAATAAAACAGAAATCAAATTTCTCAATAATCATCTGCATTCCAATAAAAATTCTGGGAATGTAAATACTTTACCACATTTCAGCTATGTGGAAAACTTGATCATAACTCATATAGGGAAATAAGAGGATTAACAAAATACTTAATTACAATAATTTTCCCCATATCAATATTTCTGATAACAAGAGGATTAACCTTCCAAAGATTTCATTTTTATAGTTGAAAAATAAATTATCCCCATGTACAAATGAAACAATATAAGGATATTTTTATCAATAAAAAATATCATCCCTAAAATAATTGTTCATGTGGTATCAAAAAATAAGTGATCATGACTTGAATTGTTTTCTATCAATTGTCCAATCTCAAAAATGATAAATTTATAAATTATATTATAAATATATAAACATAAATCAAATCAGGATCAATACATTATAAAATGAAAATTAATGTGGAATTGAATACATAAAAGAGATTTTAGAATAAAATTTTTATATTGATGTGAAAGATAATGGTATTGGTCACATACCACAGTATTACATTAATTATTAAGAGAAAAATGTTTCAATTTCATTATATTTAAAATGATTATTCTATAATATTTTTTTTAAAATTCAAAACCACTATCCTAGAAAATAATGAGAGGAAGATAAAAAAAGTAACATGAAATCATAATTATTATTTAATATTATTAAAAGTAATTTTTATTTCTATAAAAATTTTAAAAATATTAAAAAACATTTACTTGTATTAAAATAAATTTTTTATTAGAAAAATTAATTAAAATAAATAAATGGAATATTTATTTTTAGAATAATTTTCTTTCATTAGGTTTCATTGATAATAATAATTTATTTTTTAGATGACATGAATATTCATTATATATTATTAAATGAATTAATGACAGTATAAATAAATGTAAATGGGTATATTATATATGATTGGCATGTTTAGTTAAAATAAATGTGTTGAGGATTTGAATATAATGGGATTCAATACAACTAGTTGACACAACTAATTATCTATAGGTCTCTCAAATATTTCATTTTCATTAGCTATTTTTTATCACCTTCCATGATGTTTCCAAAACCTGATCAACTGTATGAGAGTTTAACCGTTGAGATCTGTATCAACAGGATGGTGTAAACCCTTAGAGTAAGGAATAATTTGATTCTTTCTAATGTGACATTCTTCAAGAAAAATAATAGGAGATTATTGAATTATGTTTCCATGATTTAAAATTTATGTTCTTAATTTATTTTATTTTTTTTCCTTCAATGATAGATAATATATATTTAGGATTTTACCCTTTGTTATATTTTCTATATGATTGAAATAAATAACATAATAGTTTTATCAGATGAAATTTTTTATGTAATGAATCAATATGTTTAATTTTTAATTATGACAACATTTCAGAACATGTAAAATTGGATATTCAATGCCTAAAAATAAATATCAAAAATCATATTTCTAATTATTAATTATATAATATATCTATTTAATTATTTATTTTATCAATTTTTATAACTTTTTTTTATAAAATATGAAAAATATTAATAATAATTGATTCATAGGAAATTTAGTTTCCTTTTTAAATATAAGAAATACATATTTATTAGTAATTGTTTAAGAAAATAAATATTTTATTTACCTTAATTAGGAAATTCAATTAATACATGAATTTTAAAATATATAAATTTTATATAACTCATGGAAAATTTATTTGTGAATATTTATGAAATTTCTGAAACAATTATATAAATTAAATAAATATAAAATTTTTATAGATAATAGGTAATTATTTTTCAAATGTGTATTGATTATAAAATGTTTATAAATCCTAGGAAATTGTATTTAGGTAATATTAAAATTTATAAATTTTTTTATAAATTATTTAATTGTAATATATATATATATATATATATATATTTAAAACATTTATCTTCATCAAAATCTAAATAGTGTATATTAATATATAAAATACCATTTATTAGAAATTTAAAAAAAAATTGATATAAAAATAAAATGTTCATTAAAATACATATGGGCGTGTTTATAAAGGATTATAAATTATAAAAGACAAAATATATAGTTTTTTCTACTTTAGGATAATTTTTTTTTTGTGAAGAAATAGTTTGATGAAGATAAAATTAAGAGTGTAATTATATATGTAATTAAAAAAATAAACAGAATTTTGATTTATAAAAATAAATTATTTAATAATTATATTATAATTTTACTAGGAAGTTGAGATCTTTTCCAAAGGACAATACCCTTTTAATACCAAAGGAATGATGTTACAGAAGTATATATGAAGGCATTTTATAACTGTGTCATTAAAAAATAATCATAAATTATTTTGGGGGGCCGTTAGACAGACTCAGCTCATCACATCTGACCCAGTTATTTTCAAGGTCATTATAAAAGGATTTAACATCATAATATGAATATATAATATAATAGACCATTGATAAATGTTTTTCTATTAAATTTTCCCATTTCCCAATCATCTCCCTAGAGAGGTGGAAATTAAAAATTCTAAGAGATTAAACAATAAATATAGAGTCACATTCAAGCAATAAATTTTTCCAACCTGATTGTTTGGGCATGTCAACCAAAATTAACAAGATGATCATTTCCACTTCCAATGAATTGTAAATTCTATAATTTCCATAATGGAAGCCAAATTATGTCACACTGATGGACTCTAAATATAGCCCTAATGCCAGTTGGACTAAGATTATGTTTAGATTTATTATAATAGTTTCACTTGATCCAACAATGGAATGATGAGAAGTATATGAATCCATGATTTTCTTTTGAAGGAATTCTAATTTCTTTCAATATTTATCCATTTATAAAACATAAAAAATCATGGTCCAAATTGATGATGTGGTACACTGGATTTATTGTTCACGTCACATTGAAAAAATAATTTCCACAATAGAATATTTCATGTTCAGAAAATATTTATCCTAAATAAGCTACTCATTTATATACAAAATGAAATGAATAATTGAAACAATATCCACCATAAGGTGATTAAAAAGATTCAAAAAGATTCTAATATTTGAATTATATTTTTCATATATTTTTTAAATAAATCTAATACACTTTTATGGAATTTCTTTTATTAGGTAAATGATTTATGTATATTTTTTGTTATTAAAATGATTGTTTTAAATAAATTTTTAAAAAAATATAAAAAAAAATATTCATGTATGTTTAATGTATAGATATTATGATCTTCTGTTTCACATTAATAATATTGATAAATGTTATAAATTATAATATAGTTTGTTAAAAGATCTATTAAAAATATTCTATGACATATTAATAAACAATAAATGAAATGTTAATTTTATTGATATAATAATTATATATAAAAATGTTACTAAATCTCATAAATTTAGTCAAATTATAATATGTGACTAAATTAAATATTATGATTTTTTAAGAAATAATTAATTTGAATCTATTAAAATTAATATTTTTAATTTTGTTAATATATTATTTATGCTACATCAAAAACTTTATATTTTTTTAATTTTTTCAATGGTTAAAATAATAACCTAAAATTATATTTCGTAAATAATATGATATATATCATATTTATTTAAGAATAAATTTGTTTACATTAAAAATTATTGATTTTCAATAATGATAGATAATTTATAAAAGGGTTGAAAATTTGTTTTTATTTATGAATTGTTCATAAATAAATATCACATCATTAAATTTTTTATCTATTCAATTGGTTATTGTTTATTTTCTATATTCTTCACAGTTAAAAATTATTTATATTATGAGTGCGTCTGATTTATTTTAAAAATTAATATGATTCTTAGGGATATATCCATGCATTATCATCTAGGTATGGATCCATAAAATTTAAACTTACAGTACCTTGATATCAATTTTTAAATAGTAGATGTTACATTGAATTTATTTATTAGAAATAATTTTATATTATTAGTATTTATATGTATCATTATTTGAATAATCATACTAGTAAAGTCTCATTTGGGGGATGCTTAGGTTTGGACCATCTAATGCTTATTTGGATTATAACTTGTCTAGAAAACCGAATGGGGTTGGATATGTAACACCCCAAGTAAATAAAGAATATATCATCTTTATATTTATCCATATTTGTGAATCAAATATTAATATTACTTTAAAGGGGATGCTATGCTCGATGGCGTACCCAACACGCAACAACGAGTTTCTTGTGAATCATACGTTGCACTCTAATAATAAAATAATATTATTTTAAATGGTAGTTAACATGTAGCCGTTGTATTGGCGGGAATGGATATAAATAACTAAAATATGATTATATATGTTTTTAAATGTTTTTACATTTATCCAATAAAGGATAGAGGCTTAAAATACGGAAAGAATTCAATTTTAGGCATATATGCCCTAGTTTTCACTAAAGGTTCACTTATCGCCTTTTGATGATGAACCATCATTAAATATAGTTTCGTTCACTCATATACATTCTATTGGACCAAATAAAACTCTTCTTAATAATGGGGACATCAAAATTTACTTTGTGTAAATTTTTTGTATCTTTCCGATAAAGTTCTTTTTTTAATGAATAGTGTATAATGTTGTATTTTAATTCAAAAACACTTTTTAATCTAATTTATTTATATGATTAGATTATATTTTGAATTGGTTTTAAAGTGAAATTAGAAAATATTTTTACCATTAAATCCAATATTGGTCGTTGGAATCAATTTCACTTTGAAATCAGACTTAAACTAGTGTCAATCTTTTGATACTTATTGTTTCATAAAACACGCTATTTGTCATGACATCGGGAATTAATTATTAAATTAATTAATGTGACTTATATGTTTTGAATTTTGTAAAATGTACTTCATTTTTGAATTCGGAATATCATATATAGCTTATGGTGAATTTTTGGGATTTTTCTGAAAAACTTCAATTTTTGATGAATAGTGAAACCACTCAGTGGTACTTATAAAAGCTGATTTTTTGTTTAAATGAAATTTTACCACTTATGTGTTTTGAATTTCAAAAATCCGACATACATGGTTGTCATTAAGAAGTAAAATGTGGTTCAATGGGATAAAAATAATTTTTTGGTGAATAGTAACTTATTAAGTTCTTAATCGTGATTAGTGGTAATTAGGGTAGTTTAAGGTATAAATAATGCTTTAATAATATAAATTGACCTAGAAACATGTCCCAACCTTATTGGTTGTATCATTTCCGACCAAGACAAGCCATGGGTCAACTTTGGGACCCCATGGATCCACTTTGTTTGGGAAATGACATAAATAACATTTTATTTAATGTAAAAGTAAAATTGACACAAACATAATATGTTTTACGAAAACAATTTTTAAGTGGGGTTACATAAGTCCAAATTTCTATTATAAATAATCATTAGAAAGCTAAAAAGATTTAATACATCATAGTAATTTGTTTATAATTTTTAGACATTAAATAAATTAAATTATTTATGACATCATAATGATGCAGTGATGACATCATTATTTAACGATTAAAATAAAATGGAAAGATAATGTAAAATATATGAACTACACATCTCCAAAACTTATTGGATGGGTGGATTTAGAACCTTTATAACCTTATCCACGAATTATATCAATGTGGGATCTTTTAAAACAGAAACACATTTTCAAATAAAGTAATATTTCTTTACTTTCCAAAAGTGCCCCTCCTCTCCTCTTATAAAAGGACCCCACCTCTACCTCTTTTCACACACTCATCAAGCCTTTGGCTCGGCCAACCCCTGACCAATTACTCTCTCCACATCCCTCTCCTCATCCTAGAGGATTCCCTTTGGGCAGAATCCTTTCAAAGGAAGCCTTTAGGCTCAAATCAAAAGGAGTTACACATTTAAAGGTAATTCATTCTCTCATGTTCATTTGTTTTATTTTGCTTCTCCAACCCCATAATCTCTTTTTATTTATTTCTTTTGTAACAAAACCAGTATCTTCAATATACTATGATGTTGTTATAAGATTTATTCGAGCTACACTCTCACACAACTACATAAAATGGTTAAAGAACATACGGTTTCCGTGGATGGTGAAATTCTGCCTCCTGAAACGATGATTGTTCAATACTCATTTAACACCTTCAAAGGTGGCCATTATGATGTCAATATTTTTTTATATGATATATAATATGTTTATGTTTTCCTTATGCTTCTGTATTTTTCATTTTTGTCTTACCTTTAAGGCTTCCATTATGGGAATACGCGATATCTTCATTTAAGGAAGTGTGGACTACCGCCCCCTTAAAGTGATTTGATTCGTTAAATACCATATGTTGGATGTATAAAGGATGGAAATATGATATTATATATGATATTATAATGGAATTATAATATACCTTTATATCATTATTATTCCATTCTATAAAATATGAAATAGAAATGAAAGTAGCGTTCATGCGTACGTACGGCTTACCGTCTCCATGAACGGTGCATTTCATTTCTTACCTCTAAATGATTATGTAATGTTATAAATGAATTCATGTACTGGATATATATGACATATATTATATCTACATCATGAATAATATTCTGGATATAATAAGAATTTGGCCACACGAACAACATGTAATTGTAAGAAGTCCACTTTCGACTTAAGAACCAAATATCGGCAAAACAAATATTATTAACTTAAATGATTACATAATGTTTGTGACATGCTAATAAGTGATATGAAATTAATAATGAACATTAAAATGGTTCTTAAGGATGTATAAATTAACTCAAGTTTATTATTCAGGAGATTAAAGAACGATCGAGTCAAGTCGGACCCGAGGTAAGGGGTCCTACTCCTCTCTTCCTTTTTAAGTACACACTTTTATGTCATTAATTTTAAAGCTCATCTTTCTTGTTATTGGGATGATCTCTTATATTACACTTACTGTATTTTTTATGTTCATGTGATGAGAGACCCTATTCTCTCTCATCAATCCATTTTGGAAGTTTTGAGTGGCGCCGTTAGGCTGCCGAATTTTCGTAATGGATTTTTCATCTCACTTTTATTCTCGTGAGTTCTATGATACATTTGCCACAAATTCCATTGAGTGGTGTATGTACTGCCAATTATTCTACTCTTTGTGTAATATACTTTCATTTATGAGTATTTACATCAATTATCTATTGTCCTTCTTTCATGGGGTGTATGTTTTGAAAGATACCCAAGTCGGTAAGGGAACCTTTCACCCTCCTCTTTTTTTAAAAGACTTCTTTTGTTGGGTCTTTTAATTTACATATTGTTATTTTGGGATATGTTCTCACATATCCTTATTGATGTAAATTTTATGTCCAAGTGATGATATACATTTTTTATCTCTCATCAACTCATTTTGATGTGATGCCGTTAGGCTGTCAAGGGATCTTTTTAACCCAATTTCGATTTCTTTGGGTTCAACATGTAGTCATTGAATATGCCATCCATTGAATATGTGTGAATGACCTTTTATTATTTTACACATAATATCCACTTATATTGGGTGTATTTATATTTGTCACACATATTTTTGAGATTGATTTGTCCTTAATTTAAGGATACCTTCTTATAAGGGATTTCATCACATTTGACATTTCTATTGAGGGTTCATTGTTGTTATGCACCAATTCACTCTTATATGGTGTATATACTGTCTTTTGGAGTATTATATCATGAATCCATTTATTCTCATGATATTATAAAGTTCTGACTAAATGTTATTCCTCAATTGTTGTATTCAAGTGTCTCTAATTTTGGTAAACCCACTTTAACCAAAATATCGTTTTAAATGTTTTAATTATTTTTTCTTATTAATATCCATGTTTTCAAATTGGTTTTAAGGATTTTTTTATATGGATATTAATGGTTTAATGTTTTAAGCTTCAAGGTGGTATGGGACAATTTGATTCAAAAATCTCTTTATTAAATGTTTTAAATGGTTTTGGAAATGGTTTCTTTTTGAATGGATTCATTATTTCAATATCCTAAAATGTTATATTGTGATTGAAATGTGGAAATTTTATGTTTCCTTTATTCATGTTTTATGTGATACGATTATGTTATGGTTCTTGGGCATTGTTATGAAGAACGGGTGGTTCTGTGATAAACTAAGGGCGGGTGAGCCCGATATAACTCTCCAATGCATTGTGTAACGCAAAGGAGTGAAACATTAAGGTTTCTCCGAAGAGATTTAGGGAATATACTTTGATGGGTATTCCAAATGTAACCAAGAGGGTTACTCCCTACGTAAGAATGTTATGAATGCCTCAAGTTACCTTTATGTCTTATGTTTTCTATGATTTATTCATGATTTGATATGCCTATGTTTAATGGGTAATGTATGATTTCATTCTTATGTATATATGAACTCATGTTTCCTTTCCATATTTTTATAACCCTTACTGAGCTTTTTATGCTCATCCCAAGTTTTTGAAATGCTTTTCACAGGTCAAGGGAAGGGTACATGATGTGACGATAGTGTCAAGGATGTGTCAAGAAAGAATCTGTGTTTTATTTTAAATAGGTTTCCATTGATGGGAAGAATGAATACTGTCTTTTATGTAACCACTTTGTTTAAATGTGGAATGTAATGCAAGTTTCATGATCTAATTCTCTAAAACTCTAAACCTGAAAAGATCCTCAATGTGTAATCTTGTAATAACTCAAGATTAAGTAAGGTTTAAGGCTGGGGCCTTATAGTTGGTATCAGAGGTCGGTTTAGATAACTTTAGAGGTTAGGGTATTCTTTAAGCATAAGTGACATTACCATAATGGTTAGGATTTCAGACAGAGTCCTAGTTTTAGATAAAGTGAATGAGTAATAATATCTTAGTGTTTATCATCCTCATTAGTACATGATGGTTATGTTGATATACTCACACTGACCTTTTTGGTTTTAGTAAATGGCTGGATCTAGCAGGCACCAAAGTGACAATGGGTTTGAAGGAAACTATGGTGGTTCTCTGATTAAGAGACTGGATGTGATGGGGGATTCAATGAGGAATATGATGGTTGTTCTAAACCAACTATCAAGGATTCATTATCAACCACTTCAACCTTGGTGAGTTCTCTAATGCATCATGTACGAGATGTCCAACTCGATGTGGAAATTCAGGTAATAATTATTAAGGTAACCATTAGGGTTTATATGATCCTTACTTTTTAGGTAATTATGGGTTACTCTATGATATGATGGAAAATGAAAGGCATGAGATAAACTTGAGGTTAAAATATGAAGATTTTATCTCATTTTGGGGAATGTTTTAAGAATTATATAGTTTTGGAAAAAGGACAACACGCAGACCGTGTGACAACCCGTCGCGTCGGACAAAGCTACAGGAATTGAACCCACAACCAAAGTGCGACTGGTATTTATCGCCTACCACTGGACTACGTGAAGTCCCTGGTTAGTTTGACTGATTCTTTTTAGTTATATGATTTTATGAATTAAGAGTAAGTTGATTTTGGAGGATATGTGATTAGGATAATTACTTTTCAATGTGAGACTTTAGGAGCAACTGATGTTGTTTGGAGATAAATGTTACGATTTAACCTGGAAGACTATGTGACTAAATCCTTCAAATATTTGGGTTTCAATCTTATTTTGGTTTACTTTGAAGAATTTTATGGACAAATTGTTTATCTAATGGTCCTCGTTGAACTTTGGGTTTTGTTGGACAAATTTTGGAGATTAAGAATAGATTTTCTTTTTTATAAATGGTTATCCTTTTCTGGATTTATAGATCTTGTACTAACCTTTTTGGTTTTGGTTTAGTTAAATCCTAAATACATGGGATGTATATAGTTCTTTTTTGGGGATTAGTTGATTCTCTAGAAGTTTATTATAGTACTCTTAACGCGAACAAGTCTCCCTAAATACTCGTCTTTTGGAAAAAATATGAGTTTGACTAAGGAATCTAGTAAAAGTTGAAAGTCAACATGATAAGTGATTATGCTTCATTATGAATAAATTCCTCAATAAAAAGTAACTTAAAACAAAAATGTTGTCTATTAACTTTTCCTACTGGGGAACCCAACACCGTTTAACCCATCACAAGTTTGTGATTTTCTTATTGTTAACTTTCTCCTAAACATGTTTTCTATCACTCTCTATCAGAACATGACCCTTTGTTTTTTCCTCCATGTCCATATTTTCATACTTGGAATCCTAGTATGGGTTAACTCAGGTGACCTTTGTACTTATCTCTCTTTATTTTAAAGTGTTTGTTTTACCGACTTTTGTTCTGATGTGGGACTTTCAAGGATGTTTCCAAGACCAGTTTTAAAATTGCGAGGACGCAATTCTCAAAAGGGGGGAAGGATGTAACACCCCAATTAAATAAAGAATATGTCATCTTTATATTTATCCATATTTGTGAATCAAATATTAATATTACTTTAAACGGGGTGCTATGCTCGATGGCGTACCCAACACGCAACAACGAGTTTCTTGGGAATCATACGTTGCACTCTAATAATAAAATAATATTATTTTAGATGGTAGTTAACATGTAGCCGTTGTATTGGTGGGAATGGATATAAATAACTAAAATATGATTATATATGTTTTTAAATGTTTTTCCATTTATCCAATAAAGGATAGAGGCTTAAAATACAGAAAGAATTCAATTTTAGGCATATATGCCCTAGTTTTCACTAAAGGTTCACTTATCACCTTTTGATGGAGAACCGTTATTAAATATAGTTTTTTCACTCTTATACATTCTATTGGACCAAATAAAACTCTTCTTAAGAATCGGGACATCAAAATTTACTTTGTGTAAATTTTTTTTGTATCTTTCCGATAAAGTTCTTTTTTTAATGAATAGTGTAAAATGTTGTATTTTAATTCAAAAACACTTTTTAATCTAAATTATTTATATGATTAGATTATATTTTGAATTGGTTTTAAAGTGAAATTAGAAAATATTTTTACCATTAAATCCAATAGTGGTCGTTGGAATCAATTTCACTTTGAAATCCGACTTAAACTAGTGTCAATCTTTTGATACTTATTGTTTAATAAAACACGCTATTTGTCATGACAGCGGGAATTAATTATTAAATTAATTAATGTGACTTATATGTTTTGAATTTTTTAAAAAGGACTTCATTTTTGAATTTGGAATATCATATATAGCTTAGGGTGAATTTTTGGGATTTTTCTGAAAAACATCAATTTTTGATGAATAATGAAACCACTAAGTGGTACTTATAAAAGATGATTTTTTGTTTAAATGAAATTTTACCACTTATGTGTTTTGAATTTCAAAAATCCAACATACATGGTTGTCATTAAGAAGTAAAATGTGGTTCAATGGGATAAAAATAATTTTTTGGTGAATAGTAACTTATTAAGTTCTTAATCGCGATTAGTGGTAATTAGGGTAGTTTAAGGTATAAATAATTCGTTAATAATATAAAATGACCTAGACACATGTCCCAACCTTATTGGTTGTATCATGTCCGACCAAGACAAGCCATGGGTCAACTTTGGGACCCCATGGATCCACTTTGTTTGGGAAATGACATAAATAACATTTTATTTAATGTAAAAGTAAAATTGACACAAACATAATATGTTTTACGAAAACAATTTGTAAGTGGGGTTACATAAGTACAAATTTCTATTATAAATAATCATTAGAAATCTAAAAAGATTTACTACATCATAGTAATTTTTTTATAATTTTTAGACATTAAATAAATTAAATTATTTATGACATCATAATGATGCAGTGATGACATCATTATTTAACGATTAAAATAAAATGGAAAGATAATGTAAAATCTATGAACTACACATGTCCAAAACATATTGGATGGGTGGATTTCGAACCTTTATAACATTATCCACGAATTATATCAATGTGGGACCTTTTAAAACCGAAACACATTTTCAAATAAAGTAATATTTCTTTACTTTCCAAAAGTGCCCCTCCTCTCCTCTTATAAAAGGCCCCCACCTCTACCTCTTTTCACACACACCTCAAGCCTTTGGCTCGGCCAAACCCTGCCCAATTACTCTATCTACATCCCTCTCCTCATCCTAGAGGATTCCCTTTGGGCATAATCCTTTCAAAGGAAGCCTTTAGGCTCAAATCAAAAGGAGTTACACTTTTAAAGGTAATTCATTCTCTCATGTTCATTTGTTTCATTTTGCTTCTCCAACCCCCTAAACTCTTTTTATTTATTTCTATTGTAACAACACAAGTATATTCAATATACTAGAATGTTGTTATAAGATTTATTCGAGCTACACTCTCACACAACTACATCAAATGGTTAATGAACATACGGTTTCCGTGGATGGTGAAATTCTGCCTCCCGAAATGATGATTGTTCAATACTCATTTAACACCTTCAAAGGTGGCCATTATGATGTCAATATTTTTATATATGATATATAATATGTTTATGTTTTCATTATGCTTCTGTATTTTTCATTTTTGTCTTACCTTTATGGCTTCCATTATGGGAATACGCGATATCTTCATTTAAGGAAGTGCGGACTACCGCCCCCTCAAAGTGATATCATTCGTTAAATACCATATGTGGGATGTATAAAGGATAGAAATATGATATTATATATGATATTATACTGGAATTATAATAAACCTTTATATCATTATTATTACATTCTATAAAATATGAAATAGAAATGAAAGTAGCGTTCATGCGTACGTACGGCTTACTGTCTCCATGAACGGTGCATTTCATTTCTTACCTCTAAATGATTATGTAATGTTATAGATGCATTCATGTACTGGATATATATGACATATATTATATCTACATCATGAATAAAAATCTGGATATAATAAGCATTTTTCCACACGAACAACATGTAATTGTAAGAAGTCCACTTTTGACTTAAGAACCAAATATCGGCAAAACAAATATTATTAACTTAAATGATTACATAATGTTTGTGACATGCTAATAAGTGATATAAAAGGAATAATGAACTTTAAAATGGTTATTAAGGAATTATAAATTAACTCAAGTTTATTATTCAGGAGATTAAAGAACGATCGAGTCAAGTCGTACCCGAGGTAAGGGATCCTACTCCTCTCTTCCTTTTTAAGTACACACTTTTATGTCATTACTTTTAAAGCTCATATTTCTTGTTATTGGGATGATCTTTTATATTACACTTAATTTAATTTTTATGTTCATGTTATGAGAGACCCTATTCTCTCTCATCAATCCATTTTAGATGTTTTGAGTGGCGCCGTTAGGCTGCCGAATTTTCGTAAGGGATTTTTCATCTCACTTTTATCCTCGTGAGTTCTATGCTACAGTTGCCACAAATTCCATTGAGTGGTGTATGTACTTCCCATTATTCTACTCTTTGTGTAATATACTTTCATTTATGATTATTTACATAAATTATCTATTGTCCTTATTTCATGGGGTGTATGTTTTGAAAGATACCCAAGTCGGTATGGGAACCTTTCACCCTCCTCTTTTTTTAAAAGACTTATTTTGTTGGGTCTTTTAATTTACATATTGTTATTTTGGGATATGTTCTCATATATACTTATTGATGTAAATTTTATGTCCAAGTGATGAGAAACATTTTTTATCTCTCATCAACTCATTTTTATGTGATGTCGTTAGGCTGTCAAGGGAACTTTTTAACCCAATTTCGATTTCTTTGGGTTCAAAATGTAGTCATTGAATATGTCATCCATTGAATATGTGTGAATGACCTTTTATTGTTTTACACTTAATATCCACTTATATTTGGTTTATTTATATTTGTCACACATATTTTTGAGATTGATTTGTCCTTAATTTAAGGATACCTTCTTATAAGGGATTTCATCAGATTTGGCATTTCTATTGAGGGTTCATTGTTGTTATGCACCAATTAACTCTTATATGGTGTATATACTGTCCTTTGGAGTATTATATCATGAATCCATTTATTCTCATGATATTATAAAGTTCTGACTAAATATTATTCCTCAATTGTTGTATTCAAGTGTCTCTAATTTTGGTAAAACCACTTTAACCAAAATATCGTTTTAAATGTTTTAATTGTTTGTTCTTATTAATATCCATGTTTTCAAAATGGTTTTAAGGATTTTTTATATATGGATATTAATGGTTTAATGTTTTAAGCTTCAAGGTGGTATGAGACACTTTGATTAAAAAATCTCTTTATTAAATGTTTTAAATGGTTTTGGAAATGGTTTCTTTTTGAATGGATTCATTATTTCAATATCCTAAAATGTTATATTGTGATTGAAATGTGGAAATGTTATGTTTCCTTTATTCATGTTTTATGTGATACGATTATGTTATGGTTCTTGGGCATTGTTATGAAGAACGGGTGGTTCCGTGATAAACTAAGGGCGGGTGAGCCCGATATAGCTCTCCAATGCATTGGGTAACGCGAAGGAGTGAAACGTTAAGGTTTCTCCGAAGAGATTTAGGGAATATACTGTGATGGGTATTCCAAACGTAACCAAGAGGGTTACTCCCTACGTAAGAATGTTATGAATGCCTCAAGTTACCTTTATGTCTTATATTTTCTATGATTTATTCATGATTTGATATGCCTATGTTTAATGGGTAAAGTATGATTTCATTTTTATGTATATATGAACTCATGTTTCCTTTCCATATTTTTATAACCCTTACTGAGATTTTTATGCTCATCCCAAGTTTTTGAAATGCTTTTCACAGGTCAAGGGAAGGGTACATGATGTGACGATAGTGTCAAGGATGTTTCAAGAAAGAATCCCTGTTTTATTTTAAATAGGTTTCCATTGATGGGAAGAATGAATACTGTCTTTTATGTATCCACTTTGTTTAAATGTGGAATGTAATGCAAGTTTCATGATCTAATTCTCTAAAACTCTAAACCTGAAAAGATCCTCAATGTGTAATCTTGTAATAAATCAAGATTAAGTAAGGTTTAAGGCTGGGGCCTTATAGGATATATATCAATCCAAGATTTCTATTATTGAGATTATCAATATAATGTTTATTTAATCTTTAATATAAATTTTTCATATACCTTATTCTTATATTTAATGTAGATATGTGATAATATTTTTATTATAAATTTTTTTGGGGGATTAATACAAATATATAGGTTGTGTAAAAGTTACACAATAATATCGACTGGATGCATTAATTTTATGGTCAAAATATGGATTTTAAAATCTAAATCAGAAAGAAAATTATTATAGAAATCAATAAATCATAAAAAGATATCCATATAATAATATCTAATAATTATAAATTTTATACCAACATGATTTAAACTAAATTGAGGAGTCCTTAAATGAAATACCCACAAATACAATGATTCAATTTCCATAAAAAAAACATTTCAGGTCCTTGATTTTCTATTTATTCAGTTTTTCTCCAAAAAAAGGTAAACCTAGATTGTCTTGTGAATAGAATGAATGACATAAGTGTATCATAAATATTCAATGGATAGTTTAATAATAATAAATCCTTTCCATGTTTCATCTAATGTTAGTTGTTTTTATGATTTATTTGGGGTTCACCTTGTGGGTAATCTCCATGGGATGTGATTGAAGGGGAATATATGGAAGTACATCTATGTGATGGATTTAGATAAATAGATATCCACAAAATGAAAAAATAAGTACAACTATCTTGATTTTGATGAATCCATGAATAAAAAAATTAAGTAATCTATTTCATTCCAAATATGGTTCATTGCATTGTGAAATATGGATCATAAATACCTAACTGGATAACATGTATGGCGGTTTCAAACTTAATGGGAGAACTATCATTGAAATTAAAAATTGAAATGATACAAAGACATAATATTCATATATAAAAATTAATTCTGAAGACAAAATCATCATAATCATCATAATGACACATTTAAATTAATCCTTGAATTGAGAATTTTTTTGAAAAAATCTTATATGGGTGGAAAATAGAAGTTCTTAATCAAGAGTAATATTAATTGTTTTAGAATATTTCCATTCTATGTATCTCGGTGTTGACATTTTTCACCATATAAATCTATATATTAATGTTAACATGTAATGAATCATTTAAGGATTCTGAAGGACAAGATTTTAATTTAACAAATGTATTCCAATATAATATAATTAATTTTTTTGGGTAAATTATCATGATTTAATATTCAATGAGAGAAAAATTAGATCATGTAAGGCTTATTATGATTATGTATTTTACTCTATTGTAATTTACATAAATTTTAATCCAATGTGAATGAATAAAATATAATCTTAACAAATATTAAAAAAAAATTCTAAATATAGTAAATAAAAACATGATGATTATGTTCTTGTATTATATTGATTGTACAAGGAGGTAATGTTCGTAACTCAAGGGTAATGTTGGAATGTCCTTGAATATTTATTCAATATTCCAGTTAAGTTTATTTTTAATCATGACGGTCATATCAAGAATGTGGAAATATTCATTTTAATGATATTATCAATAATACCTTATGGTATTTATGTATTTCATGGAATAACATTTTATGGTATTAATTTATCGAAACTGATTATTAATGTTTTATGTTAATGTGTTATCGAGTAAATAATTATAAATTTTTTAAATATATATGGAATCAACCTAATAGGATGAATTAAAATTCCTTATTTTTATCATGAACATGATTATATTATCATTTTCATCCTCGTATATTTAACTATAAATTATTTTTTCATGTTTAGATGAATCTATGTAAAGTATGTGTATGTTCGTCACACTTCCATTACATGATAAGTGATGTTATAATTTTTTTCATAAACATGATATGATTAATTTTTTTACTATCTTTATATATCAATGTATTCTTGAACATGTATTTATAATTATATATATATATATATATATATATATATATATATTAATAATTAGTATAAGATAGTGTTTTATTATTCTATTTGTTATAGTATGATGTAATTTTATACACAACAAATAGTGTTGTAATTTAATTAATAAATTCAATTTATGAATACATAAAAAAAACCTAGACTTATATATGAGATATTTAAGAAATACTTTATTTTACTAATAATCATAATAAAAGTAAGAATGTTCTATTTTATAAAACATAGTGTATATTAAAATGATACTTTGAAAGATAACCCAGATGTAATATAATGTCTAAGATCTAAGCGGGAGTATGATTGAACTTACAGAATATCAATTTTACCAAATGAAATAATTTTTTAGTTTATGTTTATGTTATTATTATATTAATATCCAAAACACATATGATATGTGAGAGTAATTAAAAATACATATATTGAAATTCAATTCCTAGGAAAATGTGAATTCTCTATTAAATAATGGATTACAAATTTCTATGGTTAAAAGTGATTCTAAATATAATTTCCTTAAATATTTATGATATTTGATGTTAGATAAATAAATATATATAATGATAAATTTAATTATAATTGGTTTCCTAAATATTATTTCTTGGGATATGGTTTTAGATTTAATGTAAATATATTCATTTCGTATCTATAATAAAGTGAATATACTTATTATATCATCTCATTTCCCAAGCGACATTTCCTTGATATCAATGAAGGATTATCATATAATGTTACTGAGGAATTTAAAATGGTACATATGTTTTCCACAATTAATCTAATGTCTAATTATACAAAAACAGTTTAGGATATGTTCGATAAAACTATAAATGGTTACATTGAACTCATGGAGAATTTTTATGGCATAATATCACAATTTAGTGTGATGTTAAGCCAAAAAAGGGTTCTATGTAAATAAAATAAAATAAAAACAAAAAATATTTTGGTATGATATTATAGAGTTTCAATACTTCTTTAAAGAGTTAATCATAATGAATACGATTCCAATGCGACAATGTTATTGAAACTAGATTTCAATGAAAATCATACCAACTAAGAGGATAGTGATAGTTTTTTACTAGACAGTCAAATATAAATGTGATATTGAATTCATATATGTGTATTTCTCAAAAAACAATTTATGTAGGAAAAAAAATGAGAATCATTTAGAATCCCTAGTTATTAAGCACTAAGGACATTGGTTTTAATGGATATAAAAATATCATGTATTTATCATAATAGAAATATCAATTAATAGTTATATTATGTATTCCACAATTTACAAATCAAGAAAGCCTTTATTCATTAATAATGTAATTATAAAAGTGATCATAATAACATAGATAATATGGGGGTGGTTGGTCATTTTGTTTATCAATTCATTTTTTGGAGTGCAACCAATATGGGTTTTGTGAACTTGTATAATAAGAAAATACATATTGAACATTAAAAAATTAGTCTCCTGAAATTCATTTCTATGAATAGATGGTAAAATACGTGTTTTAAAAAACATATATGATGGTAATATTATATACACATCTATTATATGACTAAAATGTTATTTATTCATTAACATGATGTGCCTATTTCATAATATCTTGAAAATATGATATGAGTATACATATTTGAAATGTTTCATATCAAATGGCCAATCTATGACATTGAAAAAGGGATTAGGAAGATATGGATATTATTTGTATGATATATTTAGTGGTGTAAGGTATCATATATAGATATGATTATTTTTTATGGATATTACACCATACTTCTTAGTATCTTGACTAACATTGATGCTTTGATAGAGGCCTCTATTTTCATACAACTATGTATCATTGATTTCATATTTTTGTCATTTCTACTAAGACCTAGTCACACATTGAGGCCTTTATATAATGAATACTGTTTCAAAAAAATTTTTGTTTGGAAATAAATATACAATGAAGAAAACTTATCAATAATTGAGGTCAAAATGGACTAACAAATTTTTTTAATGATTATTAAAGAGTACATATGGATGTTAGTGTAAGTGGGAAATTGTTGATTATGTACATAAATATTTGAAAATAATATTTCATTTATATTCATTTATAATACATGCATTCTAATTGATAAAAATCCATTATGGAATGAATAAATTGATTAATAATTGAATATGATTCAATGAATTAATGAAAATGGGAATAAATATATATTGATAAATCAAATATGGATGGGATGTTTCATTAATTTAAATTCATTACAGATAGTTACATATGGGGGTATAATCCCTCTAATTAAATTGTGTAATATTCCTCTAATAGTTATTGGAATTCAAAATATAGTTTAATACCTCCATGATAGGATGAATATCTTTTATTCCTCATTGATACTCTTATAGAAAACTCATTGCATATTATTTCATTGGGTATCCAGGTACACATATTCTTGTTATTCATTTATTAAACATTGTTGTTTTCAAACATAGGTCGTATATATTGGTTGTATTCTTCAACTACCATATACATATTTTTGAAAAAGAAAAACCTATATTATAAATATTAAAATAAAATAATATATTATGGATGTAGAATTAGATAATTTAATAAATAGGTTCATGATAAAATAATATAACACATGTAAAAAATATTGGAGTTATTAATATCCTTAATGGGAAATATAATCCTTAGAGTAAGAAATATTTGAAAACACCATTTGATGTTATAGTAATGGGAATTCATATATAAATTATACTATCATATTATATAATTAATTGTTATAATTTATCCAACTTTTTTGACTGTGATGATGATGAAAACTAAATGAATGATAAATGAGTCACTGGAAAGATTTACAAAGGAGTAATAATTTATTGGTGATAATTTTGATGATAAAAATCTAATTTTATTTTGAGATTATGAGGATTCACAATATATATATGATATATATATATATATGGGTAATAAATACACCATTTAATTGAAAAAAAGGCGTATAACATGAAATTTTCCCATGTAATTAGGGTTTGAGACAATTAGATCCTAAATATGGAGTAACATTTTAGCAAAAACCCTTTGAAAAATTGAACATAAAACTGATATTAAAATATACTGAAATATAATTGATGACATGATATAGAAAATTGAAGGTATGTTCAACGTATAAATTAAATTAATTTTAAAATATAAAACATTCTTCAAATGAAGTAATTTTAGATTAAAAACTTTGAGTTTATTCTAGAGATATTATTATCATGTGAATAAATAATTGACAAAAAAATATATTATTATTAAATTCATTATTAGGATAAATATTTTTTTATATTTTATTTAATTTTTAGTATTTATTATCATATTATGTTAATTTATTTTATAGTTTTTCATTGGATTATAGAATCATTTAATCTGTGTTGGATCATTCTGGTAAATTTACTAACAAAATTTGAAATGCTAAATACATAATATATAAATTTTATAAAAAAAAAATCTATGATTTTTTTCACAATTTAATATTATTATTTTTTCTCCTCACATGGTCTTTAATGATAGTGTTGTATATAATTGACTATGTACATGTGTAAAAAACCAAAACATGAATATATTATATCTCGATGAGTGAGTATGGAAAAGAAATTTTACAATATAAAAATGAAAATGTAATAATGACATAATTTATATGATTTTAATTTATTGAATTTTATTTTATCTGAATTTTATGAAGAAATAAATTCAACAAGAAAAACAAAAACATTACTTCATGGTTTAGGTAGTCATCATGAAACATGGTTAACATTATATATTTTATTAATGAATGGAAATGTAGAAATAATGTTTATTCCATATATATAATAACTCTTCAGTATAATAACTATAATTTTATTATCATATTATTATCAAAATAATATTTTTGGAAGAGGAAATTTATGATTTATAATTAAACGATTAAGTAATACTCACATTGGGACATTGAAATTTCACATGAATGTACGCATGGAAGTTAAAGGTTTAATATATCTAATAAAACTATAGTATTAGATATATGAGAGTGAATTCTATGAAGATATTGATGATATACAATAAAGTAGTAATATTTAGTAATATTTGGGAACATTCATTAATTTTCAATGACATCATTACACACTTCAACTATTAAAGGATTAAATGCTATAAATAATTGAATTTCGGGTTATATTTGGTGAATAAATCCTCGAAGAAATATTTCTATACATTTTTTATCCACAGTGGATGTCATTTGTCCATAGGTTTTTACCAATATAGTTTTTTTTGATATTGGTCAGTAGGTTTTAAATAGTATACATTTTAATAAATATATAAAATAACTTGTATTTAGAATTTTTTAATTCTATGAACTTAATTCTAATATCTAGATAATCTAATTCAGTTTCTAATAATAGGATATTAAAATATTAAATATATATATATATGTAGTGGTTTTATTGAAAAATGGAGTTTTAATAATTCTGTGTTCTTAATAATATTTTTCTTTGAATACCATGTAATTTCATTTTTATATGATTATTTATGTTTCTAAAAATTATATTAATGATATAATTCCTAATATATTAATTTAATTTTTATCATATAATTTTAAATTTTTTAAAGAAACATCTCATAAAAAAATTATAGTATACCCTTATCATGGTTAGTAACATGAAACCTATTTATAATAAATTTAGGATGAAAATTAAAATTAACCATCTTAAAAAAAATTCATCCCGATTGAAAATATAAAAGCCATTTTGATAAATTTATTATCTATGATTAATTAAAAAAAAAATTAAATATAAACTAATGAAAACAATTTAAAAAATATTACTTCTGTTTCCAAAATTTTATACATGTGTTTTTGAAAAACAACATAGTAATATTTAGTGTTTTATTTTTCATATAAATATAGATTTTTCTTGAAAAATGATTAAAAAAATATTATATTCATTTTAAGGATGTCATTATTTCATAAAAGTGAGTGTTTTTAGACAAATATTTTGTTTTTTACTATTCACATTAGAAACAAGAAATTCTAAAAAATTAAAAAAAATACATATTGGAAAAATTATTTTTATAATAAATCCAAAAAATTGTATATTTTTAATGTTCAAAATTTAAAATTTAAAATTTCATTTTTTTATAAAATAAAAAAATATAATGAATAACGGCTTGATATTAAAATTGAATTTTTATAATTTATACATTCTCATCCATACATCCTATAATTTACTGATTAAATTATAGTTGATCAATAATTTATTTGGAAGTTAACTTAAACTCTTTAATAACATGTTTATGAAAATATAAATTCATATCATATAGAAGAGACATATTTAAAAAAAATGGATAATGAATATGTATTACTTTTTGATCTATATCATTTGAATTTAATAGGTATTAAATGGTACACTTATATTCCATTTTATTAATATTTTATATATTAGACATTATTATTCATTACCAATAATATAGTGGATATAGATAATGATATAGAATACATTTACATCTTTTAAAAAATCCATATTTAAAAATATTATGGTGTTAAAATAGCTGTGGGTGACACAATAATCCCTAATTTTCATAAAGAGGTTCATTCCCAATTGAGGTATGTAAATTGATATTGTATGGAAAACTCTACAAAGTCCATATAATCATCCCATGCTACATCATAATTTAGTATGCATGCTTGTACCATATCCTATAATATCATGATTTTACACTCTTATTACCCATTGTTCTATGGACGAAATATTTTAAGTTGCTTTACCTATGTCCTAAAATCCTTTTATATTTCCCTCTATGTCTATGATTTAAAACGTCATTCATTATCTAATTAAAAACATTAAGGCACTCCATGAACTCAGACAATCATTTGGATGAAAATAAATATCGAAACATTTATTGATAGAGTCTCTCAACATGGTATGATGTTTATTTCCCTTTATAGAAAATAAACTATTAATTTTTTTTTGAAATTAATTCTTAGGGTTCTTATAAAACTTATCGTGAAGTCTATAATCACCTCATCCCCCTTCCAAACAGGTGTGGAAAGGGTCTATAGTAATCCACCTAGTTGATAGTTCTCTTCATTGATCCTCTGATATGTTAGGAAATGAGAGGGGAATCCCATGATTTTTCTCCTTATTCTCATCCAAAAGAGGTGTAACATGATATCTAGATATATACTCAATAAAAATGTGTTGAAACCCAACTAAAATTCATTAGATTCCCTCACCAACTATTCCCTCATTGCTGCATGAACCACAACTATACCATGAGAAAATATCATTTCATCACTATCCATCTTCCATCACATTAATAAAAATTCAATAGGTGAAAATTGGATGTTGTTTTCTTATGCCACCGATGCAAATGTAAGAACTAAGGGACAAAAATTAATCACCCTCTAACCCACAGACGCATCCACCAACCACTCATCAAACAAGAACATCATTTTTCATTCCACCTCTAAAGGTCACTCTATATGCTTTATTGTTTTCTTATTAAAAAAGTCTACACCAACATTAAAAATAAAAATAGAATTTTTCATAAAAAATGAAATATCATTAGATAATCCACCCAATAACACTACAAATTATTCATGTCACCATGAGTGAAGAAGTAAAAAAATATCATAGTTTTTATCATAAATAATAAATCTATTAATAAAAAATAATTTCTCCATCAATTTAAATCATTGAGAATATTTTCAAAATCATGGTCATGTATAGGGTCGTTATATCCAAGTGATTGTAGATAGTGAGACCCATATGTGACTATAAGATACCTTTGTATCATTACAATTCATAAACTAATACCTAAGGCATCCTATTAATGTGAATATCAAATACCTAGTTCTGGAAATGTCGAAATCTGAGATTTCATTAGTTTTCCCTTTAACTTAAAGAAGGCATATTAACATATCATATGTCACAACCTATGCTCAGGGCCCGTGTTGTGACTACCCTAAGCCCGCCTTCCATAGGCCATGGGATGGCGACTAGCACCAAAGGGGTAAATCCCGTTAACTGGGAAGACATTGACTTTATAAAAGTAAACAAAACACCACGGAGTACAAGCGGAAGTAATCCCCTAAGTACAAAAGAAAGTTCTGAAAAGTAAACGGGCCAGAATAAAAACACAACTGAAAATTACATCTACAACTGAATGGAAGTACAAAAGATAAGACAAGCAGCTGTAAGAATAGAAGCAGCTCCTGGGTCATCCACCTCGGATCCTACCTGACGGGTATGTATAGATAGCGCAGCTCCTGGATCGTCCACCTTAGATCTTACCTGAAGGGTAGGTACAGATAGCGCAGCTCCTAGATCGTCCACCACGGATCCTACCTGAAGGGTAGGTATAGATAGCCTCCACAACACTCTCACCCGTCAACCTCCTTCGAGTATCATCTCATCATGAAGTCCTCCTCCAGACACTGACTCGCCAGGAGGTCCATCTCTGGGTACCGTCCTGTCCTCGAACACTTGGCCTATGTCAGCGTTGTCTATCGTCTGTATCCAACACAACGAGGTGCGGGCATAGCCCGTGCAAGGGTGAGTATAACGATACTCAGTAGGGACCTAGAGACCATCAAGTTCTCACTAAATCCAACAAGGATAACCACAAATAAGGATCTCCTCACATAACTCTTACATAGGAATATGCCCATACTTATACCTAAGTTTTCAAATACCCATATCAATCATGAGGAAACACAAAGGTAATGAAATCAACGGATAACAACTACTTAGGTATATGCCCATACATATACCTAATTTATCAAGTGACTCATCTCAATCATGAGGTAAACACAAAGGTAATAGACTCATCTCAAACCAGGATTTTAATTATCAAAACTGTAACAGCTGAAGAGCTCCATCTCTGACGAGTTCAATGATCCTGTCACGACTATGAGGTATTGCTCACTAACCTAATACTGCTGAGGTACTCCTCCTATCGAGTACCGCAGGCTAGCCACCTAAACATAGTAGTGCTTCCCACTGGGGTCTGCCACCCAAACACAGTAATACACCCCCCCTAATAGTCTGCAGAGGTACTCCTGTTGAGTACCGCAGGTCTGCACCCAAACACAGTAGTGCTCTATCCTCCATGGGTCTTCACCCAAACATAGTAGTGATCTGTCCACTGGGCTAGTCGACTCACTCTAGTTCAAGTCGGTCAAGCAGTCATTAGGTCTCAGCCGGCTACATGGTCTCCGTACTCCGTACACTCGTCTCTGGGAGGGTCCGCACCACGAGCTACAGGTAGATACTCCAAGTATAAGAAAGTCCCATTATGAAGTATCTTGAAGGACCGCCTCGTCATAGGGGTCTCAACGCAACAGACGGTGCGTCAATCGGACGTCCGACCTGTGAGTTATTGGCCTTTTGTCCCAGGGGCCCGGTTGGTTACGTGTACGAACCAACCCGTCTGTATCTCAACTGTACCCCAAACTCTCATAGGGTATACTCATAGGGACAATTTCTCAATGTGATTACCAACGCCGTTGAAGCTTTGTCAAACGGATGTATGGTCTGAAAGTTATGGGCTTTCCCATTACAGGGGCTCGGTAGGATTTCAGGTACAATCCAACCCAGCTTTACTCCAACTATGTCCAAACCTCAGGTGAAGTATACCATATGATCCTTCTCATCAAGAGGAATCCAAAAAAGTTAACGGTACATCAATTAGACGTCTGGAGCTCATGTTATAAGTGTTTCCGCTCCGAGGGCCCGGTTTGTTTCGTGTTCGAACCAACCCAGTCGTACATCAAATGAAACTGGTTAACCAAACCGGTCACACCATTACGATCCATACCAAAAAACACACGAGATGAACTACCCATTATTCCAAAATGGATAGCCGGTGAAAAAGTTGCATTTCACTGCAACACTAGTGAACCGAGCCTCGTGGGGCCCGCGCCTCAACCTTGACTAAAATATCCAAAATTGGTCTTGAAACATCCATCTTAATTACTGGGTCGCAACACTAGTGCAGAAAACGTTTTTTACGTCACCATTTTTTACGTCGGTTATATAAAACCGACGTCAAAATATGTAAAACGAGGTTTTTTACGTCGGTTATTTCTTAACCGACATAAAAACCTGTGTTCGGTACACATTTAACGTCGGCTATTTTGATAACCGACGTTATTAATCACGCGGCTTCCTTTTTTACGTCGGTTATTTTTATAACCGACGTACAAAACGCGGTTTTCGAAGGCCCTTTGACGTCGGTTATTGAATAACCGACGTAACAAACGCGGTTTTTGAAGGCTTTTTTACGTCGGTTATTTCATAACCGACGTAACAAAAGAATCCGCAGATGTTTTTGACGTCGGTTATGGAATAACCGACGTAAAAAAACGCGGATTTTGAGCCCTTTATAACATCGGTTATTTTATAACCGAAATCAAAAATGAATCGGAGGAAGGTTTTTACGTCGGTTATTGAAATAACCGACGTTATAAATGTTTTTAAAACAATTATCACGTCGGTTATTGAATAACCGACGTGATAACTCATTTAAAAATTTACCCAGACCCGTGGATTGTCATTCGCGAGTTTACATTCGACAGTCGCGACTCGTCTCTCTCGCGCGTAAACCCGAATCGGCTCGTCCATTTCGTTGGTTTAGATTCGTTTTGCGATCATCTTTTCTCATATTTAATCTCCTCGGATCAATCATCTAAACTCGCAGCACTCAGGTAATCATCCCACTCGTTCGTTTTTTTTCGCGGATAGTAAATATATATGTGTTGTGATTTTTTTGTTGAAACTAGCTAAGATTCTTCGATTGCGAACCCTTTTAACTCGTTTTGGCACCATAATCTTATTTATCATCCCTAGATCTATTTGTTCGACTTGCAATATTGAGTAATTTTATGATTTCACTAATTTTTCATCGTTTTCTATAAATCCCCAAGAGGGTTGGGGTGTGTCCATTTGGATGGGTTGCCCTTTTACAGTTGTTACTACTTTATTCACACACAACCCTGGCATAGGTGCATGGATTTGGGGTCGGGGGGTGTCCAGGGGGGTTTACAAGGGGGTGGGTGGGTGTGGGGGGCTGTCCAAGGGTGTGGGTGGGTGTTGGGGGATGTCCAGGGGGGTGTCCAAGGGGGTAGGGGGTGGGGGGTGGTGTTTAGGAGGGGTGGGGGGGCTGTCCAGAGGGTTGGGGTGTGTCCAGGGGGGTGTCCAAGCAGGTCGGAGGTGGGGGGTTGTGTCCAGGAGGGGTGGGGGTGCTTTCTAGAGGGGTCGGGGGCTGTCCAGAGGGGTCGGGGGGTGTCCAGGGTGGTGTCCAAGGGGATGGGTGGGTGTGGGGGGCTGTCCAAGGGGGTGGCGGCCTGTCCAGAGGGGTCGGTGGGGTGTCCAGGGGGGTGTCCAAGGGGGTGGATGGGTGTGGGGGGCTGTCCAAGTGGGTGGCGGCCTCTCCAGAGGGTAGTTGGGGTTGTCCGGGTGGGTGGGGGGGCTGTCCAGAGGGTTGGGGGATGTCCAGGGGGGTGTCCAAGGGGGTAGGGGGTGGGGGGTGGTGTCCAGGAGGGACGGGGGGCTGTCCAGAGGGGTCGGGGGTGTACAGGGGGGTTTACAAGGGGGTGGGTGGGTGTGGGGGGCTGTCCAAGGGTGTGGGTGGGTGTTGGGGGGTGTCCAGGGGGGTGTCCAAGGGGGTGGATTGGTGTGGGGGGCTGTCCAAGTGGGTGGCGGCCTCTCCAGAGGGTAGTTGGGGTTGTCCGGGTGGGTGGGGGGGCTGTCCAGAGGGTTGGGGGATGTCCAGGGGGGTGTCCAAGGGGGTAGGGGGTGGGGGGTGGTGTCCAGGAGGGACGGGGGGCTGTCCAGAGGGGTCGGGGGTGTCCAGGGGGGTTTACAAGGGGGTGGGTGGGTGTGGGGGGCTGTCCAAGGGTGTGGGTGGGTGTTGGGGGGTGTCCAGGGGGGCGTCCAAGGGGGTAAAGGGTGGGTGGTGGTGTTTATGAGGGGTGGGGGGGCTGTCCAGAGGGTTGGGGGGTGTCCAGGGGGGTGTCCAAGTAGGTCGGGGGTGGGGGGTTGTGTCCAGGAGGGGTGGGGGTGCTTTCTAGAGGGGTCGGGGGCTGTCCAGAGGGGTCGGGGGGTGTCCAGGGTGGTGTCCAAGGGGATGGGTGGGTGTGGGGGGCTGTCCAAGGGGGTGGCGTCCTGTCCAGAGGGGTCGGTGGGGTGTCCAGGGGGGTGTCCAAGGGGGTGGATGGGTGTGGGGGGCTGTCCAGGTGGGTGGCGGCCTCTCCAGAGGGTATTTGGGGTTGTCCGGGTGGGTGGGGGGGCTGTCCAGAGGGTTGGGGGATGTCCAGGGGGGTGTCCAAGGGGGTAGGGGGTGGGGGGGTGGTGTCCAGGAGGGTCGGGGGGTGTCCAGGGGGGTGTCCAAGGGGGTCGGGGATGGGGGTGGTGTTTAGGAGGGGTGGGGGGGCTGTCCAGAGGGTTGTGGGGTGTCCAGGGGGGTGTCCAAGCAGGTCGGGGGTTGTGTCCAGGAGGGGTGGGGGTGCTTTCTAGAGGGGTCGGGGGCTGTCCAGAGGGGTCGGGGGGTGTCCAGGGTGGTGTCCAAGGGGATGGGTGGGTGTGGGGGGCTGTCCAAGGGGGTGGCGGCCTGTCCAGAGGGGTCGGTGGGGTGTCCAGGGGGGTGTCCAAGGGGGTGGATGGGTGTGGGGGGCTGTCCAGGTGGGTGGCGGCCTCTCCAGATGGTATTTGGGGTTGTCCGGGTGGGTGGGGGGGCTGTCCAGAGGGTTGGGGGATGTCCAGGGGGGTGTCCAAGGGGGTAGGGGGTGGGGGGTGGTGTCCAGGAGGGTCGGGGGGTGTCCAGGGGGGTGTCCAAGGGGGTAGGGGGTGGGGGTGGTGTTTAGGAGGGGTGGGGGGGCTGTCCAGAGGGTTGGGGGGTGTCCAGGGGGGTGTCCAAGCAGGTCGGGGGTGGGGGGTTGTGTCCAGGAGGGGTGGGGGGCTGTCCAGAGGGGTCGGGGGGTGTCCAGGGGGGTTTACACATCGATTTGTTTTATATTTCAAAATTGTTATATTCAAATTATGATTTTTTTCATATAAACATATATTTGTCTTATCTAAAAAATATATATATTTTTGCTATTTGTTATAGGTAATAATGAGTCGAAGTTGGATTACGGCACATCTAATGAGCAATGAATATGAGGAAGGTGTTGATGCCTTTTTGGAATTTGCTAAACGAAATGTTCCAAGTAGTGACATTTTTTTCTGTCCGTGCCTGAAATGTCTGAATATGAAGAAGTTGAAAAGTAGAGAGATAAAAGATCATCTGATTTGTCATGGTTTCAATCCGAGTTACAACCCTTGGATTTGGCATGGCGAAACTGGACAGAATGTCACTGATGATAATGAATCGCAAGATGGTAACTCCGATGGAATTGAAGAAATGATTCGCGATATTGTAGCAGAACAAATTGAGATAGAACCGAGAGTTGCACGTCTATATGGTGATGCCGAAAAACCATTATATCCTGGTTGTACAGATTTTACGGTTTTGTCGGCGGTGTTAAGATTGATTAACCTGAAGGCGAAACATGGATGGAGTGACAGAAGTTTTACAGAGCTGCTACAATTGATGAAAGACATTCTTCCAAAAGATAACGATCTTCCAGATTCACATTATAAGGCCAAAAAAATATTATGCCCGATGGGATTGGGATACAAGAAAATACATGCCTGTCCGAATGACTGCATTATATATAGGAAGGAATATGAATTTCTGAAAGAGTGTCCTAAATGTGGGACATCACGGTATAAGGTGAAAGAAAAATCACAAGCTGATGTAGAGATTACAAAGCTCCCTTCAAAGGTATTTTGGTATCTTTCTATAATTCCTCGTTTCAAACGTTTATTTGCTAATTCACATGATGCAAAAAGGTTAAGATGGCATGCTGATGAGCGGGTATGTGATGGAAAAATACGTCATCCAGCTGATTGTCCACAATGGAAGAAAATTGATGCCCAGTACCCTACATTTGGAAATGAAATTAGAAATCTGAGACTAGGCTTGTGCACAGATGGAATGAATCCATACCGAACCCTCAGTAGCACACATAGTTCATGGCCCGTTTTATTGGTAATTTACAACCTCTCTCCTGAAGTTTGTATGAAGCGCAAATATGTCATGTTGAGTATCATGATCTCTGGTCCAAAGCAACCCGGCAATGATATTGATGTATACTTGTCACCGCTGATTGATGATTTGAAACTGTTATGGGCTGATGGTATTAGGGTGTATGATTCTTATAAAATGGAATATTTTCAACTGCATGCAGTGATTCTATTCACTATAAATGACTTCCCAGCATATGGAAATTTGTCTGGATACAGTGTTAAAGGGCATAAAGCATGTCCAATTTGCGAACAACAGACGTCATATTGTCAATTGCATCATGGGAGGAAAACAGTGTACATGGGTCATCGAAAGTTTTTGCCTATGGATCACCCTTATAGAAGACTAAAAAAGGCATTCAATGGCTCACAAGAATTTGATACTGCTCCTCAACCTTTATCCCCAGAATTGTATTTTGAGAGGGTGAAAAACCTTGATGTGACATTGGGAAAGACACAGAAATCTGGTAATGATAGACATATTTGGAAGAAAAGGTCAATATTTTTTGAGCTACCATATTGGAGGTATCATGAAGTCAAACATAATATTGATGTCATGCACGTGGAGAAGAATATCTGTGATTCTTTGATCGGAACATTGCTAGATATTAAAGGAAAGACAAAAGATGGGTTGATTGCAAGGTTAGACCTACTGTCAATGGGAATACGTTTGGAGTTAGCTCCCACTCCTAAAGGAAGACGAACATTTCTTCCCCCGGCTTTTCATACATTATCGAAGAGGGAGAAAAGTAGCTTCTGTCAGTGTCTTCATGATATCAAAGTGCCTCAAGGTTATTCTTCAAATGTAAAAAATTTTGTCTCACTGAAAGACTTGAAGTTGATAGGTATGAAATCACATGATTGTCATGTCATGATGCAACAAATTCTACCAGTTGCACTGCGTGGAATATTTCCCATCCGTGTCAGAAAGACTATAATGAGGTTGTGTTATTTTTTCAATTCAATTTGCAACAAGGAGATTGATGTGAATGCTTTGAACATGTTGGAAAAGGATGCAATTTTTATACTTTGTCATTTGGAAATGTATTTTCCTCCAACTTTTTTTGATATGATGGTGCATTTACTGATTCATCTGGTTCAATAAATAAGGCTTTGTGGACCTGTATATCTTCGTTGGATGTATCCTTTTGAATGGTATATGAAAATATTAAAGGGATATGTTAAAAATCCATATCGACCTGAAGCCTCCATTATTGAAAAGTATATTTCTGAGGAGGTAGCAGAGTTTTGTACGAGCTACTTGGCTACGGCGCAACACATAGGTTTGCCTCCATCTCGCCATGAACAGGTTAATAATGAGGGAAAGGGGATTCGTGGCTTGAAAGTCAAATCACTATCAGCTGAACATATGAAGAAGTTAGAAACATACATCTTGAATAACATAGCTGATGTTAAACCGTATATCACATTGCATATTAATGAGTTGAAACAATGTCATCCAAAGAAGAAAGAAATGTGGATTTTGAATGAGCACAACAAAACTTTTTTGCCATGGTTTAAAAAGACCTTGCTTGGTAGATCAGATGTATCAGAGACATTAAAATGGATAGTGGGTGGTCCATCTTTAAATGTGATAACATGGTCCGCTTATGACATTAATGGCTATACATTTCATACGAAAGCTCAGGACAACAGAAGTGCAGTTCAGAATAGTGGTGTAATGGTGTTTGCAGAAGCAATGCATTTTTCGAGTGCTAAGGACAGAAACCCAATTTCGGCATCAAGTGCATATTATGGAGTGATTGAAGACATAAGGGAGGCTGATTACTTTAAAATTAAAGTTCCCGTTTTTAACTGTAAATGGTTTATCGGTAACAACAGTGTCAGACACGATGAATTTGGAATGACTCTTGTTAATCTGAATAGATTGGAAGACACAGCTGATTCTTTTATAATGGCAACACATGCCAAACAAATTTTCTATTTAGTAGATCAATCAGATATGCAGTGGGCTGTTGTTTTACAAGGGAAAAACCAATATGTTGGTGAGGATGAATTTGATGAAGATGCTGATTTATGTGAGATCCCTACTTCCATGGAAAGATTAAACGAACATAATGATGAGTATGCTGAAGACATGGTTTGTGCCATAAGGAACGATCACGACGAAGGAATTTGGGAAAACAATCCAACTGTACATTCCTAAAATTACAGGTAACACAAGTTTATTTCTTGTTTACATTTAGTTTTTTCATATAATGTTAGATACTGTAGATTTTTTACTTATTAATATATGTATCAAACCAAAACGATAAAACAATAAAAACCTTAAAGAGGAGAAGTCCTGGGCGCACCGGCTGGCCGGTGGTGGATCACCGGTTGGCCGGGGGTCCAGAACAAAGCTGTCTGGTCCACCGGCCGGCCGGTGCTGAGCCAGCGGCCGGCCGGTGGTCCAGACAGCTTTCCTCTGTCTGAACCACCGGCCGGCCGCTGGCTCACCACCGGCCGGCCGGTGGACCAGACAGAGCCTTCCTCTGTCTGGATCACCAGCGGATGGCCGGTGTTGAGCCAGCGGCCGGCCGGTGGTTCAGACAGAGAGGAAGGCTCTCTGTCTGGTCCACCGGCCGGCCGCTGGATCACCACCGGCCGCCCGGTGGACCAGACAGAGAGCCTTCCTCTCTGTCTGGATCACCAGCGGCCGGCCGGTGAGGAGCCAGCGGCCGGCCGGTGGTTTAGACAGAGAGGAAGGCTCTCTGTCTGGTCCACCGGCCGGCCGGTGGTGATCCAGCGGCCGGCCGGTGGTCCAGACAGAGGTAGGTTGTCTGGTCCACCGGCCGGCTGGTGGTGAGCCAGCGGCCGGCCGGTGGCATCAGTGAGTCCACTTTTCAGCTTTCTTGGGACAACTCCTTGGCAACCTTTTGCCTGTGTTTACCATGTTTATCATTGTTTAACATGCTTACCATATTACCAATGTTTACTATTATGTAATTTAGTACACTTTTCTATTTGTGAACTAATGTTTGTTTTTTTTGATTTGAAGGAAAATGACAGATCAATCAGTTGATCAGCCACATGATTCTGGAGATGAGCATATTGGTCATACATCTGGGGAGGAACATTCACATTCTCCTATTACGAAAAGGAGTTCAAAGGTTGGTAAGCGTGGGTGCACACGTTTACCAAAATTATCACTTGCCCGTACGAAGGAGGAGAGGATAGTCGTGGAGTTTGATGATGATGATCTTCCTAGAGGTCCAAATGCTAATGATTTTAAGGGTTTTGTAGCAACTCAGGCTAAGAGCAAAGTAAGCATTCTCTATGATGATTGGAGAAGTGTGGATAAGGCGATAATTTCTCAGCTGTGGGAGACCATTTTGGTAAGATCTTTTGCTATTGTTTGACTGTTCTTTAAATGTTTCTAGTATATATAATATTTTTAACCTCTTTTTTATCAGATGACATTTGATATTCCTGACACTGGAGGAGTCAGGAAGAAATTCTTATCGTTGGCTGCTAGGAGATGGAGGGATTTCAAATCAACCCTCTCATCTGATTTCATTTATGGTCATAGGAGTCGTGAGAATCCATGTCGTATATATCCTTTTATAGATGAAGACACATGGAGAGAATTTTTTGAATGTAGAAGAAAAGATTCATTTTTGGTAAGGGCAACGTAAACTTTTATAAGCTTTCTTATATAAATGATCTTATTATTGTTTTGTTAATGATTACTTATTCTTAATTTACAGCAAACAAGGAAACCTCATCAAGAGATCCAATCTAAAAATGTATACCCTCATAGTTTATCTCGGGGAGGGTATGCATTATTGGAAGAACAAATGATGGCAGAAAAATTTCAACAACTAAGAGCTGAGTCTTCAAGCTCTGAAGAGGTGGCCCCTCCATCCCCTCCATCTAGACATGAGAAATGGAAAAGAGATCGGAAGGGCAAAAAAGGACAATATCTTTCGGAAGAATCGAGACTCGTAGTTGAGAGGATTGTAAGATATCTATTTTATTTATTTAAGTTTACTATTTTCGTCATATATTTCCAATCATTATAGAAATGTTCAATTAATTATTACAGGACTCTCTTGAGGAGCAGAGTTCACAGGGGACATTTACACCATCTGGGAGGGAAGATATTTTATCTGTGGCATTGGGAAAGCCCGAACATCCTGGCCGTGTAAGAGGATATCCGGCAGGTGTATCGGTAAGAAAAGTGTTGCCACGTTCCTCAACTTCTAACGTTGAGGGAGTTTATAAAAAAAAATAGAATCCTTGGAGGCTGAAGTCCATAATATTAATGCGACAATGGAGGAAAAGATTAGAGCATCGGTGCAGTTAATGTTTGCAGACTTGCAAAGACAATTTCAGGGTGCAGCTCCCACTCCACCTCTCCCAGTAGCTCCCACTCCCCCACCTCAGCCTGCGGACCCCATTTTTGATCCTCCTCCTCCGCCGCAGCTACCTACTTATTGTGAGTTGTATGTTGATGATCCTCAACATCATATAGTTGCATATGGGATGGTATATTGTATAGGAGATACAGTTCATCATCAACAGTTAGAGGTAGAGAATCAGAGGGTCACTGTACAGGATATTATAGATAGATCAGCACGGATACCATTACCTACAGATGAGGTGATGACAGTTGGACATAGTATCGGCCATTTTTTACTTTGGCCATCCAGACTTCTTCGACTCATTACCATAGAGGTATGGATGTTATATCTTTTATTTTATATTTTTATTAATGTTTTATCATTTGAAAAATAATATATTTTTCAATTTATTTTTACAGGAATACTTCAAAGGTAAAGAAATACTGTATAGACAACAACAAAGACAGATAGCTATGACATCAGATGCAGATACTAGCAGTCTTGACAAATTGTCAAGATATTCAAATTTGTTGGCGGATCATTATGACTTTACAATGGAAGCTCATGTCTGTGGACGTGAACTATGTGTGGGGATTATGAAAACTGATATCATGGAGTTTGTCACTGGAGATAAGTTGGGCATCAACGTGGTGCAAATTTTTATCATGTAAGTCTTAACACCTTTTCCTTGCGTTATATTTATTAAAAATGTATACTTATGTCTGCTTTGTATTAGTTATATGTATAAAATTTGTGAGAGGAATGAGCTGACAGATGTGTATGGATTCGTGGACCCACAATTGATTTCCCCTGAAGCATGTGCATTGGATGAGGAACAAAGAATGCTTTATATTGCTGATAGATTTGAAAAGAATGTAATCACACAGTGTTGGATGATGCCTTTTTTGAGAGGTATGAAACACATCCCTCTCAAAGAGTTAATTATCTTTTAACATAAAAAACCACTAACGTTAAATTTCCTTTTCTTAAATTTCCTTTTCTCAGGGATCATTGGATGTTAGGGGTTTTTTTCCCTAGGGAGAAAACACTTTATTGGATATGCTCTCTCCATGATGATGTGCGAGAAAGTTTTAAGAATATATTGGAAACGTAAGTTTCAATTTCACAATAGTTTTATATATTATAATGAATTTTAAATTTACCCCATTCGTATTATTTTCTAACAGGGCATGGGTCCACTTTCGAAAAAGCGCAAAGAAAAGGAATTACAAGATCAAATATGTACATGCGAAGGTAAATATCCATTTATAATTTGTACATTTTGATTTATTACATAAAAATAATATATTGAATTTACACTCATTCATACAGAAATTTCATGAGCAACAAGGCATCATCGAATGCGGATATTACATGTTAAGATTTATGTATGAAATAATAACAACTGGGACAGTTCTGAGTTTTGACCTGGTAAGATTTCCTCTTTCTCATAATATTTCAATTTGATTTATTCATTATACACATTGACTACTATCCTTTTCCTTTGTAGCTTTTTGATGAACCTCAACCCTTTACTGCTGAAGATATCAAACACTTACAAGTGGAGTGGTCAAATTATTTTACAGGTTTGATTGACTTTTAGTTGTTTGTAATGTAAAATGTAATTTTGAATATTGTCAATGTAATTGTGTATTTCGTAGTCGTTTAGGTTGGATTTAGTTTTTTTTGAAGTTGACAGTGTAAGTTTTGAATGTTATATAAGTGAATGTTTAATTTTTCTCTACTTCTTGTTTTGGTCTACTGTTGATGGTTTTTCTGGTCTGGATTTTGGTATGGGGGGAGAGGTTCCAAGGGGGTGGGTGGGTGTTTGGGGGGTGTCCAAGGGATATGGGAGGGGTGTCCAAGGTGTGTTTGGGGCTGTCCTAGGGGTCGGGGGGGTGTAAATGAGGGTGGGGGGGTGTCCAAGGGGTGGGGGGTGTCCAAGGGATATGGGAGGGGTGTCCAAGGTGTGTTTGGGGCTGTCCAAGGAGTCGGTTGGGTGTAAATGAGGGTGGGGGGGGGGGGGGCTGTCCAAGGGGTGGGGGGTGTCCAAGTGGTGGGGGGGTGGCCAAGGGATATAGGAGGGGTGTCCAAGGGGTGTTTGGGGCCGTCCAAGGGGATGGGGGGGTTTCCAAGGGGTAGGGGGGGTTTCCAAGGGGTCGGGGGGGTGTCCAGGGGGTGGGGGGCTGTCCAAGGGGTGGGGGGTGTCCAAGGGGTGGGGGGTGTCCAAGGGATATGGGAGGGGTGTCCAAGGGGTGTTTGGGGCTGTCCTAGTGTTCGGGGGGTGTAAATGAGGGTGGGGGGGCTGTCGAAGGGGTGGGGGGTGTCCAAGGGGTGGGGGGGTGTCCAAGGTGTCTGGGAGTTCTGTCCAAGGGGCCGGTTGGGTGTAAATGAGGGGGGGTGTCCAATGGGTGTTTGCGGCTGTACTAGGGGTCGTGGGGGTGTAAATGAGGGTGGGGGGGCTGTCCAAGGGGTGGGGGGGTGTCCAAGGGTTGTGGTGGGGCTCCAATGTGGTGGGGGAGGGCTGGCCAGGTTGTTAGGTGGGTATAGATGAGGGTGGGGTTCAGTTGGGGCTTGGGGGAGGGCTGGCATGGTTATTTTTGTTTGGTTTCTGGTTGCTTTTTGGTGAGAGCAGTGCAATTATTTAAAAAAAAAATTTCTTTCACGTCGGTTATTTTATAACCGACGTGGTAAATAAATCGGGAGGGGTTTATCACGTCGGGTTTTTCTAGAACCGACGTGATAAACCGTTCCCGGGGATTTTATCACGTCGGTTCTTAATATAACCGACGTGCTAAAAGGCCTGGGAATCGATTTACCACGTCGGTTATTGGATAACCGACGTGCTAAAACGTTTCCCAGGCCTTTTTAGCACGTCGGTTTCCTAAATAACCGACGTTATAAAAGGCCAGGGGAAGGGTTTATCACGTCGGTTATGACATAACCGACGTGATAAACGATATCCCAGGCGTTTTATCACGTCGGTTTAGGGAATAACCGACGTGATAAAGCCCCACGCGCATATTTATCACGTCGGTTATTATATGAACCGACGTGATAACCACCGTGATGTTAGGGATATTACGTCGGTTTTAAATAACCGACGTAAAAAACGTTATTTATAACGTCGTCCGTATTAACGTCGCCTAAAAACCGACGTAAATAATAAAAAATAACCGACGTAAAAAACGTTTTCTGCACTAGTGCAACGTCACAGACAGTTCGTCATTCCGACACCGTATGAGGAAGATATATCAGATACAAGATCCAGTAATAATAATATTATTATTATTATTCATTGTTTCGTGGAACCAATCCACGAACCAGAATTTAGTATCCAATAGTAGACATGAATCGAACGTATTAAAGACAGGAATACATCACCACTGATGGCAAGACAATTGGGCATCGCACGCCTGAGTTATGGTGGGTCGAATATTTAATAATAATATTAAATCTATTATATTTTGAGTGTTTCTGGTAACCAATCCAAAAACCCGAGGATGATATCCAACATTGTACTCATAAATTCTGTCTCGATGTCAGGGTCGCACTACCGCTGATGGTTCTTCAAACCGAGATCGTACAGGTAAGTTACAGACAAAATGGGTTTTTATCAACAAAATTAATAATAACAATATTTTATTATTATTATTAATTATTTATTTATTTAAATGTTTCAAAACATCAAATCCCTTCCATGAACAAAAAAATCTGCCTTATTGCGCACGGATCCAATCACCATCATTTCCCTCTTTTAATTACTTTTCATTTTATTATTTTAATCACAAAATTATCCAAAATGACAAAGAGGTCACACCCTCCTATTCTTCATGCATGGCACATGACCCGCAGATACCTTCTTAGCGGTGAACCCTTCAATCAAGCACCGCCAATACTTTTCATTTATTTGAATTAAAATATCATTATGATATTTTAATTTTTTATCTCTCCAATCTCTTCTTCTTCCATAATTTCTCATTCTAAAAAAAACTCATTCCCCAAAAATCACGCCGCATTAACACAAAAGTTCAGTCGTCGATGATACCATACTCGCCAAGGGTCTTGTGCACTCGCCGACTCCGGACAGGTGTCCCTCATGTCTGCTCGATCTTATCGCTGGACCTCCGTACTGGCCTCCTACCTGCGATGTCCTGCTCGTGTCGTTATCCCGACCTCGCCCTCGCATCGGCCGCCCGACTCCGCGCACAAACGAACAACCAGCGGAGGGTCATCAGGACATGTTTGTTCGACCCACGCCCTTTGCATTAGGCTTTATCAATTGAAATTAATCAAACACATGCTTTCATCTACGAGAATGGTATAATTTATTCAAGAAAAAATTATACAAACATCTTCTAAATAAACAGTCATGCCCATGAGATAAAACCACTTAGATGTGAAACAAAAAATATTCATGTACCTCATGTCGTTTGTCGTTTGTCAGATTTGATGGGATAAAGACGTCGGATTCAATGCAGTTCTTTGTGCCCGCACCACGCTGCTGATCCCTTCTAGTTCGTCGGTGTCTCGTCGGAGAAGATGGTACCTCGGTATTCATCAATGAAGAGACGCCGTTCTTCGTAGAAGGAAACATTTCTTCAAAGCTCTAGATATTTCTCTCTAAAATACATTCCCAACACAAGTGTCAACCAAATTAAAATTTGCATCCACCTTATATTAATTGGATATTCCAAGAAATTCCACTATTGAAAATCAAAAACCTTTAATTTATTAAATGTTGAGTTGTTTAATTAATTAGAGATAGGTTGACAAATTAATAAGGAGGTGGATGAGTTTCATAATTAAATGTGGGAGTTTATAAGAGTTAATGTGAGTTATGTGAATGTGAAAGGATGGGGATCATGTGGGCTCCACCTCACATTTATCCTCACATTTATCCTCACATGGGTAGTTAGGTGCCACCCACTTCCTCATTTAATCCACAATTTTATCTTCTCCACCCTCACAAACGCAATTGCGGTAAAGGTCCACTTATCAAATTACCGGCATTGCGAGTTCATCGGTGCCCTCAGATTTCAATTCCTAGCACCGGTTCAAAAGATAGAAAAACTCGCTCATTCGTTCACTGAACGTACCCGAGCTGAACTTCGGAACTTGATACCGGGCACACCGGGCCTCGGAATCAGGTTCCATCAGAAGGTGCAGTCTTGTAAAAATCCAAATAAATTAGGGAAAAAAATTCTTTGAAATTTCCGTGTCTTTAAATTACTCCGACCTTAGGGCTTTACGTTCCCGTAAATCTATAACAGAAACTAGGGAAATAAAAGTGGTACTGATCACGCAACTGAGCCTCCCTCTCCCAGGTGCGCTCCCGGAGGATCCCGAGCAGGCAGTGAATGCGCACCTGAGGAATCGACCATCCACACAGGACATGTGACAACTGGGCCTTGGTAAAAGCAAAACCACCCCGCCTTAACATGGTCGTCGGGTCCTGATCCACCAGGTACCACCAGTTGCCCCGCAGACAGGTGGGGCCCACCCCAGGTTCCACCCACGTTCCCCGAAGGGGTCATCTGACTAATGATTATCCCCACATGCTAACACTTGTCCTTTCCAGTGTGCTTTGTCCTCACTCACACACACCCTGGGAAACATCCCAGGAGGTCACCCATCCTGATCACTACTCCAGGCCAAGCACGCTTAATGGTGGAGTTCTAATCAGACAGGCTCCTGAAAAGGAAGGTGCACCATGTAGACATGAGTCATATCATTTAGTAATTTAACCCTTTTTCATTTGGGGATGTTACAATCAACCCCCTTTTAAAGCACAATGCCCTCGTTGTGGGCCCTATATATCAACCCAGGTATTGCACCGCACACTTAAGGCTGGGTTCCTCCTCTGATACCAATTGTGACAAGTGGGCCTCGGTGACAGCACAACCACCCCGCCTTAACATTGTCGTCGGGTCCTCGCCCACCAGGTACCACAAGTTGCCCCGCAGACACGTGGGGCCCACCCCAGGTTCCACTGACATGCCCGAACGAGTCATCTGACTAATGATTATCCCCACTGGCCAACACTTGTCCTTTCCAGTGTGCTTTCTCATCACTCACACACACCCTGTGAAACTTCCCATGAGGTCACCCATCCTGATCACTACTCCAGGCCAAGCATTCTTAACTGTGGAGGTCACCCATCCTGATCACTACTCTAGGCCAAGCATTCTTAACTGAGGAGTTCTAATAAGATAGGCTCTCAAAAAGGAAGGTCCACCTTGTTGACATGAGTCATATCATTTAGTCATTTAACCCATTATCATTTGGGGATGTTACAGGACCTGCTCCTGTTGATCCTCGTTCTCCACTAGAACCTCTGTGAATGTCTCCCCGTCATCGACGTCCAACTCCATGCGGTTGACGATTTGTGAAGGGTCATCCACGTATCTCCGTAGCTGAGATATGATGATTACATCGTGCACTCGGTGCAACTGAGGTGGAATGGTCAAGCGGTAAGTCACCTCGCCTACCCTGATGAGTACCTAGAATGGTCTGTTGATCCTCAGTGATATCTCGCCGCCTCAGCTACATCTTCATAGACCTCGTCGAGGTGAGTCCCATATAAGGACGTCGTCGTCATCCTCGAACTCTAGAGGCCTCCTGGCAGCTCTGATGGAAGTGGTGCTGCAACTCTGGCGAATCCTGGCACAAAGGTATGTTTGGCCATCTCCTGAGTGATCAAACTCACCCTCTTATGCATGGTTCCATCTTACGCTGTTTGGTTTTCCCTTTTTTCCAACCAAGGAAAACCCCATCCCAACGTTGTAGATAAACCACAACCATTATGCCTAATAATGTCAATCCGTGTATGAACTGTGGATCCAATCCATACTCAGACCAACATCGTAAGGCCTCGACGCTACCACCAAGAGATTCCAACCGAAACTCTTGGCTCGTGGGTCAGATCACACTATCGACGTAAGTGTGATTATCGAGTATTCCCCCAAAGGTATCCCCAGACGTGAGGGTCAAGTCTACGGCTTACCGGAAACTCCAGGCCTGGGACATGATTCGTGGAAGGAAGGAATGATTAATATCAATGTCTTGTTGTTACGACAGCTAGTAGAAGACATAGTCCGTACATGAAATCATCCATAGATCCTTTCGGTCACACAACTTGACCACATGTAGCTACTCTTTCCCCCGCCCCCAGCTCCCTGAGCCTAGTGGGAATTACAAGGGCGGGTGGCTGCAACATGTCAAAATGTTCACCACCCCATGCTTCTCTCATATCTCTACTTCCTTGTCTTCCTCCTTGCAGATTCATAGTCCTTTTTTACTTCCTCTAGTTGAAACATTTTACATGCCCAAGTCTCCGAGACTGGCGCCAGTTTCGAGCTCTCCCACTGCTAACCTACACTGACTTCCTCTATTCAGCAAAATAATTCTCAACCACAAAGGTTCTTTCTAGTACCCAAGCCTAAGTAGGAATGCATTGAGAAAAGGTGCTGGCTCGGATGTCCGAGCCCTGAAGAACCTATCACATCGCATTCATCGAGTACAAGGAATGGTTTGGTACCCCCCAATGAATTCTCACCAACCAATATGTTGTCCTTCCGAAGATATAGAAGCTCTAGAAAACTCTCATCCACCTCCTAAATCCAGTCCTCTACTGCATTTGAGTCGGGCATGCCTCGGAACATGAGGGTATCTGATGTTGAAACACATGTAAGGCAGTATGTGTACATGTGTCACAAACCAGTAGCATCGGTTGTAACTTCTGACCAACAGGTAGTGATGTATAGATGGAACTCTACCCAAAGGCACTATCTCAAGCATCGGTCCACATACGAAAGCCTCATCACTATGCGGACCATCCTCATGGTCACTCAATGGAAAACACTAGTATCCAAGTCTACCATCCACTATACTGGTGTCTCAGCTAGGTAGAAAACTCTAGAAATCGCCTCCATCAAATCCTCTACTGTCTGGGAATCTGCTTTGCCTCCTAACATCAGAGGCATTTACTGCAGGAACTCGTGCAACGTGCTCTGTCAGCATGCTTTGTCCATTAATATGGCTAGTGGCATCTTTTTTCCAACGTGTGGTGGTGGTGCTGGTACACCACCCGAAGGTGCCAACAAAGAAAGAGGGCCCTAGACCGGAGCCTCGTCGCTTGGTGGACCGTCATCGAGTACTCTCTCGGAACTCCAACTGATTGTCTGCGTGGAGACATCCTGAACAGATGCGACACGGTCAACGATTATACCTGGTGAGCTGACCTGGATTGAGCTGTTTTAAGGGAATAACCTTTGAACATACACAATAAATTAGTATTTTTGTGCACTGAGTCAGAAATCAGAAGTCAGGGTCCAGGTGTATGGATACGTAGGCTGCACGCACCGACACTGGACTCCCTGAAATGAAAACCACACTCGATACCCTTAACACTATTGCTTCATAGAAAAAAATATTAGAGTTATAAGTTCTTCGGTAGAACCGAATCCTCTGATACCAATTTGTCACGACCCGTTTTCAGTGCCCGTTCAGTGACTACCCCAAGCCCGCATTCCATAGGGTAGGGACTGGTGACTAGCACCAAAGATATAAATCCCGTTAACTGGGAAGTAATTTTCTTTATAAAAGTAAACAAAACACCACAGAGTACAAGCGGATGTTATACACTAAGTACAAAAGAATGTGATGAAAAGAAAATGGGACAGAATACAAACCCAAATGAAAAGTACAGCTACAACTCAATGGATGTTCAACAGAAAAGACAAGCATCTGGAAGAATAGAAGCAGCTCTTGGGTCGTCCACCTCGGATCCTACTTAACCGGTAGGTACAGAGAGATCATCTCTTGGATCTTCCACCTCGGATCCTACATGAAGGGTAGGTACAGACAACGCAGCTCCTAGATCGTCCACCACGGATCGAACCTGATGGGTAGGTAAAAATAGCCTCCACAACGCTCTCACCCATCACCCTCCTTCGAGTATCGTCTTGTCATGATTTCCACCTCCAGATACTGACTCGTCACAAGGTACTCCTCCAGGTACCGTCCAGTCCTCGAACACTTTGCCTCTTTCAGCGATGTCTGTCGTCTACATCCAACACAACGTGGCACGGGCATAGCCCGTGAAGGGGGGAGTATAACGATACTCATTAGGGACCCCGAGACCCTCAAGGTCTCACTAAATCCAACATGGATCACCACAATGAAGGATCTCCTCAAATAACCCTTACTTAGGTATAAGCCCATACTTATACCTAAGTTATCAAATAACCATCGTTATCATGAGGAAACAAAAAGGTTATAAAATAAATGGATAACCACTACTTAGGTATATGCCCATACATATACCTAAGTTATCAATTGACCCATATCAATCATGAGGTAAACACAAAGGTCATAGACTCAGCTCAAACCGGGATTTTCATTATCGAAACGGTAACTACTGAAGAGCTCCATCTCTGATGAGTACAGTGATTCTGTCATGACTTCGAGGTACTGCTCACTAACCAAAGACTTCTGAGGTACTCCTCTGGTCGAGTACTGTGGGCCACCTACCCAAACACGGTGGTGCTTCCCGTCGGGGTCTTCCACCCAAACACAGTAGTACACCCCCCCTAATAGCCTGCAGAGGTACTCCTTCTGTTGATTACCATGGGTGTTCACCCAAACAGAGTAGTGCTACATCCGCCCTGGGGCTTCAGCCAAACACAGTAGTGCTCCGTCCACTGGGCTAGCCCATTCACTCCAAGTCGAGTCAGTCAAGTAGTCGTCAGGACTCAGCCGGCTACAGGGTCTCCGTACTCCGTACGATCGTATCTGGGAGGGTCCGCTCCACGAGCTATAGGTCGATAATCCAAGTATCACAAAGTCCCACGAAGAAGTATATCAATGGACCACCTCACCATAGGGGTCTCAACACAACAGGCGGTGCGTCAAACAGACGTCTGGTCTGTGAGTTATTAGCCTTTTCATCCCAGGGGCCCGGTTGATTTCGTGTACAAACCAACCCGGCCATATCACAATTGTACCCCGAACTATCATAGGGTACACTCATAGGGACCATTTCTCAATGTTATTACCAACTCCACTGACAGTTTGTCAAAAGGACATTCGGTCTGAATGTTATCGGCTTTCCCGTTCTAGGGGCCCGGTTGGATTTCGGCAAAAACCCAACCCGGCCGTTCTCCAACTGTGTCCAAACAACAGGTAAAGTATACCAAATGATCAGTATTATCAATAATAATCCAACAAAGTCGACGGCACGTCAATCAGACATCCGGAGCTAAAGTTATAAGCGTTTCTGCTTCGAGGACCCGGTTGGTTTCGTATTCGAACCAACCAAGTCGTACTTCAAATAACACCGGTAAACCAAACCGGTCACACCATTGCGATACATACGAAAAAACACATGATATGAACAACCCATTAGTCCAAAACAGATAGCCGGTGAAAAGTTGCATTTCACCGCAGCACGCGTGAACCGGGCCTCGTGGAGCCCACGCCTCGACCTCGACATAAATATCCAAAATTGGTGCCGAAACATCCATCTTAATTCATAGGTCGCAATGTCATAGATGGATTGTCATTCTGACACCGTATGAGGGAGATATGTTAGATACAAGATCTCGTAATAATACAAAAAATATTATTATTCGGTGTTTCGTGGACCCAAGCCACGAACAAGAATTTAATATCCAAAATTATACATGAATTGAATGTATTAAAGACAAGAATACATTGCCACTAACGGAAAGCCAATCGGGCGTCACAAGCAAGAGTTATGGCAGGTCGATGATTTAATAATAATATTAAATATATTATTTTTCAAGAGTTTCGGGTACCTAATCCAAAAACCCGATGAAGATATCCAATAATGGAATCATAAATTCCATCTTGATGTTAGGGTCACACTACCGCTGAAGGTTCTTGAAACCGAGATCATACAGATAAGTTACGGACGGAATGGTGTTTTATCAACAAAATTAATAATAACAATATTCTATTATTATTATGAATTGTTTATTTATTTAAATGTTTCAAAACATCAAATCCCTTCCACGCACAAAAAAAATTCCCCTTGTTGCGCACTGATCCAATCACCATCATTTTCCTCTTTTATTTACTTTTCATTTTATTATTTTAATCACAATATTATCCAAAATGACATTGAGGGTCACGCCCTCCTATTCTTCACGCATGGCGCATGACCCGCAGATCCCTTCTTAGCGGCCAACCCTTCAATCATGCACCGCCCATACTTTTAATTTATTTGAAATAAAATATCATTATGATATTTTAATTTTTTAATCTCTCCAATCTCTTATTCTTCCATGATTCCTCATGCTGAAAAAAAACTCCTTCCACAGAATTCATGCCCCATCAACCCAAAAGTTTTGTCACTGATGAAACCCTTGCCGCCAAGGGTCTTGTGCACCCGCCACCTCTGGACATCTATGCCTCCTGTCTACTCGATCTTATTTCTGGACCTCCATACCAGCCACCTACTTGCGATTTCCTTCTCGTGTCGTTATACCTGCCTCGCCCTTGCATCGGCCGCCCTGACTCCGCGCAAAAAGGAACAACAATCGAAGGGTCATCGGGCCGTGATTGTTCGTCCTGCGCCCTCCGTGTTAGGCGTTATCAATTGGCAATAATCAAACACGTGATTTCAACTACGAGAAGGGTATAATTAACTCAAGAATAAATTATACCAACATCATATAAATAAACACTCATGCCTGTGAGATAAAACCACATATATGAGAAACAAACAATATTCCCATACCTCGTGTTGTTTCTTGTTTGTCGGATTTCATGCGAGAATGTCGTAAGATTCAACGTAGTTCATTGCACCGGCACCATGCTACCGATCCCTGCTTGTTCTTCGGTGTCTCGTCAGAGAAGATTTAACCTCAGTATTCTTCGACGAAGAGACACCATCCTTCGCATAGGGAAACAATTCTTCAAATATCTAGAGCTTTCCATCCAAAAGACTTTCCCAACACAATTTTCAACCAAATTAAAATAAGCATCCACCTTATTTTAATTGAACTTTCCAAGACATTCCCCTTTTGTAAATCAAAACTCATTAATTAATTAAATGTTGAGTTGTTTAATTAATTAGAGATAGGATGGAAAATTAATAAGGAAGTGGATGAGTTTCATAATTAAATGTGGGAGTTTATGAGAGTTAAAGCAAGTTATGTGAATGTGAAAGGATGGGGCTCTTGTGGGCCCCACCTAAAATTTATCCTCACATTTATCCTCACATGCGTATTTAGGTGCCACCCCACATCCCCATGTAGGATAAAACCACCATAGACGTAAATTTAAAATTGTTTCACAATTTTATTCACTCCTCATTTAATCCACAATTTTAACTTCTCCAACCGCATAAACACAATTGTGGTAAAGGTCCCCTTAAGCAATTACTGGTATTGCGAGTTCATCGGTGCCCTAAGATTTCAATTCCTAGCACCAGTTCAAAAGTTAGAAAAACCTCCTCATTCGTTCTCTGAACGTACCTGAGATAATCATCAGAACTTGATTCCGGGCACACCGGGCCTTAGAATCAGGTGTCGTCAGAAGCCGCAGACTCATAAAATTCCAAAAAAAATAAGAAAAAAATTTACATGAAATTTCCGGGACTTTACATCATAGGAATGTAAAACATAACTCCCTTGTTTTTAATCATGTTATTGGTTCTTTTAAATGATATAAATCATGATTTAACTATCTATAATAATAAGGAAAATGGAGGAAGATCTTGATCTCAAATTCAGCTTTTTCGATCTAACATGACATCACAGCCTATATAATCTCGATGACCATATGAATTACCTCATTATAGAAGAAATGTTCACATAAATTTAAATCTAAGATATAGAGGGTGAAATAAAAGATATTTATATAGACTCAATTTCATCTAACTATTCTAATAACAATATTATGTTTTATAATGTGTATTTATGAGGTCTATGAGTATATATGGATATCTTCACTAAACACAAAAAATAAGGTTTCTAGTTATGGTTGTATGATATTATTATAGAGATACATGAACAACACATGTATTTTATTAAACCATATATTCATGAAAATAAAATCACATAATACACATCATCTTACATATGTTTCTTAGGAATATCTCAATCTCTCTATTGAAGTTGGTGGTAGCCTAATCATAGGACACTATTAATGAGACAACAGACACCCTAAAATTGATTGAACAAGTCATTAAAAATAAAAAAATGGTATATATTCGTAATGATAAACATTTTTTGATTATTTTAGTCCACACAAAACCTAAGACTATATTATGATTATACATGAACAACACTAGAGAAACATTGGGATATGTTTTTAGTATGATAAAACCATTCACCTCCAAATCCATGAGAGGATCTTTATGAGCAGTAAAATCATATGCATCTGTATGATGTGGATAAATATGATTATGATGCACCCATAATATAATTTTTATCTCACATTATGCCCCCTATTAAGAAGAAGTATTAATAAATATACATGTAACACACCATACTAAAGATCTAGTAGAGGTGGAAAATAGGAGAATTTTTATTTCAGATCATTCTCAAGATCCAAAACTAATTAATGTTTGATGATAGAATTATTCTAGACTAGGTATTTCCCCATTATACTTTATATTACATATCATTCATCAGTTATCATAACTTTCTATCCATTAAGCATAAAAAAGGATACATGTCACCTATAACAATAAATGTGCACCTGGTAATGGGTCAACTAGACTATGATAATGATATCATCAAATCTAGTCATCGGAATAATCAATCAGTATCCATAAACAACTATGGAACTTTTTTTATATCTCTAGATATGATCCACTTTCTTCCCAAAGGGTTTCTCAAGAGAAAATAATTCAAATGATAACATGATAAGTATGTTATGTATTGAAAAACATAAGGGGATATGAAGTAGTTGGAATGTCTCATATAATTAATTAAATATAAATCATTGATATAATAAAGATCACACCTCAAAAATTCAATGGTCCCCCTAAACTATCATATAGAAAACATATCACTTCTTAAACTCTAACTACCTCAATTTCATGTTATGTCCCAAGAGGCACAAAAATCTCTTAAGTAGATGATATATGGGTTGTTTGAGTCTACTGCTACAGACCACTGAAAAATTCTTGGCTCATAGTCCATGATTATAATAAACCCATACAAAATACAATAAAAATATCCTCAAAATAAAAATACTGATGTTTACTTATTATTTTTTTAATGATAAAGCAAGATCAATGGTCCGGAGACAGATTTTAGATAATTTCCACTTCCGAAATTATTGAGTAAATATATAATTGATCCTCCCATATAAGAATCTAAGTAATATTTGATCATATCTAATTTCTTTCAACACCTCTGTAATTCCCATTATCCATAATTTTCATGATACCAGAAGTGGAACCCACTAAAGCACTATAAAAAACTCATTAGTCAAGTAAAGTATATTTCAAATCATGCATCATTTTACACCTCTAATACCCTCTTAATTTTATAGGCCTTGAGAATTACATGTGGATACATCCTCTAGTCAATGAACATGACCGGTATCCTCGACTATGGTAAGATGATGATTTTTATCTACCTACCCTTAACAACATATTAATCATCCAAAATATGATTGAATCAAAGAAACTCCATGAAACAATCATGGATTGTATACACCATCAATAATACCTTTGAAATCTCCAAAAAAACTTATGTGTGGTCCAATATCAGTATACCTAGGAAGAACACGTCAAATAACATTTAATTGAAGGTCACCAAAGAAAAATTTTCATGTTTTATTTCCATGTTCATTATACATCATAATATCATAAAATTTCTCTGAAGCATGAATGTTTCCACATTTACCATCCAATCCATTATGGACCCCACTAAAGAAAATATCCCTAGATGATTTCAATACATTCCTCTATAACCAGAGGGAAACTAATGGCCTAGATAGAGTTGGGAGATAGAGTTGGAAGTCTCTAGAAAAATCAAAAGTCATTCAAAAAAAATTATGTTTATTATGAAATAATTAATCACTACAATTCATGGTAGATCACAACGGCTTAATAAAATAAAAGACTATGTATAGGGGCATGCTCAGCTGCATGTCACCACCCCTATAGTGGTGTAATAAGAGAGGCCCCACAAGGAGGTGCATCCTGAACATTGTTTTGTTGGTCTCATTCATAGTATTCAATAAAACACTATCTATAATATAAAATTAATGTATAGAAAATCTATAATATATTATATAAGATAACAATATATTAAATTTAAAGTCCCACAGACCAAAAATTTATAGAAACCCAATCTGTTAAAGAAACCCCCAATAAGAAGTCATAACCCTCATAGATCTTCCAAATTCTTATGCCTAGTTTATTGTATTTACATTTATGAAACTATCATATACATAATAAAATTTCTCAAAATTCTATAATCAAATTATCATTAGAGTATAAAATTAAATAATAAAAACATATCATGAAATTTAATTAAAGGTAGTACATCATTAAGAAAGAAACATGTATATATATATAATCTGGTCACATGTTCCAATTAATAATACATGAACACTTCATAATCCAATAAATAATAAATGAAAAAAATTCTCACTATTTTCTTGAAAATATTAAGAAAATAATCACAATCCAATCACTAGTAAATTATATGTTTGTTACAAAAGATTCTAGTAATAACTTACATAACTCCCATACATGAGTACCACATACCCTATCTTCTTTATAACATTCCTTAAAAATATTAAATAATTTAATAAAATAAAAAATCCCACTAACAAAAATTTTACACAGCTATACCATAATCAACTAATCTGGTTCAAAGTACCATATATCATCTTATTCTCCCCTATAATGCAAGAGGTTAACAACTACTAGACAATGAATGAATTAGAAACTAGGGAGACTCTAAAATTAGTATAATTAGATAATCATATGAAAATCAATATGAATAAAAATAAAAAATAGAGGAACAATATAACAAAAAAATGGAAAATTTTATATAAGATAGAACTTCAATAAATAATGATTCATGAACTATAGTAAAAAAATGCCCCCAAATATGAAAGGAAAAAAATAGCATAAATGGTAACATGAAATGATTAAAGACATTGTGGAATCACTTTATAGATTATCTTAGTTAAACCTCTAAAAAACCAAATCTGTTTAGTCCACACCATATCAACATGCACTTTCCCTTTCCATGATCCTTGATAATGATGTATACATGTATATCAAGATTCTATTGATGAGTGTGAGTATAAATCATGTAGGACACCGCTTATGCACCCATACAATATTTATACAAAAATAAGTGTTTTATTTCATGATAATAAATAAATTGGAAATTATGAATCAATCAATTATGTATCAGGTGGTCATCTATTGACCAATCCACCATGAACCAAAGACATGATGCCTTTAGATCCCTATCAAATGGACAATCATAATAGAAATTATAAACATTGTTTGGCCATAATTATTACGCATATCCATATATATAATAATATAAAACAATCCTAAGGTTATGTCACAATTACTTCAATACATATCTCTCTCAATGGTTGGGCCGTATGGATATCATACGTATCATTCACGGGTCATTCCAAGAGTTCATCATAACACATCATTGTCATCAGTCAGGACATGAGGATCTCATGCCTTACAACTCCCTTGGGGTAGGAATCAATGAAATCACAATCCTTTCATATACCATGGTCCATCATAATTGTCATGACATGTCACAAATGCTCCCCCTCGGTTGTCTGACAAATCCATGATGGTCCAAAAAAATTGATATATGATATAAACACTCCCAATGTCACATAGTCCGAAATAATAGGGAATAAATCATATTGAAATATCATATAAAATCAATAATTACTGTAAATATCTATTCAAAAACAATCATATGTTTGATCAGAATTGAACATTGGTCTCATGTGGTACACATGCACACCCAAGTGATCAAACTCCTGAATGATCCCCAATGCACACAATAACACCATCACATCATTCCAAAAATCATATAGTGGCCTAAATTTTTATCTATTTTCAAACATTAAGTGTTTCAATGTTAAAATCATGAATCTTTATCATCTACATTACATTTAATTTTTGCATACTAACCAAATGAAAACTGTACAACAAGGTTTCTATAACGTCATAACCCTAGAAGCTCGGAGCCAATGAATTTATTTATTACATAGGCCTAATTATAAGGTATAAAATCCTAGAGGACTGATCAGTTTCTCAGTTTTGGAAAACAATATTACATATATGATTCCCATATTATATTGGGAAAATAGAATACATCATGATACAATGTAATATGAAATAAAATGCATCCAAGAAATCATATACAACGATTTCTTCATCATATCATGTGGAAAAAGAAAATAATAAATAGATGATCTTAGATGCTCGGAAAGGGTGAATAATATAGTTGAAATATCTATAAGAATAGACACTAGGGATGTTGAGAAACAAAAAATATTATGCCTTGAAATTATTCAAGATTATTATATGGTAGAAATAAACGATGAAAAAATAATTCCACGACAAAACATAACCATGGATATTCTACTAGTACAAGAATCACATGGACCATGAATTAATAGTTTCATAATGAGGTACTTCATAATGTCATACATCATAACCATACAATCAAGTCCACATGCCAATACCATACATAAATTTGTAAAACCGCAATCTAGATTATCTCATGATCCCTACTAATGCAGCGAGGGGACGTAGAAGGCCCCTCCCATCACTTCATATGTCTTATATAGTTCTTATATGAATATGGTGACACATAGACAACACAAATATATATATTTAAATACTATCATATGAAATGTGAATTCATTAACTATAACCCATGAATGGTGTTAAATTAAAACAACGATATTCAAACTAATCATAAAACGTTCAAAAAAATATGTCATATTGTTTCAAATGAGATAAACCATAATGAAGTAAAATACTAAAAAAGGTGGTTGATATATGTGATGAATCCATTCAAAAATTATAAAGGAAAGTAATCCTTAAACATTTTAAAGTGTCCCATACATCTTCAATCATTCAAATAATAACACACTATAATTTTATGATAGCAAATAAAATGGTGATATACTATTTTAATTGTAAATATGTACACCACACACAAACATGGAGTATGGTTCAAACAAGGAAAATATATCATATATGTAAAAGTGAGACGAGAAATCCCATTTTTACTTTGAAAATAATAGTTCATTTGGAAAATCCATTGTATTTTTGATAAAATTAGGTTTTAAAATTCTGTATCCACGAAAATGAATGTTTTTGGACTTAAATATTATATTTTAGTAATAAATGATCTCCCATTGAAGTGAAATCATGTAAAAAATTGTTTTAAAAAATAATTAAAAATAAAACATTTCAGTACAGTTACAAGAAAAAATTAAATAGATTTTAAAGTGGAAAGGCATGATTTTTTTCATAAAAAAGAAATTAACCAATATATTTTGTCACGATAAATATTTTTATTTTAGAAAAATTAACATGTTTATGAAAGAATTATATATTGCACTTGAATATGGGCATGAATTCAAAAAATACCTTTAATTAGTCTTGTTTATCAAGAAGAATTGAGAAAAAAACCACTTCAAAACATGTATAACCCCTTAAAATAATGATAATATGATATGAATATATGATTTTGTAACATATAAAAAAATTAATAACAAATATAAAATAAAAAAAATCATCAATATATTGGAAAGGAAGATAATGAGTTACCTGAACTAAAAATGTGAGTTCTTGTAGAATCCCTTATAATTTTGTAATCAATTCAACAAAATCTCCCAAAATTAATAATAATCAGGATTTAAATTAAATAACATGAAAATGAATAGATTATTCGTATGATAAATAAATGGAAAATATAAAAACATCAAATAGATGAAATAGTGATGAAAATAGATTGTCTAACAAAAATGGATCGAGGACGAGAAAAAACCTTACCTTATGTCCAAACGTGTTCTTCACATTCCCTAATCAATCAGGATAATAAAATTAAATAAATTAATTAATTAATTTAGAACCATATATAATTTTATTTTATTCATTATAGTATTATTATGTTTATTTATTTCCTTATTGGTTGGATATATGGTTGAATTATGTCATTCCAGAGAGTTCGATTCCATGATTTCATCATCATGTCACTTGATTATACGTAATGGAGTTCATGTGTAATGGATATAATTCATATAAACTGAATTTATATATTATGAACTAATATAAAGAAGTATAAATGTTCATAAATATTTTTTTTTACATGTTATAAGAATTATTAATTAGATAAATAAATTTGTGATAATCATTTATATTTTTAATGCGGGGTTTAAATCAAAATGAACAAGTTTTATCTTTGTATTTAGTATCAGGTAAAAATAATTAATTATGTATAATTAAATTAAATATAGTACATGTTTTTAATCTAAATAAACTAAAAAGAGGGTTTCATGACTATCAATGCAGAAATAATTGAATTATAAATGTTTGTCATCTTTGAATTTTGTAATTCGGCACCTCCTGAATGGTGATTATATTTTTAAAAGAAAATGGAGAGAGAGTAAGGATATTAATAATGGTTCTTAAATTAACATGATATTATTATAGTATATATATTATAATGGGTTTGTCATGAAAATTTTGAAATTTATGTCGAGAGATGATAATAACATAATGGAACATGATATGGAATTAAAAGAAAAAGGAAGCGGAGATTACCTCTTCAATACTCCTCGTTTAGAGTATCAATAAGGGAATTTGTATTTTCTTTTGGAAAGAAAACAATATCGTGGATTTTAGGATGTACCAGGGAAGATTATAGGGGAATAACATTGAGAATCGTCAAGTATTAGATGATTGTGGATAAGAGGGAGTGAAGGGTGGTTTTTATAGTAGAGCAGAGGAGGGGTATTCAATTATTTTATTAATTATTTTTTTTATTTTTTCACAAAACATTGAATATTATTGATTCTTGTTACTAAAAATAGTAATAAGAGAATGTTATTTATAATAAATGGATAATTACATCATCCATGGCTCATTCATGATGCATAAATATATTTATTTATAATTTATAGTAAATTAACTACTTTCACTATTCACCAAAAATTCATTTATTTCATAAAAAACATATACATTCACTTCAAAAGTTTTTAAATACGAAGAATTCAAAAAATAGTCTTTATTTTTTCAAAAAAATCTCAATATATTTAATTTTATTTTATTTAAATTCCAAATTTACTCAAAAAATACATTTTTTTAGAATTATAAAAAAATTTATAACACTATGAAAAATTAATTAATGTAATTTTAAATTATCCCAAAATCGTATATCTACAATATTTTTACATATGAATACATTTTTTTAAAATGACTCTTATATTAAATTAATTTATTATTTATAATAGTATAATTATTTATTTGTTGCTCACAAAAATACCAACACACAATTATTTATTTTTAAAATATTCACTCTCATTTATAAGGTGCCTAAATTTTATTTATACTTACATCAGAGATGTTACTATTAATGAGCGTCTGTTACTATTTATAAGGGTACGTTAATATTCAAAAATGTTATGTTGATTCTATTAGAGTCTAAATATCTTACTAAACGGAAATGCATATGTATGTTTTTTAATATCCAAAACACAGAAGTGGGAAAATAATGTATAATGTCATGGTTATAACTATAACAACGTGTTTTTTTAGAGACTTAGTGTTTCCTGCAGATAAGATATCTAATGAATAGATATTATTTATGAATATACATACCATAGAATCATGGGGTGTCTTACTATTAGTTTATATATTCATATCATAATCTAGTATTTATCATTATAATTATTATAGCCAATATACATATTATAATTTAATATAATTAATTAATAATATATTAGAAAAACTTATTCAAATTCAAATATTCATATTAATATAATATTTTAATAAAATAATAGTGTCAAATAGTTTTATTTAGAACAATAATTAATTAATTTAAAAGCAATAAATAATAAATATTTATAAGTACTATTATTAATTATAACACAAAATGAATAATTATAATTTTACATAGCTTACTGTATTTCGAATTAGGGAAAAAATTATAGGATGTTAAATGATTCCCCCCTTAACAGAATTGTGTTCTCACAATTTTAAATTACACTTCAAATGGTAATGGTTGACCCATGAAAATCCACTTGTTGGAAACCCACATCCAAAATTGGGAAACTAAAATATCCTCATAATTAAGGGAATGATAAATGCACAGTTTTTTACAAAAATAAAAATTCACATTGGATAAAATTAGTTTTAATTAGAAATATTTACATTGAAGGATAATGTAAACATCTTGTTTGGATGGTGAGTGATATAGAACATGTTGAGATTAAATTTGATTACTATAAAACAATAAAAATTTGTAACAAAAATATTCATTAATACTATATAATATTATTATAATATAAAAAAAAATATTATTTAAGACTATTTTCCATGAGTTGAGGAATTATTACACATTATAAGTATATAAATACATGTTTCTATTTCATAAACATAATCTTATCCTTTCATTTGACCTTGACATATCTATACCTAATTTCATGACATAGGACGTGTAATGTGATAAGGTAATACATTTTCCACTATGACCATAGATAATGTTAATTTTAAATCAATAATAAATTAGTAAAAGGTCTAAACAATAATAATCCAACTCTTTAGAATGAAAGACATTTAATCTCTATGATGAAATTATAATCATCCCTTAATCAACTTCAATCAGATCTAAATTTTCACATCCAAAATATGTGAATAACATCATCATGTATCCTCAATAATATGGTATAATATCTAATTATCATCATATCTTATAGGATACTTCCATTATTCAGTATTACATAAGATATAAACATGTTATTTGATATATTCCATAAATCCAAAAGTGTATTAAATAACATCGATGATAGTATCGACCACTTTTCGACAAGTCATTAATAAGTTCCAATGTAGCATCACTTTTCCAAACCAATAATTCCTTCATCATTATCTAATCATCATATATGTATTTAGGGATTCCATTCCCATGATCATGTGTTTTCAAAAAGAATTATCATTCTACTAAATATCTTTTCTTGATTGCATTCAACATATGTTCTCAAATACCTAATGAAAAATTATTTTAGTATAATCCTCTTAAATTCTTAAATTCATATAACATGTGTATTGATGATAAAATATTAAAATTACATAATTTGTGAATATAAATATTAATTATTTAATATAATATATTGTAATAGAATAACATTATCATTATCCAATAGAATTATTGGGGTATATTTTTTTGATTCTTGAAACAATGATTTTCATAGTTTCCCATCACCTCAATGCTAAAGCATTATACATTGGTATCCTTTTTCATACCCATTAAATCATAAAGTTTCTATTATTTTTCTACTATTATATAATATACTCACATTCACTTTAATTATTTACTATCTCGACTCTTTCTATAATTGTCACATGTGTAAAAACCCATCGTTAACTTCTTCCCATTATCTGTCTTTTTCACTCATATATTTTTCTTCTCTTCCATCCTTTCAAATCTGTAGTACTTGTCAAATTTATTACATATCTTTTTACAACATTATACTACTTCCTAATAGGATGATGATACCATGGAGAATATTTACCATCAAATATTTTTCTTAAAACCCTAAAATATATGACAATTCATACTCATTTGATCATGGGCATTGGTAGAGTTCTCGTTCTTTCTTCTAGTTTCAATTTATAAACAATACCATATACTATATTTTCTTATAAAAGTTTTATAATTCTATAACCTAAATAATGGTGTATCACATAACATAAATCTTTCAATCATATATACAAAAACAATGTACTTAGGTAACTTTGGAAGCGGAAATACTTAATAATGGTATGTATGAAAATGTCAATTATCCTAACCATATCTCCTGAGAGTGTCAAACTTGTTGCAAAGTAAGGCATGTTTTCAGATACCAGGTTACCCCGAGTAAGGCCCGTAACAGTTTCTTAGAGTTATTAATCTTTGATACATATGGTCTAGAATCATATCTTTTTTTATGAAAATAAAGATATATATTCTAGGAATATCCATTAAATCTAAATGTTAAAAAATATATATGAAGTTATTAAATTCTTATACTTAATGTCTAACACAAGATTTTTGTCAACAATTTACAATTTTTAAAAATAGTTCCAGAGGTTTCAAATAAAATTTCTCTAATACCAAATTTAACACCCCTACCCTAGGAGCTTAGAACTTGTTCATTATTTTATTAAATTGGAATGATTATAAGGAATTAAATCATGAAGAGCCGATCATTTTAGATGTTTTTGAAAACCATATTACATAAATTATACCCATAATACAACGTGATAATAAAATAAAACATGATATAATATTAAATTAAATAAATTGAATACATGAAATCTTATATATTGTTTTCATATTCTTGACATGGGGAAAAGAAATATAAAAAATGTGTGAGAATATATGCTTAGTAAGGGTGAATAATACATTGGATATAACCATAATCATAATCACTAGGCAGGTGATCAACTAAAAATAGGTTCCAATAAAATATTCTTTAGGATGATATGGAATAAATAATCAATAAATACATATTGTCATTATAAAATAAAAACGTGGATATTATACTAGTTGAATAATGACATGTACCATCAATTACATATTTCAAAATTAGGGAATGCATAATGTCAAACATCATAACCATACTATCAGGTCCTTGTGCCTAGACTATACATAAACAAGAAATAACCCAAAATAGTTTGTCTCATTAGATATACCGATGCATCGTGGGGCTGTAGTAGGCCCCACTCATCACTTATATTGTCTAATACATTCCTAATATGAAAAGGTTTATACATATAGAATATAGACTTTCATATAGAAAACTATCATATTAAATGTGAATAATTTAACTATAACCCATGTATGGTGAAAAATTATAGCATTCATAGACCAACATATCATCAAATTTTAACAACATATGGTATATCTTATCATAACAAAAAAAATAAATAAATACAAGATTAATCAAATTAAGATTAAATATATGATGATGAAATTGCATAATTCTCAAGGAACATAATAATTAATAATTCCAATGTGTCCCATATAACATGGATCATTTAAATAATAATACATATGAATATTATTATAATAATTATAATATTGATATAACATATAAAAAGGAATTACATACATAGCACACATAATGAATAAGTGGTGAACATGGGACATATCTGACAGAAGTAAAACTGAGACTAGAAAACCCAATTTTTCAAGGAATAGATGAGTTCTTTTGGAAAATCATTTTTATTTTTCATAAAATTCAATTCTACACACGTATATCCCATTAAATTAAATGTAAGAACACCAAAATTATATTATAGAAATAAATTATTTTCCACTTATGTGAAAAATGTAAAAACATTTCTTCAGAAATCAATACTAAAAAAATATTTCATTGTGGAATAAGGAAAATATAAAAGAAAAATTAAAGAGGAAAGAAAATATTGTTTTCTTAAAAGAAAAAAATGAACCAAAATAAAATTCCATGATATTTTTTCTTTTTTTAGCAATAATTTTGGGTTAAATCATATTATATATTTCACTTAAAATGAGTAATAATTTATGAAGAACCCTTGAATCAGTCTTATATATCAAAAAAAATTGAAAAAACAACAATTTAAAAAATGTTTTACCAAATAAGATTGTAATGATTTGATATTGTTATATGTTATGGAAAAATATAAAAATAATTAATAAGAAATATAAAAAATTATGAAGCTTCTTATTTGAGTAAATGTACATAATGATTATCCCAAATGAAAAACTGTGGTTTGGGTAGAATCCCTTACCACTTTGTAATCATTTGAGTCATATTCCCCAAAATGAATACTCATCAATAGATGCATTGAATACAATGAGAACAATAATAATAATGATAAGATACATAAATATTTAGTATGAATACACCATACTAAAAAAATACTAGTGAATAAGGAATGTCTCACAATTGACGTGTGATTAGAAAAGACCGTTCCATATGTTCAAACGTGTTCTGCACATGAATATAAATTCGTGGATAATCAAATTAAATCCAACAATAAATTAATTCAGAACAGTATAAATATGTATTTTATTAATTATAGTTTATTTATGTTTATTTAATCATTTATACAGATGTTATATGATTGAATTTTGTTGTATCAGAGTGTTTGTTTCCTTGATTTCAAGATTGGTTCTCATGATTATAGGTAATGGAGATCATGTGGATTTTCTCCAGAAATGAATTTATATTTTATTGGTTATCATAATTAATTAGAAGTTGTAATATATATCATTTGGTAAAATTTTATGATGAATAATCATTAGATAAGTCAATTAGTGATAATTATTTTTATTTTTATAATGGTTTTTTATCACAACGGACCCATTTTTTATAGTATATATTATAATGTAAAAATTGTGGTTGATGAATAAATAAATAATATATAATAATTATTTATAAATTGTTTAAAATAGAAAAATGGTTTGAAGAACCTCCTTGAGTTGGGAATTCATGAATGAATGTTCGTCGTCCACGATGGTTGTAATTCAGCACTCTCGAATTATTATATTGTTTTTCTAATAAATTGTTGATATAGTAAGTAAATTGATGATGTTTTGTCCATTAACATGATAAAATTATAGTATATTAATGGTAGTTGTGTTATAAGTTTCATTTTGATAGATGTGGTTTGGATAAGATAGTAAAATAATTGAAATTTAAACGATATTTTAATTTAAAGGGCTGGATTTAACCTCTTGGTAACACCTCCTTGAGAATATCCTTATGAGAGGGGGTTTGTGTCATTTAAAGAGACCAAGATCTCTTGGAAATTTATTGGTACTAGGGAAGTGTATTTGGTTAGAAATATATTAATATTCAAGGATTAGTGGAGTGAGGAGGAGAGGGAGTGTGGGGTGATTTTATTAGTAGAGGATAGGAGGGTTGTTCCATTATTTTTAGTTATTATTTTTGGATTTTGGCTCATGAAAATAAAAATTCATCATTAATTGTGGCTCAAAACACTAATAAGAGCATATTAGTAAGACCAATTTCCCATTACATAATCAATTACTCAAGTATTAGTTATATGTTCTTTTTATTTATTATATTTCATAAATTACTGAATTTCACTATTCACCATTAAATCTTCTATTTTGTAAAAAACCAAATAATTCACTGCAATATTTTTTAAAAATATAGAATTCAAAATTTACATAATTTTATAAAAATACGTTTCTAAATATGTGTAAACTAATATTTAAATAAAATCATCAGTTACTCAAAAAATGCATCTTTTAAAACTAAAGAAGATTTTATAACACCATGAAAAACTACTATGGTTATTCTAAATTGTCCAAAAATCATTGAACAACAAAATATTTATTTATGTATATATATTTTTAAATTTAATTTAATATTATATTAATTTATAATATTAAAAATTTTAGTTATTTATTTATTTCACACAAAAATAACAACATCTATTTAATAATTTTTCAAATATTCAATCTATTTTATAAGGATCATATATTTTATTTATACATACATGGGTAAGGTTTCTGTTCCTAAGGGTACATAACTATTCATAAGGTGAATGTTTCTATTCATAATGGTACATTATTTTTCATTAAGTTCAAGTTACAATTCAACAATAAATAAGTTGATTCTAGAAGACTCCTAATATCTTTATAAATGCAACTGGGTGTGTTTGTTTTTCAAAATTCAAAACACAGAAATAGAAAAATTATGTATAACGGCTATGATATAACTATAAAAAAGTGTTATTTCACAGGGACTCTATGTTATTTTATATAATCTATCAAATGAACTGAACATATTTATGAAGAAACTTACTATAAAATCATTTGGTGTCATATTAATAGTGAATATATTTGTACCATATTTTAGTACATATTAGAATTTTAATCAAAGAAAAAAAAATTATATTTTATTCATTAAAGTATTTAATTAAATAATATATTGAAATAAATTAATCAAATACATTTATTTATATAAAAATATTCTTTTACAAATAATAATACTATAAAGTATTATTTTTAGAACATTAATATATTATATTAAACTATATTACTTATAATTATTTATAAGTATTATTATTAATTAAATATCATAATTTTAAATAATTATTTCTCCTTAAATAATGTTTAATAAATCATAAAACTAATTAATAGGGTGTTACATGTTCCATTGATCCAATTCAAATACATTATGGTAATATTTTTATAATGATATTACATTCTGGAGTCATGAAAATAGGGTATAAAAATATCACATACCCAAAAGTAGCCATAATAAATCATAGAACATGGTCTATTCATGGTGAGATAACTTGTAACTCATAGAAATTGGTATTATAGATGAAGAAGAAGGTATACCCATAATTTAAAAAAGATATAAATGATACTAAATATTAACATGAATATTGATAAAAAAAATTGAATAAGGATTGGGATGAGAACAATGTTTTCACCCCCGATAGTAACATATACATAAGAAGGGTCGACCATATCTCACTATATAAATGGCTCAAATTTCTAACAAAAAATGGGTGGAATACTATAGGCCTAAATGAGGGAAAAAATTCAATAGGGAATTAAATATCTTTCTATAATGATTAAATTAAATTCATGGCTTAAATGCATAAAACCCATGATACATGGATGCTGATTCGATCATTGGAAATTCAAATATATTTTTATCCATTTTGTGGTGATTTATATGTATTCTTTAGTATCCATAGGCACACATAGCCTTGGCATCCCAGCATGGCCACTACCCATTGTTGGGTGTTAACCATTATCCCAATTATTGACTCACTAATGAAATTCCATGATGGTGTAGTGAGGGCACCCGGTACATGGTCTATAGAAGGACACACATCACTACTCACTTGAGACCATTCCACAACACATGAATTTGGATCATATTTTTCAACAAAATAATTATCCAGGAAAAAAAATCAAAAAAAATGGAATGATACCACATTTTTATACCCTAAAATACCCCATATTCCTATTCAATCCAATAGTATCCTCTAAATATTATTTAGTGAAAAATAAACCATCACATGGATCAAAAATACCATTAATGATATCATGAAGGTTAACATAATGTACGCTATAATAATGAGGATGTTATACTATGAACATAAATACATTGTTCACAAAAATATATTTTAAATATATATATACCACCAAAAAAAACATTCTTCCTATATATTGGGATCTCAAAAAATGGTTTCATTTTAATATTATAGAAATTTAATTCATTTTGAGTTTTTTCTATTATATTATTATAAAATATATCCAATAAATAAGATGTCTGGTATTTTATTCTCCTCCTCGTCATTTTTTATATATTTATCTATTGGGAAACCCTGTTATGAGGATTCCATTTCATAATCCTTTAGTTAATTTATGTTTTGATGGTGATTTTGTATTAATCCTTGTAAGAGGGTTTCGAGAAACATGATCTATAAATTTGTTATGACATTTAATAATTATTAATTTGTTTGAGGTAGTTATATGATCCTTTTTTCCACATTCCACTAAATTATGAGGCACATAAATGATGAGGCACATTATTTTATAAGTACATTGTTTCTATTTTGGGTAGTATAAATCTTTTGAAATCCCTATTTCAAATTAATATTAATGGTTGGACATAAAATCGTTGATTTTGGTTGATTCCCTCAAGGTGATAAATTACATGATTAAATAAATATTGATTTCAAAATAACTTTCTTGAATGTGAGAAAATGGAAACATCAGGATGGGCATGTGTTCATATCAATTTTGAAAGCGACATATAGGATAGACATGGTCACATTAGCATTTCTTTTAGAACATTATATTATGATGATGACGGATGAATTAAGACTCATGTGATGGATACTAATAACAATTTGGAATATTTATAGAGTCTTTGTGTAGTGTTTTTATTATTGGGTGTTCAACATATGGGTGAGGATTCATTCGAGGGTTGTGTTTTTTATGTGCAATGCACACATTAATTATATATAAATATACATATATTGTCAGAGTTTTTTATGAGTCATCCTATGTTATATTTAAAAATTTATTATGATCTATATTCTTAATGTTTTTGTTGTATTTGGGGTATTTATCAGCGTTTTCCTATTAGATTTTATAATAAAAAATTATATATAAATCATAATGACTATGTCGAAATTCTTAATAAAAAATGTCGGTCAATATATTAAAATTTTACTCTTGGATCATCATGATGTAATGATAAATTTTATATAGTATAGGATATTATGATGTATTTTATGCCTTGGATTCTAGAGGGTATTCGATTTTGAATGATGTGTCATATTTTCAATGGGTGTTATTTTTATTGAGTTTTTGTCATCAGATTATATACTACTATTTTTTAACGTATGATGATACTATGATAAACATTTGGTTATACTATTTATTATTATTATGGTTTAATATCATTTAATCAATTGTGTTTGCTTACATTGGTTTTCACGGATGTTTGTTTAATGGAATATTGTCCCCTTTTATTTAGTAATGAAATGAATATTTATATTTATCATAATTTTCCTTTAGGACACCACCTATTGTTTTGGAAATATCATTTCATAACATGTGATTGGGTTGGATTGAGATTTAATAAATAATATTGGTTTGGTTTGGTTCTTCTGTTAGGATAAAATATTTGGAGATAGGTTTTGTCAAAACATGAAATGAATGACTACATAATTCCTATCTATCCTAAATATATTGATCATCGTGATATAATGGTTTCCATGGTATTTAAATACAAGTGATGTTTTTATTGTTTTTGGACCACATCAATATTGAGGATATATATGACGAGTGTATAGTATCTAGATATAGTAATGATACATTCAGGTAATAATTCATCACTCATGTAATGTTTTTTCGTTAATTATTTCTCAATTGGAAACTTGATAACCTTATTAAATGAAATTGTTAATTGTTTTTAAGGATAAAAATAAAAGTTTCTATGAAATATTTGTATAACAATTATGATATATACTTGTCATTTCTATTTTATATTAATTATTGATAAAATTAATCCTTGTTTCTATATTCCTTGTGTTTTATAATTTAATGGAACAACAAAATGGCATGGAACAAGAATATAAAATAGAAATGAATCTAATTATAAGTAATTTTGTACATAGTAATCTCGATCGATTATATTTAAAGAAATGTTAGAAAATTTATAATGAGAACCCTAAATCATAATTTCATTTTTACACACATGATGACTAGAATATTATATTCATATTTATATTATAGAGGTCAATTACACATATTGTAGTTATTTTTTCTATCAGGAAAATTTCATAATTATATGAAATGTTATGTTTTGATTTAAAATTTATGCAATTATGTTTTGGATAAAATCGCATTTGATAATAAAAAATTAATGCAATAACTTTGGCATAATCATATTTATTTCATAACATATTAAGTTGAATAAAATCTGTTATTCCTTGTTTTGTATGAAATTAGTGAAGAGTGTTTAGTATAATTAGTTGAACAACTTTAAAATTTGTTAATATGTTAAAAATGAAAATAATTTTGTAATGTTTATTAAAAATTTTAATTATTTTTGTTTATATTTTACTAGTCCTAAAATCATTCTAAAATTTATGATATCTAAATCTCAATTATTTATTTTTTATTATTAAAAAAGAATTCAGGTTTTATTTAATTATTCAAGGGTAATAATATTCTTATGTTGGATGATTTTAATATTCATAAGGGTCATATTACTATTCATAAGGGTATGTTACTATTCATAAGGGTAGGTTACTATGCACCAAAATTTATTTTTGTTTCATTAGACTCCAAAAATCATCTTGAACAGAACCATGTATGTCAGATTTTTGAAATTCAATACACCGAAGTGACAAAATTATGTTTGAAGGTCACTAAGAAATTAGTAGTTCATTATGTTGTGTTTTCATGTTATTTTATGACATAATTATAAGAAGGTAATTTCAATTGAAAAACATTGGGTCATTACATTCTTCCCCCCTTATGAAATTCCGCCCTAGAAATTCACTTCACACAAAAATGTGTGGGTACTTCTCCTTCATTGTCTCTTCAATTTCCGAGGTTGCTTCCTAAAACTTATGGTTTCTCCACAACACCATGACAAGATGGGTTTTCTTGTTTCATAGAAACTTATCTCTCTGATCCAGAATTTTTATGGGCTACTTCTCATAGGAAAGATCTTCTTCCAACTGCACCACTTTTGAGTTTAGTACATTTGAGGGGTCTGGTATTTCCTTCCCCAATAGTGATACATGAATCACATCATGAACTTGAGCCATATTTGGTGGAAGTGAAAGACGATATTCCACAGATCCTATGTGTTAAAGGATCTAAAAAGGGCTAATATACCTTGGGCATTGCTTCCCTTTCTTTCAGAATCGCATGACTCTCTTCCATGGAGATATTCTAAGAAATAATTTATCTCCAACATCGAACTCGTAGTCCCTTCGACGGTTGTCTGCATAGATATTTTGCTGACTTTCAGAAGCATTGGTGTGTTTTTAGATGACTTGAATCTTCTCTTTCATCTCTTGAACAAGATCAGGTCAATGTATATTTATTTCCCCAACTTCATCCCAATAGGTTGGCGTTATACATTTTTTTCCATACAGAGTATCATATGGAGACATCTGAATACTCGAGTGGAAGCTATTGTTGTATTATAACTCAACCAATGGGATATTCTGATCCCAACCACCTTTGAATTCAATAGAGCATGCTCTTATCATATCTATAATCAAATGAATATTTTTTTCAGACTGTCCATCAGTTTGGGGGTAATAGGACCTCCTGAAATTTAATTCAGTACGCAAAGAATGTTGAAGGATCCTCCAGAACATAGATGTGATCCTTGGATCACGGTAAAAGGCAATTGATAGTGGAACACCATGTATTCTCACCACTTCCATCACATATAACATTGCAAGTTGTTCAAGAAATATATCTTCCCAAATAGTGATAAAATGGGAAGTCTTGGTGAGTTGGTCAACCACAACCCATATTGCATTATTTCCCTTCGATGTCTTTGGGAGACCATTGAAAATGTCTATGGTAACATTTTCCCATTTCCACATGGGTATAGGAAATGGCAGCATCATGCCTTTGTACTTTTGTCAATGAGCTTAAACTTGATGACATACCAAGCACCTTGATATATATTCCCCAATATCCTACTTGATGTTATTCCAGTAGAAGTGTTCTCAAAGATCGGGATACATATTGGTACTCCCAAGATTAATAGAGAATGTTGAGCTATTTTCATTGTCTAATAGCTACCTCTTTATCCCCGGTGATGAAGGCACCCAAAGCCGCATTCTAAACCGAATCACACCATCACTAATGATATATAACTCTTGCAGCTTCCCTTCTTTTACTAAATTCACCCTCTTTTGTATGTCCATATCATCCCTTTGTGCTTCCATAATCCTCTCCTATATGGATGGTTGTGCAATCATTTGGGAAAGGTAGGATGTATCCCCTACCCTTATGATTTCCAAATCCATTCTTTTTATATCCTGGAAGATAGGGTCTCTCAAAATCCGAAACATGGATAGAGTAGCCAGATATTTTCTACTTAGAGTATTAGCAACCTTGTTCACCTTTCCAGGATGATAGTTAATAGAGAAATCATAATACTTGATTAGCTATAACCATCTCCTTTGACACATATTGAGCTCCTTTTGTGTGAATATATAATTTAGGCTCTTATGATCTGTGTATATGTCACACATCTTTCCATAAATGTAGTTCCACCTGATTTTCAAGTAAAAAATCATGGCTTGTGGATCTATATCATGCGTCTGGTAGTTCTACTCATGGATCTTCAACTGTCGTGAATTGTAGACTATCACATTGTCATTTTTCATGAGTACACAATCCAAGACATTCTTTGAAGAATCACTGTATATCACAAATCTTTTTCAACTTTTCAGTAGAGTGAGTACAGGTGCAGCAATCATCCTTCTCTTTATCTCCATGAATCTTCCATCAAATTCATAATGTCCAGACATACTTTACCCATTTCCTCGTTATCTTAGTTAACATGCTTGACAATTGTGAGAATTTTTTCAAAAAACATCAGTAGTACCTATATATCGATGAAAACTATGGATTTTTGTGACACTGGAGGTCCTGGGCCATTCCTCAATTGCATTTGTCATTGAAGGATCCACTGAAATTCCCTCACTTGTGATCACTTGTCCCATGAATGTGACTTGATTCATCCAAAATTGACACTTTCTAAACATGGCATACAACTTCTCCTTTCTCAATGTTTCCACCACAATTCATAGGTGTTATTCATGTTCCTCCTTTCTCTGGGAGTAGATGAGAATATCATCGATAAAAACAACCACAAATTTGTCTAGGTAATGTCTAAAGACTCTATTCATAAAATCAATGAAGATTTCAGGGGAATTGGTAAGTCCAAAGGCATCACCAAAAAGTTAATGTTCACATACCTTGTTCAAAAGGCAGTCTTGTAAATATCACCCTTCTTCAAATTTACCTGATGTTATCCAGAATGAAGATCCACCATTGAGAAGTATTTTTCTCCTCTTGACTAATCGAAGAAGTCATCAATCCATTGGAGAGTATTCTTGTTCTTTATGGGGATCTTGTTTAGTTCCTGATAATCGATACAAAGCTGCATTTTTTTCATCCTTCTTCTTAACAATGATCATTGGTGCACCCCAAGTTGATGCACTACGGTGTATGAACCCGTTGTCTAGATGATCTTGTAGCTATTACTTTAACTCCTCCAGTTCGATATGAGCCATCCTATCGGGACACATTGAGATAGGAGTAGCTCCAGGTATGATATTGATTGAGAACACTACCTCACGATCTGGGTGAATTCCGGGTAACACTTTATGAAATACAATGTTGTATTCCCTCACGATGGGAATTTATTCCAGGTTGGAACTTTCCATCGACACAACCATTTGGGTTAGGTATGCTTAATCATAGGGAATCAACAACCACACCATTTATGGATTTTTCAAAGGAGATTCATGATATTCCTTGCATTTTTATAGGAGCATGAGATGGTTTGGAATATGAAAAGGTATTTCCTTTTTCTGAAAGTTGATATGTGCTCTATATAACAAAATCCAATATATTCCCCTTATAGCATCGATTTATACAAAGGGATGTATTATGATATTTGACAGAAGAATAATCCCATATACACCAATAGGAGATGATTCAAACACTTGGCTTGCAATTATTGCACTACTCGTTATTTTTACAGAAATCTCTACATCACGGATTCAGGGCTACAATTCTATATTTATAGAAAACATGCAATATATAATGAAATGCATTGAACCATAATAAAATAATACTTTTTCCATTCTTGAGTGAATAGGAAGTGTACCTTGTACGACGTCATTATCATGATCCACCTCCTCAGTAGTGACGTCATAAGTCTTCCCCTTTTTTGGGATTGGTGGATTCTGACACTGATTACCCTCGAGAACCCAAGGTTTTGTGCACTGGTTTTCACAGTGCCCAAGATCCCTACAGTTGTAGCATTGAACCGTGAGTAGTTCATTCCTTTCATAAGCTACATTATAATTCCTATTCGTGACTTTTAGACACTATTGAGCATGGTTTCCTTCATTCTGACAAATGAAGCAATTCCTCGCCCCTTTGAGGCAGTTCCCATGGTGCAACATCCCACATTTTTGGCATGTGGGTCATTGACCATCCTTCCCACTTTTATCATTAGATCCACCACATTGAAACTCCATTTTAATTTTCTTGTAACCATAGCCATGTCACCATTCTTAAAACTCTATATCCACTTTGAGGGAACATCGAACAACTTATTCATAACTCCCAAATTCTCGAATTCCAAGATCTTTTCAAATGTGTGGTTTAAATCCACTAAAGAATCTAACAATGTTTATATCATTGTTGATAACAAAACCCAAAGAGTACCATACAACCGTTGTGAAATTCACTTCATAGGTTGTGAATGATTCTCATTCATTTTTCATGAGCTCTATAAATTCACTCTACATCTTCGTGGGAAGAGTTCTTGGGAAATACTTGTTAAGAAACATATTATTAAAGTCTTACCACTCCATCTCTTCAATTTCTTCTCCCGGCACGTTGTTCTTAATCAAATACCACCATTTAGTTTCTTCTCCATCAAGGTGATAAACGTATGGGGTCACCTACTACATCTCGAAATAGTGAAGAACAAAAAATATCTTATCCATGGAGTTGACCCACTGTTCCACAACTAGTGGATCGAATGATCCACAAAACGTTGGTTGTTGTTGCCGCATAAAACATTTGATAGCCAGTTGGTCCTTCTTTGGTGAAGGAGGATGTTCTACATTATAATGGTTATTGTTTATAACATAAGATAATTGGTTAAGCATCTCCATGATGTTTTGAACTCCACCTACCAAATTATTGGGGATGTCGTTCGAGAAATCGTTGCACTGGCCCTCACACGAATTTGTGGCCGGATTTCTCCTGGTTCCCACCATTTTCTAAAATAGAAAAGGATAGAACAAAAAATAATTAAACAATTCATGAATAACTTATTATTTTTTAAAATTTATACCAATAACATAACATATGGGATCCCTGGGTAAATATTCCTCTGTGCATATTTGTACATATTCTCATGTTATAGGTTTGTTCTAAGGTTCAGTAATCCTAATTCCCAAATTAACTAAACCTTTCCTCTGATACCAACTATAGAAACCCAACCATTTTACATTACTATTAAATTATTTTAATGATAAACAACATAATATAATTAGACATTGAGGATCCAATGTTTCAGTGTCTTGCGAAAACATGGACCGTACATAACACTTAAAAAATCAAGCATAATCATATATTTATTATCTTCTTCTCTAGCTTCTTATTAGAACTGTTTCCATTCTTTAGTATATGTAGCCACATGAGGATATATATAAAAAAGGGTGAGCTAAAATCCTAGTATGATGATATAAAATAACAATATATAATGGGGTGTGAATAATCATAACATGGGAAAAAGATCATTAACATGGTAGGAGAAAAAATTAAAAGACTTGAAATGTGGCAATGCATAAAAATGAAACAACATGTCTTAGTGGTTAACTAACATAAATACATGTGAACAAACCCAGAATCATTTTCACACATCATTTCAAATTTAACAATGAGATTGATCACTTTACCCAATGCATTGGCAAACTGTATAATTCTCAGCGCACGTGTAACATCGAAACATTCATATTGCGCTATATAATTCCAGGAACACCCCTCACATCATAACATTATCATCATCATGCTTGATACATAGATCACATATAAAAAATGTACATATCTAACCCATGTAATGGAATTATTTTTTTCTCATAATAACAGATTCATAATCTTTGGGTTACAAAAAGAATGAGGGGATAACATAAATGTTACAAGAACCATCCACTTTGAGTGAGAAGTAAAAGAGGTGTTCTTAAAAGAGGATTTCTTTTGACAAACATTATATTTGACATAAAAACCAGTGAAAAACAATTATATCCCAGAAAATTAAATAAAAATATGAACAAATGATCTTCAAGGAGTAACCATATCGAGAATAGAGTGAAAGAGGGAGAACCCGAAGGAAGAAAATTGGGTTCGAGATTTCCCCTTACCTTGTACTTGAATGCTTCCTTCTCATTGTTGTCCAATATAATGACATTATATTCAGTAATTGGAAATTAAAGAGCCTTTTATACATTAATAGGGTTAATTATGGTTTCATTAGGTCATTTTATGTGCCTTTGTATGAGTTATATAATTTTAAAACACTGTTCAAGAATGTTTGTTTTCATGGTTTTCTTGACTGATTCACTTGTATTATTTAATTAATGTTCAGGTAGAACATGAGTAAAAATACCTAAATTAAATTACATGTTATTAATGATATATAAAGAGATTTAATGATCTTATAATGAATCATATTATATCCATGGGGATGAATCATTAGATAATAATTAAAATATTATTGTTTTGGTTAATTTGGGCGATTTTTCAGTCACAATGAACTTGTTTTAATTTATAACTTAGTAATATGGCCATAAGTTAGTTCCAGAACATGAAATAGGTGATAAAAATATACAATATCCACGTTCAACAATTTAAATACTTTCATGACCATATTTTATGGTAGAAATGGAAGAAGAAATATTGTGCTTTTTGAAGGTGATTAATTAACACCTCACGAACAACATTCTCTTCAATAAAATAAAAGGAAGTGGGAATTGGGTTTGGATGATATAATATCATATTAAAATAATATAATTCCAGTATATTTATAATAATGGAGTTACAATACCATTTAGATGAAGATAGGTGGGTGGAGATCCAGAAATGAACATAAAATTGAAAGGAAATAAAGTAGAAGAAGGAGAGAAATTACCTCTTGAGTCCTCTTCTTGAGAACCATTTTAGGGGCCTAAAACTGGTCATTTGACGAGTCAAAAACCACTTGGTCGTGGGAGAGGGGATAGGGAGGAGGTTTGGGTTGAGTTTAGGTATGTCATAGAGCTTGAGATGTGTGAGGAAATGAGGGACTGAAGGGTAGTATTTATAGTGGAGGGGAGATGAGTTTCCTTAATATAAAAATAATTAGTTTATTATTTCTTCACAAGGCAAGTAATAGTGAGTATTCCATGACCATGAATATAAAATAATGCATGTGAGTTTGATATTTGGGTTCTTACATCACCTGTGATGTCAAGAATAGTGGGTTTTAATTATAATGTATTTATACTGTGAATTAATGTATATTACAATTCACCAAAAATTCAAGTATCTCAGAAAAATCCCAAAAATTTACCCCAACCATTTATCGATATGTAAATCCAAAAATGATTTCCATTTTTCAAAAATAATTTTCTATATATGATTAATTTAATATGTAATAAAAATCATAATTTACATAAAAAACATTTTTTTAAATATAAAACTGATTTTATAGTGCATTCAAACATTACGTAAGGTCTTATAAAATTATCTGAAATCTAAAAGATATTGATTTAATAATTATTGAAAAAAATTTATGAAAATTTATTTTCTTTTAAATTAATTAATTATTTATAATTATTTATTTATGACTTACAGAATACCAAAATGTTTAGTAAGGTCAAATTGTGAATATCTAAGATGTCTAAATTTTAAATAATTATTCATTGTAAAGGTTACTCTTATGTTGTATGATTTACTATTCATTAGGGTCATGTTACTATTCATAAGGGTATGCTACAATTCATAAGGATAGGTTTCTATTTAGCAATAATTATTTTGTTTCGTTAGACTCAAAAAATCATTTTGAACACAACCGTGTAGGTCAGAATTTCAAAATTCAAAACACAGAAGTGACAAACTTATGTTTAAAGGTAACATAGCATTTAGTATTTCATTATATTGTGTTTTCATGTTATTTTATGACATAATTATAGGAAGGGAAGTTCCATTTAAAATCATTGGGCCGTTACATTCAAAGGGTATAAAAATGAGTATAAGAAGGTATGAAGTGCTGAATATTTGTAGCAAGAAGTGAAATAAGGTTTTAATTTTTATAGGGTTTTCCTTTGTTGATAAATTGGATATTGTGTTGAATTTATCCTCTTGTATGATTATCATTTTATATGTTTAAATAATGTCCCAATTATCTAAAACAGTAGACCATAAAAGATCGTCTCTATGAATTAATGTCAAATTATTGACATTTCTCAATATTTTGTAATGTTTTTTGGGTAGGGCCTTATATTCTGGTAGTAATTTCATTAGTGCTAATATCTGTGTAGGATTATTCAATGGGTTTATTTTATTCTTTAATTGATTCACTTACTAATATATATATATATATATATATATATATATCATACTACTTTTTTTAGCCTATCCATTATTATCTAGTAAATTATTATATAACATGTTTCATTTTTCATATGTATATGGGTGAATTATATGGGATTTCCAGGACTATTTTATATTCACCACTTGTAAATTCATATTTTATCATATGAATATGTTTTTTATCAGGATATTCATATGGTCATGGTTTCATAGTTTATGATTGATTATTCGTGATGTTTTGGTCATGTATGTTTAGATTTCTAGTTTGGGATGACAATAAAGCCTTTGAGTCTGGATTGGTGACACATTGGAGAATTGTGCCTTATTTGCATTGGTTTATATTTTCCTTGAGTATTATTCATTGTTGGAATATAGATATCTATTTTATTTTTTCATCCCATCAAAGCCTAATTCATGTTTGGTCCTACTATTTTTTTATTTAGTTTTTGTATCATTCTTCATAATGGGAATGTTAGTATGGTATATATGTAGGTTATTTTATAATGGGTAAATTGTCCATGTTGATTTTTTAATTTCCATGAATTTTTTTAATATATTTTAGTATTGTGGATAAATAACATAAATTTATTTTGATTTTCTTCATTCATAAGAAATTGGGTCAGATCGATATGTAACATTTAAACGTTCATTAATCATATATAATATCATACAAGTTGTAATAATTCCATCTAAAGGCCATTACATTTAACCTAATGAGGAAACTATTTCATTTAATCATATAATTGAATTTAGAAACATTAACCAATAATGATTTTCATAAGAATTAAATTATCATCACTCAATAATATCATATCCTCTAATGACATCTAAATCCTTTATATGATACCATTTATAACGGTTGTGTCCCATTTCAGGGGGTTATAAATATAACATATCAGTGCAGTCCATGTAAAACTAAACCTTGCAGCTAGGAATCAATACTCCATCTATAATGGTATGACATTCCACGTAAAACATTGGGTAGATATTCAAGCATTTATTTGTAACAACCCTATAATCTAAGGTAACAACATTTTATTCAATAGCATGTATGGCGTAGAACACCAAACATGTAATGGAATATAGTATCTCAAGAACATATAATATATTTAGTATATTTTTAATAAATTGTTATTTTGGATAACATGAAAAGAAAAAACATTTATTTATCTTATGTCGATCACAAAAAATACATTCTTCAAAAGGTTACATTACACGCAATATAGAGTTTTACCCAACAAATATATATTATTAATGAATTATTATTTTATAAAATCAGACTTAACCAAGACATTAAATTATTAGTTATTAATAATGATAACTGAACTATGAAAATATTTTGGTTAAAAAAATAAATAATAAATTAATTTCTTATAATTTAATTACAAATGATTAAAACAAAAAAATAATATAAATGAAATAGTTTTATAAAAAAATATTCTTATGATCAAACATTTTTTTATTCCTAAAAGGATAAATTTGGTAATATTATTTAATTATATTTTGGAGATAAATATTTATATATATTAAATAAAATATTTTTAATTTATTTCAATATATTTATAGACATAATATAAGAATAAATCCAATACCACACATAAAAATATATTTATAAAGGTACTTTTACTAGATTTTAATGGAGAACCTGTTTTAAATTATTTTTTAAATATTTTATAAATCCTATATATAAAAATATAAATAAACATTGGTATTATAACATTAATATTATTTTATTTTATTTTTGGGATCATTTTCTAGGAAATGTTATTTATTGATGAGTAGTGAAGAATATTGAATTTTAACTCAAAACATCTGGTTTGTAAAATTTATTTATAATGGAGAATTATATTTTTATTGTTTTCATTGTTTAATTAGATAAATTTTTTATCTATTTTTACAATTTAGGACTTTATTTAAATTTCATATTTAAAATGGATATAAAAACCTTGCAATATTTTGAACATTTTTACATTCAAAAACTACATTTTCTTCCCATCTACGGGTTTAAATTTGATTTAATTTCTTCCACTAATATTATTTTAATTTTAAAAAAATTAAAAATTATCTAAAATGAATATAAATCATAATATATAATTAGTTGAACTTATATTCTGAACAAAAATATTATTGAGTATAATTAAAATTAATTACAATGATTGAGGTGAAATTATGCTTTATAAGGAACTAAACCTTAAACGTAAGGTCGAAAATATTCCAAACTGTTTTCCAGAAGATTATTTATATCTAGAATCAATAAAAAATATTAATTAATTTTAGGTTATATTGGATCTAAATTAAATGGTGGAAACATGGGTGGAATTCCCTTTCCACAAATTTATAAGAGTGTCACTCCTCCTACACTATAAAAAGTCACTAACCCCTAAAATATCCTCACACATATCAAGACACATTCAATGGACGATTATATATCAAATTAACTCTTTAAAATACATAACCTCATCTTATAATAATTCTATTGTACATAAATCCATCCACAAAATCCCATTTGTGAAAACAATAAGGTGTTTCCCCAAGTAGAGGTTACATCTATCCTCTTACTATTGAAATTTATTTACATTATACACCCATAAAACATCATTATTATATTATTATATACCAGAAATGGTATCACAAAAATATTGATATGTTTTTATGTATCATTTATTACCCACACATACACACACATCCATCTAATGAGTAACAAACTTACTTTTTTTTCTACGAGAAACTATCCCCTCGTGAAATGATGTTTTTTCATTCTAATTTTCTATCCTCCCATGATAAAAATTATGATTTTCAACTTATTAACATATGATATATATAATATATAATAAAAATAACTATTATTTAATTTTTATATAGAACATAACATTATTCATTCAATTTTGTATAAGTAAAGAAACATCATTGGTGGAAGTGGGGACTACGCCCTCTTAAAAGATGTTTGATTCACTTACTAGATGGTTGGAATGTATAAAAGATAAATTTAATTAAAAATAAACTATATAATAATATATATATTATAATTATATCCTAAATATGTTTCTATAAATATAATATATCATTTTCATTAATTCAAATTTTACACACCAAGAACTGATGACGTTGGTCATGGATGTGTACAATACTACATCCTCCACACGATATGATTAATTTTACTTGAAAATTATTCTATATATACGAAAATATGTTTATATAAAATTTTATTTTTGATATAATGGTATTTTTAGGAGGTTAATGTTACTTTTTTTCTTTCCATAATGATCACTAAAAAATTAGAAGGTTACTCAAGCATGCATAGAACCTGTTATCTCCATGATTATAACATTGGTTTATTTTTAATAAAATTTTAAAATTATAAGTTTTATAAGTATAATTGATTTATAAATATGTTATTTATGACTCTATAATTATTTATAAATTTTATATAATTTCCCCTATGATCATATTTGACATTGTCATTATAGTTTTTAACAGAAAAAATGAATCCTATCAAAACACCTGACGTAAATGTTATTGTTTATGTAGTTTTATATTGAATATTAATTAGTGAATTAAAGGTAATTAAAACATTAAAAAGGTTTTAAATAATGTAAATAAATAAAATATTCTTATTATCAATTAAAATATCGATACTTGTGATAATTTAGACTCATGATATGTGTCACGACTCATCCTTGGGGCCCGTGCCGTGACTACCCCAAGCCTACCTTCTATAGGCCAGGGGCTGGCGACTAGCACCAAGGCGTATATCCTGGTAAAAAGGGAAGGAATTTCCTTTGTAACGTAACAAAACCCACAGAGTAAGAAAGAAGAAGAAGTAAACACTATGTAAAACTGAGTATAACAGTATGTGTGGAAAAGTAAGTGGGCCAGTATACAAACCCAAAATGAAGGTAATGTAAAACAGGAAGAGAAAACAACAATTGAAAAGAAAAGCTGCAATGTCGAGCTGTCCACTAGATACCCCACCTGAAGGGTGGGTACATATAGCCATCACTGCTCCTCAGGTCCAGCCGACAGCTCTGAGTACGTCCCGCCCAGTGGTCCACCTCCAGGTACCGTCTTGCTCCGCAAGCCTCAACCACGATCAGCGTTGTCCGTCTTCTGTAACCAACACATCGTAGTGTGGGCATAGCCCATGAAAGGGTGAGTATATGCTACTCAGTAGGGACCCCGAGACCCCCTAAGGTCTCCCAGAATCCACAAAGGATAATCCAAAATGGAAAGATACAATCACGAAGTAACATCCGACACTGCTTAGGTATATGCCCATATATATACCTAAGTCATCAATTCTCGTTCGGCTCCAACATCCGAACCGAAGTACAACCCTGTCCACACAGGAATGAAAAACATAAATCCACACAGGATAGCACAACACATTCCACAAAGGAAAGAAAAACATGATTCAGCTCACACAGGTATACTTCTTCGTATGACAATAGAGATAATCAGATATATCCACTGATTCATCTATGCCGTCGGACCCACAAAGGATCGATATGTACTAACCCCCGCAGTGACCCGCATAGGATCTGACCCACAGAGGATCAATATGTAACTAACCCCCGCAAAGACCCTCACAGGATCGGCCCCACATAGGATCTGTAGGCACTGGCTCACACAGAACCGCTGAGCGCTGACCGACACAGGATCAGACCCACACAGGATCGGCAGCACTGATCCAAATAGGATCGCTGAGTGGTGTAGTCATCGCCATCGAACCCATTGAGGATCTCTGTACAGTCGTTGTAGTAGTAGCAGTCACAGCCAGCTCTAGGGTCCCCGCATACAGCAAGCTCGTTCGGGAGAGTCCGCTCCATGAGACGAGAGGCTGATAGATCAACTGACACATAGTCCAGAGTTGATGTATCCAAAAGATCCGTATCATCAACAGGAACTCAACCTCGCAGACGGCACGTCAATCGGACGCCCGGTCTGATTGTTATTGGCATTTTCGTCCCAGTGGCCCGGTTTGTTTTTAAGGCAAAACCAACCCGACTGTACTCCATTGGCGTCCAAACCTCGGGCGAAGTAAGCCAAAAGATCCGTCTCACTTAGAGGAAACCAACAAAGTCGACAACACATCAATCAGACATCCAGAGCTTATGATATGAGCGTTTCCACTCCGAGGGCCTAGTTGGTTTCGTGTACGAACCAACCCGGCCGAACCAAAAGTATTCTGAAACCTTGAGCACGATATTCCGAAAAGAACGCCTCGATCCAAGGATCATTTCACTGCTGACGTCACGTCGATCAGTGGTTCATAGCCCGAGAGATTGGCAAAAGACAAAAAAGGTTCCGAAAACGGGTGTTTCAGGCCCGGACCGACCCGGCCCGAGACCCCCTGGGTCGGCCCAAACCGGGTCGACCCGACCCAGGTTCGGGTCGGCCCGGCCCAGCTCGGCGCCCGGCCTGGCGGCCCGGCGCACTGGCACGCTACGCTGGCTGGCTCGGCCGAACGGTCGGGCCATTGGGTTTTGCGGGGGGGGGGGGGGGACTGCACCCTGTGTTTTGTAATCGTGGCCCCCCTTAATGGGGGCCACTAGCTGGAAGGGCGAGGGTTTGAACCCCCCGACTTCTTTCCTGTCCGGCCGGCCGATTTCTGCTGCCGCGGGACCGGCGATGGCCGGTCCCCTCCCTGCTCCGATGCCGGCGGACCGTTTCCGGCCGCCGGTCCTACTCTGACGCCGGCGGCCCATTTCCGGCCGCCGTTTCCCATGCTCTGCTGTGGCCCGATACCAGCTGCGACCTTCATTCATCCTGTGCGGCGCGATGGCGCCGCACCCCTCCGCCGCGGCCCCTTTTCGGCGGCGTTTCTTTTGCGGTTCTCTGTCACGGCGCGACAGCGCTGTGACTCGGTTCAAATTTTTTTAAAAAAGCAGCGTGTCAGCATCATGCATTCTGGTTGTTCTTTCCCACGCGGTGCGATGGCACCACGTCACATCCCGTCATACCGCAATGACAACAAAATGAAAGGGAGGGGGTCAGCCATGTTTCGGCGATCCAGCCTCCTCTCATTAATTGGTAGCATGCGGTCCAATTATACATGGATAATGAACGGGAGTAAATCATGAAAATAAATTGCATAAACCCCTACCTCGAGCGTAACTTGAACGGATGTTCATCGAACGGGGATTCGTCGCGGAAAAAACCGTCGCGGAAAGAGACGTCATGAAGGAAGACGCCGTCGGCGTCGCGGTACACGACATCGCTTAATCAGTTTCAGAGAAATCAGCGTTCTTCGTCGGAGACTGATGTGTTCTTCGCGTTCTTTGTCGAAGACGAAGAAGTTCCTCATGTCCTTATCCCTTGTCTCCCAAATACTCCACCACAAGAAGGTTCCAACCCCAAATAAAATAATTTCATCTCTTATTTTGTTAACATAACATAAACATTTGAATTTCAAGAGTTTGAATTAATTCCACTTAATTAATTCATGACAAGTTGTCATCCATAATGGTTAGTTGAGAGGGTTTTTAGAAAGTGAAGGGGTGGGGTTTGTGTTGGCCCCACCACCTTCATAACCTACAAATAGAAGTTGGGTGGTTTTCCCCAACTTCCACGCAATGCTTAATCCACTTAAAGAAAATAAAAATTTTAGTTAATTTTTTATCTTAACTTCCACAATTTTTATCAACCTCACTCGTGAAAACGCAACTTCGGAAAAGGTGTTTCTATGAAATTACTGGCATTGCGGTTCCATCGGTGCCCTTGGAATTTGATTTCGAGCACCGGTTCAAAAGTTAAAAATTCCCGCTCGTTCGTTCACTGAACATAAATGAGCTAACTTCAGATAGTAATTCCGGGCACACCGGGCCTCGGAATCAAGTGATGTCAGAAACTGTGTTCTTGTAAAATCCCAAAAAAAGTTAATAATAAAATTTCCTTTAATTTTACGGGTCTTTAAATTACTCCCACCTCAGAGATTTACATCCCCGTAAAGCTAAATAAAAAAACTAGGGAAACAAATTTGGGTACTGAGCACGCTTCTGAGACTCCCGCTCCCAATTTCTCTCTTGGAGATTCCCATGCTGCCATATGATGCGCACTAGAGGAATCAACCGTCCACGTAGGACCCGCTCCTGTCGATCCTTGATCTCCACTGGGACCTCCGTAAAAGTCGCCCCATCATCAACGTCTAGCTCCCCATGGTCAATGATACGCATCTGGCCGTTCCCATATATCCTCAGCTGAGATACGTGGAAGATGTCGTGCACCCGGTGCAACTGAGGTGGAAGAGCCAGGCGATAATCCACCTCGCCAATCCTGTTGAGGACCTGGAATGGTCTGATGAAGCGTGGAGATAACTTGCCGCCTCGACCAAATCTCCGTAATCCACGTCGTGGTGAGACATGCAAGAAGACGTGGTCGCCATCCTCGAACTCTAGTGGCCTTCGTATCATTTTAGTATAAGACTTCTGCTGGCTCTAAGCTGTCCTCATCTACTCCTGGATGACCTGCACCTTCTCTGTCATGGCCTGGACCATCTCCGGTCCCACAAGTGCTGACTCCCCAGGGTTTGTCCAGCTCAAATAAGATCTATAAGGTCGGCCGTACAATGCCTCGTATGGTGCCATCGCGATGGTGGAGTGGTAAATGTTGTTGTACGCAAACTCCACCAAGGGTCGGTGGTCCTCCCAGCTGCGACCAAAGTCAAGGACACATGCGCGGAGCATGTCCTCGAGTGTCTGAATGGTCCTCTCCGTCTGACCATCTGTCTGAGGGTGAAAGGTAGTGCTCATGTAACACCCGATACTTTTATGTTATATAAATCATCAAAGGGATCTTTTTCTACACAACACTTGCTTGGCTTGCTTTACACGCAATCGCGACCTTCCTCGATAGCTTGCGTCGTACGCAATACCAAGTTTCACTAAACAACAATATGCTATTAAAACTAGCCGTTATGAATAGTAATAACCACTTTTTGAAATTTTATAAATTTTATTTTTCAAAATGGACTTCATTTTTGGACTCAGAATATCGAAATTAGCCTAGGGTGAAATTTTGGTATTTTTTCTGAAAACTTTCAATTTTTGATGAATAGTGAAACCACTAAGTGGTAGGTTAAAAACTGAATTTTGCATAAAACTTAATTTTACCGCTTCTGTGAATGGAATTTCGAAAATCCGACAGACACGGTTGATATCAGTAAGTAAAATGTGGTTCAATGAGATAAAAATAATTTTTTGGTGAATAGTAACTTTTTACTTTTTTTTACCACGGTTAATAGTAAATAGGGTAACTAAGGGTAAATATGATATTAATATTACCCTAACACAAGTCCTAATTCTATTGGACAAGTTTAATTCGACCAAAAACAAACTTAGGAATAAAATATGACCATTTAGGCCCACTTGGATTAGATTAGGACATTTATTATTAATTTATTTAAAGAAGGGTTAAAATAGTTAAAATCAATGTTTAATAAGTAAATCATTTTTAATATGGGGATATACATAAGATAAATTCAATTGTAAATATTCATTAGAAAGGTAAAAATATTTCTTACATGATGATATTTTATTTGTAATTTTTAGACATCAAATAATTTAATTTATTTATGACACAAAGATGATGCAGTAATTATCTTATTAATGAAATATTGACAAAATTGATAATATAAATACCAAAATAAATGTAATTTTAGACTTTTTATGAATTCCACTAATTTTATAGGTTACTATGATATATTAATGTTGATTTAATCAACTTGGTTCGAACATATAATTCTGTTATGAATTTCACAAAAATCATATATCAAATAGTGTCAAAATTGACACAAAATAGTTTTTAAATCAAATATTATATTATTAATTGTTATTTTATTCCTAAAAATATAAGGTTCTTCCAAATTACTTAGATAAGGATATATATATTAATAATAAAAAATTTGGGGTTCGTTTGGCATGTTATAGTAAGTGTATTAACCATATAGTGAAAGAAAACAAAAAGACACGGTAAAAGTTAAATTAATTAACTTAGAGTTAAATCTAATTGATAAGGTTAAAATAATACCCTAAACTTGTCTAAATCCTATTGGTTGATAGTATTTCGACCCATCCCCACGTTAGCTTCGAAATAAGACCCTTTGGAACCATTATAAACCGATTTTGACTTTAATATAAAATAATATTTTGAGATATTCCTAAGGTGCCCCTCTCCTCCCTTATAAAAGGGCACCTCCTCCCCCTCCTCCTCACACCAATTTGAGCACTCAAGCTCGGCCAAACCCTGCCATTTTCTCCTCTCCACTTCCCTAGAATAATCCTAGAGGTCCTGGTCTTCTCCAAAGACCAATCTTAGTTCCTTAAGTGGAGGATTCAAAGAGGCGTTCCAAAGAAGAGGTAATATCCATTACCGATCTTTTCAATTTCTTTCTTCTTCAACTTCTTCTTCTTTAGTTGTTTCATGATAAAGTAATGACATCAGTATTACTTACATACTGATATGTTATTATAAATATGAAACAACCCTAATTCACCTTCTATCCATCCTACGGAAAAATGAAATCACCGCGCGTGCGTACGTACAGAATACCGTCTCCACGCCGTGGTGTAATCTATTTTTCCACCATCACCTTACAAGGATGGTTATAATGGTGTAATAAGTAACTATATATGATTATTATGAAGTAATATTGATACTGAAATAATATATATATATACTCCAATACAATTCCACGATCATAGGAACGATATCATCACTCGTGCGTACGTACGAAATACCGTCTCCACGATGTGATGCGACTCGTTCTACATGATCTTCATTTCATAATGATTATATAAATGAATTTAATGAATGAATATTTTATATACTACACTAATACCATTCTGTAAATGAATTATCTATAACCTAAAGATAAGAATAAGAATTTATTCGACAAAACACGCATAAGAACAAAAAGTTATAAAGACCCGAGTAACAAGTAACAATGAAATATTACTAACAAGAAGCTAATAATATGACCATATATGATATCATATCAATATGTATGATTCTGGAATAAGTCAATAACATTATTTAAACCATTATACAGGAGCTTCGGACACGAACAAAGCAAATCGGACCTAAGGTAAGGGAAATATCACAATCTCACTTTTATCCGAGATTGTATTTACTTTGGTAATTACTGGGATGTATTTTATCATCCACATCCATGTTCCCTCAATATGTAATATTATTTCCATCCTTATACAATAGTTTATATCCAATTTTACCCTTCGGTATGTTTTTTTTTGTAAAAGATATGAAAGGAATCTTTTGTCGTTTTTCATACGAGGTACTTTTTGACTTTCCGACAAAAGTACAAAGAATGTTTTTTTAACTTATACGGCATGAATGGATTTTTAAAACATTGTTTCCAAAAAGCTTCTTTTACAAGTTTTCAAGTTTATTTTTAATCAACTTCTTTTATTTTTATGTTGTATGACATGTTATGAAAGGAAAAATGTTTTTTAAGAAGAAAGGATATTTTCCTCAAGAATGGAGTTCATGTGTTTTATCAAAATGATTTTCCATATAAGATAATAAAGGGTTCTGTTTTTATCCCTATTATTAAATTGATTTGTTCATGTTGTGATGGAATTATTTTTATGAATTCCTTTATCTTATATGAATTGATTTATGATGTCATGATGTTTCAAGAATCCCATTTTTGTTACATGTGTTATGCGATGTTGTATGTTTTATGATTATGTGGCACACATAAGAAAGGATTCATTATAAGATCGGTGGGACCTATATCTCCCTCCAATGCATTGGGTAAAGATTTATATCTCATGAGATAGACATGGCTGGATCAGAAGGTTATTTCGGTTCAGTGAAACAGGACTGAAACGAGGAGTGAACTCGGTTCAGAAAGGGACATTGTCCACAAAGATAGTCTTGGCAATGAGTCATGACTAACAAGAAATGATTTTCCATGATTATGTGTGCATGACACAAAGTTTCAAGTTTTATGTTATGATTATGGGGATCCCATTTTCACTTCTATGATCTATTCCATGTTAAGATATTATGATCTATTTTGCAGGTTTTGATTTTCATAAAGATATGACATGATTTTTATTTCCTTTATTTGCCCTTGCTGAGCATTTGAGATCACCCTTTTATGTTTTCTTTTCCCCAGGTCAGGAAGATGTATATTAAGTAGAATATGCTAAAAGGGACCCTAGATATGATGAAATAAATGGGAGACACTGTAGAAGATTTATGAACCAGTTGTTTATGTTTCCCAGTTTCTAAAGACACTATACATATACGGTCCTTTGTGGTTTTGTCATATGTTGTAATAAGTGTGCTTCAATTTCGAAGTATTAACAATGTATGTAAAGTATGGGTCGTTATAGTTGGTATCAGAGGAAAGGTATAGTCAACCTTTTGGAAACTAGGATGTGAAAGCCTTAGTAAGAACCCTAAGGATAAGTCTAAGCATAGAACACAATCTTAGTGTTTTAGAAATGGCCTTGAATAACCTAGGATAAGACCTTAAGCATGAAAATTTTATTCTTGAATTATGTGGTTTCCTATTATAATTAGTGTTGCTCACACTATTCTTCTTGGTTTTAGTCAATGGATGGAACCCGAAGGAACCGTGTTAATGCGGAATGCGATGGGCAATGCAATGGTTGTCCCCCTGAGCAACCAAACGATATGGGAGCTGGAATGCAAAATCTTGAAGCCATGCTCACACAACTTTCTCAAGCTATGAATCATGCAGGATTTCCAAACGAGCAAAGGAGGGAGCAACATTCTGTTGAATCCTTCATGAGGCAGCGTCCACCTTCTTTCAGCGGGTCTACTGATCCATTAGTTGCTGAACAATGGATTAGTACTAATGAAAAGATATTTTCAGTTCTTCAATGTTCTGAACATGATAAAGTCATCCTAGCAGTGTATCGTTTGGAAGGAGATGCTGATCAATGGTGGAATCTTGTTAATAATACGAGGCAAAGGGATGAAATTGAGTCTATGGAATGGGACGAGTTCTAGAACTTATTTTTCAATAAGTACTTCCCTCGTATTCTCCGAACAAAGATGGAGAAAGAGTTTCTTGAACTGAAGCAAAGGGATGATGAATCTGTTGGTACCTATGAAGCAAATTTTACAAGACTTGCAAGGTACGCTTCTGGTATTATTATCCAACCTGAGAGTAAGATCGATCAATTCTTTAGTGGCTTAAAACCAAGTCTTCGAAGGGCGTTAGCCATAAGGGACTTCAATAGCTACGAGGAAATCATTCGATGTGCTCTCAAAGTCGAGATGGAGATTGGAGTAACCCATCAGTCGCATAGGTTTGATAAGCAGAGGAAGATGGAATTCAATGGAAACTCTAAGGAGCACACTGAAAAGAAGATGAACTTTCCCTTATGCTCAAAGTGTGGAAAGAAACATGGAGGGAGTTGTCTTAAAGGGACAAGTAAATGTTTTAAATGTGGAAAAGAATGTCATCGGGCATTTGAATGCCGTGATAATGGGAAGAAGATGTCTAACGACGCAAACAAAGGAAGGGATACACAGAATGAACCTACTACACTTCAATGTTTCAAGTGCAAGGAGATGGGTCATTATGCCAATCAATTCCCAAATCCAAGGGTTGATGATGATGGTCGACGTCAACAAACTCTTAAGGCTAAAGACAAAGGAAAGTCACATGCAATTTCTATCAGCGATGTGGCGTACGATAACGATGTGGTGAAAGGTACACTTACCATCCACTCTAAAGTAGAAAATGTTTTATTTGATTCTGGATCCACCCACTCTTTTATTTCTGAAGACTTTTCTAAGGGTATCACCGTATTACCTCAACAATTAGATGTTGAGTTAGCTGTGACAACACCTAATGGCACATCAATCGCATCAAATGTTTATAATTCTTCTCCGATAAAAGTTTGTGGGAAAGTGCTTCATGCAAATCTTGTGATCCTTCCTTTAGTGGAATTTGATGTGATTCTTGGCATGGATTGGCTTTCTCTACATGGAGCTCATATCGATTGCCAAAGAAGGGAAGTCACATTTCATATTCCAGATCAATCTACGATCGTCTATCAATGCAAGGATGAACATAACCTTCCAGTGGAAATTTCTTCCATCTTATGCGTATTGATTCCACTAAATGAAGGTTATTTATCTCAAATGGTTGGTGAGAAACTCACGATTAAGAATATGCCCATTGTACGGGAGTTTGATGATGTCTTTCCGGAGGAATTGCCGGGTCTTCCACCAAATCGTGAAGTTGAGTTTTCAATAGAACTCGTACCGGGTGCTTTGCCTATTTCAAAGACACCTTATAGAATGGCCCCAATTGAGTTGCAAGAATTGAAGAAGCAACTCCAAGAGAATCTTGATAAGGGATTCATAGGCCCTAGTGCATCACCTTGGGGAGCACCTGTTCTATTTGTTAAGAAGAAAGATGGATCAATGAGACTTTGCATTGATTATCGAGAACTTAACAAGATCACTATCAAGAACAAATATCCTCTCCCACGCATTGATGACTTATTTGACCAACTACGCGGAGCTCAATACTTTTCCAAGATTGATCTTCGTTCAGGGTATCATCAATTAAGGGTCAAAAGGGAGGATATACCAAAGACGGATTTCCGTACAAGGTATGGACACTATGAATTTATAGTGATGCCATTTGGTCTTACTAATGCCCCTGCTATCTTCATGGATCTAATGAATAGAGTCATTAGAGACTATCTTGATCAATTTGTGGTAGTCTTTATAGACGATATTCTTGTCTATTCAAAGAGCAAGGAAGAGCATGAAGATCACTTGAGAATTATATTGAAGACCCTGAGAAAGGAGAAGCTTTATGCCAAATTTACCAAGTGTGAATTTTGGCTTCAAAAAGTTGCATTTTTGGGTCATATAATCTCAAAAGAGGGGATATCTGTGGATCCAGCAAAAACAGAGGTTATCGAAAGATGGTCAAGACCAAAAACAGTAACTGAGATCCGAAGTTTTCTTGGTTTGGCTGGATATTATCGACGTTTTGTAAAAGATTTTTCACGATTATCTAATCCAATCACCAAGTTGACTCGGAAGGGAGTTAAGTTTGTCTGGACAGAGGAATGTGAAGAGAATTTCAAGGAGTTGAAAAAAAGGTTATCCAGTGCACCTGTTCTCACACTGCCTTGTAGTGGAGAAAGGTTTGTGATCTACAGTGATTCATCCAAGAAGGGATTGGGGTGTGTTCTTATGCAAAATGATATGGTGATAGCTTATGCCTCACGACAGTTGAAAATCCATGAGCAAAATTACCCAACACATGATTTGGAGTTGGCTGCGGTAATCTTTTCATTAAAGATTTGGAGGCATTACCTTTATGGTGAAAGGTGTGATATTTATACTGATCATCAAAGTTTAAAGTATATTTTCACACAAAAGGAGTTGAATATGCATCAAAGAAGATGGTTGGAGCTGATTAAGGATTATGACTGCTCAATCCATTACCACCCTGGGAAAGCAAACAAGGTGGCAGATGCATTAAGTCGACAAGACCATGCTAGTTTATCCATGATGAGGATCACAAAAGATCCAATATTTATGGATTTACAAAGGATGGATCTTGGAATTATAATGGAAGGGGAAAAATCTTATCTTTCTCAAATGAATGTTCAACCATCTATACATGTGAAGATTAAAGAGGCACATAAAGAAGATGTCGAGTTACAAAAGAATGTGAGAAATGTTCCTGAATTCAACCTTGATTGTGATGGGATAATAAAGTTCAGGAATCGGGTTTGCGTTCCTCCCATCCCTGAATTAAAGAATGAGCTGCTGGATGAGGCTCATAGTTCATCATTATCTATTCATCCTGGAAGCACGAAGATGTGTAGGGACCTGAAAGAGTACTTCTGGTGGGATGACATGAAAAGAGATGTTGCTGAATATGTCTCTCGATGCTTGGTTTGTCAACAAGTTAATGCTGAGAGACAGAAGTCTAAGGGGATGTTACAACCATTACCCATACCCGAATGGAAATGGGAAAACATCACTATGGACTTTGTCACAGGACTTCCTAAAACATCCAAAGGCAATAATGCTATCTGGGTCATAGTTGATCGTCTTACAAAGTCTGCACACTTCATTGCTATTAGAGAGGATTTCTCTCTAGATCAGCTTGCCAGGATATATGTAAAAGAAGTGGTAAGATTGCATGGAGTACCACTTTCTATTATATCTGATCGAGATCCGAGATTTACCTCGAGGTTCTGGCGAAGTCTTCAGCATACTGTGGATACAGAGTTGAGTTTCAGCACTGCTTATCATCCCCAGACAGACGGTCAGTCTGAGAGAACAATTCAAACCCTAGAAGATATGTTGAGAGCTTGCTCTATGGATTTAAAAGGAGGTTGGGATCAACACCTACCTTTGGTGGAATTTTCTTATAATAATAGCTTTCACTCCAGTATTCAGATGGCTCCTTATGAAGCTCTCTATGGAAAGAAATGCAGGACTCCAACTTGCTGAGATGAAGTTGGGGAAAGAAAGCTATTAGGACCTGATCTCGTTGATGAAATGGAAGAAAAGGTCAGATCTATTTAACAACACATAAGAGCAGCTCAGAGTCGACAGAAAAGTTATGCTGACAACCGAAGAAAAGACCTAGAGTTTGAAGTGGGCGATAATGTGTTCTTACGAATATCTCACTGAAAGAGGGTTATGAGATTTGGAAAGAAGGGGAAGTTGAGCCCTAGATATATCGGTCCTTTTGAAATACTGGATCGTGTTGGGAAGGTAGCTTACCGATTGGCTCTTCCACCGAATCTCTCTCAAGTTCACGATGTGTTCCATGTATCTCTCCTGAGAAAGTACATACCAGATCCTTCACATTTACTCAGCTCAGAAGTTGTACCGCTGGAGCAAGATCTTTCTTATGAAGAACAGCCGATAGAGATTCTGGATCGTAGCGAAAAAGTCCTACGAAACAAGACCACTCGCTTGGTGAAAGTTTTATGGAGAAACCACCAACTTGAAGAAGCTACATGGGAGCTTGAGGATATGATGAGGGAGAAGTATCCTCATCTGTTTGTTGCAAAGTGACGAATTTCGAGGGTGAAATTCTTTTTAAGGGGGGTAGAATGAAACACACGAGACTTTTATGTTATATAAATCATCAAAGGGATCTTTTTCTACACAACACTTGCTTGGCTTGCTTTACACGCAATCGCGACCTTCCTCGATAGCTTGCGTCGTACGCAATACCGAGTTTCACTAAACAACAATATGCTATTAAAACTAGCCGTTATGAATAGTAATAACCACTTTTTGAAATTTTATAAATTTTATTTTTCAAAATGGACTTCATTTTTGGTCTCAGAATATCGAAATTAGCCTAGGGTGAAATTTTGGTATTTTTTCTGAAAACTTTAAATTTTTGATGAATAGTGAAACCACTAAGTGGTAGGTTAAAAACTGAATTTTGCATAAAACTTAATTTTACCGCTTCTGTGAATGGAATTTCGAAAATCTGACTGACACGGTTGATATCAGTATGTAAAATGTGGTTCAATGAGATAAAAATAATTTTTTGGTGAATAGTAACTGTTTACATTTTTTTACCGCGGTTAATAGTAAATAGGGTAACTAAGGGTAAATATGATATTAATATTACCCTAACACATGTCCTAATTCTATTGGACAAGTGTAATTCGACCAAAAACAAACTTAGGAATAAAATATGACCATTTAGGCCCACTTGGATTAGATTAGGACATTTATTATTAATTTTTTTAAAGAAGGGTTAAAATAGTTAAAATGAAAGTTTAATAAGTAAATCATTTTTAATATGGGGTTATACATAAGATAAATTAAATTGTAAATATTCATTAGAAAGCTAAAAAGATTTACTACATTCTGATATTTTATTTGTAATTTTTAGACATCAAATAATTTAATTTATTTATGACACAAAGATGATGCAGTAATTATCTTATTAATGATATATTGACAAAATTGATAATATAAATACCAAAATAAATGTAATTTAATACTTTTTATGAATTCCAATAATTTTATAGGTAACTATGATATATTAATGTTGATTTAATCAACTTGGTTCGAAAATATAATTATGTTATGACTTTCACAAAAATCATATATCAAATAGTGTCAAAATTGACACAAAATAGTTTTTAAATCAAATATTATATTATTAATTGTTATTTTATTCCTAAAAATCTAAGGATCGGCCAAATGACTTAGATAAGGATATATATATTAATAATAGACAATTTGGGGATCGTTTGGCATGTTATAGTAACTGTATTAACCATATAGTGAAAGAAAACAAAAAGACACGGTAAAAGTTAAATTAATTAACTTAGAGTTAAATCTAATTGATAAGGTTAAAATAATACCCTAAACTTGTCTAAATCCTATTGGTTGATAGGATTTCGACCCATACCCACTTTAGCTTCGAAATAAGACCCTTTGGAACCATTATAAACCGATTTTGACTTTAATATATAATAATATTTTGAGATATTCCTAAGGTGCCCCTCTCATCCCTTATAAAAGGGCACCTCCTCCCCCTCCTCCTCACACCAATTTGAGCACTCAAGCTCGGCCAACCCCTTAAATTTTCTCCTCTCCACTTCCCTAGAATAATCCTAGAGGTCCTGGTCTTCTCCAAAGACCAATCTTAGTTCCTTATGTGGAGGATTCAAAGAGGCGTTCCAAAGAAGAGGTAATATCCATTACCGATCTTTTCAATTTCGTTATTCTTCAACTTCTTCTTCTTTAGTTGTTTCATGATAAAGTAATAACATCAGTATTACTTACATACTGATATGTTATTATAAATATGAAACAACCCTAATTCACCTTCTATCCATCCTACGGAAAAATGAAATCACCGCGCGTGCGTACCTACGGAATACCGTCTCCACGCCGTGGTGAAATCTATTTTTCCACCATCACCTTACAAGGATGGTTATAATGGTGTAATAAGTAACTATATATTATTATTATGAAGTAATATTTATACTGAAATAATATATATATATACTCCAATACAATTCCACGATCATAGGAACGATATAATCACTCGTGCGTACGTACGGAATACCGTCTCCACGATGTGATGCGACTCGTTCTACATGATCTTCATTTCATAATGATTATATAAATGAATTGAATTAATGAATATGGTATATAATACACTAATAACATTCTGTAAATGAATTATCTATAACCTAAAGATAAGAATAAGAATTTATTCGACAAAACACGCATAAGAACAAAAAGTTATAAAGACCCGACTAACAAGTAACAATGAAATATTACTAACAAGAAGCTAATAATATGACCATATATAATATCATATCAATATGTATGATTCTGGAATAAGTCAATAACATTATTTAAACCATTATACAGGAGCTTCGGATACGAACAAAGCAAATCAGACCTAAGTTAAGGGAAATATCACAATCTCACTTTTATCCGAGATTGTATTTACTTTGGTAATTACTGGGGTGTATTTTATCATCCAAATCCATGTTCCCTCAATATGTATTATTATTTACATCCTTCTACAATATTTTATATCCAATTTTACCCTTCGGTATGTTTTTTTTTTGTAAAAGATATGAAAGGAATCTTTTGTCGTTTTTCATACGAGGTACTTTTTGACTTTCCGACAAAAGTACGAAGAATGTTTTTTTTAACTTATACGGCACGAATGGATTTTTAAAACATTGTTTCCAAAAAGCTTCCTTTACAAGTTTTCAAGTTTATTTTTAATAAACTTCTTTTATTTTTAAGTTGTATGACATGTTATTAAAGGAAAAATGTTTTTTAAGAAGAAAGGATATTTTCCTCAAGAATGTAGTTCAAGTGTTTTATCAAAATGATTTTCCATCTAAGATAATAAAGGGTTCTGTTTTTATCCCTATTATTAAATTGATTTGTTCATGTTGTGCTGGAATTATTTTTATGAATTCCTTTATCTTATATGAATTGATTTTTGATGTCATGATGTTTCAAGAATCCCATTTTTGTTACATGTGTTATGTGATGATGTATGTTTTATGATTATGTGGAACACATAAGAAAGGATTCATTATAAGATGGGTGGGACCTATATCTCCCTCCAATGCATTGGGTAAAGATTTATATCTCCTGAGATAGACATGGCTGGAACGGAAGGTTATTTTGGTTCAGTGAAACAGGACTGAAACGAGGAGTGAACTCGGTTCAGAAAGGGACTTTGTCCACTAAGATAGTCTTGGCAATGAGTCATGACTAACAAGAAATGATTTTCCATGATTATGTGTGCATGCCACAAAGTTTCAAGTTTTATGTTATGATTATGGGGATCTCAGTTTCACTTCTATGATTTATTCCATGTTAAGATATTATGATCTCTTTTGCAGGTTTTGATTTTCATAAAGATATGACATGATTTTATTTCCTTTATTTTCCCTTGCTGAGCATTTGAGCTCACCCTTTTATGTTTTCTTTTCCCCAGGTCAGGAAGATGGATATTAAGTAGAATATGCTAAAAGGGACCCTAGATATGATGAAATAAATGGGAGAAATTGTAGAAGATTTATGAACCAGTTGTTTATGTTTCCCAGTTTCTAAAGACACTATACCTATACGGTCCTTTGTTGTTTTGTCATATGTTTTAATAAGTGTGCTTCAATTTCGAAGTATTAACAATGTATGTAAAGTAGGGGTCATTATAGCTCAGACGTATTAGCGTCCCGAACGCCTCCTACAACCCATTCCAATGCCGAGAAGTAAAGCGAGCATCTCGATCGGAGACGATAGATGATGGCCCACCGTGAAGCCATACAATCTCTTAAACGTAGAGACGTCTCAAGCTCTCCACTAAGACCTGCTCTCTGATGGGTAAGAAGTGAGCTGACTTGGTGAGTCGGTCGACAATCACACAAATGGAGTCATGGCATGTGGAAGTGCGTGGAAGTCCTGTCACGAAGCCCATAGATATTCCATACCACTTCCACTCTAGGACCTCTAAGGGTTGTACCAAGCCTGTTGGAACCTGGTGCTCTGCCTTCACCTGCTGGCAGGTGAGGCATCAAGAAACGAACTCTACCACAACCTTCTTCATGCATGGCCACCAGTGCTGTTGTCTGTGGTCCTGGTACATCTTCGTCACTCTATGATGTACCGCCAAGAGAGAAATGTGAAACTCTCTCAGCACCTCCTCCCGTAAAGAAACAAGTACCAATGTACATCCTCTGAAAAGGATGTCCTGCTCTACTTCAAAGGAGATATCATCAGGTGCCTTCCCTGAGGATATATTTGCACGCCGCGTCTCACAGTCAGCGTCCCCACGCTATGCCTCTCTGTCCCGTGGTAGTAGTCGAGGGGTGACCATGAGAGACTGAAGGAAGGCTGGTTCATCCATATCCATGAAGGATATCTGCAAAGAGGCTAGCTGCTCTATCGCCTCCTCCAGTAGATGAATGCCCATCCTCCTGCTGAGAGCATCGGGTACCACATTCCCCTTCCCAGTAGTATAGACTACTTCAAAGTCATAGTCCTAGAGGAACTCATGCCATCATCGCTATCTCAGATTCATGTCCTTCTGAGAGAAGATGTATCTAAGACTCTAATGGTCATAAAAGACTGTAAAACACTCACCCATCAGGTAGTGTCACCATGTCTTCAGAGCGAAGACCACCGTTGCTAACTCTAGGTCATGGGTATCGTAGTTCTTCTCATGCGGCCTCAACTGAAATGATCCATATGCGATCACCGCCTGCTCATGCATCAGGAAACATCCGAGTCTGGTACCTGATGCATCGTAGTAGACTGCGTACCCTACTCACTCGTCAGGAAACCTCAATATAGGTGCACTGGTCAATCTATGTCTCAGCTCCTGGAATCTCTGTTGACATCTGTCTGACCACACAAAGGGTTTCCCCTTCTTTTTCAAAGCTGAGAGTGGTGCCACAACTCTGGAGAAGTCTGGCACAAATCTCATGTAGTATCCAGCTAGTACCAAGAAACTACACACCTCCATCACGCTCCTTGGTGGATCCCAAGCTAGCACTTCCTCGATCTTCGTAGGATCCACTGCAACTCCTGCCTCAGAGATGACGTGCCCCAAGAAGTGGACCTCGCATATCCAGAACTCACACTTCAAGATCTTACCATAAATCTGGTGCTCTCGGAGTGTTTCTAGTACAACCCGCAAGTGGTAGTCGTGCTCCTCCTCAATCGTCGAATAAATCAAAATGTCTTCAATGAAGACCACGACAAATCGATCGAGGTATGGTTGAAAGATCATATTCACGAGGGACATGAACACTGCTAGAGCATTGGTTACACCGAATGGAATAACCAAGAACTCATAGTGGCCATACCGACACCTGAAGGTCGTCTTCTACACATCCTCGTCTCGAACTCTGAGCTTATGATAGCATGACCTATGGTCTATCTTCGAGAACCACCATGCTCCCATGAGCTGATCGAAGAGGTCATCAATCCTCGGTAGCGGATACTTGTTGCTCACTGTCACCTGGTCCAGGTGACGATAGTCGACTCAAAGTCTCAAGCTCTTGTCAGCCTTCTTGGAGAACAAAATCGGGGAAGCCCAGGGTGAAACACTGGATCGGATGAACCCCTTGCCCTGCAATTCCTCGAACTGTACCCGTATATCTCAAAGCTCAGTGGGGGATATCCGATGGAGTCTAAATCGGGGCTATCCTGGGGTACATGTCGATATAAATTCTACCTCTCTGCGAGGAGGTAGTCCTAGAACGTGGTTGGGAAAGACGTCTTCATACTGATTCACCAGTGCAGGAAAACCAGGACTCTGCATGTCAACTTCTCCTTGGATGAGACTAGCCATCTGATGAGTAATGGTCTGTACACTCCCCTACAAGAGTCCATATTGTGCTGCAGAGGCTCCCTTCTCGTCGGTGAAGGTGAACCTGCTCTCGTCGGTGCGTACACATCGCAACTTGCGCCAAATATAGTCAATCTGCGCATGGACTACAGACAACCAATCCATCGCCAAGAAGACGTCGTAAGGCCTCGACGACGCTATAAGAAGATCACAGCTGAAGCTCTCGCCTCCTAGAGTAATCTCAGACTGTCGGCACCAGTGCGTAATCGTCGAGTCTGCTCCTGTAGGAGTATCTAGCCGTAAGGATCGAGACAACGGCTCTGTCAGAATCTCCGAGATCCGAACAAGGGCAGCAGCTATGAAAGAATGACTCGCTCCTATGTCTATAAGATCTGTAGCAAGGGTGGAATAGACACAGATAGTACCTCGAATCATCTTGTGTGTGTCGTGGTCGTAGGCCTCCGCTGCCTGGAGTTATGCCTGTCTCTGCCCGCCAGCTCCCTGTGGTCGGGGTGGACCTCCAGGTGGGGGTGGTGGTAGAGCCTCAAAGCATCGCCCACCACCTGCTGCTCGGACAGCTCCTCTGCCTCGTCCGCCTGCTCCCTGCAGACCGCCACGGTCGACCCTCTGCCTCTGCTGGGGTGGCCCCTCAACCGGTTGATACTCCTCGGCACGGCGGGTCGGGCAGTCACGAGCCATGTGGCCCTGCCCGCCGCATGAGTAGCACTGCCTGCCTCTCGAAAGACTGGCTCTGCGCTGTGTGCCCCGCACTACTGAGCCAGTGTCCGGAGGTCATCTGCCTGAGGGTCTGGTCTGCCTGGACCCAAGAGTCATCTGTCGACTTTCTGCTGCAGAAGACTCTGCTACGTGCCACCTCGCGGTAGGTCTCGCTACTAAAGAAGGCTCAGCAAGAAAACTCCCGATCAAAAGGGCTCGCTCCAGTACTCCTGCCTGAGTCGGAATGCTGAGGGAGATCAGCAATGCATGGATCTTGTGCCTCAATCCCTGCTCAATGGTCTGGTCTCAAATGAATGGGTCCCATACCATGTCTGTCGAGTAGCGTGAGAGATCAGTAAATCTCGCCGAGTACTAAGCGACAGTCAAGCTGCCCTGCCGTAGCTGATGAAGCTCCTAGATGCGCACCACACGGAGGGTGGCTGGAACGAACTACGAGAGGAAGAGGCTATCAATGTCCGTCCAGATATGAGATGCCTCATCGTGAACCTGGAGCATCAAGATCCACCATCTGTCGACTGCTGCGTGCAGTAGGCTCGCTGCGAGGATCGCCATGAGGTCTGCTGGTGTACTCACTAACTGGAAAACCCACACCACTGCCTCCAGCCAGTCCTCGGTAGCCTTGGGGTCCGTCTCCCCGCAGAACCTGGGTGGTCGCTGGCGCTGAAACTCATGCAGCGCACTAAGGCGACATGCATCGTCAGTGGCTGGGGCTGGAAGCATCGGTGGCTCAGCGGGTAGAGCTACGGTCGGTGCCACTGCTGACAAAGGGCCCTGCACCGAGGCCTCGTCGCTCGGTGGGCTGTCGTCACACTCAACTCTCGGAACCCTAGCTGGCTGCCCTTGTGGGGCCATCCTGAAAAGAAACAGGTGCACCACGGTCAAACAGTATACCTGGTGAGCTAACATAATGTAATCACAAAAAAAACTTGAAACACACATGCAATCAATGTTTTCATGCATTAAGTCGGAAATCAGAAGTCAGGGTCCTGGTGTACGGATACGTCGGCCGCCGCACCAACACTGGACTCCCTGGACTGATATCCACACCCAATACGCTTAACACCATTTCTTTACATAGAAAAAGATCATATTCCCAAGTTCTGTGGTAGAACCGAACTCCTTTGATACCAATTTGTCATGACCCGTCCTCAGGGCCCGTGTCGTGACTACCCCGAGCCCTCCTTCCATAGGCTAGGGGCTGGTGACTAGCACCATGGCGTATATCCCAGTTAAAAGGGAAGGCATTTCCTTTGTAAAGAAAACAAACACCACAGAGAAAGCAAGCAGAAGAAGTGAACACTAAGTAAAAACTGAGTACAACAGTAGGTACGGAAAATTAAGCGGGCCAGTATAAAAACCCAAACCGAAAGTAATGTAGAACTGGAAGGGAAAACAACAACTGAAAAGAAAAACTGCAACGTCGGGCTGTCTACTGGATACGCCACCTGAAGGGTTATAACAGATAGCCACCACTGCTCCTCGGGTCCAGCCGACCGCTCCGAGTAAGTCCCGCCCAGTGGTCTACCTCTAGTACCGTCCTGCTTCGTAAGCCTCAATCACAATCAACACTGTCCGTCATTGGAAACCAACACATCGTAGTGCGGGCATAGCCCGTGCAGGGGTGAGTATAAGCTACTCAATAGGGACCCCGAGAACCCCGAAGGTCTCCCAGAATCCACAAAGGATAATCCAAAAAGGAATGATACAATCACGAAGAAACATCTGACACTACTTAGGTATATGACCATACATATACCTAAGTTATCAATTCTCATTTGGATCCAACATCTGAACCCAAATACAACCCAGTCCACACAGGAAAGAAAAACGTAAATCCACACAGGATAGCACAACACAATCCACAACGGAAAGAAAAACAAGATTCATCTCACACATGTATACTTCTTCATATGAGGATAGAGATGATCATATATATCCACTGATTTATCTAAGCCGTTGGACCCACAAAGGATCGATAGGTACTAACCCCCGCAATGACCCACATAGGATCTGACCCACAAAAGATCGATAGGTAAGTATCCCCCGAAAAGACCCACAAATGATTAGACCCACATAATATCTGTAGGCGCTGGCTCACAGAGAACCGTTGATCGCTGACCCACAGAGGATCAGTCCCACATAGGATCGGTAGCACTGATCCACATAGGATCACTGAGTGCTGTATTCGTCACCATTGAACCCACTGAGGATCTCTGTAAAGTCATCGTAGTAGTAGTAGTCGCAGCCAGCTCTAGGGTTCCCGCACACAGCAAGCTCGTTCGGGAGGGTCCGCTCCATGAGCAGAGAGACTGATACATCAACTAACACATAGTCTAGATTTGATGTATAGAAAAGTTATGTATCATCAACAGGAACTCAACGTCGCTGACGGCGCGTCAATCAGATGCCCGGTCTGAGAGTTATTGACTTTTTCGTCCCAAGGGCCCGGTTGGGTTTTAAGGAAAAACCAACCCGTCCCTACTACACCTACGTCCAAACCTCTGGCATAGTAAGCCAAATGATCCATCTCACTTAGAGGAAACCAACAAAGTCGACGGCACGTCAATCGGACGTTCGGAGCTTAAGATATGAGCGTTTCCACTCTGAGGGCCCGGTTGGTTTTTTGTACGAACCAACCCAGACGAACCCAAATCATTCCGACACCTTGAGCGCGATATACCAAAACGGCCACCTCGATCCAAGGATCGCATCGCCGCTGACGGTGCGTCGATCGGAGATCCGTAGCCCGAGATATGGGCAAAAGTCCAAAAAGGTTCTGAAAATGGGGGTATTGCTCCCGGACCATCCCGGCCCGAGACCCCATTGGTCGGCCCGGCTGGCGCGGTCCGGCCTGGGAATAGCCCGGGCCAGCAGCCCAGCCCGGCTCGGCGCCCGGCATGGCGGCCCGACGCACTGGCGCGCGGGTACCAGTTGGCTCGACCGAACGGCCGAGCCGTTCGGTTTTGCGGGGGGGGGGGGGGGGGGGGGGGGGGCGCTTCCCCCTGCATTTTGTAATCGCGGCCCCCCTTAATGGGGTCCGCTAGCTGGTCATCCGGGGGTTTGACCCCCCGGCTTCTTTCCTCTCTGCCCGGTCCGCCCCGGCCGGCCGGTTTCTGCCGCCACGGGACCGACGACGGCCGGTCCCCTCCCTGCACTGATGACGGTGGCCCCTTTCCGGCCGCCGGTCCTGCTCCGACGCCGACGACCCATTTCCGGCCGCCGTTTCCCACTCTCCGCCATGGCCCGGTACTGGTTGTGGCCTTAATTTATCCGGTGCGGCGCAACGGCGCCGCACCCCTTCGCCGCGGCCCCTCTCCGGCCGCAGTGCTTTTGCGGTTCTCCGGTGCGGCGCGGCGGCGCCGCAACTTGGTTCATATTTTAAAAAAATGCGGCGCGTCGGCATCACGCATTCTTGCCGTTCATTCCCAAGAGATGCAACGACATCGCGTCCTGTCCCGTCATACCGCAATAAGAAGAAAAAGGAAGGTAGAGGGGTCGTCCGTGTTTGTGCGGTCCGGCCTACTCCCATTAATTGGTAGCATGCGGTCCAATTATATGTGGATAATGAACGAGAGTAAATCACGAAAAGAAATCGCATAAACCCCTACCTCGAGCATAGCTTGACCATAGGTTCGTCGAACGAGGATTCATCACGGGAAAAACTGTTGCGGAAAGAGACGTCATGATGGAAGACGTCGTCCGCGGCGCGGTACACGGCGTCGCGTAATCGGTTTCGGAGAACTCGACGTTCTTCGTCGGAGACTGATGTGTTCTTCGCGTTCTTCGTCGAAGACGAAGAAGTTCCTCAAGTCCTTAGCCCTTTTCTTCCAATGACTCCATCACAAGATGATTCCAACCCCAAATAAAATAAGTTCATCTCTTATTTTATTGACATAACATAAACTTTTGAATTTTAAGTGTTTTAATTAATTCCACTTAATTAATTCATGATATGTTGTCATCCATAATGCTGAGTTGAGGGGGTTTTAAGAATGTGACGGTGTGGGGTTCGTGTGGGCCCCACCACCTTCATAACCTACAAATGGAAGTTGGGTGGTTTTCCCCAACTTCCATCCAAAGCTTAATCCACATAAAGAAAATAAAAATTGTAGTTATATTTTTATTTTAACTTCCACAATTTTTATCAACCTCTCTCGTGAAAACACTACATCGTAAAAGGTGTTTCTAAGTAATTACTGGCGCTGTGGTTCCATCGGTGCCCTCAGAATTTGATTCTGAGCACCGGTTCAAAAGATAGAAATTCTGCTCATTCGTTCACTGAATGTACCCAAGCTAACTTCAGATAGTAATTCCGGGCACACCGGGCCTCGGAATCAAGTGCCGTCAGAAACTGCGTTCTTGTAAAATCCCAATGAAAATTATGAAAAAAAATTCCTTGAATTTTATGGGTCTTTACAATATGGTATTTTCGTCTCACTTTTTTCATTTGTGAGATAAAAATAATATCCACCACTTAATTATTTTTTGTGGTGTATCCTATAACCCTTTTTCATACATATCATTAATAACTTTATCTTCATGGTATACAAAACATTGATTTTTTGTCATTACTTCATGATGATTACTATTTTAAATGATTCAATGTGGTATGAGACACTTTTGAATTATTAATGATTAGTTTCACCAAGAAATCTTATATTAATCTATAAAAAGTAAATCAATTTTTGAATATTTTATGACCATTTTTCTATAAAAATTTTCATTTGACACTCCCCTGGTTATTCATGTCCATTTCATGTATTATTACAATTTTATCACTCATTTTTACTCAAAATGATTTAGAAATTTCTATTAGGATAACACGACTTCATTTTTCACTTGAGTCAATGAACATGATTTCTATGAAAAAACATTTTCTTCTAAAAATTTTTAGAAATTTTTTTAACCAATATAAAATATTTTTATATTAAATTTTTTTCAACTTTTGTATTTTAAATTTGTTTTCAAACAAATATTCATGTTTCTTTTGGAAGAAGTAATAAATATCTCCCTTTTACCATTAAAATGAGAATTCTATTTTACCAAATATGATGTGTTTATATTTAAACAGTGGAGTTTATATGAAGAATCCCATTATGTTTTAAATGGATACTTTTTAATGAAAATAATTTAGAAAATTATTTTCAATTTAAAATTTTCTCAAACATTTTTTCCAAATAAAATATATTTTCATAATAAAAGTTTTTAAAATGTATATTTATATTATTTACATTAATTGGAAACACAAACTTTTTATTATTAATCCACATTTAATATTTTTTATCGATGATATCCATTTTATTCATCTATATGGTTTAGAATTAATTTATGAAAGGATAGTGTTGGAATTGAATTCTATGATCCTCTTTAGTACCTTAAAAATATTAAATTTCATATGATCATTTTAAATGAAATTTCCTAATAATATCCATATAAATATTCATTGATATTCTTAATTCATAAACTATATACTAATTTTCAATGAGTTTTTACATTAAATGTTGTAATATTAAATGGGAAACATTGATAAATAGGTCTCCTTTATTTGATATGGATATTTGATAACGTGTATTATTTATTAATTAAAATTATTATCTAATATGAATACTATTTGAGACAGTTACTGATGGGTGGTTCCATAACAATATATATCCCCTTGATCAATAGATTGGTTTTCATTATCCTAATGAATTGACAAAAATAAATGTGTTTAAACTTTTAGTTTAAAACTATCTAGAGAGTGGATCTTGATAATAGAGATTTTCATGTCTCTGAGACATGGAATCAATAAATAATCATTTCATTTATATTAATTATGATAATAGTAATCCATGATATTTTTTATTGGAAACTATACGGATGCATTAAATTATCATTTCAATGATGAAATAATGTTTTTCTAATTTCTCTTACCTTAGAATATAGATGATTCATTATCTATTTATATTGATGTCATGTGTTTAAATTTTACTATGTTTCTATATTTTTCATTCACTCCCTTATAACATTTTTGATTAAATGTTATGTGTTTTCAATTATTTACCATTCAATTTTTGGTAAACATATTGATTCATCATTTCGTCCTCTATAATTTACCCTTACAACTATGATGAGATCATACATAATTATTTCATTCACTAAGAAATGGAATGATCATTTTTTGGATGGTATTTATGGATATAGTAATTGGAATAAAGTTGTTACCCTTGAATGAAAAAAATCTTATGTTGTGATTAGTGTGTTAATTTTTAATACAAGACTAATGTATGTAATTATTTTACCTAGAAAACTAATCACTTTTGTACAATGAGATTTGATTCTTTTTAATAATGTAAATGTATGGGTTGTATGCACCAATTCAAATATCTAGTTGGTCAAGCCACAATAGTTACTATCAAAAGAAGTTTTTTAGACACCTTAGGAACTAGATTTTGAAAAATATGCATTAAAGAACATATGTAAATATAGTATTTTAGGATAATGATATATGATGTACCTAGAATGTGGTAAATTATAAATTTTTTATGCTTTACTAGAACTATGTACATGTATATATACTAAATATTGATGTGGTTCTAGAAGATATGTATCTAGGAGTAAAAACTCCAAAATAGTGTGTCAACCCTGACTCTATGTATCCTGGTACGAGAAAACTAGTAATACATCACTCATAATTTGACACTCCCAAGAAATATTCTTCGGATAATTCACATTTTTCATTATAAACCATTATATAGGATTTTTTTATTGAATATCCATGGACAAAAATATGATGTGTCATTTTGAATATATTTTGATGTAGATTATATGTTTTATAAATGATTATATGTTTTTTTACTATTGTTTCTCACACAATGATGTATAGTAGTTGTCAAAGACTATTTATTGATGTTTTCAAGTTAAAATTTAACATGAAAAATAACGATGTTATAATGGGAATTAAAATTTGGTGTTGAGAAGAGTTAATGATACCATGTTTATTCGAAATAATTTTTCAAAAAATACTATTAAACACAGTTTCCTTATTTATCTCCTAAAATCACCTATTTAGAGAATTATGGAGTTTTCAAATATCTAATGTGGTGTAGAAAATGGATAGAATAATGCTAAATTTACCTCATGCAAGAAATGTGGGAGGATAAAACTAGGAAACTATATCAATTGAATATGTAAATGCTTCCTTTGAGGAAAGTAATGCTAGAAATCAATGAACATGTTTGGAGAAATGATGAATATGATGGAATGAAATAAAACTCATCATATAGATTTAGTTTTAGTTAGTTTTAATATATTTTTGAACCTAGACATTACATAATATTGATACCTTTTCTAGATCATATACTATATAACCTAGAAGGATCGTTATGGAATTAAGTGGATGAATTATATATATATATATATTGTATTAAAAACCTTATTTTAATGTATATTGAGTAATTAAACATATTTAAAAAATGTAAATCATATTTATTTTGGAAGTTATATAAATATGGTTTTATAAATGGAAATCCTCGATGTAGGGTGATATCCCAACAAGCCCTGCAAGGTCGAAGGTCTTCATACTAGGATGGAAGGATGATAAGTGTGTCTCTCCTACAGTTGGCTTACAAAATGTCCTGGTTATTCTTCCATTGTTTTTATGTTAATCCATTTGATTAATACATAATAATAATGAATCAATATTGGAACATTATAGGTTTAGATATTACAGTAATAACTATTTTTATTCTAGATAATACTTATAGGAAAACCGTTTTACTTGTCAATATTTCTAGAGAATTATGATTTTGTAAAAGTCAATTATAGTAATTTATGATGAAAAATAAAATATTAATATCAATTTCTAGATGTAAAGGATGCTTTATAATTTATTAGAATTAATAAAAAATTGAACTATTTTGTAATGAAATTTAAATTTATTGATTAATTAAACTCATGGTCAATAATAATATTCTTTAACAGTATGAAATTTATACTAAAAGAATGATGTTATACGAATACAATTTTTTTTGGAATGATGGACTTTTAATTCATCATTTATTTTTGTATTTGAGTCCCTAAACATTCCATTTATCATTGATTTTTTTATTGATGAACTCAATCACTCTCTATAAATATATATTCTTATCTACCATATATGTTTCTCTACATCCCCTTAAAGATCATCAATATAGATACCTAGAAAAATTTCTCTCAATGTGAACATTTTAGTCCCCGTTATCTCATAAAAATTTGATTTCTTAAGAACCCTTCTCTTGATGTGTGATTTAAAATATAGAAAATATCAAAAAATATCTCCCCAATCATGTTCAAATTGTGCGAAAACAATCTAATTAATTTGGGTATAATTTTACAACATAACAAAAAAATTAAAAACATTGTATTCCATAGCAAGTATCACATGCCAAACCATGCACAAAAGAAAATATAATAACCCTCATACATTATATTAGATTTAATATTAAATTTTCTTTAATATCATTGATGAAATGAAATGCCTGAATCATTGAGTTATCTCATGTCGCATATAATATAAACATTCATTGAAATGTTATATTTCACAGAAGTCTGTGTTGTACCAAAATATATATTTTATTAAATTTTATTACAAAATATAATAAGAAAAAACCTAGCCACTAAAATATTGATTATAAATAGTATTAACTAACAAATTTATATTTATTTTTTATAAAAGTATAAAATGAAATCATTATTTACATATTAAAAATAATTGAATATAAAAAAAATTGGATATTTGAGGAATACTTTTATATAAAACCATTCTTATGTTCAAAATTTTATTTTATCCTAATAAATTAAATTAATTAAAATTATATATTTTTATTATTAAAAATCAATATTATATATTCTATAAAATATATTTTTTTCATTTATCCAATATATATGAAACACATAAGACTATTAAAACCCAAAAATACACATTGAAACCTATATTTTTACAAAGGCACTTATACCGCCTTATAATGGTGATCATATATTAAATCCATTTGTTAGTGATTTTATAAATATAATATGATAAAATAAACATAATATTTGAAAGGGGATCATAAAACGTTGGTTAATGTGATTTTTTGTATTTGACATTGATGTTTCGTTTTTTTAAAGTGAAAAATAATGAATTTCAACTTATTACATCTTTTTCATATATTAACTTTATAAGGAATAATTATATTTAATATATGTTTTAAATTTTATTTACATAATCTATATATCAATTAATACAATATTGGCCATTTTAATCTATTTTACACTGAAATTTGATATAAAAACATAACATTTTTTGAATAGAATTATTTTAAAAAAATCTTGTAGTCTTATATGAGAGATTAAATTTTAATTAACATCATCAACTTATGTGATTGGAATTTGTAAAAAAAAATTCATAATTATTATAAGAATAATTTTATATTTATTAAATGTTTATCATTTTTTTAACAAAATATTAGTGACTATAATTAATATTAACTAAAATGATAATGGAGAAATTAAGTATAATAAGAACCTAAAACATAAAAATAGGGTCCAAAGTGACCTGAAAACTTATACAATTGTCATTTTAAGGAAATATTTTTACCATATAATCAATTTGATAAAATTTAGACCATTTTGGGAGCAACATTAATTTGTAAAAACGTGGGTGGAAATCCCTTTCCATAAAATTATGAGAGTGTCAATCATCTTCCACTATAAAATGTCACTCAAACCTCATAGTTCCACATTCCTCACAATACACATTTTCTCAACCAATATCTTCCCAAATTGACCCTCAAAAAACACTCCCCTCAACTATTAATACATTTTTTGTCATAAATCCATCCATGTAATATTTTGTATCCAAAACAAAAGGATTTATCCAAAGAAGAGGTAACATCATTACTGAATATATTTAGTTTTAATATCACTATACACCCATAAAAACACTTTATACATGATTATGTAAAAAAATAGGTATCATTAATATAATTATATGTTATTATGTTATGTTTTATACATATTTTTACACAAAAATTAATCTAATGTGTAGTGAACATACCATTTATGTTTACAGTGAACTATTTCCTCAGGAAATGATGATTATTTTCCCTTCCTATACCAGCGCTAATGATGGGAATTATGATGAAAAAAAGTTAATATAAGATATATATTATATTTATAAACACATTATTCTTATTTTTTTATATCTCAAAAATGTATTCTTAACATTTTTTATAAATATTATATCATTGCTTCTGGATGTGTGTGATATCACCTCCTAAAAGCGAAGTGGGTCGTTTACACAATACCTGGAATGTATACAGGATTGATTGAATTATTCCTATGTGAAATAAAAAATAACTACATGATATCCACGACAAATTAAATTTATTTAAATTTAATATATCATAATATTTATTACACTTTTTATAGAATGTAATGTAACAATGTTAGTCATAGATGTAACATCCCAAGTAATTAATGAATAATATATATTTTTATCTATGTCTATTAATGATTAAGATAGTGTTATAGAGGCTTAAAATGAAAATAAATACAATCTTCTGCATGGAATACACTAATATTATTAAAAGATTGTTTTACTGCCTTTTGATGGCAAACCATTTTTGAATCTATATTTTGACAATTTTATAAACTATGTTTGTCAAAATAAACTTATCCTTTATGATTGGGACATCAAAATTTTCCTTGTGTGAATTTTTGGTATTTTTCTGACAATGTTCATTTTTTAATGAATAGTGAAAAATACTGCATTTTACATCAAAACTGTTTTTTAATCTAATTTATTTATATGATTAGATTATGTTTTGAATTGGTTTTTAAGTGAAATTAGAATATATGTTTACCATTTTATCCAATGGTTGTCATTGGAATCAATTTCACTTTGAAATTAGACTTAAACTGGTGTCAATCTTTTGATACTTATTGTTTTGTAAAAACACGCTATTTGCTCGGGCAGCGGGAATTAATTATTGAATTAATTAATGTGACTTATATGATTTGAATTTTGTAAAATGGACTTCATTTTTGAATTCGTAATATCAAATATAGCTTAGGGTGAATTTTTGGTAATTTTCTGAAAAACATCAATTTTTGATGAATAGTGAAACCACTAAGTGGTAATCAAGAAAACTGATTTTTCAGTTAAATGAATGTTTACCACTAATGTGTATTGAATTTTGAAAATCCGACATACATGGTTGTCATTAAGAAGTAAAATGTGGTTCAATGAGATTATAATAATTTTTTGGTGAATAGTAATTTATTAAGTTCTTAATCGCAATTAGTGGTAATTAGTGTAGTTTAAGGTATAAATAATGAATTAATAAAATAAAATGAGCTTGAAACATGTCCTACCCTCATTGGTTGTGTCATGGCCGACCAAGACAAGCCATGGGTCAACTTGGGGACCCCATGGAGCCAATTTGGTTGGGAAATGACATAAATAACGTTTTATTTAATGTTAAAGTGAAAATGACACAAACATAATATGTTTTACGAAAACAATTTTTAAGTGGGGTTATACAAGTCCAAAATTTGATTATAAAACGTCATTTGAAAGATACAAAAATTTCCTACATCATAGTATTTTTGTTATAATTTTTAGACATTAAATAAATAAAATTATTTATGACATAATAATGATGCAGCGACGACATCATTATTTAACGATTTAAATAAAATGGAAAGATAATGTAAAATCTATGAACTACACATGTCCAAAACTTATTGGATGAGTGGATTTAGAACCCTATCACCCTATCCACGAATTATATCAATGTGGGACCTTTTAAAACCGAAACACATTTTCAAATAATGTAATATTTCTTTACTTTCCAAAAGTGCCCCTCCTCTCCTCTTATAAAAGGCCCCCAACTCTACCTCATTTCACACACTCCTCAAGCCTTTGGCTCGGCCAACCCCTGCCCATTTACTCTATCCACATCCCTCTCCTCATACTAGAGGATTCCCTTTGGGCATAATCCTTTCAAAGGAAGCCTTTAGGCTCAACTCAAAAGGAGTTACACTTTTAAAGGTAATTCATTCTCTCAGGTTCATTTGTTTTATTTTGCTTATCCAACCCCCTAAACTCTTTTTATTTACTTCTTTTGTAACAACACAAGTATCATCAATATACTAGGATGTTGTTATAAGATTTATTTGAGCTACACTCTCACACAACTACATAAAATGGTTAAAGAACATACGGTTTTCGTGGATGGCGAAATTCTGCCTCCCGAAACGATGATTGTTCAACACTCATTTAACACCTTCAAAGGTGGCCATTATGATGTAACTATTTTTATATATGATATATAATATGTTTATGTTTTCCTTAAGCTTCTGTTTTTTTATTTTGGGCATACCTTTATGGTTTCCATTATGGGTAAAACACGATATCTTCATTTTAGGAAGTGTGGACTACCGCCCCCTAAAAGTGATTTGATTCGTTAATACCATATGTGGGATGTGTAAAGGATAAAGTTAATGATATTATATATGTTATTATACTGAAATTATAATATACTCTTATATCATTATGATTCCATTCCAGAAAATATGACATAGAAATGGAAGTAGCGTTCATGGGTACGTACGGCTTACCGTCTCCATGAACGGTGCATTTCATTTCTTACCTCTAAATGTGATGTAATATTATAAATGCATGTATGTACTGGATATATATGACATATATTATATCTACATCATGAATATCATTCTGGATATAATAAACCTTTGACCAAATTAACAACATGTAAGTGTAAGAAGTCTATTTTTGACTTAAGAACCAAATACCGACAAAATGAACATTATTAACATAACTGATTACATGATGTTCATAACATGGTATAAAAGGAATAATGAACCTGAAAAATATTCATAAGCAAGTAGATATTAACTCAAGTTTATTATTCAGGATATTAAAGAACGGTCGGGTCATGTCGGATACGAGGTATGGGATTTCGTTGAGGCATATTTTATTTTATACGGTGTATAAACCACTTTGACTTTTACGTTTATTCAAAAGGAATCTTTTTTATACGAAGCATTTACTAAACGACAAAAGGGAATTTTTTTGTCGTACGTATGCAGAGACAACGACTTCTCCGCCGTCGTGACCGTTATTTGAGTTTCAGCTTCCTCTACAAGCCATACCTTCTTTTTAAAAGAAAAATAAATACCATGTTTTACTTTTCTTTTATTTTGGTATTTAAAATGGTTTTCATAATGTTTTTATATCAATGTGTTGTATTGATATCTCGTGATTGAAATGTGGAAATTTTATGTTTCCTTTATGCATGTTTTATGTGATATGATTATGTTATGGTTCTTGGGCATTATTATGAAGACGGGTGGTTCCGTGATAAACTAAGGGCGGGTGAGCCCGTTATAGCTCTCCAATGCATTGGGTAATGCGAAGGAGTGAAACGTTATGGTTTCTCCGAATAGATTTTAGGGAATATACTGTGATGGGTATTCCAAACGTAACCAAGTGGGTTACTCCCTACGTAAGAATGTTATGAATGCCTCAAGTTACCTTTATGTCTTATGATTTCTATGATTTATTCATGATTTTATGAGGTATGTTAAAGTGCCTATGTTTTATGGGTAAAGTATGATTTCATTCTTATGTATATATGAACTCATGTTTCCTTTCCATGTTTTTTTATAACCCATACTGAGTTTTTATGCTCATCCCATGTTTTTGAAATGTTTTTCACAGGTCAAGGGAAAGGTACATGATAAGATGATAGAGTCAAGGATGTGTCAAGAAATAATCCATGTTTTATTTTAAATGTGTTTCCATTGATGGTAATGAAGAATACTATCTTTATGTAACCACTTTGTTTATATGTGGAATGTAATGCATGTTTTATGATCTAATTCTCTAAAACTCTAAACCCGAAAAGATCCTCAATGTGTAATCTTGTAATAACTCAAGATTAAGTAAGGTTTAATGCTGGGGCCTTATAGTTGGTATCAGAGGTCGGTTTAGATAACTTTAGGAGATAGAATTATATTAAATGATTATACAAAAAAAATATTTTTTTAAATGGTATAGCATTTAAAGATTACCATGTTGCTTCATCTAAGACATGTTTGTTCAGAATGGTTTTCCGCAGAGGAAACAGGGAAGCAGTGCTAGGAAGGCATACAGAAGGAAATAACCTTCCGAATCAGCATCCAGAAATGGTCAGAATTGGAACTGAACAGTTTGTTGCAGTAATGGCGCAGTTGACTCAAGCGATAAATGGCGGTGGTATCCATACACGAGATCAGCCAGACCAACCGCAGAGGAACATGTCAGTGGTGGAACATTTCATGAGGCAACTTCCACCATCATTCAGAGGATCATCTGACCCTGTGCTAGCAGAAGGGTGGATTAAAGCACTGGAGAAGTTTTTTGATGTCATGGGGTGTTCAGATAATCAAAAGGTTAGTCTTGCTATTTACCGTTTGGAGGGTGAAGCAGATCAGTGGTGGTCTATGGTTAAAAATATCAGGGACGCCGATGAGATTGATTAACTTGACTGGGATGAATTCAAAGGTATGTTTCTTGAGAAATATTTTCCTAAGGCTGTTCGACTTAGGATGGAAAAGCAATTATTGGAGTTGAGGCAAGAGGAAGACTCAGTGGTTGCCTATGAAGAAAGGTTCACTCGATTGGCAAGGTATGCTCCAAATTTTATCCGGGACCTTGATAGTAAAATCAATCGTTTTTACTCAGGATTAAAGCCAAAATATCGAAGGGAATTAGCTTCTCGTGAGTTTAAAAGTTATGAAAAGCTTGTTCGATGTGCTGAGAAGGTGGAAATGGAGTTTGCCGATGACCAAGTTTTCTATAACAACCATCAAAAGAAGAGACCGAGGTGGCAGGAGAAAGGTAAGAATTCTTCGAAAAAAGTCTGATGGTAAGAAAACTAAGTTTCCAGTTTGTGATAAATGTGGAAAAAGGCATGCTGGAGAATTTCATCTGAATTCTGGAAAGTGCTACCGATGTGGTAAGATGGGACATAAGGCTCGTGATTGCGCTGAAAAGGATCAAGGTGAATGTAAGACCAAATTTGATTTACAGTTATTGAAATGTTATAAGTGCAATGAGATGGGTCACTAAGCAAACGAGTTTCCGACAAGGAGCTTGAGTGATGGGAAGCAGTTAGACTACAAGCAGAAAGGGGTGGTGAAATCCTTTGCAACTACTTCAGCAGATGACGGGCCATCAAATGAAGTTGTATCAGGTACATTGTTTGTTTTTTCAGATTATGCCAGTGTGTTGTTTGATTCGGGGTCTACACATTCTTTCATCTCTGAAACCTTTTCTAGTAAAATGGGAATACCATATCAAGAAACGACTCCTGAACTTTTGGTAAAAACACCTGGGGGAAATGTTGAGGCAAAAACAATTTATAAGAATCTTCCTATCCTTATCTGTGGAAAGAACCTACTTGCAAACCTTATTGTTCTACCTCTAGTAGAGTTTGATGTTATCCTGGGTATGGATTAGCTCTCTATTTACCATCCTAAGATTGACTGTAGAGCTAAAGAAGTTTCTTTTCAGAAAGACTTTCAGTTTGTTTACAAGAATGAACCTTTACTTTTGATAACATATCAAGAGGCTGAGAAACTTGTAAAAAATGGAAATGAATGTTACCTTGCACACGTCATTGAAAATAAAGGAACTGTTCAGATTAATGATGTGCCTATGGTAAATGAGTATCCTGATGTTTTTCCTGATGAGTTGCCTGGAATAATACCAGATCGGGAAGTTGAGTTTACTGTTGACTTAGTTCCTGATGCTAATCCAATTTCAAAACCCCCTTATCGAATGGCACAAATTGAACATTCAGAGTTGAAGGAGCAATTGCAAGATTTATTAGAGAAAGGTTTCATTAGACCTAGCACATCACCATGGGGTGCTCCTGTTTTATTTGTTAAAAAGAAAGATGGTTCTATGACACTTTTCATTGATTATAGAGCCTTGAATAATATCACTATTAAGAACAAATATCCTTTGCCTCATATCGATGATTTGTTTGATCAGCTCCAGGGAGCTCAGTTTTTTTCAAAGATTGACTTGAGATCGGTGTACCATCAGCTGAAGGTTAAGAAGGAAGATATTCCGAAGACCGCGTTCCGTACGAGATATGGCCATTATGAATTTGTAGTAATGCCTTTTCGGCTAACCAATGCACCTTCTGTATTCATGGACTTAATGAATAGAATTTTCCATGAGTTCTTGGATAAGTTTGTGGTGGTTTTCATTGATGATATTTTGGTGTTTTCTAAAAGTAAAGAGGAGCATGAAAAACATTTAAGGGTTATCTTGAAAACCTTAAAAGAAAAGAAATTGTATGGGAAATTCAGAAAGTGTGAGTTTTAGTTGCAAAAAATTTCTTTCCTTGGTCACATTGTTTCTAAAGATGGAATAACTGTTGATCCTGCAAAAACAAAAGTTGTGGAAGAATGGCCAAGACCCACAAATGTCACTGAGATTCGTAGCTTCGTTGGTTTGGCGGGCTATTACCGAAGGTTTGTTAGAAATTTTTCACGGTTATCTAGTCCAATGACTAAGCTAACTCGGAAGGGTGTTAAGTTTATCTGGACAAAAGAATTTGATGATTGTTTTCAGGAATTGAAAAGAAGATTGGTGAATGCTCCAGTTTTGGTACTACCTTCCATGAATGGTGATTTTGTTATATACAGTGATGCTTCATTGAAAGGACTTGGTTGCGTCCTAATGCAGAATGATCAGGTAATTGCTTATGCTTCACGACAGTTGAAAACTCATGAGGTAAATTACCCTACACATGATTTGGAATTAGCTGTTGTTGTTTTTGCTTTATAAATTTGGAGGCATCATTTGTATGGAGTAAAGTGTGAAATATATACCGATCACAAAAGTTTAAAGTATATATTCACTCAGAAAGAGTTAAACATGAGACAAAGGAGATGGCTGGAATTAATCAAGGATCATGATTGTACAATTCATTACCATCCGGGAAAAGAAAATAAAGTGGCTGATGCTTTGAGTCGAAAAAGTAATGCTTCATTAAAAATGTTGCGTTTGGAACATGATCCTTTGGTTAACGATTTGATGAAATTTGTCATAGAAGTTGTTGGTGCAGGAAGTCCTTCTGTTTTGTTTCAGGTATCAGTGAGATCATCTCTATCAGATAGAATCAAGCAAGCACAGAAGCAAGATAGTGAGTTGCAGAAAAAGGTAGAGCTGGTTCAGAAAGGTAAGTTGCCTGAATTCAACATTGATAATGATTGCGTTTTGAGATTTGGGAAGAGATTGTGTGTGCCTTGTGATCCACAGTTGAAGAGAGAGTTGTTATGTGAAGCTCATAGTTCTCTGTTTTTAGTTCATCCGGGAAGTACTAAGATGTATAGAGATCTGCGGGAGTATTACTGGTGGGATGGAATGAAAAGATACATTGCTGATTTTACTGTGAAGTGTTTGACTTGTCAGTAGGTTAAAGTAGAGCGACAGTTACCGAAAGGGATGCTTCAGCCTTTACCTGTGCCAGAGTGGAAATGGGAGAATATATCCATGGACTTTGTTGTTGTATTACTGAAGACATCTCGAGGTAACAATGAAATCTGGGTTATTGTTGATCGCTTGACCAAATCTGCTCATTTCCTTGCTATACGAGATACTTTCTCTCTTGATCAACTTTCCCGTTTGTATCTTAAAGAGATAGTCAGGTTACATGGTGTTCCTCTCTCCATTGTATCGGATCGTGATCCCAGGTTTACTTCTATCTTTTGGAAAGGCCTTCAGAAGTCGTTGGGTACTGAATTAAATTTTAGTACAACTTTTCATCCTCAATCAGATGGGCAGTCAGAACGAACAATCCAGACATTGGAGGATATGCTACGAGCTTGTTCTATGGATTATCAGGGAAGTTAGGACCAACATCTTTCTTTGGTTGAATTTTCATATAATAACAGTTTTCATTCCAGTATACAGATGGCACCATTTCAGGCATTATATGGGAAGCAGTGTCGAACTCCAGCTTTCTGGGATGAAGTGGGTGAAAGGAAGTTGATGGGACCCGAATTGGTAGAAGAGATGGCCGAAAAATTTCAGATGATTCAGAAACACCTGAGAACAGCTCAGAGCAGGCAGAAGAGTTATGCGGATACCCGGAGGAAGGATCTATCTTTCGAGGTAGGTGATCATGTTTTTCTCAAGGTTTCTCCTTGGAAAAGTGTGATGAGATTTGGTAAGGAAGGAAAGCTAAGTCCAAGGTTCATTAGACCATATGAAATTCTGGAGAGAGTTGGATCAGTTGCATTCCGAGTGGCTTTACCTCCGAGTTTATCTCAGATACACAATGTTTTTCACGTTTCGATGTTGAGAAAGTATATGCCAGATCCATCTCATGTTTTGAGTCCAGAGGTAGTTCAGCTGGAAGAGAACCTATCTTATGAGGAACAACCGGTCCAGATTCTTGACCACAGGGAGCAAGTGTTACGGAATAAGGTGATTATGCAGGTAAAGGTTTTGTGGAAAAACCACATGATTGAAGAGGCAACATGGGAATCTGAAAATGCAATGAGGGATAAGTACCCCCATTTATTCGATAAGTAAATAAATTACGGGGACGCAATTTTCTAAAGGGGGGAAGGATGTAACATCCCAAGTAAGTAATTAATAATAGATATTTCTATCTATGTATATTAATGATTATGATAGTGTTATAGATGCTTAAAATGAAAATAAATACAATCTTATGCATGGAATACACTAATATTCTTAAAAGAGTGTTTTACTGCCTTTTGATAGCAAACCATTTTTGAATCTATATTTTGACAATTTTATAAACTATGTTTGTCAAAATAAACTTATCCTTTATGATTGGGACATAAAAATTTACCTTGTGTGAATTTTTGGTATTTTTCTGACAATGTTCATTTTTTAATGAATAGTGAAAAATACTGCATTTTACATCAAAACTGTTTTTTAATATTATTTATTTATATGATTAGATTATGTTTTGAATTGGTTTTGAAGTGAAATTAGAATATATTTTTACCATTTTATCCAATGGTTGTCATTGGAATCAATTTCACTTTGAAATTAGACTTAAACTGGTGTCAATCTTTTGATACTTATTGTTTTGTAAAAACACGTTATTTGCTCTGGCAGCGGGAATTAATTATTTAATTAATTAATGTGACTTATATGATTTGAATTTTGTAAAATGGAATTCATTTTTGAATTCGGAATATCAAATATAGCTTAGGGTGAATTTTTGGTAATTTTCTGAAAAACATCAATTTTTGATGAATAGTGAAACCACTAAGTGGTAATCAAGCAAACTGATTTTTCAGTTAAATGAAAGTTTACCACTAATGTGTATTGAATTTTGAAAATCCGACATACATGGTTGTCATTAAGAAGTAAAATGCGGTTCAATGAGATTATAAATTTTTTTTGGTGAATAATAACTTATTAAGTTCTTAATCGCGATTAGTGGTAATTAGTGTAGTTTAAGGTATAAATAATGCTTTAATAAAATAAAATCAGCTTGACACATGTCCTACCCTCATTGTTTGTGTCATGTCCGACCAAGAAAAGCCATGGGTCAACTTGGGGACCCCATGGAGCCACATTGGTTGGGAAATGACATAAATAACGTTTTATTTAATGTTAAAATGAAAATGACACAAACATAATATGTTTTACGAAAACAATTTTTAAGTGGGGTTATACAAGTCCAAAATTTTATTATAAATAGTCATTGGAAATCTAAAAAGATTTCCTAAATCATAGTATTTTTTCTATAATTTTTAGACATTATATAAATTAAATTATTTATGACATAATAATGATGAAGCGATGACATCATTATTTAACGATTTAAATAAAATGGAAAGATAATGTAAAATCTATGAACTACACATGTCCAAAACTTATTGGATGAGTGGATTTCGAACCCTTATCACCTTATCCACGAATTATATCAATGTGGGACCTTTTAATACCGAAACACATTTTCAAATAAAGTAATATTTCTTTACTTTCCAAAAGTGCCCCTCCTCTCCTCTTAAAAAAGGCCCCCACCTCTACCTCATTTCACACACTCCTCAAGCCTTTGGCTCAGCCAACCCCTGCCCATTTACTCTCTCCAAATCCCTCTACTCATCCTAGAGGATTCCCTTTGGGCATAATACTTTCAAAGGAAGCCTTTAGGCTCAACTCAAAAGGAGTTACACTTTTAAAGGTAATTAATTCTCTCATGTTCATTTGTTTTATTTTACTTCTCCAACCCCCTAAACTCTTTTTATTTACTTCTTTTGTAACAACACCAGTATCATAAATATACTAGGATGTTGTTATAAGATTTATTTGAGCTACACTCTCACACAACTACATCAAATGGTTAAAGAACATACGGTTTCCATGGATGGCGAAATTCTGCCTCCCGAAACGATGATTGTTCAACACTCATTTAACACCTTCAAAGGTGGCCATTATGATGTCAATATTTTTATATATTATATATAATATGTTTATGTTTTCCTTAAGCTTCTGTTTTTTTTATTTTGGGCATACCTTTATGGTTTCCATTATGGGTAAAACACGATATCTTCATTTTAGGAAGTGCGGACTACCGCCCCCTAAAAGTGATTTGATTCGTTAATACCATATGTGGGATGTGTAAAGGATAAAGTTAATGATATTATATATGTTATTATACTGGAATTATAATATACTCTTATATCATTATGATTCCATTCCAGAAAATAAGAAATAGAAATGTAAGTAGCGTTCATGCGTACGTACGGCTTACCGTCTCCATGAACGGTGCATTTTATTTCTTACCTCTAAATGTGATTTAATATTATAAATGCATGTATGTACTGGATATATATGACATATGTGATATCTACATCATGAATACAATTCTGGATATAATGAACCTTTGACCAAATTAACAACATGTAAGTGTAAGAAGTCTATTTTTGACTTAAGAACCAAATACCGACAAAATGAACATTATTAACTTAACTGATTACATGATGTTCATAACATGGTATAAAAGGAATAATGAACCTGAAAAGGATTCATAAGCAAGTAGAGATTAACTCAAGTTTATTATTCAGGAGATTAAAGAAAGGTCGGGTCATGTCGGATACGAGGTATGGGACTTCGTCTCAATCTCCTTTCGTTGAGGCATATTTTATTTTATACGGTGTATAAACCACTTTGACTTTTACGTTTATTCAAAAGGAATCTTTTTTATAAGAAGCATTTACTAAACGAAAACAGGGAATGTTTTTGTCGTACGTATGCGGCGACAACGAATTCTCCGCCGTCGTGACCGTTATTTGAGTTTCGGCTTCCTCTACAAGCCATACCTTATTTTTAAAAGAAAAATAAATACCATGTTTTACTTTTCTTTTATTTTGGTATTGAAAATGGTTTTCATAATGTTTTTATATCAATGTGTTGTATTGATATCTCGTGATTGAAATGTGGAAATTTTATGTTTCCATTATGCATGTTTTATGTGATATGATTATGTTATGGTTCTTGGGCATTATTATGAAGCCGGGTGGTTCCGTGATAAACTAAGGGCGGGTGAGCCCGTTATAGCTCTACAATGCATTGGGTAACGCGAAGGAGTGAAATGTTAAGGTTTCTCCGAATAGATTTTAGGGAATATACTATGATGGGTATTCCAAACGTAACCAAGAGGGTTAATCCCTACGTAAGAATGTTATGAATGCCTCAAGTTACCTTTATGTCTTATGATTTCTATGATTTATTCATGATTTTATGAGGTATGTTAAAGTGCTTATGTTTTATGGGTAAAGTATGATTTCATTCTTATGTATATATGAACTCATGTTTCCTTTCCTTGTTTTTTTATAACCCATACTGAGTTTTTATGCTCATCCCAAGTTTTTGAAATGTTTTTCACAGGTCAAGGGAAAGGTACATGATAAGATGATAGAGTCAAGGATTTGTCAAGAAATAATCCATGTTTTATTTTAAATGTGTTTCCATTGATGGTAATGAAGAATAATATCTTTATGTAACCACTTTGTTTATATGTGGAATGTAATGCATGTTTTATGATATAATTCTCTAAAACTCTAAACCTGAAAAGATCCTCAATGTGTAATCTTGTAATAACTCAAGATTAAGTAAGGTTTAAGGCTGGGGCCTTATAATAGACGTGTGGAATAACACCTCATCAATAAGATGTAATTACATTTAAATTAATATTATTATTTAAATATTATCATGTTTTTGAATAATAGGTTATTTATGATATAATTATCATTCATTACTGATCATTTTTTTTCCTTCATTCTATAATGATCATTGAAAACGGATCTTGTTACACATGTGTATGTACGTCATATTATATCCGTGATTCTAACATGGGTTCATTTTAAATTACATTATTTAATTACTGGTTTTAAAAGTATAATTAATTAATAAATATGATTATTATGACATTAGTATTATTTTATTTAAGTTTAATAGTTACCTCTTTGACCATATTTGACATAACAATGTTGTTTTTGACACAAAAACCAAATTCAGTCAAAAACCCCATGTAAAAAATTGATGAAGTAGTTGTATACAACATAATAATAATAGAAATAAAATTAATGAAAAATGTAATGAACAAAATTTTCTTTAATGGAAATCCCTCATGATCTAATTAAATGTCTCTTTTTGTAAAATTTTTATATAAAATGTCATTTTCTTTGGTTTTATGTTACGAATTGTGACCATTTCTAATATAGCCATTGAATAGTTATCACCTGGTTAGTATAAATATAGGCCTTTAACAAATCCAATTTACTCAGAAAAAGGAAAATATGGCCTCATCCTGTAGACGATCCCCATACGAAGACCATTTGTCAGATCTCGGAAAGGAGGTGGCGTCATTGGGCTTCGTTCCTGACAAAGCCCAAGCCGAGCTTGAATATGTTATGCTCGAGGAGGACCGCCTATGAGATAAATGGATGTTGATAGAGATTACCACCCGTGAAATGTTATCTCAGCCACCCCAAGAGTATGTCACCATTGCACACCATAATCTATAGTTTTATGCGGGTGTTATAAGAGGTTATTTAAGAAGATCATAACACTACGGTTATGTTCATTATTTTTTTATATAATAATGTATATAGATTCATTTTATTTTTGTAACCTTGTAAATTGTTTTTAAAGCTCAAATAATATTTTTAGATAATGTTTCAATAAGGTATCTATTTTGTTGAATTAATAGATATTTTAATTTAATAATATTTTAATAGTTTATTATTATTATTATTAAATTAATTTCTTATTAAATATAAATGATCATATAATTTGATGAAAGTAATTGTAATTTTTATTAAGGTTTGAAATCCATTTTTGTCAAAATCCATGAAATTTCGATAATTATGGGATTTTATTTTAAAAGATTAAATTAAAATATTTAGGAAATTACATAGATAAAACAATATTATTTATGGAATCTTGACGTCGGAATTATCCAAAGGTGGTGAAACATTCATTATTTTCTAAGTCAGTCAAATTTTTTGGGTAAAAAGTATATACCTTTTAAATATATAATGCGTTTTATGTCATTATAATAACCCAATAGTTTTGTAATAAAATAATATAATACTTACGTTCGGCCAATATATGTTTTTTACATTAATATAATGTGATTTTGGGTTTGTTTGACTTATTTGACAATGAGTTAATGGACCCTTCAAGACTTATTAAACATCTAGTCTTTTTAAACTATTTTCCTTGGGAGTGTGACTAACCTCCACATAAGAAACCCAATTATTTTATGAATTTAGGAATTTGGCCTTATAAAATACTTTTTACCACATCCCTTCTCCAAAAACCATGGGCAAAAACCATGTTCTGGGTTGTGGATGGAATTAGTTTAAAGTCAGGAGTCCCAAAACTAAAGAATAAATCATTCCCCCACCTTCCCTATATAAATAATCCAATGCTCCAACTTCCTCCTCACTCAATGCCTTTATAGTTAATCCAACCCCTGAACAACTATTTCTAGAATACTCCCATGGTGCACCAAGCTCCCAAGAAGCCTCTCTCAGGCCCCTCTCAAGCTTTTGGAAGCACACTTCCATGTAATGGTTTTTCTTCCTTCCAATTTTTTTTCCAATATTATTTAAATTGTTAACCCCTTTTAAAATCAATTATAAATGTTCGAGTATGGTTTCTCACCTACCCCATACTTCCCTCTTTATCATGTAATTATGGGAGACCCGTTTATCTCTCATTAAATTCATCCCATGTACACCTGTTACTATGCCTAAATTCCGAAAGGAATTTCTCCCTCCTCTTTTACATTCATGGAATTATTTTGTAGCATGACTCAAAATTCCACTACAATTGTTGGGACATGTATCTATATTACCCCTTACTGTCCATTTCATGTAAATACGATGAGACAAACCTTTATCTCTCATCAATCATTTTTATGAATTCTTACTTCTTGCTCTTACCCGGTAGAAATTGCACCGATTATCCAAGCCAATATCATTGTGTAGTGAATAACATGCCCATTTATCCATCAAGGGTATTCAACATTATGCATATATATTTATTTTTTATAACGTTTCATGTATTAATTCCCCATTCCATTATCATGGAATAAATTACTACATTCTATGAATCCACGTTATATGATCCATTTGGCACACATATACGTGAAATGAAATGTTTAAGAAGGGGGAGACCTTAGAGCACTTCAATGCATTGGATAAAGTATGGTATCATGATACGTCATGTGAAATGGGTGTTTACTCATGCTAATTCCCGTGAAACGAGGGTATAGTCATGCTTCATGTTCAATGAGGATTTACTCATTATCCATTTGCAATGATCCTTGGCTCAGGATAATTCCATGTTAATTATTGTTGACACATTTCCTTTTGATGATTATCAATCTTTATCATGCCTTTATGTTTATTCTTATATTGTGCCCTATTGATATTCCTATTTTCTAACATTTATTTTATTCCTCATTTTATTCAATTACTATTCCCTTAATGATATTTATAGCTCTTTCTTCTGTTATGCATGTTCTCAGGTTATCCCATGAAATTGTATCTACAAGGGAATATAGTGGTCATGTAAAGGATGTATTTGATACATATATTGCATTTCATGTATAATTTTGTTATAAAATGATCTTAATCCCCAAATATACTAGTACTCTCGATATTTTATGCTGTATCAAATGATGTTTATGTAATAAATTATGTTTAATTTTGTAGCAAAAAATAAGGGTTTTCATATTTGGTATTAGAGGATAGGTTTATTTATTTTTGGGATTATGATTAGAAAACCCTAGTGAATACTTAAGGACATTAAGGATAATAATAAATACATCCCTATGTTTTGATGTGTATTGATTATGTGGTTTATCAAAAAAATAAATCCATGTTTGGATACGAGCAGGTAGAGGTGGCTCTGGCACAGATGTTTCCAAGTGGTCAAACCCAAAAACACTGTTTTGAGCAAGACTCGAACAGAAACCGGTGCATAGAAATGGGCCTTGCTGTACTCATGGTTATGAAACTCTTAGGGGATAAGAATTGGTAAATTTACAAGCTTAGTATGGACCATTATTGAGGTAATTAAAATAATCCCTATGAATATATGTGGGATAACATATATTTAAGCCTATATATTAATAATTTATGTAAATAAAAGTTTTCTATAACTCATTTATTTTTTTCATTGGATTCCCCATTATGTGATAATAGATTAAGATACACATCCCTGAGTTTATATTGGAAATAGTAGAACCTGAATGAAAAATTGAAAGGTAGGGTTATCTCCCATGGTTTTACGCATTATTTTATATCTCGAATGTTTTGTAGAACAATCATAGAACCACCACAAATAATTGAAGTAAAGATATCCGTGAGTACAAAAAATGTGGAAATCATTTCATCCCAAGAATATAACTCCCCCCTATCAAAATATTTTGATTAAAAATCCTAGCGAACCACGTCATACTCCCTTTGGTGGAATTTGATTCAATTAATGGCATGGATTGGATTTCCTTATATAGAACCAACAAAACATGACGTGAGAGGGGAATCACTCTCCATGTGGGGAATCGACCCCTGATTCATTAGAAGTTCAAGAAGAAAGATGAATCTTCTTTAGCTACATCATCTTAAGCGTAGATATTTCTACCCCATGAGAATATGTATCTAGTTTAGATGATTGAGTCTATGGAGGAAACCATCCTAGAAGACATGCCTATTGTGAGGGAATTTGTTGACGTGTTTCCTGTGGAATTTCCTGGTCTTCTCCAAGAAGGGATGTTGAATACTCAATTGATATTAAACCTACGGCCTTGCCAATATCAATGACTCCATATAGAATGGCTATTGTAGAGCTTGAGGAGCTGGAGAAACAACTACATGAGATTCTGGATAAAGGGTTTATACACCCACGTTCTTCACCATGGGGTGCACCAATCATCGTCGCCATGAAGAAAGTTGAGTCTGTGTGCCTTAGCATCGATTATCTTGAGTTTAACAGAAGCACGAAAATTAACAAGTATCATCTCCAATGATTATATGACATGTTAGATCAGCTTCATAGAGCTCAATATTTTTCCACGATGGATTTTAGGTCGGGATGTAATCATGTTAGGTTAACGAAGGTTGAAATACCCAAGACTACTTTTCGAACAAGATAAGTGCACTATGAATTCATTGTTATGCCTTTCGGACTAACTAATACAGTAGAATTATTCATGGAAATGATGAATAGTGTCTTTAAAGATTAACTCAACATATTTGTGGTAGCTTTTATATATTATATTTTGATATAATCCAAAACCAAGAAGGGTCATGAGGAGAATATGAGAACTATACTAAAGACCATGCAGAAGGAGAAGCTCTATGAAAAGTATTGCAAGTGTATGTTCTAGTTGATAGAGTTGTCATTATTGGGCCATATCATCCCAAGAAATGTGATATATATGGATCCCATGAAGACATCTGCAACTGTGGGATGGCCAAGGCCAACATCAGTAACAGATATCCGTAGCTTCTTGGGTTTATATGGATATTATCGATGATTTGTGAGAAATTTGCCACGATAGTCCAACCCTCTTACCAAGATAACTTGGAAGGGAGTAATGTTTTCATGGAGTGATGAATGCTAATAAAGATTCATGGTTATGAAAATTAGGCTTTTCATTTCTCCATTGCTCACTTTACCCATAACTGGATTCTTTTTTTTGGTATTCTGTGATGCTTTAATGAAGGGCTTCAGATGTGTGTTGATGAAAAATGTCAAAACCAATTAATATGATTCAATGTAATTGAATGTTCATGAATAGAACTATCCAACACATGACCTTGAGTTGGCTATATGGATCTTCTCTTTGAATTTTTTTTCATTCTTTCTTTTGGGAGATGTGTGAAATATATACGGACCACAAAAGCCTCAAGTGTATATTCACACAAAAAGTGTTGAACATGAGCTAACAAAGAGGGTTAGAGCTGATCAAAGACTATGACTTCTCAATCAATTACCACATTGGGAAAGCGATCAAGGTGGCAGATTCCCTAAGTAGAAAGGACACAATGATTCTATCATTGAAGATAATTGAAGAGGAACCAATATTCTAATATTTAATAATGAAGGACATGAGAATCATAAAGAAGGAAACATCATCAATACATTCAATAATTACTGCTCAACAATCACATTTGGAAAGGTTAAAACATGCTCAAAATGTTGTTGTCAGAATTTAGGAAAAAGTGGAAGCTATCGGAAGAGTGAAACCCTCAGAGTTTAATGCTAATGAAGAAGTAATTGGGAGATTTGGAAAATGAATATGTGTTCAATCATGTCCGGAGATGAAGAAGGATGTTTTGGATGATGCACATTGTTCAAATTTCCCTATTCACCTAGGAAACACAATGATGAATCGAGATTTTCGAGGGTATTATTTGTGGGATAATATGAATAAGGAGATCTCTTAATATACATCAATGTGCCTGTTGTGTCAGCATGTAAAGACAAAGAGGCAGAATTCTAACTGGATGATGCAACCATTATCCATACCAGAATGGAAATCAGATAACATCACCATGGAATTTTTCACCAGACTTTTGAAGACATCCAAAGGCAACAATGCAATCTGGGTTGTTGTGAACCCTCTACAAAAGGATGCACACTTCATTGCTATTCAAGTGGATTTTTTATTGGATAAACTGGCATGGATATATATCAGGGAAGTGGTAAGGCTTCAGGGAGTACCACTATCTATTGTTTCTGATCGAGATCAAAGATTCACCTCTAATTTTTGGAAGAGTCTTCATGTTTCTCGGAATACTGAACAGAACATCTGTACGACCTATCATCCTCATAATGATGGAAAATTAAAGCGGACTATCCAAAAAATTCGAGGAAATGTTGAGAGAATTTTCAATGGACATTAAAGGAGGATGGGATCAACATATTTCTATGGTTGTGTTCTCTTATAATAACAGTTTCCAATGGAGCATCCAAATGGCAACAGTTGAAGCCCACTATGGGAAAAGATATAAAACACCGGTGTGTTGGGATGATGTCGGTAAGAGTAAGCAGCTTGGACCATGAATTTTTGATGAAATTTTGGAGAAGGTAAAAACCATTAAACAACATATAAAGGCATCCAACAGTCGACAGAAGAGTTTTTCCAATAACTATTGATGAGATCTTGAGTTTAATTTTGGAGACATGGTGTTTCTACACATATCTTCGTAAAGAAGGTCATGAGATTTGTAATGAAATGGAAGTTATGTCCAATGTACATCGCCCCCTATGAGATTCATGATCTTTTTCGGGTTGTGGAATATAGTCTAGAACTTCAACCTAACATGGACAAAGTACATGAAGTATTTCATGTATCCCTCCTAAAGAAGTACACACTAGACCCTTCACATGTAATCTCTTCAGAGGTGGTATAGTTAGAGGATGATCTTTCTTATGAGGAGCAACCAATGAAGATCTTAGACCATAGAAATAAGTTCTATAAAATAAGAAAATTCCAATCATCATGGTGTTGTGGTGAAACAAAATGTTTGAAGAAGCGACGTGGGAATCAGAGGAAATGATGAAGCAGAGTTACCCACATCTGTTTTAGTGCGGGAAAAGAAAATTTCAAGGGATAAATTTTTTAAGGGTGGAAGATTTTAATGACCCAAACATTCATTAATTTAAATACCAGATTATCTAATTAAATGTCTCTTTGTGTAAATTTTTTTAAATAAAATTTCAGCTTCTTTGGTTTTATGTTATGAATTTTGACCGTTTATAATATAGTCATTAAATAGTGATCACCTATTTAGAATAAATATAGTGCTTTAACAAATCCAATTTACTCAGACAAATGAACCAATGACCATATCAAGTAGACGTGCCCCATACAAAGCCCATTTGTTAGATGTCAGAATGGAGGTGGTGTCATTGGGATACACTCTTGACCATGCCCTAGCTGAGCTTAAATATGTTAATCTTGAGTGCGACCGCCTATGATAGAAATGAAAGATTATAGTGGTTACCACCCAAGCAATGTTATCTGAGCTACCCCAAGAGTCTATCAACATCATACACATTACTCTTCGTTCTTATGCGGGTGTTATAAGGGGTTATGTAACAAGATTTTATCACTATGGTTCTGTACAATTTTTTTTGTATATAATAATGAATATACAATCATTTAGTTATTGTGACATTATGAATAGTTTTTAATGTTCAAATAGTATTTTTTGTTAAAGATCAACTAAGAAATCAATTTTGATGGTATAATGGATTTATGAATAAAATTAAATTTTCATAAAATTTTGTTATTATTATTAAATTAATTTCTTATTAAATATATATGAAGATAAAATTTTATGAATGCAATTTTAATTTTTATTAATGTTTGATAGCCATATTTGTCAAAACCCATGAATTTTCGATAAATGTCTGATTTATTTTAAATGTGGAAATTAAGATATTTATAAAATTATTTAGATAATATAAATATTATTTCTATAATCAGGATGTCGAAATTATCCAATACGAAAATTTTCATAATTTTCAAATACATACATCTTTTTGGGTAAAAATTAAATACATTTTAAATATATAATGTGTTTTATGACATCATAATGACACAATAGTGATGTAATAAGATATTATAAGACTTATGTTCGGATTATGTATGTTTTTCCATTAAAATAATGTGATTGTGGGTTTTCTTGACTTATTTTACAAAGCTTTAATGGAATCTTCATGACTTATTAAACATATGGTCTAATTAAATTGTTTTCCATGGGAGTGTGACACACCTCCACATAAGAAACCACATTATTTTAAGAAGTTCATACATTGGAATTATAAAATTTCTGTTTCCACTTCCCTTTTCCAAAAACCATGGGCAAAAACCATCAGCTGCTTTTTAGTTTTGATTTGTTTATTTTGAGGTGTCCCAATACTAAGTAATAAAGAATTACCTCACCAGTCCTATATAATCCCACCCATGATCCCAATTCCTCCTCACTAAAATCTTTTGTATTTCATCCAACCTCTTCCATTATCTCTTTATAATCCTCCCAAGATTCCCCAAGCTCCCAATAAGCCTCTCTAAAGCCTCTCTCAAGGCTTTATAAGAACACTTCCATGTATGTTTTTTTCTTCCATTCTCATTTATGTCCAATATTCTTTAAAAAGTTACGGATTTTTAATTTCAATTATAAGTGTTGGGGGTTGGTTTCAAACCAGACCCATACATCCCTCATTATGTTTGAATTATGGGATACCCTTTTATTTGTCATGAAATGCCTCCCATGTACTCCTATTACTATGCCAAAATTTCTAAAGGAATGTCCTTCTCCTCTTTTACATTCAAGAAATTCATCTGTATCACAACTCCAAATTACATTACAATTGTTGGGAAAATTATATATATAACCCCATTAAATTCTATTTAATGTAAATATGTTGAGACATACCTTTCTCTCTCATCAACCATTTTTATGAATTCTTACATCACCCAGTTACGCTGCAGAAATTGCACCGATTTTCCAAGCCAATGTCATTATGTAGTGAATACCATGACCATTTCTCTATCAAGGGTATTCACCTTTATGAAAATTTAAATGTTGATTAAAAATTTTAATGTAAGAATTACACATTATTTTATAGTGGAATAAATGATTATGTTTTATAAATCCATGTTATATGATCCATGTGGCACACATATTCATGAAATAAAATGTTTAAGAAGTGTGTTCCCTTATAGCACACCAATGCATTGGGTAAAGTGTAGTATCATGATACGTTATGTTCAATTGGTCTTTACAAATGTGAATTCAATTGAAATTAGGGTTTACTCGTACTTCATGTGCAACGAGGATTTACTCATACTCTATGTGCAATGAGCCTTGGATCATGCTAATTCAATGTTAAGTGTTGTTGTACATTTCCATGATATGATTATCATGCTTTATCATGCCTTTAAGTTAATTCTTATATTGTTCACTATTGATATTCCTATTGACTAAAATTTATTTTATTCATCAATTTATTCCATTATTATTCCATTACATGGCTTTATAGATCACACTTTTCATATTCATGTCCTCAGGTTATCCCATGCAATGCTATGTAAGAGGGAATATAGTGGTCATGTAAAGGAAGTTTTCTTTAAAGATGTTGTATTTAATGTTTTAAGTTGTTATGTAATGATCCTATTCACCAAAGTCACTATATGTCTCGATCTTTTATGTTGTATCAAATATAGTTTATGTAATATATTATGTTTAATTGTGTAATAAAAGATCATGGTTGTTATAAGAAACATTAAAATATTTATGAAACAGAAAAAATAATTAACATAATTTTATTATTCATGAATAAAAATTCCCACGAGAAATGTCAGACTCATGGTCTTATATTTTCATCACACATTATACAAATGTGAGCACAATGTAATATCCCAACTTTTATTATATTGTATATATACTACAACTTTTGATATATTGAATCACTAATAATTCTATCAAAATGGTATTTAAAACATTCACTTAATTTTATTTCATCATGAGGATGATTATTTAATTTTTCATAAGTTTTATGGGACACTGTTGGACGATTAAATATTAAATTCCACATGAATAATTTTAACGAATTCTCAAAAGTATTTTAATTTGAAAACACAATATGAAAATTTTACAATAAAACATTTAATTTTCATCTTATATGGGTTTTCATGCCATTTTTTGAGTTTTAATTTCACTTTTCAATCTTATGTAATAAATATTTTTACAAAATTCAATTACGAAAAACCAACTACATTTCTCACTTTTTGTAAAAAGCGGTATTCATATAAATAAAATTAAATGTAAAAAATGCAACATAAAAAGTTGTTATACTTTTCAAATTTATTTTATAATAAAATTTCACATATTGTTTCATAGAAATGTTTTCACTGAAATATTCTTATAACATTCATAACAGGGTATTTTTATAACATTTTAAATGTGAAAAAAGGAATGTCCTATTTACCTCAAACATATTTTAAAAATTTACCTATCTTCATTTATTTATAGATTCATTTTATTTTCCTATGTATTTATTTAAACTTTTTTTTATTTTCAATGAAAATGTTTTTCAAATAGTTTGTAAAAAATAAATTTTATTTTCTTCATCAATAAATTTAAATTATATTTACTTAGTATTTTAATTAATTAACAATAAAAACCATTTATTATTACTACAATAGGGATATTTTCATACAGGACCATCCTTATTCTTCTGTTTTTTAGTTTATGATTGATTTGTCCAATGATATTATTTCTTTTCACTTTAATTATTCCTTTTATAACACATTTCATGTGGTGTTTACTTGTAATGTAATTTTGTTTTTTGGTTAATTTTTATAAATTCTTATTCTTTTTCAAATACACATATTTGATTTGAAATAGTTTTTAATGGTTAAATCAACCACTCGATATAATTAATGATAGGAACATGTAAAATTTGTGGCGCCTAATCATTATATCTCCCCATAATGAATATATATGTTATAACAATAAAAATAAGTTGCAAAATATAAATATCCCTCTAAATTTAGTTTTAATCATTTGAGGAAAATGATATTGACAATAGAGGTGATCATATACATAAAACATGATGTCCAATAATTTAACATCACCATCATTATGATTCTGTAATTATTTATCCATGATATTAACCATAAACATATCTATGGATGCATCTAAATTTAATTTAATTTAATATAATAAATATATTTAAGCTTCTTATAATTACATATTTATTTTTCATTATAAACTTAATTTAATGGAATTAGTTTCTAGTTTATTAATTTTTCATAATATTTATCTATATACATCTCGTGATTTTACTACCTAGTATGTGTGTTCAATTATTTAATAAGGCATAATTATAATTCTCAATGATTCATTATTGATTATTTTTGACTTTTAACCCACTGATCATTTTATCTCACCCTTATCTTGTTTCATTTCCCTAGGAATCAATGCAGTGTAATATAAAATATATACATGGATATTATTTTTGTAATAATTTTTTACAATTTAATAATAAAATATGTAGAAATTATATTACAAATTCATAATAAAAGACACTTGTATGTATCTGGACTACCATGACAACTAAAATCTTTTTTCCATCAATATTTTGTTCCGTGTAATAATGTCAATCTATTTGTAGTGGACACTAGCTATGGGATCTTTCTGTTCTGGTTTCTACATCCTAAATATTCAGATATGATAGTTACAAATGTTTTAATTCAATCCTTTTTATTGTTACCCAATATAACATCATATGGTTTCAAAACCATATAATTTGTTAATAACAAACTCATTATAATTTTTAAAATGATTGATATAGATGTGAATCATTTTTAGGAATCCATAATTTGAAAAAAAAAGGAAATATGGAGTCACTTTAAAGAATTATACCATTTAGTATTAATTTATTAAAAGGTTTTGGAAAAATTATCATGTAACTAAACAAATTTAATTAAGATAAAATTTTCAAGGTATTTGAATATTTTATTATAATATTTCCTAAACTTATTCCAGAAAATTATCCACAAATGAAAACATTATTTGCATGAAATAATTCATCATAACCCGGCTGAATGGGAATAATTGATGGGTGATATCAAATGATTAGTGATGTAAATATAGGAACTAAAAATAGAATATAATCATTTAGTATAATATGTTAATATTGTTTTGATAACATAATCAATGAGTAGAAGATTAAAAAAAGATAAGGCACTCCCATCAGAACCAGGATCATCAAAAACTAGTCATGAAATAATGATTTATCATAAGAGAAAAGAATTTTGTGTCAATAAAAATAACCCATATGATAATAATCAATTAAAAAAACTCATAATAAAAATAGGGAAGTTAAATTAAAATATTTGAAAATCGTAATTTCATGAGGGAATAACCCTTATAAGAAAATTCCATCATTCATTTAATATTAACCTTGATCCATTTAACTCATTCATTCTTAGGATCTTCATATAATCAATAAATACCTTTATCCATTAAGAGTAACTTCTATCATATTATGTTTTCTACATTTATATGACCTCAGAAATAAACATTGAATACTATTGAAATAATTTAATAATTCACATAAAGGATCTTTTCATATATAGATATTTAGAAAATTAATTGTAACATATACATAACAACGTTAATATTACATGTTGAAACTTCTACACAATATCCAATTCTTTATTTAATATGAAATCCTGAAATAAAGGAGTCTTGTATTGTTCCATGTTTTAGACAGCATGTCTTTTACATGATCCCAACATTGACCCTGTCCATCTTAAAGTAACGTGAAAAACATTTCCTGACATTGGGATGAGCACAAAAAACATTGTATGGGTTAAAAAAAATGAAAGAAAACAATAGTACATTAATACATAAATGTAAATGATATCATTCTTTTAAATCATTAACATACCACACTAGATCATAACATTTATGAATAACAAATTGAAATCATACATCATAATGGTAACTTTTGGTATACATAACATACTTACATTATATCCTTTACAGCTACATAGGGAGTTACATTTGGTATAATAATCATAGTATATTCATAAAATCTCTTAAGAGAAACATTATCACTTACGTATTTCATGTTACCCAATGCATTGTAGAGCTATCTCAGGCTCACCAGTACTAGGTTTATCATAGGACCACCAATATAAGTAAATAGTGCCAAAGAACCAAAATATGTTCATGACACATAAAAAAACATAAATGAATGATATCATTTATAATTGGAATAAAAATATATAATTTAAATATATTTACATAATAAATCAATCATAAAAAATATTTGCAATACCAAGTTACAAGAAAAGTTTATATCATATTTATTTTCCTTTTAAAAAACATTACATATTGTTAAGGAAGCCAATGATCAAATAATTCTTACGGTGTCAGAAATGAAATTTTCACCACGAATATAAAAAAGAAATATTATTTTTTCATTTAGTAAAAAAATACATATAGGAATGATTCCCATTTAGTGAAATTATAATTCAAAGGGGATTATAAAATGTATAAATGAATGTCATGTATAAATCAAAGTATTCTCCACAGAAAAGAGATTGAGATGAAGTTCCTTACCTAGTGTCCCGCTTAACTCGTTTGGTCATTAATATACTAAATAATAATAAAAAATTACTTCCTTAAGAATGAGTATCATGTTTATTATTTCATTTATAACACTTATTAACAAAATATTAACATTATTTAATCATTTAAGTTAATAACAGTCATTTTGTCAAAATTCGGTACTTGAGTCAAAAATGAACTTCTTATAATTAAAAGGGTTTCATGTGGTCAGATTTATATTTTCTCCAAAATTATTTTAATTATTTAGATATCATATATACCTCATATATATAAATGTATTTAAAATAGTACATATCATTTGGATGTAATAATAAAATGCATCGTTCAGGGAGATGGTAAGTTGTATTATCACATGAACACTACTTTAATTTCTATTTCATATTTAATGGAATGAAAAAATAACAATACATTGGTATATTATAATTTTAGTATAATATCACATATAATTTCAGTAACTCCATCCTTTATACATTTACGTATGGTAAGAATTAGTCATATAACATTGAGGGGTTGCTAGTCCACACTTCCTCAAAAGAAATCATCATATTTACCAAATATAGAAACCATAAAGGTATGATATAAATGAAAAACTAAATTATTATAGATACAATATAAATATAATATATATCACATATAAATATAATTCCATCTTAGTGGCCACTATAAGAGTTGGTAGGAGAATATTGAACAATGATCATTTTGTGAGGCATTAATTCGCCATCCTCAGAAACAGTATATTCATATATGTTAGATGGAGGTGTCTGGGAGTGTAGTTATATAGATCACATAACAAAAACCTAGTTTATTTAAGATACTATTTTTTTTACATATAATAATAATAATAATACCATAGGGAGTGGAGAGGTAAAATAAAAGAAGATATTTTGAGGGATGACATTACATTAAAATTGGGTAACTCCCTTTTGTTTGAACCAAAAGGCATTCATGAAGTTCCATTTTTCAAATTTATGGATTATAGATGGGAGATATAGATTATGGGAGCATATTTGAGAATTTTTTGGTCAATCCATGTGGCCGTGAGAGGTATGAGTAAGGGTTAGAGGTGACGACTTTTTATAAGGGGAAGGATGGGCTCTTTAGGAATATTTGAACGTATTTTTTTATTAAAAAAGGTTTTTCTCTTACCAAATGTCCAAAATATATCTTATTTGAAGATAAGGTGCACATAAGTTGAAATTAACTCATCTAAAAAAAATTGGATAGGGTATGAATATTTCTTTAGTCCTTATATTTTTTATTCAATCTGTTGTTATCTTATTTAACCATTAACATGTCCACTTGTATATTCCTACTATATGGTTAATATATTTACTATAAAATTCAATGATACCCAAAATATATCATTAATGTCATTTTAAATATTATATATGTGATTTGGACAAATCATATATTTTTATGACAATTTTATCATTAAATAAAATATTCATTATTTTAAAAACTCATTTTTATTAATTTATAAACTATTAATATTAGGACATCTAAAAAAATATATAACAACTTTATTATTTCGAAAAAACATCAAAATTAAAATATAACAAGTAATTATTATCCCTAAAATTTGAGGATGACATGAATAGTTTCAAAGTAAATTTATTTTAATATTAATAATCTCTTATATATAGAACATTAATTACTGATGTAATTATTACATCATCACTGTTCCATAAATAATTTAATTATTTAATGTCTAAAAATAATAAATAAAATGAAATGATATAGGAAATCTTTTTATCTTTCAAATGAATTTTTATAGATGAAGTGACCACTTATATGTTTCTATATTAAAATTATTTTACATAAAATATGTATATATATGTTACTTATGATTTTACATTAAATTAAATAATTTAAAGTGTCATTATAACTCCCAAGTGTCTCCATGGGGTCCCAAAATCATCCCATGGAAATGTATCAAAAAATAGGATTAGGACAATGTTAGGGTAATTTAATATTATTTTAATATTATGATTTACCCTTATTTACCATATCTTTTAACCATGGTAAATAAAATATTTACTAAAGTAACTATTTACAATGTCTAAAAATAAAAGTTTTCTATTTATAAAATTTGTTAATAGTTATTGAAAGTATAGAATCCATTTTTAAAAATTCCAAATAATGAAGTTGTATAAATTAATTTCAAATCCATTTCTATTTTCAAAACATAAATCATGTTTTTAAGAAATAATAACTACCAAATGATAGACTGTTGTTTATATCAAATTTCAAAATGAAATTATTTCTGATGACTCAAATTGGATTAAATGGTAAAAATATAATCTAAAAACACATTAAAAAAATTAAAAATATTATCTATCCATATAAATAAATTACATTAAATGGATGTTTTGAATTAAAATACAGTATTTTTCACTATTCATTTAAAAAATGGACATCATCAGAAATATACACAAATTTCATCAAAAAAATATATTGATGTCCCTATTCTAAAGAAGGATTTTATTTGGTAAAATAGAACATATAATAGTTAAAAAGTCTATATTTAAAAAACTTTCCCCATCAAAAGGTGTTTCATCGACCTTTTAATGAATATTAGAGTACTTATACAAATAATTTGATTCATTCACATTTTAACCCTATAAATTTTTTTAGATAAATGTTAAACCATTTAAAAAACATGTATAAAAATATTTTAGTTAGTTGTATTCATTCCCTCTTATAAAATGGATAGGCGTTCACTACCATTTAAAATAATATTACCTTATTATTTTTCAGTATGACTCAGCCTTATGTGCAACATGAGATTTTCAAAGAAGCCCATTGTTGCGTGTCAGGTATTCCATCCAACATAGCATCATATTAAATGTAAAATTTATATTAAATTTACAAATATTAATAAATTTGAAAATATCATATTCTTTATTTACCTATGATGTTACATCCTTCCCACTTTTGGGAATTTTGTCCCTGTAATTCAATTCACTTATTAGATAAGTGGGGGTATTTATCTCTCATAGAATTTCAACGTTTTCACTTTAACAAAATGGTTTTTCCACAAAAACATTACCTGATTAATTACCTTATTCGACAACAATTTCTCTCTACAGTCATGAATCATTATAGGTGGTTCACCATAAGAATTATTCTCTTCTTACTGAACTAACTCTGGACTCAAAAGATTAGATGGATCCAGCATATACTTCCTCAATAATGAAACAAGATAAACATTGTGTACTAGAAATAAAATTGTGGGTAAATCCACTCTATAGGAAACCGATCCATCTTTATCCAAGACTTTATAACATTCAATGAAACTCCGACTCAACTTTAACTTCTTAATAAAACACATCACAGTTATTCATGGAGAAACATTGACAAAGACATGATCGCATACCTCGAATGAAGGATCCTTCCTTCAATTATCTGAATAAATTTTCTACCTGATCTGGGATGTTATCAGGTTCATCTAAATCAATTGTAATTTTTTTTCCAATTTGTCAACAAATTTTGATTCCATTAGTTTCCATTCACCTACATCATCCAAAAAATCTAGAGTTCGACCCCGCTTCCCGGATAATGCCTCAAACGGATCCATATGTAAACTAGAAGGATAAGTATTATTATAAGAAAATTCAACCAAATATTGATGGTAGTCCCAATATTCCTGGTTGTCCATTGAGAAATCTAGTAGCATATAATCCACTGTCTGAATGGTACATTCTGACTTCCCATACTATTGTAGTTTAAAAACTGTTAAAAAATTTAATTTAGTACCCAAGGTCTTCTGAATGACTTTTGAAACAATAAATGTAATCATGGGATCATGAGAAGATATAATGGAGAGGGAGATCCACTAAATCTAACAATCAATTTAACAAACAATAGATAATTTTGATCTAGAGGCAATGTATCTCAAATAGGAATGAAATGAGCAGATTTACTCAATCGATCGACAATAACCCAGATAACATTATTACCTCGAGAAGTATTTGGAAATAACATGATGAAATACATGGTATCATTTTCTCATTTCCACTCTGGAAATATTAAAGGTTGATGAAAAATTTTCAGTAACTTTCACTCTTCTTTTTCCTGTTGACAAGTGAATTATTTCACAGTAAAGTCAACAATATTTCTTTTCATTCCATCCCACCAGTAATACTCAATAAGATCTCTGTAAATGTTAGTACTAATGGGATGATTATAAAAAAAATGAAATATCAGTTTCACATAACAAACCATTTTTCAAATGTGAATCCTATGGCACACATAATCTATTCCCAAATCTCAAAATACAGTCATTTTCAACGTTAAAATCAGGAAACATACCCTTCTGAACCAACTCTACCTTTTTCTGCAGATTATTCTCTTCCTTTTTCACATTTTTAATTCTATTTGATATAGATGATTTCATTGACACCTCATACAATTCAATTTCATCTCCTACACCATAAACTTCTATTGACGTTTTCATCAAATATTTTATCAATGTTTCTTGTTCCATAGGTAACATGGTTAATGTATCATTAATTTTTGGACTCAGAGAACGAGACACATTATTTTCATTTCATGGATGATAATAGATTTTGCAATAATATTCTTTGATTAATTATATCCATCACCTCTTTCTCATGTTCAATTCATTATGAGTAAAAATATACTGCAAACTTTTGTGATCAATTTATATTTTACAAATTACTCCATACAAATGATGCCTCCAAATCATTAATGCAAAAAAACAACATTTACATCAAAATAATGTGTATTATAATTTAACTCTTGAGGTTTCTACTGACTTGAGGCATAAAAAATCACATTATCATTCTTAATAAGGACTCTACGAAATTATTTCAATGAAGAATCACCATAGATAAAAAACTCACCATTTCGGGAAGGTAGTTCCAAAACTGGACAATTCAACAATATTCATTTCAATTCCTGAAAACAATATTCACATTCATTTTTTCAGATGAAATGAATACATTTTTGAGTTAATTTAGTCAGTGTACTAGTTAACCATTAAACTTTTAAACAATCCTCCAGTGATAAATTACCAAACCAGAAAAACTAAGGATCCCAATTATATTTATGTGACTTGGACATTCTTCAACAACTTTTGTTTTACCAGGATCAATAATTATTCATTTTTTTAAACAATGTAACCATGGAATAAAAGTTTCTATAACCGAAAATCTCTAATTATGAATTTCAAATACAATTTATATTATTTTATGGCTTCCAAGAAAACCCATAAAAGACTTTTATTTTATTCTTTACATTTAGAAAAATCCAAATTATCATCAATTAACACCACCAAAATCATATCAAATATCTCACAAATAATTATATTAATAAGATCCATGAATAAAATAGTTACATTGGTTAACCAAAAAGAAAAAACCTCAAATTCATAATGGCCATATCTAATACAAATAGTGTTCTTCAGAATTTCTACTTCCATTACATTCAAACGATGGTACCCTGAACTCATATCAATCCTTAAAAAATACTGAGCTCCATAGAGATGATCGAAAAAATCATAGATATGAGGAAAAAGGTACTTGTTCTTCATTGTGATGTAATTTAATGCTCTATAATAAATCAACGGACTAAATGAATCATATTTATTTTTTACAAACAAATTAAGAGTTCCCAATGTTGATGTACTGGTTCAAATGAATCCTTTATCTAATAATTCCTGCAATTGATTCTTTTACTCCAAAATATCAATTGGAACCATTTTAAAAAGGGGATTCTTACTTGTATTAGAATAAGGATCTAATTCAATAGTAAATTCAACATCTAGCCCATGTATAATACTAGGATACTCATCATGGAAAAACAATAATGTACTCATTTACTACTCAAAAATTGTTAATAAGAACTTTTTGTTTGGGTTTAAAAATATGTCAAAGCTCACATTAGTTTCATTATTTTACTAATTTATCATCTTATTATTATGTTATAAAATGTTTTGGTATATTATTTTATGCAAATAGAAATTCATTCCGAAAATAATCCACTTTTTCCCTCCAGTCAAGATTTGCCTGAATAACGAAAATCCAATCAATGCCCAAAATAACATCAAAATATTCTAGAGGAAAACAATAATGTTTTCATGTTGGTTCATTCCACACATAATTAGAGGAAGGTTATTATAATTTAAAATTTTATAATAATTTCCACCTGGTGGTTTTATCATACGTTCTAGATTCATATCATGAGATAGAATTCCTAATTTACTAGAAAATTTTCATAAATGAAATAATGTGTAGACCCTTATTCAAACAATATATTGGCATAATCTAAATAAAAAAACTGTGTACCTAATAAAACATCATTTGATGGACTAACATCTGCTGAAGTAGTTGAAATGGCTTTCACCACACATTTTTCCTTGTAGTCTGGGTACATTCCCTCAGTTGAGTCTATGATGGAAAATAATTTTCATAATGACCCATAAATTTTACAAAAAACATTTTACTGACTTAATATTATATTTTATCTTACCATTACCCTGATCATTTTCAGTTCTTTTACAAGCCTTATGTCCCATTTTATCACATTAGTAGCACTTAATAGAAATCAATAGATATTCCCCACTATGATTTTCTCAAAAAGTTTCACTAACTTTTAACTTATGTTTCTTACCATAAGACATTTTGATGAGTTCATACCTTTTTTCTGACACCACGATCTATTATTCTGGTATTTTTATAGAAAACTAGATCATCATAAAATTCCATTTATGCCTTCTACGCACATTGAACAAATTTTTCATAACATTTGAACTCAAAGAAGATAATGAAATTTTATACGTTGGCATTAATCAAGTGTAAAAATTATTGATTTCACTATGAGGATCTCATATGAAATTTAGATCATTTCATGAAAGTTGACTAAAATTTTCATAATAAGAGGCTATTGAGTCATCCTTCTACCTCAATTCTAGGAATTGTTTTCCATCCTATGACAACAACCTTAGGAAAATATTTCTCGAGAAACGTACTTTTAAATTCACCCAAATCACGAGAATCATTATCTTCACTATACATAATATTTTTTACCTTCGGCTGACACTGATCAAGATAAACTTCAAAATCGTAAATAGTAAGACTAACATTATGATGTTCTGAAGACCCCATGAAAAAAAAATCTTATCATTTTCTTTAATCCTCCCTTCAGCTCGAACAAAGATAGTTGATCCCTTAAATGATGGGGGATGTTTCCGCCTAAAATTCTATAATATTGAAATGTTATTATATGGTATATCTAGATGATCTCGTGCATTTATACCCCACCATTTATATCCTGAGTCATTTATCCCATCACTACATCAAGCTATTTAGTTCTGATTCCAACCATCTTATATTCCTGATTTGGAAGGTCGCCTTCCTCCTGATGTTGTCCCATCACAGCTGCCCTGTTTCTAATGTGGAAATCCGTTCTAAACACTGAAATATATTAGGCGTAGTAACATGGTAATTTTAAATGCTACATAATTTATATATTCACATAAATTAATTTATGGATTTTTGTTTAACAATATCCTAACTCGTAATGTTTTCTAAACCGACCTCTTATACCTACTATAATGCTCCGACCTAAAACATTACGTAATCATGAATTTAGAAAATAATTCACATAGAGGATCATTTCATGTTTAGAGCTTTAGATAATTAGGTCATAACATATATATAACAACTAGAATATTACATGTATACACTTTTACATAGTATCCAAATTTTTTATTAAATTAAATAATCATGAAAAATAGTCATGTTTAGTTCCATGTTTTAGTCTACATGTCTTTTCATTGATCCAATCCTTTGCCGTGTTCATCTTCATTTCATTTGAGACATATTTCATAAACAAGTGATGGGTATAAAAATCTCAGTAAGGGTTATTAAATAAGGAAAAGAACATAAGCCAATTAATACATAATTTCAAGGAAATCAGACTTTTTAATCATTAATATACCACACAAGATCATATGATTTATAAATAACACATTGAAATCATAAATTATATTGGAAACTAGTGACATATATAACATAATTACATTTTATCATTCAAAACTACATAGAGAGTTATGTTTGGAATACCCATCATATTATATTTGATAAATATCATTGGATAAACATTTGAATTTACATCTGTCATATAATAAAATTCATTAGAGAGATATCTCGGGCTCCCTTGCCCTAGTTTTATCCTGTAACCATTGGTATACATTAACAATTCCCAATAACCAAGACATACTCACAACACATAAAACAATCATAATGAAAAGGTAGTATTTCCACCTTGAAATCACAATATATCTTTTTATTATAATAATATAATAAATCCATAATAAATACCATTTTCAGTACCAAAATATATAAAAATAGTATATGGTATATATTTTCCTTTTAGAAAACATTAAATCTTTTTTAGGGAAATAATGATCAAATAATGCTTGTGGTGATGGAGAGGTCGTTGTTGCTACGTACGTTAAAAATAATCTTTCATTTTTTTCGATAAGTAATATTCTTCATAGTGAAAAAATTCCCTTAGAATGAAACAAAATTTAAATGTTTTTTATACACCATATAATATAAATTATTGTATAAATCAAAGTATGCCTCAATGATTGGAGATTGAGACAATGTCCCTCACCTCGTGTCTGATTTGATTCGGTCATTCTTTTATATCCTTAATAAAAAAAATGATGATTTATACACTCTTATATACATTTATCATGTTTATTATTACATTATTATCACTTATTACCATGTTATTAACATTATGTAATCATTTAAATTAATAATGGTCATTTTGTAGATATTGGTATTTGAGTAAAATATGAAAATATTATAATTACAAGATGATCATGTGGTAAGAATTCCATTATATCCAGAATAATATTAATGATTTAGATAACTTAAATAACATACATATCAATTATATATATGTTATTATAATAGTTTATAACATTTTGAGGTAAGAAATGAAATACACCGTTCATATAGACGATGAGTCGTACGTACGCACGAACGCTACTTTCATTTCTATTTTGAATTTAATGGAAAGAAAAATTAATTTAATAAAGGTATATTATAATTACAGTATAATATCATATATATTTTTAGTAAATCTATCCTTTATAGATTGAATGTATGGAATTAACGATTCATATCAATTTCAGGGGACGGTAGTTCGCACTTCCTCAATTAAAATCATTATATTTACCCATTATGGAAACCATAAAGGTATGATATAAATAAATAATAAATAATTATAGAGACAATATAAATATATTGTATATAACATATAAATATAGTTCAATCAGAATAGCCACCATATGAGGTTGTTGAAGAATATTGAACAATCGTCGTTCATGTGGCAGTAGTTCTCCGTGCACAAAAGCATTATGTTCATATCCATTAGATAGAGGATTGTGGATGTGTAGTTATAATACATTTAAAGATAAAAATACCTAGTATATATTGGATACTATTATTGTTATGTAAACTAAGAGTAATAATAGCATTTGGATTGGAGAAGTAAAATAAAAAAATTAAACTTGAGGGAAGAAATTTCCTTTAAATCGGGTAAATCTCGTGGGTTTGAACCAGAAGACATTCTTGAAGTACCATATTCCTATAGTATGGCTTCTATATAGAATAGAGGGATATTGGGATATTATTTTGAGAGAGGTGGGATGACCCATGGGTTCATGGAATATGTTAGTAAGGTATAGAGGTGATGCATTTTTATAAGGGGGAGGATGGGCTCTTTATGATGGATTTAATGTATTGTTATATGACAAAACATAATTCAGCATTAAGAGATCCAAAACATATTTAATTATAATATAAGGTTCAAATAATTAAAAAAAAATCGTCAAATAAGATTTGGATAGGTTTTGGATATTTTTTTATTCCTTATCCTTTTAACCCTTTGATTACTTATTTAACCATTACCAGGTCCTCTCATATATTCATACAATATGGTGAATATATTTATAATAAAATTCCAAGAGACCCAAAATGGATCTTTTATAACATATTTAATATTATATATTTCCTTTGGCAGAATATTAGATTTTGAGGACTATTTTATTATTTAATAATATATTTATTATTTTAAAAACTCATTTTTGTCAATTTATAAAATATTCATATTAATACATTTATAAAATCTATAACAAAATTATTATTTTTAAAAACCATCATTAATTAAAGTAGATAAATACTTTATTATCCTTAAAATTCTGGGATATCATAAAATGTTCCAAATAAATTTTTTTTAATATTTATAATAACATTTATTTAAAACATTCATTAATGTGGAAATCATTAAATCATCAATTAGTCATGGATAATTTTAGTTATTCAAAATGTAAAAATTATAAATAAAATTCCATGATATATGAAATCATTTCATCTTTAAAAAGATTATTTTAGTAAAATATATCACTTATATAGCCCCATATATTGTTTTTTACTAGGTTATATATGTTTATGTTACTTTTGTCGTTACTTTAAATATATTTTTATAAATTGTCATTTTCTCTATCATGTGGCTTCATTGGGTCCCAAAATAGAACCAATGAAGCAAATGGTTGGAAATTTATCATTAAATAGTATTAGTACAATTGTTAGAGGAATCAAATATTCTTATAATATTATTTTTTACGGTTCTTTACAAGATTTATCTTTTAAGCACTATAAATAATTTTTTTACTGGTGTAACTATTCATAATGTCTAAAATTATAATTTTCCTATTTAAAAAATTTGGACATACTAATTCCCAATATTGAATCCATTTTTACAAATTCAAAACTCATATGTTTCAGATATTAAATTAAAATTAATTCCCATTGTGAAAACATAACATGTGTTTTTAGGAAATAATAATTATCGATCTATTGACAAATGTTTATGTATAATTTCAAAATGAAATTACATTAAAATAATAAAATTTGATTAAATGGAAAAAATATAATCTAATTGGACTATGAAGAAAAATAAAAAGGTAATATATCCATATTAATAAATTATATTAAAATGTAATTTTGAATTATAATACAATATTTTCTATTATTCATTAATAAAATGAACATCATCAGGAAAATAACAAAATTTCATCCAAACTAAATTTTGTGCGCTATTCTAAAGATGAAATTTATTTTATCAAATATATCATATAAAAGATATAAAAATAGATTTAAAAAATGTTCTCCATCAATATTCTATAAATCAACCTTTTATTGAATATTAGAGTATTTTGGAATAAATTTGGATTCATTCACATATTATGCCTCTATCATTTATAGGATAATTTTAAAAAAAATAACAAAAATGTATAATAATATTGTAGATAATTATATTAATTCCTTCCAATACATTGGCTAGTTCTTAAATAACATTTATATTAATAGTCAATTTTTTTTGTATGACTGAGCCTTATGTGGAACGTGAGATTTTTGGAGAAACCCAATGTTTCGTGTTGGGAAAATAACAAAACATAATATCCCCTTCAATGTAAAATTAATATTTAATTCAAAAATATAATAAATAAGAATATATTATTATTTTATTTAACTGGGATGTTTCAACATTACACAATGCATTGGAGAGATATATTGTGTATATCTATCATCTTGATCAGTATATGGATCACCCATCATGACAATCGTTTTATAAGAAACATAACATTGATAAAATATATATTAATATTAATTTCACCATAAAACTCATTACATTATCCATTAATTACATGATTAACTATTGGAAAACAATAATGATTGGTGAAATTTTTTGTTAAAACATCATCACAAGAATTATAGGAAACTTTTTGGATGGTATCATTAGATAATAAAAAATGTGAATAATTATAATCATTTAAATGTATTAAAAACATTAGGAAAAGAATTTAAATATTCATTTGAAAATTTAATTATCAAATCAGGAAGGAATTCTGTTTCCTCTTGTAACCTCCTAAAAAAATCACAAAATAATTGGTATATAATATTCATTGAAATGAAATGAAAAATAGCATTACAGAAGTGTTTATTTCTATTTAATAATATCATTGAAAAAAATAAGTAATAATTTGGAAAAATAATGTGGGTAAATATATTTCAAATATACAAATAATGAATTTAAATGAATTTTTTTCTTGAAACTCTAATTTACAAGTATATAAAATTGAAAACAAAATATATAATTTAAACCCAATTTATTTTGATCTTAATTATAATAAATTGAATTATTGCAATTTTACAATCCTCAAAATGTAAATAATGTGGTGAATATAGAACAAATCACCATTATGGGATAATTGATATGAAAAAAAATATACTACTTTAGTAAAAATCAAAATAAATATCCATTGAATGATGGACCATGTAATTGATCTATGAATCCCATGAATTACATAAAATAATACGGTGAAATACATTAATTATGTATTTTGTATACTATATAGAACAAATACATTGGATTTCATAGAACATGTCTCCTGAAATTCGAGTTGCAAAAAAAATCCATGTTCATGTTATGAAATTTTAATCAATACACCATAAAATAGATTAATTAACAAGAAACTATAAATATCATGATAAAATATTTATCATTATTTAATATTTTAATCATAATTTCATACATAATTAAATTTATATATGTTCACAATTTGTAACATGTCTCAAAAAGCTATCTTCTGATATGAGATACAATAACCCCATTGATTTCGGAAATGCGAAAAAGGTGGTGGATGACCATGAAAATAATTTTTTTAACATCATTATTGCATGGATGGATTATATCCCATGAGTTATATCCCAAATTTAGGGAAAATACTATAATAAATTTTCATCATTCAGACATTTTTATTCTTGTTTCAAATTTTTATATATATATGAGCTTTCGACTTTTGACTAAGACATCATAATCTAAAAATATTATTTTATAAGAAACAATTACAAATATCATTACATTGTTATTATATTTAATAATTAATTGATTATGTGTAACATATTAACATATAAATTAAAATTATATATAAATAAGGAACAAAAAAAATTATATTTCAATACATAAAATAATGGAATAGAATAGTAAATTAAGATGTATTATAGCACAACAAAAATAAATTTAGTTATGAAACCAATTAATTCGATTTTGTGGTTTCCTTAAACATATAATAAAATCCATGATAATAAAATAATATTAATTATATAGTTGATACATAAATTATTTATTTTTTATTCCATTCGTATTAACCCATATTATATTCCTTTTAATTAATAAGTCTATAGAGTTTACATTGGTTTTTTTCAAAGTAGTTTGATTCACAATTTAAAAACCTTTATTAATATTGATACTAGTAAAAATTCATATTTCCATGTTTATGTAATTTTTATTCTATTAAATTCATTGGTTAATGTTATTATTTAGTAATAGAATATCAATTGGTTATCTAATTTTTCAACATCTGAATACTCAACTTTTAAATCCCTATTTTTTATAGATAAAAAAATCATGTTTTCTAAATTTTATTTCGTTATAATAAATTATAATTTTCCATTATAGAATCATAATAATAAAAAAACATTATATTACTGTTATATTATTTCATGAAATCAATAATAATAATACCTAACTGAGATAGAAATTCTTGAAAACAAAAGCGTTTACATAGATTGCGTAAAACCACAACAGTGAACCTCAGTTTTAAACAGTGTTTAAAGTATCCTTGATCAATGTAAATATGTACTTACTATAATAGAAATTTTATAATATTGTAAACTAATTTAAATTTAAATTTAATGTTATATTGTTCATTATAAAAAACATTTGGGTGATAATTTTACAATAAAAGCCATAATTGAAGAAGAAACATTTTAATAAAATATTTACTTCTAGAGAAGAGTTTATTTGGATGAACAACTTTATACACTATCATAAATTAAAAAATTATATTTCTATAACATATGAATCGAATAATTTAATGTATATATGTTAATTTTTTATATTATTTCAAGATAATGAACAATATTATGAATTGTGAAAGTGTCTTGGAAAACTATACATCGAAGAGTGAGGATTCACATTGCGATTTAGCTTAGGGAATTTGGATAAGAGATTTTTTTTCACAAAATGGACATAGAGTCATTGTATTGGATGTTTTATGAGTGAATTGGGGAGTGTTTTAAAAAAACTTGAACTCATATGTGACTTACAAAAGGTGTGATTAGTCCCCTTATAAAAGAATAATTTATTGAAATTTTCAATAATATTATGTATATATTTTTTAGATATACGAAAAGAATGATTGTGAAAATTTGTAATTATTCAAAAAATTAATTAACATTAAGCCACTAATTATAAGTAAATATAACCAAATAAACATTATTTAGAAGATAATTTGATAATGGTATAAATTCATTCATACAAAGAATGGAATAAAATTTTTTGGGATATTTTTCAACCTTATCCAATAACTTTATCATCATTTATGTCATTCAAAACTCTAATTGGCTGATAAATTCTTATGTATTTAACTTATATAAATTAAATAATATATAAAATGTCCTTTAACTAAATTTGGACATTATGATATAGAGAATATATTCTTTTTATGAGTTTCAATTTGAAATTGTGAAAAATTTTAATTTTAAAATAAATACGCCATATAAAAGATTTTTTTAAATATTGTTTATGTATAAAAATTAATTTACACTAAAATTGAATAATATTAATTTTAATTACATTGATTTAATTTGTTGAGAAAAAAATTAAATACATCATTTGGATCATGGAAAAAGTAAATTTATTCTTCAAAACATATATTTAATATAAATATCAAAAAAAAAATTTTAATTAAATGATAATATATCATAATTTTTTTAAAATTTAGTAATGGGTTTATAATTTTAAAAAATATATTTTAATGATATATTTGTCTCATTAAAAAACGAATATTTTATTTTTTTTGAATTGTTAATATATGCATAAAAGATGATGTTTTCATAAATGATATGGTATTTATATTGATTGTATTTTCCAGTCTATGACAGAAAACAAACCATTATAGAAATATCCATAAAATCCAACTGAATATAATTCATACATAATTAATCAAAAATTTAATTAATTTCATGAAATCAAAATATTATGATTTATAAATATATTTTCTTAATAAAATCCCATAATTCATGAAAATAATATGTTTAAGGTGAATATTTTTTTATTTAGCATTTTATTTAAAATTACATTACTGAATATGAATATATAAAATATAATAATGGATATCATTGAAATTAAAATATTTAATATTCTAAAAAATTTCTATTTTGTAAAAGTTTTTACCCAATGTGATGAATTTGGTGAGTTCATTATATTATTAGGGTTGCAAAAATATTGATTTTTTAAGAACATGATTAATTATATCAAATGAGAGATTCAGTTATAGAATTTAGTACATTGACACAACATAATTGTATACTCTTTTAATATAACTAAATCATGATTTACAATAAAAAAATTATATCTACCATTTTATAAAAAATTCCATATATATTTAAAATTATAGATTTAGATTATTTTTTAATAATAATTAATCAAGTACAATGGAATAGTCATTTTGAATTGATATACCCTAGTTCAACCCAATATAGTTAATCCACCCTATATGGGAATTGGAAGAACTTTTTTAATATTTATTGGTTCTCAATATAAATATAATAAACATATATTTTCATTTTTAAATTTGATACATTAATTAGTGATAGGAAAATGAGATGAGAGTTATTGTTTTATTGATAAATGAATCACCCTTCTATGTTGATAATGAAACTATTTTTTTCTAACACATAATATAGTTCCAGGTAATTATTTTCTGTTGTTAGTATTATAGAATATTATAATTTTTCAATTTATTATAGTGGTTCTGGAAAAATTATTGTACAACTGTGATTATAATTAATTTTATACATCTCATTAATGAGGATATTAATGGACCTTGTAAGAATTATGATGGAACAAGAATTTCTTCTGGTATTGTAGAGAAGAGAAATGATATGCAATGAATTATTCCTAGTAATGTTTTCAAACCACCGATTGAGGGTAACTGGAAACCTGACTCCCCTAACTCTGATCTGAAGATGAGGTCTTGGGCTACCATCTTCTCTAAAGAGGGGAATTACCACAATTAAGATTCTTTTTTTAGTGGTACGAGGGCTGAAATACAGCAATCAAAAATTCCATCATCTTCTCAGATTCTAGTTTTTGATGATGAATTGATTGTAGAACAATCCAAAAATAATGAGATACATAAAGAGGTTAATCATCTGCATTCAAATGAATGAACAGTTGTTTTAGTAAAACAAAAGATAAATAATATTTTAAAATCTAAATATCAAGTTATTTATACAATTTTCTCAAAACATATTTTGGAAAATGAGGGATTTGATATTGTTTCATACAAAAAGGTGAAGTCATTGGTTGTGCCTTCAATGAAAATGGTTAAAAGTATTCCCAATATTATCTTTCAAAATATTGAGGTAGACATGATGTTTCAGGAGTCTATGATGCACTCTCTTGATGAGGCAAGGCAACATGAAACTCATGCCCCGCCTATAGCACCAGAGGATGAGGGGATGATGACACAATTTACAAGACATGCTTATCAAGATAATTATGAGGTGAAATAGAAGAATACATCATACTATGGATGCCCTGATGTTGAGACATTACATAAAATTCTTAATACCTTCCTTAGTGAAGGGGGAGGTTGAGATTTCGAGGATGCGGTAACATTTGAGGTATATTTGTCTTGTATTAAATTAGAGAACGAGAAAGGATGATAACATTATGATTGAAGAAAAAGATAGGCTTCTACCTTTTTACCTTGACATTCTCTACTGATATGGTCTCCCACACTCTTTTGGAATCCTATATTTTTATTTTCATTTATAAAATCTGTGAAAACACTGTATTTCTCCATGAAAATATGTATTTATTTGACATAGAAAATAATAAATTAATTCATAGGTTCTATGTGAAGGGATTATATCTATGAATGATCCTTATGTTGGAATGCCTCATATTTATTATCTTTGTTGTTATTGACCTGAATAATAACTTTTACACTTTTTTATGTTTATAAAACATAATTTTTTTTAAAAAAATTATAATATATAATATGAGAGAGAAAAAAAATTGTGTTACATTTATCACTCTCTGAGAAGGATTTGATAAAATAAATTGTTATAAAATAGATAATCAAATCATGAATAAACGTCTATGATATCCATGTGTTGGATAAATATGTATAGGATTCATTATTACAACATGATGTGTGAAATTAACTACTATTTGATTTGGAATGGTTCTTCCGATTCATTAGTGATGTAATGTTTTATTGGTGGGATATTGTAGTTTATGTTCCTATTTGACAAAAAGAAGTTGAAATCACTCTTATTTATATATTTTAATAAATAAAATATGATGATTAACATGTAAATATGATTCAATTTATGAATACGCCATTTGATTTAACCAAATTTATAGATGTATTTATAGTTATTTTTAAATTATTAAATATCCAACCATGGAGAAAAAATAGATTAAATGTTCATTGATAAATAAAATTAAATGATTTACTACCTTTTCCAACACAACATGGATAACTGTAATATCGAAAAACTCTATAATATATTTATTTTATATGTCATGATGATATGTCTATTCATATTATAAATGAGAAATATTAAACGGTGAAAAATTTACAATCAAAAATGTTTTGAAACAAATAGATATTATGAGAACATGTGAGGAGTAAATCGATGTGAACGAAGAAGCAATGGGCTTTGATGAGTTTATCATATATATTTGAAAATTCATTCACTAAGAAAAATTTGGAGTCTTTGAATATAAATATTTGAAATAAAAATATGAAATCTATAAGGAAAATGGATGGTGAACAATGCTTATATATCTATAATATTATAAGAGGAATATCTAATTATAACAAATCACACACATTATCATACACCAACTAGTATTATATCATAAATACAATATAGATAAATATTATAAATATTCTTATATAGAAGTAAATATATATGATAAAATCAAATAATACTATTTAATAAATAATTACATCTATTATATCTTTAATTGAATAAAAAGCAAATATAGAAGACATAAAAGAAATATATGTTATAATCATCCCAACTAAATAAAAAAGAACATACACAATATATCTATTGAATCCATGATTATGTATCATAGATATTCAATGATTTTCATGGAAAAAGGAAAAAAAACAAATTTCCATTAATGGTTGAGTATACAAATAAGTAGAGTAGTTTTTCCACGTGTTGATTTGACCACAAGGCATATCATTTCTACCAACATAATCAGGATGTAATGTGTATACCAATAAATATTAGTCAACATCATAAACATATGTAAACATCATTAGTGATCAACTAGGAAATATTAAAAATATTACAATTTCATTCCTTACTAATATTCATGAGTTATATTTCATTGATATATATTTATTATAGTAATAATTTCTACTCTCTCAGTCAAAAATAAAAACATTTTTTTGTAACTAAATTTAGTTTCAGGCATTATTCAGTTTTTTATATAAATTAATTTACAATATTTTGGATTTTATATTTAAAAATTGTAATATGTTAGGATATAATATTGAGTAAAATATCATATATAGAATTTTTAATAAATTTTTAAAAAATATTATTGTCAAATGAATTATAAAAAATATATATTTTTATGAAACTATCATTTATTTTCAAATATTATAATTATTTAGTTACCTTTTGGATTTTTAATAAAATATTATTAGTTTAATTTAATTATATTTAATTAAAAATATGACACCCCAAGTTTTAAAAATTAATTGAGAGGTTTGAAATAGTAATTGTACCATAAGGAAAATATTTTTTAGTGATATATTTATAAAATCGTTGTTAAGCATAATTTTTCTTCTTCTAGGGTTTTAATATTGAAAACGGATATCTAAGATTGTGATGAGTAAGTTATTTAGATATTGAAACAACAAACATGTTTTTTTGGTGACTAGTAACATTCCCTAATGAATATTAATATGAATAGTTCTATGACCCTTTTGGATAAAAAAATATATTTGTATTATATGCATAAGGGCATAATAAAATGAGATCCTGATTAATATTTCAAAGTGACATAAAATGAGTTTTAGATTTAGAATTGTTATTTTCTAAATACATTATAATTTTCGTTTAAATATAAATTAATCATATTATGAAAATTATTTTTAAAAAATGGTGTTAATTTTTGAATTCTTGATATCATAAATTGATTGTGGAAATTTTTTGGTATTTTTAGAAAATACTAGAATTTTTTGTGAATTGTGTAAACAGTAATATGAAAAATATGATAAGAAAATGAATTTCTATATCATGTTTGAGGCATGGATGATGTAAATATCCATTTTTTCAAACTCATATTCACATATAACTATTTGTGGTCACATGAATCAAGTATACTCATTGACTAGAGATAAAATATTAAACTAATTATTAATGTAATGGAAAACCCCTCCACTCCCCCATATAAATACCACCCTCACCCCCCTCATCCTCTAAAGACTCTAAAGCGTTGAGAATTGTCTATGTCATTCCTAATCAAATTAGTATGTATATTCACAAAATCCATGACCTATAGGTCAAACCAAAAGGACATAAGTAATGGCCACAATGAGGATCTCTACGAGAAGAGATCAAGAGGTAAAAATCCACCTTAAATTCAATATGATTTCATTTAAACTATTTTATTTTCTTATAAAATCATCACCTCCACTTTTTTAAAATGGAATGAATGCTCTAGAATATTATAAATCCTAGATTTTATCATGTTTTTGAGAAAAGTCATCAACTTACTTATTCTCCACTTCCCCTTATTGTAAAAATAAAATACCACATCTATGAGGTTTTGATTTATCGACATCATGGATGATGTGTCTTCAAGTTACATTAATTATTTCTAATATATTTTGTAAATACATCTCAATGGTTAAAAAGATTTTAAATTTTATTATATCACCTCTCGAATGTTCTGGAATTAATTTATATGAATTATATTAATGGAATATGATCAAACAATTGATGATTATCTAAGAACCACCAAAATGATCTAAAAGGATATCACTAATGATTATCTAATGATTCGTCCTTATAATATATAAAAAAAATGATGTACGAAATCATTTAATATTCTATATATATATTAATACCATTTAATTCCAGTACAATAGTTTCACATACATTCAACAATAAATTCCTTTACGAACCGACCATGGAAATCATGTAAAGGACACACCAAAAACAATATAATGAACACAATATTAATAATTTGTGGGTGGAATTATGAAATTAAATGATCATATAAAGTGTTATAAACTTGATTATGATTCGATAATATATAAATAAAACACTTTTTACAATTATATAGTAGATTTTAACAGGTTTTAATTAAGATGAACCTAATGTAAGGGTATTCTTATCCCAATTTCCATTCATTGGGTCATGCTTCAACTACATTAATTAAGTTCGACTAAGATTATTTTTGTGACTAATTTCGGTCATATTATGGTTTATTATGTGTATTTTTTAGTGTGTAAACATAATAATTTATTTATATAAATTCTGACTTCAATTATATGATATTTGTAACGGGCAATACTATAATGGTTTTTTAAAAAAATTATATTTTATGAAATTTCGAAGCTGTGTTTTTATTAAATTATTCTTGTTTATGATTATGTTATAATTCATGTGAAATTGTTTATTTTAATTGTTGGGAACTATATCTCCCTAAAATTCATTGGGTATGTGTTTGTTGGAGGTAAGTCATGTGGTTACCCTGAGTGTAATTATTATGGTTACACCATAAGGAAGTCATGAGGGTTACACTATAAGGTAGCTATGATGGTTACAAATCATATAGTAGCTACAAGGTTTACAGAATAATATGAAATTCCCCATGATATGTTTACAGTTTTATATTTTTCCTTTAATGTTTTATGGAAATCTCATATTTCCCAAAGTAAGTATATATGTGTGAGAAGTATGCCTCTATGAAATTGATTTAATTTATTTAGAAGTATTTATCGACTAATGGTCTTTTTGGTATTTTTATATCCTTTACTGGGATTTTTATGATCATACCATGTATTTAAATGTCTTTGACTGAGTATATAGTTTTTTAATGGAAAGAAGAAAGACATGTTAAGTATTATGAATAATTTTTATTGAATCCATGTTGGTGTTTTGTGTTAAAATTTATATGTTTTGGAAGAAATGGATATAGGTTTAATGGTTCAATATTTTCATGCATGTGAGTTTATGTGTATGATAAATTTCATATATTTTTTTAAAAAATAAACCAAAATGATATTTTGGAATGTAAGGAGGTGAAATATACTTTAAATAGCTATAACATGTCATATTATTGGTCTGGGACATATAGTTTGTCTTAGAGCATAGTTTATATAAGAATAGGAGTTAGAATGATGTTAATAAAACACAATATATGATTTTTATATTACATTTATGTTTAAATAATATATAATTTAAATATAACCATGTTGCGTCACCTATTATATTTCTTTTTAAAATAGGTTTCAATATAATAAATAGGGAAAATGATGTTTGATGGAGACAACATGCTAATATATTTCTGAATTTGTAACCAGGAATGGTGGGAATATAAAACAAGTACATATTGATGTTAATATCTTTTCTGACTCTATAAAAAATGGTGATGTCATCCAAGAAATATAATAACAAGAGCTACCACAAATGAACACGATGATAGAAGAACATTTTATGAGGGAACACCCTCCAACATTTAGTTGATATTCTAACCCAGTAGCAGTTGAAATATTGATTAAATACCTTTAAAATAAATTCAATATTTAGTTATGTTTAGATAATAAAACAGATTACCTTTCCATTTATCTTTTTGACAATGATTTTGATTAGTGGTGGTCATTGGTCAATAATATCAGGTGTAGAGAAAAGAAACAATCCATATAGTGGAATGAATTTAAAATTTTTTACTTAAAAAATATTTTCGTAAGATGGCTAGACGTTGGATGGAGGTCCAATTACATGAATTGAGAGAAAATGAGGATGCATAAGTGGGTCCATATGAAGTTAACTTCACCCGACAGGAATAGAATGCTGAAAATCTTATTTGGGATCTTATTTGAATAATCAATCACTGTTACTCAGGATTGAATCCAAGAAACCAAAGGGAATTGGGCTAAAAAGAATTTAAATGTTATTAGAAAAATATATGATGTGATGAGAGGGTAGAAATGGAGTTCGATGATGGTCACATATACATTGAGAAAAAATATAAGAAGAGGTCCAGTTTGAATGTGATGGGTAAGAGTCAGTGAAATAAATATGATGGTAAGAATGTCCAGTTTCCATTATGTAAAAAGTGTGAAAAAAACCCATAGATAATTACCTACTAATACTTGGAAGGGTTTTCACTGTTGTTTATTGGACATATATCATGAGTTTGTAATGAAAATGATCCTAATATTAATCCTGATAATAATTCATTAATGTCTTTTAAATATGGTTAGATGAGTCATTATGAAAATTTGTTCCCAATGAATTATCTGAATGATTGTAAGTAACCAAAATATAAGTTAAAAGGATTAGTGAGATCCTTTGCAACTACATCGTATGATTTCAGTACATCAAATGAAGTGGTATCAATTACATTGTTTATTTACCAAGATTTTACTAAATACATGTTTGATACGGCGTCTATGAATTGCTTTATTTCTAAGAGATATTTAAGTAAATTTGAAATATCATCACAACAAATGAGACTAAAACGTATTGTTAAAACACTAGGGGGAATGTGACAACAAAAAGTACTTTCATTAATTCTTTTATTGTTTTTTTGTTGAAATAAATTCCTTAAAACGTTGTTGTTTTACCTTAATAGTTTTTTAGTCCATTATGGATATTGAATAACTTACTGATTGTAATACGAAGATTGATTATAGAGTTACTGAATTATTTTTGAAATAATTTCAGTTTATTTATATGAAATAACTCATATGATTTATAACATATCAAAAAGATGAAAAAATTTTGAATTATAGAAATGATTATTTTCTTTCTCACACTATTAAATTCAATGTAACTGTTCAAATTAATTATTTTCTAGTCGTAAATGAATATCTTTATTTATTTTTCAAAGTGCCTTACCCAGTGTTATACTTGGTCAGAAAGTTGAATTCAAAATTGACTTAGTTCCTGATGCTAAAAATATTTCAGATCCCCCTCTTCTAATTCCGAAATGGAACTTCTTGAATTGAAAATTTTGTTGCAGGAACAACTTGAAAAGGCTTCAATCATCCTATCATCTCACTTTGGAGAGATAATGTATTGTTCATTAAAAAGAAATATGGTTCCCTGATACTATTCATTAATTAATGATATTTGATTGGAAATATAATTAAGAATTTGTATCATTTTCCTCAAATCAATTACTTGTTTGATCAGATCTGGGGAGCTCAATATTTTTCAAATATTGACTTCAGTTTTGGGTACAATCATGTGATTTTGAAAGGGTTTGACAATCCAAAAACAACTTCATAGAACTAGATATATTCAATATGAATTTGTTATTATTCCTTTTGTGTAAAATAATGCACCAAATGTTTTCATAGATCTTTTGAATAAAATACCTCATGAGTTCATGCATACAATTTTGGTTGTAATTTTTTGATATTTTGTTATATTTTTGAAGTAATTATGATCATGAAAAACAACTTAGGGTTATTTTAATAACCATATAATAAAAAAATGAATGAAAATTTCACCACGTGTGATTTTTTTTTGAAAAAAACACATTCCATGGTCACATTGATTATACAGATAGAATTATTATTGATACTTTTAAAATGATTGTTGTTAATGAATGGGAAAAACTCAAAAATATAATTGAGATTTGCAGTTTTCATGGTTTGGTAGGGTATTACTAGAGGTTTTTTGAAAACATAGCATGATTATCCAGTTTGCTAGCTTTGATAACACGACAACGGGTTAAATTTTTTTTGATAGATGAATGTCAAATATGCTTTTATGGACTGAAGAAGAGATTGATGAATGTTCCTATATTGTCTTTGCATTCCATAAATGACGTGTTTTTAATCATAATTGAAGCTTCGTTAAATGGACATGGTTGTTTTCAAATGCATAACGATTAGGTGATTTATTATCCTTCAATTAAACTAAATCCTCATGAGTTAAATTATACCACACATTATTTGGAATTATCAGTTCTGTTTTTGGATATAAAAATTTGGATTCATCATTTATTTGGATTCAAATATGAAATATAAACATACCACTAAAGTATAAAATATATATTCAATCAAATGGAATTAAAAATGATGGAGATAAAATGGATGTAAATGATAAAAGCTTAATATATCACGATCATTTATCATCCTGGAAAATCAAACAATGATTCATATTCCTTGAGGAGAAAACATCATGCATCATTAACTATATTATGGATGGAATAAGACCCTTTGATAAATGATTTTATAAATTTTATCATGGTTGTTTTTTGTGAATGAATTTCCTCTATTTTGTTTGAGGTTTTAGTATATTCATCTTTGTCAGCTATAATAATGCATGTGTAAAAGTAGAATATGAGCTATAAATAATGGTAGAATTGGTTAAAATGGGTATGTTTTGAGAATTTAACATTGATAAATAATGTTTTATGAGATTTTCAAAGAGCTTATGTGTTCATTTTGACTCCCAGATAAAGGATGATTTGTTCTGTTAAAATCATAGTTCTGTGTTTCCAGTTCAACCTGGAATCAAAAAGAAGTAAAAATTCATTCCATATTATTATTGGTGGGATGGAATGAAAAGTGATATTGTAGATTTTAATGTGAAAATGTTTGACATGTCAGGTGGTTAAATAATTGTTGCAGTTACCAGATGGAATACTTCATCTTTTACTAGTTCTAGAAAGGAAATAATAAAATATATTAATGTAATTCATGGTGGGTATACAAAATACATCCCGAGGTAATAATAAAATATGGGGTATCATGGATTGGATAACTAAATCTACTCATCTTTTACCTATTATATGTTTTATTTCTTTCAATAATCTTCCTTGACTAGAGATCAAAGTGATATTAATGTTACATAAATTTCCCCTTTACTTTATATTTGATAATTATCATATGTTAACTACTTTATTTTCGAAAGGACCTCAAAAGATGATTGGAATATACCTAAATTTTTTTACAAATCTTCATCCTCAATCAGATGTGTAGTCAGAACGAATTTTTCAAACATTTAAAATATGCTCTGACATTGTTTGATGGACTACTATGGGAAGTTGTGTTGAACATATTTATTTAGTTGAGTTATCTTATAATAACCATTTTCACACGATAATAAAATAGTACATTTTGAGGAATTATATGGAATGCAGTTCCAATCTCTGTAATTTGTGGATGATTTTGGAGAAAGGATGTTGATGAGACCAGAATTTGATGAGGAAATTGTTGAGAATGTAATGATTATCTAGCAACATATGAGGGAAGATAAGGTAAGGAAATAGAGATATGAATATAAAAGGAGTAAAAACTTTTATTTTGAGGCGAGTGATCATGTTTTTCTTAGACTCTCTCCACAGAAAAGTGATATGTTTTTTGGTAAGAAAGGAAAGATGAGTCAATCATTCATTGGACTTTATTGTGTGATGGATAATATGGTACAAGTTGCCTAATGAGTAGCTTTTCCTCTGAGTTTATCTTTGGTACACAATGTTGTTCCTATTTCAATGTTAAGAATATATGTTCTAGATTCATCACCAATTTTGATCTTAAAAGCAGTTCAATAGAATGAAAACCATTATTATGAAGATAAACCTATTTATATTCATGATTGAATAAAATAAGTATGGTATAATATGGTTCAATGTAGACACCACATGGATGAAGATGTACCATGGGAATCCAAAAATGCTATGATGGAAGGGTAACCTGATTTTTTAATCAGTAAATAAAATTATGAGTATCCGATTTCTTGATGGTGGGGTGAATATAACACCCCATGGTTTTAAAAATAAATTGAAATTCATGAATCACTTATTCTCTACACAATGATTATTTTTTTATGTTTATAGTTATAAATTAGTCAAAAAACATAATTTCATCACTTTTATTATATGAATATTGAAAAATGGACACCTATAGTTGTGATCAGTATGTTATTTGGATTATTATAGAACCAACATGTTTTTTTGGCCAATTTTACTATACCCTAATAAATAATAATATGAATAGTAATAAAACCCTTATAAATTTTAAAACATTTTATTCATTTATTTTAATATTGTTATATGATAATGAGATTGTATTTATGTTCTGAAAGTGAATGTAAATTATTTACAATTTTAACATTGTTATTTTTTGAATGAAAATTTAAGTCAAAATTAAATTAATAATATTTGGAAAATTATTTCAAAAACTCATATTCACTATTGAATTATAATATTTTTAAAATGGATGTGGTATTTTTTTATTTTTCTGAAATACATTAATTTTTAGTGAATAATGAAATATGTTAATTTCCAAAATATGCTAAATAAACCTATTTCAATATCATACATGAGTCATGGATGATGAAAATGGACATTGGTTTGAAATCACAAGAATTTAATAGTAATTTCGAAACTTGAATAATGAATATTCATAGTGTTTAGAAAATTTTTAAAATAATTATTAAAATAATGAAAAGCCAATCCTCTTCTCCACTATAAATACCATCATTATCCCATTTTCCTCCATGACCTCTCATGATTTTTGAATGGTTTGAGTGCTACACAATACCCACTATATAGATCATCCCCACATCTGAGATATAAGTTTCTTCCCAAAATGGGAAAACCCATGTCCTTATGGATGATATCATGGAGATGAGATCAAGTGAAAAAACCATCATTCATTTTCTTGTCTTTTTTCAACTCTTTTATTTTTTCTTATAATCTCTTCACCTCCAATAATATAATAAGCATAGAAGTCTCAAAATCTTATGTATCATACATTTATCAAGTTTGTTTAAGAATTCATCAACTTACTTATTCATCTCTTCCTCTTATTGTAACACCCCATGCTTCTACGGAATGCTTCTCTTTGAATAATAATGTAGTGTGTGTTGTACGGAACTTCGAGTTGTAACACACCACAACCAATCAAGCTAGCCATTATGAATAGTATACCCACTTTTTGAAATATTATAAATTTTATCTTTCAAAATGGACTTCATTTTTGGATTCAAAATATCGAAATTATCCCAGGGTGAATTTTTATTATTTTATTGAAAACTTTCATTTTTGGATGAATAGTGCAAAAACATTAAGTTATAGTATAATACCAAATTTTTTTTAATTTTTTTTATTTTATTTAAATTTATTTAAGATCAAAATAGATATTTATTACCTATATATTTTCAATTTAATTTATTGGAGTCAGTTTATAATAATTTTAGAGATATAAAAATTTTATTGAACTTTTCACCGTCTTTTACCAACATCCTAGGAGAATTTGGAAATTCACATAAAACATAATTTTACCACTTATGTGAGTGGAATTTAGAAAATCCAGGAGACACGGTTAATATAAATGAGTAAAATTTAGTTTAATAAGGTAAAAATAATTTGTGGCGAATAGTAAATTTTATCTTTTATTTACCACGGTTAAAAGTAAATATGGTAATGAAGGGTAAAAATGATATTATTATTCCCCTAACACATTTAATAATTGTATTGGATAATTATAGTTTTATGAAAAAAAATTAGGAATAATATATGAACCACATTGGTCCACATGGATTAGATTTGTACATTTATTATTATTTAATTTAAAGAAAAGTTAGAAGAGTTAAAATCAATGATTAATAAGTAAATCATTTTTAATATTGGGTTATAAATAGGATGAATACTATTATAATAATTCATTACAAATCTATAAATATATCATACATAATTTTATTTTATTTATAATTTTTAGACATTGAGTAATTAAATTTATTTATGACATAATAATGATGCAACATTTTCCTTATTAATGATAGAATATAATCAATGGTATTATAAATGATACAATAAATACAATTTGAATGTTTTGAGGACATACACTAATTTTATAGGTTAATATGACAATTAAGGATTGATTTATTTATTTTTTTCGAATAAATAATGTATTGAGGACTTTAACAAAAATCAATAATTAAATAGTGTAAAAATTGACATAAATGAATTTTTAAAACAAGAATTCTATTATTAATTTATATAATATTCCTAAAAAATAAAAGGGTCATCAAAAGTACTTATATAATTATTTTTGTATCATTAATTAACCACTTCAGGTTCTCTTGGAAGAATATTGTAATTTCTTTAACCATATAATATAAAAATCTAAAGAGACATGGTAAATGTCAAACTATTTAACTAAGAGTTAAATCTAAATGTTAAGGTTAATATAGTGACCCAAACCTGTATAAAACATATTGGTTGAGTATCTTTAGACTTATACACACCATATACATTAAATAATCAATTTTTTTCAATTAGAAGATGAAAATAAATTTATTATAAAATAATATTTCTTGTTTATCCGAAGTTGCCCCTCACCCCTCTTATAAAAGTGCACTCGACCTTCTCTCTAATTCACACCTTCATATCCATTTAGCTCGGACAAAATCTATCCAAAATCCCTCTATAATATCCTCACTTCATCGTAGTGGAATTCCATTAGTCTGAAAGACATCTTTAGGAGCCCTTTAGATCAAATCAAAAGGAAGAACCCAAAGAAGAGGAAATAATTTCACCACCCTCTTTCAAGTTCTTTTCTTCTTCCACTTATTCTTTCTTGTCATTTCCTTCCAAAAATAATAACTCTAGTATCATCTATATACTTTGATGTTATTATAAATATGGTACAACCATATTCATCATTTTTCCATTATTTTAATGACATGTCACCATACGTGCATACAAAAGGACTACCGTCTCCACGCCATGGTGAAATTGTTATTCAATACATTATTATTTGTATTCATATAATAATGATCTGTAATTCATGTAAATAATATGTATAACATGATAATTATTCTTTATATACGATACACCATCCAATTGTATATTAATTTAAATCAAAAGAATGATATTTTCACACGTGCATACGTACGGATTACCATCTCCACGAACACGATGAGATTCAATCCCCATAGTATCCATTCAAGACTGATTTTCATTAGATTATTAAAAATAATGTTTATAGGATTGATATAATTCTGGATTTGAATAAGATACATCACATCCATAAAAAAATTAATGACATAACAAAAAATATAAAAGAAAATGAATCTGTTAACACCCGAAATGACAATAATACTATGATATTACAAACAAAAATTGTCAAAATATCATATATGATATCATATTAATTTATATTATTATTGTATAAATTAATAACTATTATTTCACAATTATACATGAGGTTAATCTACCCTCAATAAATCAAAAGTACAAGGTAAGGGTTTGTTTCACAATCTCTTCATTATCCGAGGAAGGATTAACATAAATATCTACTAGGACCTCTTTATCATCCACATCCATGTTTCTTAAAAATGTATTTTAAAACATTATTTCAATTTTATTTACAATGGGTTAAACTCATTTATACCCTTTTTTGATTTTTTATTGTAATTTTATAAAGGAATCGTTATTTCATTTACCAAACAAGGTCATTTGTAACCTTTTCGATAGAATTAAGGTAAGAATGTATGTCTTAACTTATATGGTGAGTGCATCTATTTTCTGCCATTAGAAATTTGTCGAAGCTTCTCTTACAAGCTTATAATAATATTTTCAAAGTAAACATTTTCTTCTATAATTATGTGACTTTTAAATTATATAAGAAAAGAGGTATTTCACTCAAATAGTTTTGATTTATATATCTGAACATCCTTTGATGGATTTTATGATTATTTGAAGTTGATTTATTATGATAAAAAACTTCCATATTTTATTGAACGTTTTGTGATATGTTTGACTGTGGATGAATCATTTTTACACCATTCATGGTTTATATATATTGTATTGACATTTCGTATGCTAGTTTTAATACGAATGATTATGTTATTTTTAAACCTATTCATATGAGTAATGCATTGGAATTTGTAAGTGAATGGTGGATCCCACTATAGCTCCATGATGCATCGGTAGGTCTCATGAGATAAACTAGTATATTTTCACTAGGCCATGACAAAAATCTTTTTTAGTCTTTGAACAAGGCCTTGACTCTTTGGTTATGATAGTTTGGAATTATGCATTCCATCATTATGAAAGTGGTTATTGATATTTCATGTGATTATTTGAATAATATAATATCCATGTGAATAAGTAAATGGAATTATTTTATTTTATTTTTCCCATATTATGTTGACGTTCATGTTTAAAAGGACTTTGTTTTTGTTATCCATTGACTTACACGTTTATTCTTATTTAGGAATGTTTCTGCAATATTTTTATCCGAACTGAGCATTTGAGCTCACCCCTTTCAATGTTTTATTTTTCCCAGTATGTGAAGAAGTATTTTATGAATGAACTGTAAGGATAATATGGGGGGATATGAAGACATGATTTTGTTGAAGTTTTTCACATTATTATGTAATGTAAGACTTATGAATATATCTAGTGTTTCTATTGATACTAAACTAATTATTATTTCAAGACATGATCTTTTGTGATCATGCCAATGTCATGTAATAATGCATCGACTCCGTCTAACTGTTGTCGTGGTATTATAGTTGGTATCAAAGAAGGTTTAGTACAAACCTTGGAATCTTGATTTAGATAATATCTGATTAGTGCACATAGATCTATGATGGACTTTGAGGAATAGTATAGAAGAACTTCCTAGAATTTTGGTACTTTAGGGATTTTGTGATTTTACCAAGAAATACATCCATTACTGGGTACAAGAAGATAGAGGCGGATCTGGCACAGATCTACCTAGAGGTAAAACATAAAAACACCTCTTTGAGCTAGACTCAAACGAGAACTGGTGCCCGACAATATGACTTGATGCACTCTTGGTTATGACACTCATGGGGGATATGCTTAGGATAATTATTATTTTCATTACAAAACATAATGATGTTTTTATGAGTATATACGTCCTCAAAGAAATAGTTTTATGATTTTTTATTATATCCATAAATTGTTCAATTTATGTTAAGTGTTTTACAAATTTGGATTTATGTATATAGACTCATAATCTAATCTAGTGTATGCCTTTGTTTAGAAATGGCACATAGTGGACAGAATGAAAATTTTATTAATGCACACACACCATGTAGGGATTTCCCTCCTACTCAAGATAATTATAGTGGAGCTGGTGATGCAAATGGTGCTGATCAACTAATCACTATAATCGGACAACTCACTCAGGTTATGAATAATAACCTTACCCGTATGGAACACCCTGATCCGTAGTGTGGAGGATCAATGATATAACTCTTCATGAGGAAACAACCATAAACATTCAATGGGGTTATAAATCCACTAGCATCTGAGAAATGGATAAATTCCTTAGAAAAAATATTCCACACCTTGGGGAGTAGCTAAAGGGAAAAATATTTCATTGTTGTTTACCGCCTCACTGGAGATGTTAATCATTGGTGGTCATTGATTAAAAAAATTAATGAAGATGATTAAGTATCAATTATGGAATGAAGGGAGTTTAAAGATATTTTCTTAGAAAAATACATTCCTCATGACCATGGAGCGGATATTGAAAGGCAATTTCGGAGTCTATGGAAAAAGGGGGACGACAATGTTACAAAGTATAAGGCTAACATTCTATGGTTAGTGTGACATGTTGTAGATTTTAAATGTAACCCAAGAAGTATGATGGATCACTTCCTTGATGATTTAAAACTCTTTATCCATCTTTAATTAGTATCAAAATCCTTCTCGTCTTACGAAGATATTGTCTCGTGTTCTATCAAGATAGAAAAGGAATTCATTATGTCTAATGACTTTGAATTTATAAAAGAGAAGAAGAGATATGCTGATCACACTAGAAATGGAAATATGTGGAAGAAGGTAAAAGGTGAATATCCATATTTTAGTAAATGTGGGAAGAAACACTCTGGTATATTCTTGAAGGGAATGAGAATATGTTACACGTGTAGTGAAAAAGTCCACCATGGTCGTGATTTCAAGGGGAAGATGGAAGCTACCAATGTTCAATGATACTATTGTAGGGAGATGGTACATTATGCAAATTAATGTTCTAATATTCAGGTAAACATACCTCAGAAAAGTCCAAGGGATCAAGGCCAAGCATATTAAATCACTAATGCTAAGGTAGAAGCTCCAAAAGACGTGGTGGCAGGTAATTTAATGGTGTCCTAACGTTTAGAAAATGCATTATTTGATTCGGGATCATCGCATTGTTTCATATCTTCCTAGTTTTCTATGAAAGTTAGATTTATCCAATTAGATTTATTAAAGAAGTTTTTACTTAAAACACCTCAGGATAGTATCATTGAAACAATGTTTTTTGGATCGGTTCCTATTAGAGCATATAAATTTTCTTTATCTACTAATCTCATCGTCATACCTATGATTTAATTTGATATAATCCTCGGTATGGATTGACTTTCAGACCATGATGTAAAGATTTATTGTAAGAATAAAGACGTTACAATTTTAGATGATGATGATAAATAACTCCATATATTTAGAGAAGAATCGTCCCTACCTAATTTTTATCTAGATCCACCCCCAAAAGCTCAAATAAATTCAATTATTGGGGAGGAAGAGAATGAAATAAATGTGGCTGAGGAAAGGAATGTCCAAATAGAGGATTTAATTATTGTTAGGGAATATGTTGATGTGTTTCCCGAAGAATTAAATGGACATCATCTAGAATGTGGAATTGTGTTTTTCCATGATTTAATTTCTGGTTCAAGGCCTATATCGAAGGCCCCTTATTAAGTGGCCACTGTGGAATTATTGGAACTAATGAAACAACTATAGGAATTGAGTAATAAAAGATTTATCCACCCTAGTGTATCTCCATGTGGATCCCCAGTTCTTTTTGTTAAAAATAATGATGGATCTATAAGGCAGTGTGTTGACAACAGGGAGATCAATGCTATAATAATAAAGAAAAAGTATCCACTACCTCGCATTGATGATTTATTCGACCAAAATCCTGGAGATCAATATTTTTCAAATATTTAACTTTGATCAGGATACAATTAGTTGTGTGTGGAGGAGGAACTCATTACAAAAATATCATTTCAAACAAGGTATGGGCATTACAAGATTATAGTAATGACTTTTGGATGACTAATGCACCCTTTATTTTCCTTGATCCAATGAAAAGTGTTTTCAAGGAATATCATGATGAAAATGTAGTAGTATTTATTTATGATATCTTGGTATACTCCAAAATCTATGAAGATCATTAAAATCACAAGCGTATTATCCTGATGACTAAGAAGAACACATGGATTATATGGTCTGTTTTGAAAGTATGAATTCTAGATATAGGGGATTTCTTTCCATGGACATATTTTCTCTTGGGATGGAATCTATGCTGAAACTTCTATGAAAAGCGCAATACATGAATGGCCATCACCAACCAGTATAACATAGGTACACAATATTATTGGTTTAGTAGGTTATTATCAACATTTCGTCCAGCATTTTTCTTGATTGGCTAACCCATTAACGAATCTCACACGTAAAGGGGTTAAATTATTTTTGACAAAAGTGTGTGAAATTTTTTTCTAATAACTAAAGACAAGATTAGTCAATGCTCCTATAATTAATCTAGCATCGTGGAATGACGGGTTTGTTATTTATAGTGATTCTTCAAAGAAAGGAATTGGTTGTATATTTATGCAGAATGATAAGGTTATTTTCTATGAATCACAATAGTTAAAAATTCATGAGAAAAATGATCATAATCATGATCTTGAGTTAACAGCTATAGTATTTGCTTTGATGATTTTGAGACATTATATCTATGGTAAAAAATGTGAGATATATACCAATCACAGGAGTTTGAAGTATATTTCCTCCCAGAAAGAACTCAACAAGAGGCAAAAGTGATTGCTGGAACTACTCAATGATTATGATTGCATGATACACTAACAACCAGGGAAGGAAAAAAGGTGGATAATGCTTTGAGCAGAAAGGATCATGGAATTTTGAACAAGATGAGAGTTGAAAAGGATCATATATATATATATGGATCAATTAAATATTGATACGGGAATCACCATGATAGGTGAAACATCAATACTTTTTCAAATGGTTCCCAAACCATATTTACTTAAATGGATAAAGAGTTCTCAGACCAGGGATGAAGAGATTCAAAAGAAGATTAATGCTTTGAGTGATTGGATATTGAGTGACTTTTTATATGAAAATGGAATTTTTAAATATGGGAAGAGAATTTGTGTTCCCGATATAACTGATCTAAAAAAGGAATTATTGGATGGTGCTCCTAGTTCCAATTTCTCTCTACACCCTATGAGCACCATGATGTATAGAGATTTGAAGGAGAATTTTTGTTGGGACAACCTGAAGAGGGTGATTTCTGATTTTGTGTCATGATATAGGGTTTGTCAATAAGTGAAAGTTGGAATGTAATATCATGGAGGTGTCATGAAATATCTTCTCATACATGAGTGGAAATGGGATAATATTACGATGGAAGTTGTCATTGGACAACCAATGACTCCTAGAAGGAACGATGCAGTATGGTTAAGTGTTGATCGTCTTACCATGTCAGCTCATGTTATTTCTATAAGAGAAGATTTACCATTTGAACGTCTAGGAAGACTATATGTTAATGAAGTTGTGAGACTTCGTGGAGTGCCCCTATCGATTGTTTATGATCTTGATCCATGTTTTACATCATGATTCTCGAAATGTCTTCAGAAAGACCTTGATACTGAGCTTCATTTGAGAACTACATACCACGTCCAAACTTATGGAAAATCAGAACAGACTATTCAAACATTAGAAGACATGTTGAGATCATTCTCAATTGACATTCAAGGTATGTGGGATCAATATTTACCTCTCTTGTAATTTTACTTTTATAATAACTTCCCTTCAAGTATTCAGATGGCACCATATGAAGCATTATATAGAAAGAGATGTTGCAAACCAACCAGTTCGGTTGATGTTGGAGAAAGAAAACTCGTAGGCCCAAAACTGGTGAAGCAAACAAAGGAAAAGGTAAAGGTAATCCAAAACCACATCAATGCAGCTCAATGTAGGAAGAAGAGCTATACTAACATCCAAAGGAAGGATTTGGAATTTCAGGTAGGAAATCATGTTTTCTTGAAGGTATCTCCATGGAAGGATGTTATACGTTTCGATAACAAGGTAATATTGAGTCCAAGGTACATCAGACCTTTCTAAATTATAGAACGAATTGGGCATGTAACCTACCGATTGGAAATGCCGCCAATTCATTCCAAAGTTTACAATTTGTTCCATGTATCACTGTTATTAAAATACATGCCTCACCCAATGCATGTACTCACCTATGAGGATTTAGATCTAGAACCTGATATGTCTTATTGCGAAGAGCCTATCAAGATTCTTGATACAAGAGAACAATTGCTGAGAAACCCAACGACTAGTCTGGTAAAAGTTCAATGGGGAAACCATAAGATGGAAGAGGCAACGTGGGAACCTGAGGAACATATGATGAAGAACCACCCTTGTATTTTTATGCAGTAATATTCTAGAAATTTCGAGGATGAAATTATTTGAAGGAGGGGATAATGTTACAACATAATCTTCCATGGTACGCTTCCCTTTGAATAATACAGTAACATGTGTTGTACACAACTTCATTTTCAAACACACCACAAGCAATAAAAATAGCCGTTATAAATAAAAATGCCCACTTTTTGAAATTTAATAAATTTTATTTATTAAAATGGACTTCATTTTTGGATTTGGAATATCGAAATTAGCCGGGGTGAAATTTTTTATTTTTCTGGAAACATTCAATTTTAGATGAATAGTGAAAAAACACAGAGTTATAGTTTAAACCAGTATTTTTATTGAAATACATTTTTAATTTTTTAAATTTATTGATTGTAAAAATAGATACATAATACCTATATATGTTCAACTTAATTCATTACATTCAGTTTACAATAATTTTAGATATATACAAGTTTTGTTGAACTTTTCATCATCTTTTACCCACATCCTAGAAGAATTTTCAAATTCACATAAAATATAATTTTACCAAATCTGTTAGTGGAATTTCAAAAATATGAGAGACACAGTTAGTATCAAGGAGTAAAATGTATTTCAATAAGATAAATTTGTATTATGAATAGTAACTTTATACATTTTTTAACCACTGTAAAAAGTAAATAGGGAAATTAAGGGTAAAAAAGATATTATTATTACCCTAACACATGTCCTAATTCTATTGGATAAGTATAATTCGACCAAATACAACCTTAGGAATAAAATATGAACCTCTTTGGTCTATATGGATTATATTAGGACATTTGTTATTATTTAATTCAAAGGAGACAAAACAGATTTAAAATCAATGTTTAAAAAATAAAACATCTTTAATATAAGGTTATACATAAGATAAATTTGATTATAAAAATTCATTCGAAAGAAAAAAATATTTCCTACAAAATGGAATTTTATTTATAATTTTTCGACAATGAATAATTAAATTTATTTATGACACAATAATGATACAGTATTTCCCTTATTAATGAATGAATCAAATAAATTGTATTATAAAGGTAACAATAAATACAATTTGAAAGAATAGTTTCCATAAAGTAATTTTGTAGCTTAATATGACATGATAGGATTGATTAAATTAATTTAGTTTGAATTAATACATTTTTTAGGACATTAAAAAAAATTAATTATTAAATAGTGTTAAAATTGTCATAAAGGAATTTTTATAACAAATATTATATTATTAATTTATATAATATTACTAAAAATATAAGGATCGGACAAAAGTCTTATATAATAATTGGTGTATCATTAATGAACCATTTTGGGGCCGTTTGGATGTATATAGTAATTTTATGAGCCATATAATATAAAATTAACAAGACACATGGTAAATGTCAATCTATTTAACTAAGTGTTAAATCTAAAAGTTATGATCAATATAGTTACCGAAACCTATATAAAACCTTTTATTTGAGTTTTTATCGACCCATCCACACCTTAGTATATAAATAATCTATTTTGGAGGCATTAGAAAATGAAAATTATTTTATTTTAAAATAATATTTCTAGCTTTTCCTATGGTGCCCATCACCCCTCTTAGAAAAGGGAACTCACCATTATCTCTAATTCACAACTTCAATGCCATTTGGCTTGGCCAACCTATAAAAAATACCCTCTAAACTATCATCAATTCATCCAATAGTCCTCACGTTAGTCCATATGCCAACTTAAAGATTCATTTTGATCAAATCAAAAGGAAGATCCTAAAGAAGAGGTAATAATTTCACCACCCTCTTTCATGTTATTTTCTTCTTCCACTTCTTATTTAATTGATATTTCCATTATGAAATAATAAATCCAGTAGATTCTATATACTGTGATGTTACTAAAAATATGGTACAACCATATTCATTATTCTATCCATCATTTCATGGACATGTCACCATACGTGTGTACGTATGGACTACCGCCTCCACGTAGTGGTGTAATTGTTATTCAATACATGATTATTTGTATGGGAATAATAATGATGTGTAATTCATGTAAATAATAAGTATATAATGATAATTATTCTATATATATGATATAGTATCCAATTTTATATTATTTTAAAATAAAAAAATGATATTGTCGCTCGTGCGTACGTACGGATTACCGTCTCCACGAACGCGATGAGATTCATTCCCCATCATATCAATTTAAGAATAATTTTCATTAGATGATTAAAAATAAAGTTTAAAGACTTGATATAATTCTAGATATTAATAATATACATCCAATCCATAACAAATATGTCTCACATAAAAATGAATATAAAGGAAAATGAATCTGTTAACACCTGAAAATACAATGATACTATGATATTATTAACAAAACAATGTTAAAAGACAATATATTATATAATATTAATTTTTTTGATTCTTTTATAATTTAATAAAAATTATTTCACCATTATAAAGGAGGTTAACCTACCCTATACCAAGTAAAAGTAGAAGGTAAGTATTTATTTCACAATCTCTTCATTATCCGAGATTGTTTTTAACTAATTATCTACTAGGACCACTTTATAATCCAGATCCCTGTTTCATAAGAATTTATTTCAAAATATTATTACTATTTTATAGACTATAGGTTGAAGTCATGTAAACCCTTGTTTTACTTTTTATAAGATGTTTATAAAATAATCATTCCATATATATCCAAACAAGGTCCTCTTTAACCATTTCGACATAATTAAGGTACAAATTTCTTTTTTAACTTATAAGGCGGGTGTAGTTATTTTCCGCCATTATAAAATTGTCAAAGATTAGAATACAAGAATACAAGAATATTTTCAAAGTAAATGTTTTCTTTTATAATTATGTGACTTCTAAATGATTTAAAAAATTAATATTTCTCTCAAATAGTTTTGATTTCATCTATGTCAACATCCTTTAATGGATTTTATTCTTATTTGATGTTGATTTATTATGATACAAAACTTTCATATTGTGTTTAAGGTTTTGTGATATGTTTGACTGTGGTTGTGTTATTTATAATCCATTCCTGGTTTTTGGATAATTTATTGACATTTCATATGCTAGTTTTAAGATGAATGTTTATGTTATGTTTAAACATGTTCATATGAAGAATGCATTGGACTTATTAAGTGAAGGTTGGATCCTTCTATATCTCCTCGATACATCGGTAGGTCTCCTGGGAAAAAATAGTGTCTTGGAATAAGTCCTGGAAAAAATATTATTGGTAGTCTTCGCACAAGGCTTTGGCTATGTGGTTATGATATTCTGGCATTATGCATTCCATCATTATGAAAGTGGTTATTGATATTTCATGTGATTATTCGAATTTTTGAATATAAATGTGAATTAGTAAATGAAAGTATTTCATTTTTTTCCATATTATGCTGAATTTCATGTTTAAAATTCTTTTTTTAGTTATAAATTTCCTTAAAAGTTTGTACTTATTTATGAAAGTTTCCCCTATATTGTTATCCTTACTGATCATCCGAGCTCAACCTTTTCTATTTTTTACTTTTACCAAGATGTGAAGAAGTATTTTATGACTGCTCTGCATGGATAGTATGAGGGGATATGAGTGTGGACTATGGGTACTATGTTGTTTTAGTTTTTTCACTTTATGATTTAATGTACGACAAATGAATGTATCTAGTATTTCAAAGGCTACAAAACTAATCGTTCATTAAAGAAATGATCTTTTGTGATCATGAAAATGTCATTAAATAATTCACTAACTCTCAGTAACTGGGGTCAGGCCGTTACACTTATTCTAGAAAACCCCATTTGTGATGTTTTCATTTTCCAACATCGAGGACGATGTGTCTTTAATTTCATTTAATTCTTCAAAATTTGGTCGTAAATCCATTTCGTTGGTTGAAAAATATTTTAATGTGTATGATATGATGTCTATTATTAATTTAAATTAAATTATATGAATAATATTAATTATATATGATGAAAAAAGTTTGTGATTATCGAAGAACCACCAAAATGATCTAAACGAATATCACTAGTGATTTATTAAATGATTCATCCTCATACCATATAACCAAAATTATTTATTTAATAATTTAATATCATAGAAACATATTAATACCATTTCATTTAACTTATTCTTTTTCAATTAAATTGAATAAGAAAACATTTTACAAAACAACATTTGAAATCATGTAAAGGGCACAACCAAACCAATGGAAAAAATGAATATATTATTATTTAATTTGTGGAATGATGTATTAAAATGATCATATAATGTATTATAAAAATGAATATGTTTCTATAGAATATTAATAACACTTTTTAAGTATTATATAGGTGGATTAAATAATATCAAACTGATACAAACTTTAGGTATGTGAATTCATACCCCAATTTCCATTCTTTGGGTTATCCTTGTACTTCATAAATTAAGTTCTATTGAGTTTATTTGTGCAACTAATTTCATATAAATTATAATTTATTAATTTTATTTAATTTTTATAAAAATAATCCATTCATTATATAAATTCATAGTTCAATTATATGATTATTTAACAGACATTCCAATAAAATTACACTTTTAATATCTTATTTTAGGAAATAAAAAACAAAAGTTTTTATGAAATCATTCATGTTGTATGAATATATTATACTACATGTTAATTGAATATGATGAATTTCGGTACCCATATCTTCCTTAAATGCATTAGGTATGCGTATTTCGAAGTTTATCTATGTGGTTACTCTAATTGTATCTTTGATGGTCACACCATAAGGTAGTCTTGGGGGTTATATTTTATGGTAGAAATTATGGTTGAAAAATCATATGGAAAGTATGATGGTTACATATAAGTATGTAATTAACCATCATAACATTATGGATTTAAATTGGTTCCTTATTTATTTGGAAATATCATATTTCACTTATTATGTATATATTGGAGACATGTATGACTTTAGGAATAAAGTTTCATATGTTTTTAAGTATTTTTGGAATAATGGTTTCTTTCCATTTTGTTATATCCCTTTCTGATATTTTTATGCCAATACATTGTTTTTAAATTATTTTCATCTGTTATAAGGATTTGTAATATAAAGAAGGAAGTAACGCTGAATGAACTTAACAATTTCAATGAATTCATGTTGTGTTTTTTGGTGTTAAATATATTATTTTTTTCATGAAATGGATACTATATTAGTGGTATTCACATTGTATTTTTCTAGGATGATATGTATGGGTTATTTCCTATAATTCTAAAACACTAAACTGAAAAGATATTTTTTAATTTAAATAGGTTAATTATTGTTGAAATAGAGAGATTATATTATGTTATGGTTTGGGTCCATATAAAAAACATATCATTAATATAAAAATTATAAAATAAAATCGATTTAAAACATTTTTATTTCTAATAAATAATTTATCCATAAAACTGTTTTATACTAGATTACATGTTATGGTTTTAAAACAGAATTTTCAACATTTGGAGATTTAATCATAGAAAATATGAATTTTTTATGAAATCAATATATTCAAATTTATTAATTTTATCATTATTAATAGAAAAATTATTAAAAAATAATTTTTTTTTATAAGATTTAAAACGGGTTAAGAGGGTTTAATATAAATTGATAGGGGTTAGTATACATTATAATCCTTTCTAAATCCTATTGGATGGTAATATTTTGACCCTATATGATCTCTTAAAAAATGAAATTTCATTTTGGATCCACATAGATAGAGTTAGATATTAATATAAATTAATATTTTGAAAAAATCAAGTGTGTCATCTCCCTCATTTATGAAAGGACACTAACTCTACTATGTCCTCAACTACTACTAAGTTAATTTTTTATTTTAATTTTTTTTGGAAAATGTGTGAAACCATCAAGTACAACTAGAATAATTAAACACAGTAGAACATAACCAAACCCATAAAGGCTAACTTAAGATTATTATATGTGACTTCCCTAAAGAGTTTCTAGGATAGATCTACTGCATCTTTATTCTGACCGACACTAAGAATGTATTATAAATGTTGGGATAGTTTATTCCCTATCTTAAAAAAATCCTCTACTGTAAAATTACATTCAATAATGCCTCTCGTCAGAATTAGAAATTGTTTCCGATTCATCTGTTACATTCCATGTTTGTATCCTCTTGCATTGGACGTATGATCATCCTTTCTACACCCTCTAGTTATATAATTTTGTTGATAATACTTACATTCCATGTATAAATTAAGTAAAAAACTATGTAGGGATTCTAAATAATAGGTATATAATGAATTTATTTGAAAAATCAGGAACATGATAAGTGAAATTCTATCATAAAACCTAACTTTGATTTATTTTTTGGATTTATTTATGTTATTTTATATCCATGTCCATATCATTTAATATATTGTAAATTGATTATTTATATTAATTAAATGGGTCAGAACACCTCTCCATTGACTCACTTATAAGGGAATTAAAAATGTATATTTTTATGTATTTAATACTAAATATTGAACATTATTTAAATATTATAAAATGAAGGATTTTTATCTTTTAAAATTCCATTTTATTATCATTCCAAGAGAACTGATATTTTAAATTCACCTACCTTTACAAGATTCCATGTTTTATTCATAAAAACCCCACTTCTTTTTACCTTTTTATTTTTTTTATAATAGGGTTTAAATTGAAATCGATATATTTATTTGAGAAATAGGTTTGCATATGGTATAAATAGATTGTTTTTATAATTTAAATAATTTAAATTCAAGATGTTATGTGTTTTAATAATTCTATTATACTTTTATATTGTTTATTATGATGTATAAAACTAATATAGCTCTACAATTAATTCAGTAATGATTATGTTCTCTAGAGAGTTATGTTGAAATTATCCACATGTATTATTTTTTTATGTTTTTATTACTGTGTAAATAATATTTTGCCCTATAGAACAAACAATTTTTTTAAATTTTTAAATGAAATGAGATGGAAATATTTTATTTAAATGGTGTATGAAAATGATATTTTTTAAAGGTATGATTATCTATTATATGTTTAAAAGGTATTCATTTTTGGAAATTTTGATTCATGAGATATCATTTATATAAGAAACCATCATGGTTATGAAATTTTACTTTATTTTTTAATTTCATGTTCATTATAAAATTTTAATCATAGTAAATTTAATTTCAAGTGTATGTAAAGGTTATTTTGATATCCATGTCTATTTTTGTTAAGAAAATTTTCATATATTATCTGATGGTTTTGAAATTTATTTACATGTTTTTTAATTAATTTCATCTTACTCATACTCATATTATTATTCTCATCAAATGTTTTAAAAAATATGATGAGTATGAACCATGATGATTTTATGTTAAAAATATTGATGATTTCCCATTAAAATAAAATGTATTTCAAACATAAATTATATCATTGTGAAATGAATAGACATCTAGTGTAATTTACCACTTTATAGTGTATGGGTTTTTTAGTTAATATTCTTTCATATTTCTCTAAAAATCAAACCTAAAATGGTATTCATTATTTCAATAAATATAATTCTTGATCAAAAATAATATTTTGGAATGAATATGGATCAGATATTTCAAATGGGTACCAAATTACATTCACATAATTTTAGTGAATTAGATAATTATTTTACCACAAAAATGATAAAAATTATGTTTATTACAAGATATATTTCGAATATTACCTTCATTATTCATATTATATTTTTCTTCTTATAATGGTTTTCTATAGAGTAATAAATGACTCTTAAGTAGGAAGGCACTAGGAGGAAAAAATTATTCCAAAGTAAAAACAATGTATAGATGGAATTTGGAACTATGTTATTTTTCCCGATTTATTAATTAATTTGGTCTATTAATTCTAGTGGAATCAATGTTAGAGTGAAACCAAATTCACCAATGATGAACATGCTTGTAATGAATTATTTAATTAAACAACAATATCCAGCAATCAATGGGTATTTTTACATGATTATATTAGAGTGATGGATTATGGAATTGGAATATATATTCAAATTACAGGTTTATATTGCACATAAAAATATAATTAATGTTATTTATAATTTTAATGTGGGTACCTATTAGTTATGGTTAGTGGTAAATTATATCAAGGAAATTAAATAGTTTCATGCATTTTCAACGGATATTTTTGAGAATATTTTCATTGCTAAATATTTTATTATGTATTTTTTAGTTGGGGAGAAAATTAAATTCATTGAATTTAGGTATAAGAAAGAAAATTTAGTGGTCCTGGAGGAAGAAAACATTAACAAATTAGAATAGAATGAACAAAACTGAATCCAAAATATTGATAGTATAATTTATCCTTTTAATCAGTATTAAAAGAAATATATTTAATGTAATTATATACTCAAGAATATAAAATTAATGAGAAAAATAATTGATTTTAAATAATGTACACATTGAGTTTTTAGATGATCATGTCTTCTACATCAATAGTCAGTAAAGAGGTCAATGTGGAAGGCGATTGGGAAGCATCCACTGGGGAAATATAAAGGGAAGGTTATAATGTTTATATATTATGATATGTGTGGTAAAAAGAACCTATAATAATATATTTTTAATAATATATTTTTTTATCTAGTATGTGTTTCTTAAGTCGCAGTATTAGAAATATGGATCATGACTGAAAATAAATTGATCATATTAATGATAAAAAATAATTAAAATATTGTTAATAAGATGATTTAATATTAATGAGATGGATAATTATATTATTATATTCTGAAAATAGGAATGGAGGATATATATTTACAATAAATCAATTTAATTTTGATGTTAAATCCCTCATAACTACTTTAAATGATTATGGACCATCTAGGGATTTTGTTTTGGGTACATTATACATTACTTCAAATTTTGAAAAAATCTTTTTATATTCTAGTTCTACACATTTTATCATTTCTGAGATCTATGGTAAATTTAAAATTTCCTGTCATAGAATACATCCATTTCATATGTTTTAAAAACATTTTGGTAGTATTATGATTAGAATAAATTATATGTATCATTGAGTTTTTCCTATGGAATATATTTACTTTAAAATAATTTTTGGTTAATCTTGTAGTATTTGATGTTATTAAGGGTATGTGTTGGTGTTATTTTTATAATTATTTGACATATAATAGATCTAAATATATTATTTCATATTTATTTTTTGTTTTTTAATAGTAATGAATTCATAAATGTGATTAATAATTTAGCAGATGATAAATCGATTAAATAGTGTATTTATTGTTCCCTTGCAAAAACCATTGAGTAGAAGGAAATAGATGAAATTAGTGATCTTTCTATAATAAATAAATATATTGTTTTATTTATAGATTATTTGTTTTCTATTATACATGATTATAAGATTGAATTTACAAATGAATTATTTGATGATTCTAAATTAATATAAAAACATTCTTATCACATAGATCAAGTAGTTTTTTTGTAATAGAAACAGTAGTTATATGTTTTTATTAATAAATTCCTAAATTATTATATAACTCCACAATGGGGTCATTTAAATGGTTTGAAAAAAATTAGGATAGTTCCTTGAGGATTTAATTTTATTATAGAGGATTTAATAACATTAATGTTATGAATATGTATCCATCTCCTCATATATATTAAATAAAAGATCAAATTTAGGGTGTTTATGAATAATGTAATATTTGATCTAATGATTCATTATTATCAAAAAAAGGATTAGGAGGATGATATTCAATATACATAATTTCTAATTAGATATAGTAATTATAGGTTTTTTGTTATTCCCACTGGATTGATAAATATTCTAGATATATTAATTGACAGTATGTATAGATTTTTCAATGTGTTCCTAGATGAAGTATTTTTTTTTTTTGATGACATTATTATATATTATTATTTTTATTATGATCATGAGATAAATTTTATGGGTGTTATAGATAACATAAAATATGATAAATTATATAAAAAAATTATAAACTTTTAATTCTAGATGAGAATGATTTTATTCCCTTTATATATTGTAAATAATTATGATAAAATTATTCATCTAGATTAATATAAAGTCATTGAAAGGAGTTAGAAAACTATATATGTCAAAATGATAAATAGTTTTCATGAATTAATAGGTTAATATTATTTGTATTCAAAAAATATTACTCAATTGTCTTTATGACTATTGATGGTATGTTCAATCAGGTATTAATATATTTGGATGAAATAATGAGATTAGTGTTTCTAGATAATGAAAATAATATTAGTTAATGATAAAGGTTTTTCCATTATATTTGTAATAGTGATTTTTATTCAAAAATTATATTTTCGTGGAATGAATTTTTAATTTACTTATATTGAATGGGGGTAATTTATTATGTTTTGTGATAAATGAATCCAAACGATATAATTTATCCAGTACATGAACATGAATTTTTGGCTATATTTTTTTCTTTATAAAAAATCGAAAATCATTTATATAGAGTAAGTTTTCAAATATGTAATAATCATAAACTATTGAAGTATATATTAGCACCTAATGAATTAATCATGAGATAAATAATATACTATGAACTTATTTGGGATAATTATTTCATGATTCATTACTATCATGGATAATTAAACAAAGTACATTATGATTAAATCAGAATGATAAAATATCATTTATTATTCTATAAATGGAACATTAACTGGTGTTTAATGAAATAATTAATGTAATAATATTAAGTGGGATTGTAAAAACATTATTTATATTATTTTAGTGTACAATTTAGCCACCATTGATAGTAAGAATTAATAATACATAGAAGGAGTATTTTAATTGTAAATAAATGGTAAATTTGGTTAGGGATGGTATATTTCACCAATTTAACATTGAAAAAGAAGATATTTAGATATTTTGAAATTAATTTTTTCAACTTTTATATTCTGATTTGAAGATATAATTTGTGATAAAAGGACAACGCACTATGTCTTTGTTAATCCTAACAACACAAATAGTTATAGTGTCTTTTGGAAAATTTATAGTGGGAAAAAAATAAAATATATATTTATTGATTTACCATTAATATATTGACAACGAAACTAGATAATTTACAATGAAAAATATTTAATGTTATGAATCTACTTAATCTAGTTCCTAATTCAATTGGGATAATATCCACGGATATTATTTTTGAATTTATAAATACATCTTTATGTAAAAATTTGACATGGATTATTTCTTTTAGATTTACTAAATTTTTTCATTTAATTTAAATTTGAAAAAATATAATTTTGAATTATCTTTTTATAAATTATGTTAAAGATATTATTATATTTAATTGACTCTTTATTTCATTTGTGTCTATTTATAATCCCAAAATTACATCTAAATTTCAAAAAAAAAACATCAAAAGTCATTTTGTACAGAATTACATTTCTATAAAACATTTCATCTTAATATTATGAAAAAATTGAGTGCGTGATTAAATATTTATATTATATTCTTCCATATTATTCATTATATCATCAATTATCTTGGTAAAAACATTTTTAACTATTTCAATTCTATTAGAAATCTTATTTTCATTTCGGAATACAAATAAGGCCATTTGAGGCATTATATTCAATGTGGTGGCATAATTCATTTTTTTTAAAGAATTGGATGAGGAAATAACAATTTTGGGACTAAAATTTGAAGAATATTTGGTTGATAAATTAGTGATTCAAAATAATATGATGGTATCTCATTGATGGAATAAAGGATCTGTGGAAAACTAGTGGAAATATCTATCATATGAGGTAGGTGGCCATGTTATTTTTAAATAATCTCTATTGAAATGGAATATGTGATATGTAAATATTGGAATGTTAACTCAATGGTTCATTAGTCTATAAATTCATTTGGATAATATAACAATGGTTTCTTTTTCAGCTTCTTTTCCACTAGTTTTATGTATGTAATATGTTGTGTTTCATTTTTCAATATTAAAAAGTATTCTAAAAATGAATCTCATGATTTCAATCATAAATTAGGTTAAATAGAAGAGAAAATTCATTAAAAGGAAAAACTAATTATCATTAATTTATATATATAGAATGTGTTATGTATAAAATTGATTAACTCGGTTAAGTCATTTTTGGATAATGCATGTGATTGAAAACGAAACATGGTATTCTAGAAATTCAATTATGGATAAATATCCAGAATTTCATATGTGAATGAATATGGTGTGGATGAAATTTTAAAAAAGGGGGAAGAATGTGAAAATATTTGTAATAAAGATAATATATCAATTTCCTTTTGTAATAATATTCAAGATTTATATTTCATTGATCCATATTTATTAAAATAATAATATGTAATTTATCATTTTAAAATAAAATTGTATTATTTTAATGAAATTTATTATCCTGAATTATATAATTTAATCAAAAATAATAATTTAAAAATTAAATAATTTAAATTGGACATAAATTATATAATTTTTTATATCATGACGTCAAATTTATCATACATTTTTATTACAAATTTTATGACAAGTCAAATTATTTTGGAAATAGATAAAATTACATATTTAAGGAAAATTGACATTTCATTTCTAGTATATAAATATATCATTTAATTTTTATAAGATTTAAAATTCCATTAGTTTATTTAAATTACAGTTAAATCAATTAATGTCATTAATATCCACAATTTAATTGAATTTGTTATAAATAATTATTTATACGTAGAATGTAATTTATCCTCAAAACTATTTTTTGTTATGTAAGATGTCTTAATCATAGAATAAATTTTCACCACCATTTGTGATTTTATATTTCAAAATATATTTCATATATTGAATTATGAGGTTTAAAATTCTTAAATATTTTAGCTTCATTTTTCCATTTTGAATAATAACATTGATAAAAATGTTATTAACTATATTACGAGTGAAAATTGACTAAAAGTGTTAAAACTAAAATCATTAGGGATAAAATGACCAAATAAATTTCTATATCATATTATGTAATCATATTTAGACCACACATAGTCATATCTTCAAATATAAATCATTATTTAGTTAAATTCATTTATTAATGCATTTGAATTGTTTTTTTGTACGCTTCAATGTTTTTCCTCTCCCTCACTTATAAGATAACACAACACATCCACTATTATCAAGACATAACGATCCACTTAACTCACCCAAACCCTTTACATATCTTTTATTAACAACCATCCCCATGTTATATATTTCTATTCAATATCAAAATAGTATATTATTTTATATTTTGATATAAAACAACGGAGGTCATTCAATGAAGTGGAAGATAAAAAATTCCAACAATAGGGATGACTCAAGGTAATGGGTATTTAAACATCAAATTTACTTTAAATATTTTTAATATTTCATTATAATATTTTCATCGATGTCAAATTTTTTATGTGTGATAATATCATTAAATGAATAAAATCCACTTATATGATCTCGTTATTTTAAAATGTACTAACTGGTTTAATCTATTTTTTATGTGCCCCTCGAGGAGGTTATTTTTCTAATACATAATTTTAAAATGTTTTTCATAGGATTTAGGGATATGTATAAAAATTCATGAATCCAAGTTGAAAATAATGGAGATTTTACATGAAAAGAATATGTGTTTCATTTTGAAGGTTTTTTATTATGAAATAAATTGACACTATGTTGAAGTGGCCAAATTGTAATTCCTTTTTTATGTAAGTGTTATGTACTAATTTTATAATAATCTATACCTAAAAAGTTAATGGATATAGAATTAAAATTTATTCTTTATTACACAATTAATCTTGGGTAAAATTAGGATTGTGTCCTTATATGATTCACAATGATCAATTATAAATAGTTCAATTTTATTATTCTCATCAAATGGAAATGTTTCCCAATAAAGAATTATAAATAGCATCTCAAAATACATCATAGATCATATACATAGAAATTAAACCTAGAGGCATTGGTCTGATTTATTAGTGAAAATACAACTCTAAATCTATCATGATAAAGTAGTAGGAAAATTTTTATCCAGTTATATCCAATCTATAGAAGTAAATACACATCACCTAGAGACGAATAGAATTTATATATTTATAACAACATAATAATATTCAAATTTTTGATGAAATGTAGAAATTATAGGATGAATATGTGTAGTGTCATATTATTAGAAATATACCTCTCCAGATTTTTCAACGAATATATATTACTCTTAGTGCCAATGTTATTGATATGTATTAGGGATAACAATCATATACACATAATCCACCACATAACTCTAATTATAGGTGTGAAATAATGTTTCATATTAGGTTATATACCATTCATCATGTTCATATATTATGGATAAATGATGAATTGATCATATGCAAGGATCTTTTCCATCATATTATTGAATTGATGAAATTTGCAGAATTTTTTAGGAGTAAATCCTCCATATATATATACTTGAAAATTTTGATCCATCTAATCCTAGTGTAATCTATAACATGACTTATTTTGAGTGAATAATTTCATTAATAATTTTTCATAAATTAAATATGTAAATGTTAAATTCATTTCATGAATAATATTAATGAATAAATTATATACATTTATATTATATATGTTTATTGTAATATATTTTCATGATTAATATCATTTAATTTTTTATTAGAATATGGTCTGCCCACGTGTCATGAAATAATAAATCACTTCCGGGGAATCCACTTGGCACAAACCCATAGCTGATGGGAGAAAAGAGAAGATTTCATAACACATCCGAAGGAGCTATCTGGGTTCCTTCAACAATCATGTGTATATATATGTAGTTATATAATTATAAATAATTTTTTTTATTTATATACTTTTTTTTATAAAACTAAAATACTATTATTAATACATACAATTTCATAAATTCATTGTAATTAAATCATATCAATCTAATAGTCAAAAATGTATAATTTATGTTTTCAATGTAATATATTAAAATTTTAGGAAATTTTATATTATGTATTATATGATCTAATTAATTATTGATTAAAATAATAAAAACACATTGGAACCAACTTGTCTTGAATTATAGTTAAACCATAGTTCATTTAATTTCATTGACCTTTTATTCATACTTTATAATGATATTATATTAGTATATACTTTTTTTAAAATATATTAGATTCATGTTTAATTGTAAATTAAAAATATGCAATATTTAAATACATAATTTCACTGTTATATAAGTCCTTATTAACATAAAATTATTATAAAATATTGGATATGTAATTTTTAATGATAAAAATGAACATATACGTACATTTAAAATATCAGTGTATAATTATTATTACACAAAAAAATTTTTCTCAATTATATATTTATAATATAAACTATACTTAATTATAAGAAGAATTTGATAAAATTTTAATGTTCAGTTTTTATACAAATAATTACAAATCATATAAAAATTTTTAGACGATATGAAATACAAGTTTAACTACTCATAATAAATGAAATTTCTTCAGTTCATAGTTTATAATATTTCTATTTATTATTGGATTTCATTAATGAGTTTTAATTTATAAAAATTAGAATTAAATTTTGATAAATTAATATTTAAATTTTAATTTATCATGTTAATATTAATAATTTGTGATTTTTTGCGTAATTTTCTAAAATGGTTGGTTTTTTGATTAATAGTAAATATTAAAATGTTAAAAAATATCATAAATTTTATCACTATATAATGATGTAATAATTATTTTATTATTTTAAAAATCATTTTTTTAATGAGAAAATTAATTAATATAAATATATTATATCAAAATTTGGAACACCAAATTCATGACATTTATTTAACAAGACTAATATGTTATCATACTGAAAATTTTTCAGTACAATCTATCTAGGAGTTGAAAAGGTATAATATTATTTTTCATTTATTTTAAAGAAAAATAAATATTATCTTATAAATATGAAATCATAGATATAAAAATGATTCATTATTTAATCCTAAATTCATTTTTATGATTAAAAATGTATTTTTCATAAAATGTATTTTTAATTTGTTATACTATTAATTTTTTGTAATAATACTTTAACTCTATTCTAAATTGAATTGAACAAAATGGATTTCATATTATGAATAAGAAGTTCTGAATTATATAACGTGCTTAATTTTATATTTTGGTATAAAAATTCATATATTTAATAGTTAGTTACCACAATAATGGATAAAAATGGATAAACAATAAAAAATATAAAAAATATTTAATATTTAATAAAAAATAATATCAAATTGGTTTGTATGAACTTTCTCAACCTTCCATCACGTTTCCTTCATTTTTTGTTAAATTTCTTATAATATTTTTGATAATATGATATTTTATTATTTTATGTATTAAATACTTTAAAAAATTACAGTTACCTGACATGTAAAATAATCATACCATTATCCCTTTAATTACTTTAAAAATATATATTTAATCTTATAAAACTATAATATTTTTATCCAAAATAATCACATACACATTCTAGAGCTTTTGATCCCTAAATATTTTCTAAATCCCCTAAATATCAATGATGATTCCAAGAGTATATTAAAGACTTCTACAAAACTATTTTCAACCATTTATTCAATTTTCTATATATTTGTTTTTTAAATACTCTTAAATATTATTTATCACTATATTAAAAAAATAAATCCCTAAAGCATCATTAAATGTATTTTTTAAATTAATAGATTTCAATTTATATATCATTATTATCTTTTAACATTGTTAAATTTGGGTTGATTTTACCACCTATATGAAATGTTTTATATTGATTTTAAAATGAATGATTAATAAATTATATATACTGTTAATATGACATTATAATATTTGTTATCATGCTTTTTCATAATTTTGGAAACAAGGTACTACAATAAACTTTTACTATAATAGTACTTAATTGAATAATTCTATGAATCACCTAATTGGGTTTTTATAACTATATATTAGAACAATTTGATGATATTATTTCCTTAATATTTATGGAAAAATAATTTCCTAAAAGTTATTATGTTATTATGTAAATAATATTTTTATTGTAAAATGTTTATTATATTTTTAAACTCACTAAAAATACACAACCATTGGAAATTCTAAATGTTCTAAAAAAACCATTTTAGGGTTTTTCATTATGAATTTATCCCAAATTTGGCATACAAGTATCATAAAACATCAAAAATAATTGTGGAATATCTATTTATAGTACATCGATAATTATATAATGATAAAACAAATTGATAGCTCCTTTGACAATGGTATACAAACCAAATCGATATTGGAGGAATTGATCGAACAACATTTATGTCATGACCCACATTCACCAAAATGAGACTGGGGACAAAAAACTATCAGACCCATCCTTCCTCATGTTGATGGACATATAATGACCCTTGAGTTACACATTTAATAGGTGTTTGAGTGGAGACTAGAACCAATGGTATAGAATCACACATAATATGGAAGGTAGTGCCCTTTTAATAGTAGGATCAGAAGATACAATGGTAAAACCGAAACAACTCCAAAACATATGGTATAAGTAATGCCAAAACCCATTCACATATGCATGTTCAAATATATACCCGTACAAGTGCAAGAAAACTCCAAATGGAAATTAGTAAATGAGAGAAAGTAACAAAATAAAATTTTCCAATGTTTGAGCTACTATGGTCACACACCATCCCCAACGACCACCATGAATCCTGAAAAAAGATTATTATACGTATGGTGAGTATACAGTTATACTCAGTTGGGAATCCAAAATCTCTCATGCACAAGTGGGGGAGGCATTCTAATAACTAGTGAGGAAAAATTGATAACAAAACACCTATCAAGGAAACTATCCACCAACCTCACCAAAGATCCCACCCCACATATTGCATGTAAAGGAAAGTAATAGTAATAAGAAATATTTTTTGGGTACCCTACATCACTTTCCCACTAGTTAGTGAATACATCCTACACATCATACCTCCCCCCAATTTTCACTACATTGCCACTACCACCCCAACAACAACCTTTTGGGAAACTACAACTACGCATCCCACGTGCAGAAAACATCCAACAACAACCCTAATCATCCAGAAATGAAAACACCTAGGCCACAAAACTACCACCCTTCCCAAAGACACATGGTCCAGAACAACTAAAGCCACACCCGAGGAATCCAGGGCCTCATCCCAAAGACACAAGGGAAACAAACTAACTGCACACACCTGGTCCAACCACCACAACTACACTTCCCAAATAATATTAGACTATAATGGACCTCATGTATTCACTACATGAAAAAGAGACTAGGTTTATTCTGGAACAGGAGATGAAGAGAAACATATCTAGCCACTCATTGGTGTTTCCGTGAAAATATCGTTGTTATTATTCATTCATAAAAAGCACAACAGTCCCAACCATGTCACTCCTCATTCTTGGAATGAAATTCCCAGTTGACCCCAATTTTATTAACATAATAATGTGATTCCATTAAAATAATTATTCAGTACTGGGAAAATAATAGGCATATCCACAATCTACGGAATGAAAAACATCCATGAAGAAAATTAAGCATTCACACCTAGTTCCTTTGTAAATTCACTGTAACAAAAGGGATATATGAGATCCCTTGATGTAGTGGAACCAAACCAAGCCCCCAAATACTGCCCCACATAGTCCCAAATCCACAAAATAACAACTACACTATAGGTAATCCCATCCCAATCCATTTCACCTCACAAGTATCAAGCATAATAATCAAACACATCAGCTAAATAGAGCAGGGGAGTTTTCAGATTTCAATAAACCATTCATTTTGTTTCGTCTTTCAGTTTCGTTTATTGGGGTTATAACAAAATGATTATTATTCAATGAGAATCCATTTACTCCCCCATTTTTACATGAATAATCGGTTTTAATGTTATGCCCAGTCAATCATAAAATTATCCAGAAAACATAGGTTGATTACTGCATAAAAAAGGACCACCAACTGTCGAGATTTTTAATGGGTAGAATCCCATAAAATTCACAGCATATAAAAGAAGATAAAAGTGTAAACCATAGTCCTTAAACATAACGCTTATTTCTTCAAAAAAAACTTTTATTAACTTATTTATGTTTTTTTCATCAATCCTTATAGGAAAAATTATCATAACCACCCCACATGATACACAATCAGATATCTGAAGGAAAAACCTACTTGGATGATCAATGATCAATGTTTTTCTCCTCACACCTACAATTGGGGAATAAAAACTTGTTGGGGGAACTCCAGGGAATCCATGAGTGAGTGAGAAATGATAAAACAAAGGCTCATCACAAACCATCGGAATGGATACTCCAAATGCATGAAGGAAAGGAAAATTGGCTAGCCAAGAAGAAAAAATAATCATGTGAGATAAAATGTGAGATCTTGGAGTTACGATATATGTATTCATGGACTGCGTTAAAGGAAAATCATTTAATCAACATGTGGTTGGGTGGCTACACACGATGGAATTAGTTTTTATTTAATAATTCTCATTAAATATTTGGTAATAATGGATATGAGTTGAAGGGTTTCTTGAAAATAGAGGAAAACATGTAATAAGGGAGGAACTTTAAGGTACAAGAAAAGGGTGTGACACTGAGGAAAAAACTAGATGTTTTGGTAAGTCAGAGGTTGCCCAGATCTTGGAGATTTTTAATATCATTTATGGGATTTTAATGGATTTGAATGGTGTATTAAAATAGTTTTACGTCAGACGATACATGGCAAGAGAGAAATTGGAAAAAAGTTGGAAACTAGAAAAATACAAATAGTGGAAAACCATTTGGTGAGACACCGTAATGGTGACACCGGTTTGGTGGAACATTGTATGTGGTGCCATTGGTTTGGGAAAAACTGTATGTGGTACCACCATTTCGGTGTGTGACCATGACGGTGTGACTACAACGGTGCAACCATCAAAGTGCCACAGTAATGGTGACACCGATTTGATTGAACACTGTAAGTTGTTCCACCGTTTCTGTGTGTGACAGTGACAGTGTGGCTGCTATTATGCCGCTATTACAGTTTCTCCATGACCGGTGCCACCGATTCGAGGGAAACGTTTCATGGAACAATGTTTTTTTTGGAAAACTACTTAATAAGTCAATGTCCGGTCAACTACATCATATACCTCTTAATCAATTCTTGACCTCGAGAATCGAACTAGACCTGTGAAAAAAGTTGATTCCGAACAACCCCCTCAAAATATTGCATATAGGGGTAAAACTAAAAAATATCACGGAACACCTGTCCCTAATGAAAACACACAAACATTTAAAGGTCATACAATTCAATACTATGGATTAGAGAGTCCCTTCCTCCATGTAATGATACTATTCAATTTTGGTGGCACTGACTCACCCACATAGGTTTAATCGGATCCACCATAATGTGTCTCGATTAGGGATCTGGTCCTACCCTCCCCGAAGTCATGACTCTTCAAACACATTTAGGGAATATGGGAAGAAATCCATTTGATAGTCAATATGATCAATCATGACATCACAATCATGTAAAAAATAAAATAGAAAAAAACTAAAAATTGGTATGGGTATTGGGAACACAAATATGCCTCCCATTCATATGTACTATTCTTGAGGCCACCATGCCTTAATAAAAAATGATCCAAGGTAATGTTTTATCCATGAAACACCTTCTTCTTATTATCTTTAATCCTCACTTGTTTCTCTACAAACGTTTTGTCGACCTTCATATCCAACTCCCCTAGTCGAGGACGTGAGAATAATCATGTAGATACCAACAAAACCGACAAACATGGAAGATGTATCACACCCTTAATTGTTGTAGTGGTAGTGACAGATAATAAGACACTTCACCGACCCACCACAACACCTCAAAGGATCTGAAAAAACTATGATAAAGCTTACTTCCCCTGTCGAACCTCCATTTTCCACGATTAGGGGAGACCTTCAAGAACTAGTTGTCCCCGACTTAGTGGTCCAATGGTCCCCTACTATGATCGACATACGTATTGAGTCAGCCCTGAGCTGCCTTCATTGTCTCCCGTATAATCTAAACCTTTTCTGTAGTTCTCAGCAACACCGTCAGTCCATGTACACCTACTTCCTGGACCTATTTCTAGAAGATGGTTGAGTGACACTGTCTCCTATACAAGGATTTGAATGGATCCATGCTAATTGTAGAGTGATAGATATTGATGTTGGAAAAATCTACTAGAAAAAATTGTCACAGCCCGAATCCCTTGATGTCTAAAACACAGTCTCGTAAAATATCCTCAAACTTCGAGATGGTCTTCTTTGTCTGCCAATCTCTATGGGGATGGAATGTAGTGTTGATGGATAGTTGGGTGCAGAAATCATGTTTCAATTGTTTCCATACCCGTGATGTAATCCTTGTAACCCAGTAAAATGACAGAGGATCGTGTAACTCCATGAAACCACACCACCACATCCAGGTACATCCATGCTATGGAATCCAACGCACTCGACTCCTTGAATGCTTGGAAGTGAGATGATTTCATCAGCTAGTCCAACCCTACATAGATAGCATCACTACCCCCATGATAATTGGGTAGTCACATGATATAATACTTTGATATGTCATCCCACATCCACTTGGGCACATATAACTGTTGTTATATACCTACTGGGAAGCTATCTTTAGCCTTCAATTATAGGCACATAGGGAACTTTTCAGCAAACTCTGTGACTGCCCACTTCCCCTCGCACAATATATACTGACCCCTCAAGACCATGTACAACTTGGAAACACTTGGGTGCAAGCATGATATCGCATCCCATCAGCCTTTAAGTCCCCCCACTGAGACTCCCCCATATATTGCAATAGAGAGGACTATACTATCATTTAAAAAAGACATCATTTACCATATTCCACCCTAGCATCATGGTAGAGGTTATCCAACTCTTACATCACCTTCCAAGCATCTAATATTTCTTGAATCACATTCTTTTGTGACTTCCTTCTCAAAGCTTCTGCCACCCTGTTCTACATACCTTCAGTTTAAGAGATTCAAAGTCATAGCCCGAAATAAACTCCATCCACCTCTACTGCCACTTATTCAAGACCCATAGGGAGAAGATATTTCCCCATATCTTGTGACCCATGATGACCACAAAGCGCTACCCAATGAGGTAATGCTTCCATAAAATTAGTGCGAACATGATTGCTACAAGATTTAGATTTGGGGAGGAATAGTTACTCTCATGGTGTCGTAAATTCCTATACATCTAAGAGATAATCCCTATTGTTGTACCAGTACACACCCCATGACATTGCATGGAGCATCACATAACACCTCAAACATCACCCCTTCTTCTAGAATACTTAGTGCTGGGGAACTAACCACCTTCCACTTCAGATAGATTATGGATTCTTGACACTGCTTATTTTATATAAAATCCTGGTATTTCATGTTTACAACTATCAAATATGATGTTACTCATGTGAAGTTGGGAACAAATCACCGGTTGTAAGATTATATCCCCATGAAACTATAAATCATTTACAAATTATTTTGTTCTTCCCATGAAAAAACCTCATAGACTATCACTGTTTCCACTGCTATTCTTTGATCGGACACCACATGTCTATGGAAGCGCATCTATAATATCCAGAACAAGCACATGGAAAAATTCACTTTGATATGGTGTTGTGGGATTACCTCTAAAACCATCATTAGATGATCGACATGATCTTCCTATGATCTTGATCATATCATGATTTCATCTACAAACAAAACTACAAATCAGTTCAGATATTATCATAAGATAGAGTTTGAGAGTCCCATGAACACGGTTGGTGCATTCATAACGGAAAATGACATGACCATGAACTCAAAGTCCCCATATCTGAAACAGAAGGAAGCCTTCAAGATGTCACACTATTTCACCCAAACCTAGTAATATCCTGACCGATGTACGTTCTTGGAGAAGCATCTTACCCCCATCAAATGGTCAAAAAGGGCATCAATCATCGGGAGGGGGTAATGATTCTTGATCGTCACCTGTATAAACATTCGATATTATATATATAGCTTGATACCACCATATGACTTCTATGAAAACAAGACTAGGGCACCCCATGATGATGCTCTTGGTAAAACAAAACAAAAATTGATCATATCTCTAATCTGGATCTATAACTCGTGCAACTCAGATATCATCATCTGATAGGGAGCCTTTGAAATCTGATGGCCGTCAGGCTGCAAGTCTATCTTGTACTCAAAATCATCTCAAGTGGAAAGTCTAACCACCATTCTATGGATTATTCCCATGAACTGATTTTCGATCCCTGGGACTTCATCCATCATTGTATCTACTGACTCCACTGACAGCTCATCTAAACTGGAACAAAGGGGATCCTCTCACCGTCTACCTTCTTAACAACTCCACTCGCCTAAAAAATCCACACGTTGTCCACCCATATCATAAAAAATGAATGTTATTAAAAAGTTGTCATTAATAGAACATATAGAGAAAATACAGGAGATGCCTAGAATTACATCATAGATCTACAACAATAGAAAAATAATGTACCCACACAACTAATGTCTTCCCAACATCAGTCTAAATCCCTGGAAAACATGAGACAAGATGGTCTAACCTCCTACTGGCATACTGAAAACTAGGAGAACCTTATGTCCCTTTATGTTTAGAACCAAATAATGCGCTAGACTGGGTGATACAAAGGATATTAAAGCTCGTGAAAAAAACAAGTTGCATTCAACAATGCTAAACAAGCTCATCGTACCTCGAACAAACTCGGGTCCCACTAGAACTGCTGCCTTTGTGGTGTGCAACTACCCCCACCCAAATCATATACCCCTCGGCAGATGACCGCCTAGAAGACCATGCCACGGTCGAGGTCTCGAATTAGTGACATGAGGTCAGCCTCTTCCTGTAACATCTCCTCTCAGAGGAGCGACAACTCATTGTCCCCCTAATGCTGCTAAAAGGGCCTCACTGGAGACTGATTGTACTAATGTGGGCATTGAGCCTTCACACCCCACTGTCATACACTCAATCCGAGAACTGATTCTATGGGTGACCACGATTGCCAAAGATAAAACCTCTTGGTCATGGGCCTATAATGAAGGGGTGGGGACTGCAAAATCAAAATAGGAACTGCTGGGGCCTAAACCCACTAGATGAAACCAGGAAGGCCTATATGCTGGAGACCTACTACTGATAACCTTACCCTTTATAAGCACGAATGTATCCCCTGTCACTGTACCCCTCCACAAGTGGGAATCCTATCCACCAATTCAGCCTTTTTCTAATACTCTATGTAAATCGGTAGTGTGAAGGGAGTAACAAATTACTGAAGAGAAGGTCAGAGTGCCTCCTATAAACGTATAACCTGAGAATCCTAATCCAGAAATACGTTTGGAGAAAATAGATGTAGATACATGAACATGAACCCCAGATACCTCACTGACATTCTCCCATGCTGAAGGGAGCATAGCTCTGGCCTCTACTCTTCCTTCTTTGTGGAAAAAGGCAATTATGCCTAAAACACCCTCTCAATGTCTGTCCACGAAACCATAGCCTCCCTCTTCTCCCCAATATATAGATTCCACCACTAATGCTCAACTCTCTACCCCTGGAATACATCCAGATGAACCCAGTACTCTGTCGGGGCCTAGATCAAGCTGAAATATATCACCAACTCCTAGAGACAGCTCCTTTCATCTATGTAGGAGAAGCTGAACTCATACATCCAGAGGGTCTTCCACTAAAATTCACAAATCATCATTGTCCACTACAAATCATCCTCCACGTGATCAACCCACAGTTGATAAGAAAATTTAGCCTCAGGGGCCTCAATTGGCGGCAGTACTTGTGGTCGCCGTTCGGGTTCTATAGCGGAAATTTAAATAATGAATTCCTAATCCAGGGTTGTTTATAAAATTGCTTTAAATTTTGCATTAACATTTCATTAATTTAAAATTAAAAAAATACCCATGACACACAATAACAGAAATCATTATGATGCATGTACCTTCCCTAGGGTCTCTATCCTAAAATTAGTGTACCCTCTCTTGGTAGTTCAGTAGGTCTATAGTCCATTCATCAGATCATGGGGGCTCTAAAATCCCCTGTCCTAACTGATATTCCCTGGACTATTTCACACACTAGTATTTCCAACATCTATTTACAAAACATCCCATGTAATCCTCACTCTTCATATCTTTGGAATCCATCAAATCTCTCATCCATATGATCTCTGATACTATTCGTTCATGACCTTCCTTATCCAACATGAGAGAAGGGATAAAAAACTTCCACACCCATACTTACTCATGATGAAGGAGAGATAATGACCACCGAGTCCTACCTTCAATAGTTCATGGGTTGGCGAATAGCACCAAGGGAATAAAATAACATGTCATGTGGAAATAATTACCCTTTTATATTTAGTAGGATCAGGAGATACGATGGTAAAAACCCAAACAACTCAAAAAAGAAGGTAGAAGTAAAGCCAAAACCCATTATAATATCCATGTTCAATGATAAACCCATAAAAGTTATTGAAAAATCCAAAGGGAAAGTACCAAATGAATGAAAGAAGAAACGAAAATTGTTCCAACATCCGAGCTAATACGCTCTCGTACAGTCCCTGAAGCCCTCTTGGAAAACTGAATTTTTTTTATATCCATAGGGAGAGTATACAAGTACCCTCAGTATGGAAAACAAAAAGGTCATGTGTACATGTAGGGGAGTAATTCTAATTCCCCGTGAGGAAAAGGAGATAACCTAAACACCTAGCATGAAAACTATCCACCCAACATCCCCAATTAACACATTCGAAAAAATGAAAGTCATGTAAAATAATAGTAATAGAACATCGATGATTGGGTACCATGCACCACTTTCCAACAAGTTATTGAAGACATCATACACATGAAAATTCCACTCCATTTTCACTATAGTTCCACTACTGCCCCATCAAAAACCTTTTGGGACATCACAACCACACATCCTACATGTACCAACTAGGACTCAACAACCACAAACATCCTTTTCCATAGACACCAGGGCCACAATAGCTACTACTATGGCCAATGACATCTGGTCTAGACCAACTACAACCATGCCCGAAGACACCTGGTCCTCGTTCTTAAGGAACCTGGGAAACATACTAACCATACACACCTGGTTCAGCCACCACAACTACCATGCTCAAAGAATAATAGGCTATAATGGAGCCTAGGAAATCACAACCCAGTTGAAGAGTCTTTAGATACTCTAGAATATTAGTAGAAAAGGAACTAATAACCAGCTACTCATTGGATTGTTGGGAAAAACACCCTCATTACTATTCATTCATAAAAAGTACAACTGCCAAAACCATGTCACAAATCATTCTCAGAAAAAATATTCACCATTCAACCAATTCATGTTATCATATTCCATTGGTTCTATTTAAATAATTATTTACTATCAGAAATATAATAGGAATTTCCACAAGACAAGTAATGAAAAATATTGAAGCCACAAATTAAGCATTCACTATTGGTTCTCTTGTAATGTATCAAACAAATGGATCTATTAGATCCCTAAAATTACTTGAACCAAAACAAGCCCAATATTAGGGTCTGAAATGGCCCAAAATCCACAATTTAACAACTGCACAGTAGTGTAACACATCCTCTTCCATTTCACGTCAAAAACATCAAGCATAAAAGTCATACACATCACCAAAATAGAGTGAGAGCGTTTTCATATTTTAACAATCCATTCATTTAGTTAAGTATTTATGTCAGGTTAACGGAGGTGACCACACAATGATTATTATTCATTGGTAATCCATTTAACCAACCAAGATTACATAATTAACCAATTTTTATGTTACATATATTCAATCATAGAATTATCCATAAAGTAGTGGTGTATTATTGTGATAGAAAGGACCACCAAAGGCCACAATTTTCAATTGACATAAGCCTATATAATTCACAACATATAAATGAATTTAGAGATTACACTATCATCATAAAATATACTCCCTAATTATTCAAAAACAATTTATTAAATTTCTTATGTTTTGGTTTCATCCATACCTGAAAGATTATTATCATACCACCCCAGCACATTACATAGTAAAGAGATACAAAGGAATAACTATACCTTGATGATAAACCATCAATGTTTTTCGCCTCGTGCCTATAACTAGGGATGTTTGACATGCAGGCAAAGATCTATGAGGACTCCAAGAGTGTGTAGGAAAGGATCAAAAAACGGCTCACCACAAGCCTTATAAATTTGGACTCCCAATTCACCAAGGAAAGGAAAAAATACTAGCCAAGAAGAATAAGAAATCATGTGAAATAAAAGGAGAGATCTTAGAGTTACGAGATATGAATTCTTAATCCTCATTATTGGAGGATCATATTATCTCCACAAGGTTGGGTGGTTAAAAACTATGAATTTATATTTCATTTAATAATTATCATCAGAGAGGTGTCCATAACTACAATGAGTAAAATTGATTGCATTTAATAGTGGAAAATGTATAATAGGTGTGGAAGTTGAAAGTAATGAAAAAAGGTGTGACATCGAGGAAAAAACTACAGGTTTTGGTAAGTCAAGGGTCACCCAGCTCTTGGGGGATTTTATATATCATTTATGGGATTCTAATGGCTTCAAAATGGGTATTAAAATCATTTTTGTCAAGAGATATGTTCCTGGGGTGGAATTGGAAAAAATCAGAAATTGGGAAAAAACAATTTGTGGGAAACTGTTTGTTGAGACACCGTAACAGTTCCACCATCACGATACCACCATCACGGTTCCACCATATCTGGTACCACACTCATAGTTCCACCGTAATAGTGCCACTGGTTTGGTGGAACATCATAAGTGGTTCCACCGTTTTAGTGTGAGACCATGACAGTGCAACCTCTAAGGTGCCCCCATTGCGGTTCTTCTGTGACTGTTTCCAACGTTACAGTGCCTCCATGACCGGTTCCACCCTTTCGGAGGAACTTTTTAATGGAACAGAGTTATTTTGGCAAAATCCTTAATGAGTCATTATCTAGGCTGTTACAATGTAAGAGGAATTGATTAATAAAACGTGTAACATATAATACACAATTAACTATAAAAAAATAAATATACATTAATAATGGTGAAAAGTTAATATTTTATTCACATATACTTGGTTATTCATGATGTTAGATGTACAAAATATGTAGATTGAGAGTTGATATTAGGGTTTAATCAACTTATTTTTCACTGATTATGAATTAAAATACATATCATAAATATAATATTTTATATATTATTATTCCATATATATATTTTATAAGATTTTTTATATTTTTATCTTGTGTATTTAAATATTACCATTAAAATATTATTATTTGAATAATTTTATATGTTCTTAAAATTTTAATTTATGAATAATAACTTGTACTATTTCTAATGGAATATTTTCCTTGAGGTCAATATTTATCTCCCCACAAATGTTAACACGTGTTAATGAAATCCCAAATATAATATATATAAAATGATGTTTATATTTTCATTTAAATTGTTATAATATATGATTTTTTATTTTTAGTGATGTAGGTTTTCAAAAATATATATTAAAATAAAAATGTAATAAAATTTTCACAAGGTAATATTTATCATTCAATTCAATATATTTGTCTGTAATTTCATGTATTTTATATATATCCATAATTTAAAATAATTTGAGATTTATTTTTTCAATTTCATATCATAACCCATCTTTAAATTATTTCTTAAAATAACATATAAATTATTTTTTACAACTAAATTCAAAAATCCTTAAGGAAATAATTTTCTTCATTTCTCATCAATATTCCTCTCACCGTACACAAGATATATAACTAATGATGTATTTTTAGTATAACCCATTAAATAATTTTATACACTTCTCAGAACATTTATTTTATGTTGAAATAATATCTAATAATGTGTTCATTTTATATGATTTCTTTTTAAAATTATATGAACCAAATTTTCCATTTCATCATTTTTCATGATAAATTATTTATTCTTATTCTTATCTCATACATTACTATGCTATACCATTATGTTATATATGGGGAATTATATCTACATCAATTTAATTAGATTAATTTTTATATCATATGATATATAGAATATTTGAAGACATGATTAGATTAATACAACTTAACACATGAGTATAATTAGGATTTCTCATATCGCAATGCATGCACATAATTGGGTTTTATCATGTATTAATTTTTGATCATGATTGGGTATGAATAGAATTTTAAGATAACATATAATAAAGAATTACCCACTTTTAAAAGTTATATTTCTTCCTTATAATATATTTTCATGCTTTATTATTTATATTTCCTTAATTTCTAGTCCATAGTATATGTTACCTGCTCCCATGATTTTTCCCCTCTTATGTAAAAATATTAGTTATTTTTTAATTACTAGTGATAATATATAATGATATCAAGAACTTTTGATCAAATATTCATCCCACGATACAGTTATTCTCATAATTTTATGATCAAAATCTTTACACATCATGATATGATTCCCTTATAAGAAATTTGAGATCCCAATATGTTTTCATCTATATTCCACTAAAATATATGCAGGCCTCTCTATAGAAGTAATTCTTATTTAGTTTTTTATTTTGGAGATATCAAAGTAGTAATGAGGAATTTTATTTGACTATTTCATAAATATAATGAATCTAAATCATTTGGTTCTAGTATTGTGATAAAGCATTTCAGGCTTGATGAAAAAATTATAAAAATTATTTAAGATTTATATGTTCATTATCATTTGTAATATTAGTTGGTATTAGAGTATTGATTAGTTGTTATTAGAGCTTATCATTATTATATTTTGGGATTAGGATTAGAAAAATATTGATAAAATCAAAGGGATATGAATAAATATAATAAAAATCATAACAATTTAGTAAGTAACTGATTTTTGGATTATTATAAATAATTTTAACTTGTGGATACAAACAAGTTGATATAGGTTTTATCACTAACACAGCTAGGGGTAATCACTCTAAAATATTTTTGATGTGTATTATGATAATATTCAATCATAGAAAAATAAGTATGTTTTAACGCACAATTATTTTAAAAATGATAGGGAATATTATGTTTTTATTGACATGCTTATTAAAAACTTGATGTATAAATATAATGAAATTTAAATAGGATAGTTAAAATCATAAGAATAAAACAATGGATTATCCATATTAAGATAGAGTGATTCATAAGTAAGAGTATACATGATATATATGAGTTAATTTTTTATGTTCATAGTTATCCATTTATTATTATTCTAATCACAAACAATTTGAACTAAAAGATAAATTATTATTAAAACAGTTGTATGGGTAAAGTGTAAAAAAATCATGTTTAACGAAGAGCATCGACACTATAGTAGATGGATGAATTGTTAAAGGCAACCAAAAAATTATGTAATTAATAATCCATAACAATATATTAGTTTATTAAATGGTTGGAACTAAAAGGAACCGAGTTAGCCGTTTATGATAATGAGAATGATGTGATTGTAAATAATAGTGGAAAAATATTATAGGAGTTGAATGTGAAACATTTTTTTGGTATACCAAACAATCCTTATAACGTAATTATTAATAGCCATTAAAGATATGAATTGATAATAACTAAATAATATAAAATGTATTTAATGTAAGTTTATTAGACAATGTTAGTTTAAAATGATTATATGGATTTCTAAAAGAAAATAATATGTAATGAATCAACCAAGAATATTTATGATTAGGAAAGGAATCATTTTTATAGAAGGGAAGTAATGGTATCAAGAATAAAAACGTAGATTAAAATTAAAAGGCTCTTTTTTCAAGATTTAAATAAATGATGTTCCACCATAAGAACCACTAGATTTTAAATTTTTAAAATTTGTGGATACAAAAAATATAAAAAAAACCATAATATGGGGGATATCACAAATATTCCTGACATTCATATGTACTATTCTTGAGGACACCATGCCTCAATAAAAAATTATCCAAGTCAATGTTTTATCCATGAAACACCTTCTTCTTATGATCTTTAACCCTCACTTGTTTCTCTACAAACTTTGAGTCAACCTTCGTATCCAACTCCCCCTACTTGAGGACGTGAGAATCCTCATGTAGATACCATCAAAAATGACAAACATGGAAGATGTCTCAGACCCTGAATTATTGTAGTGGTAGTGATAGATAATAAGATACTTCACCGACCCAGCACAACACCTCAAAGGATTCGAAAAAACTAGGATAAATCTTACTTCCCATGTCGAACCTCCATTTTCCACGATTAGGGGAGACCTTCAAGAACTTGTTGTCCCTGACATAGAGGTACAATGGTCCCCTACTATGATCGACATACGAATTGAGTCAGCCCAGAGCTACCTTCATTGTCTCCCGTATAATCTAAACCTTCTCCGTAGTTCTCAGTAACACCATCAGTCCATGTACACCTACTTCCCAGACCTCTTTCTAGAAGATGGGTGAGTGACACTGTCTCCTGTACAAGGATTTGAATGGATCCAAGCCAATTGTATAGTGATAGATATTGATGTTGGAAAAATCTACTAGAAAAAATTATCACAGACACAATCCCTTGATGTCCGAAACACTGTCTCGTAACATATCCTCATAATTCGGGATGGTATTCTTTGTCTACCAATCTTTATGGGGATGGAATGTAGGGTTGAAGGATAGCTGGGTGCAGAAATCATGTTTCAATTGTTTCCATACTCGTGATGTAATCCGTGTATCCCATTAAAATGACAGAGGATCATGTAACTCCATGAAACCACACCACCACATCCAGGTACATCCATGCTATGTAATCCAATGCACTCGACTCCTTGATTGCTAGGAAGTGAGATGATTTCATCAGCTGGTCCACCCCTACATAGATCGCATCACTACCCCCGTGATCATTGTGTAGTCACTTGATGTAATACTTTGATATGTCATCCCACGTCCACTTGGGCACATATAATAGTTGTGATATACCTACTGGGAAGCTATCTTTAACCTTCAATTATAGGCACATAGGGAACTTTTCAACAAACTCTGCGACTGGCCACTTCCCCTTGCACAATAAATACTGACCCCTCAAGACCCTGTAAAACTTGGAAAAACTTGGGTGCAACACCAACGGTGAGTTTTTATACTAAAAAACACTACCTCATGTATTTACACTAGGTTGAAAAATATTCCATGAATCAACATATTACTTTGGACATCTTCTATCTATCCTTCTAGAGCATTTCCTTCTCAAGCATGATAGCGCATCCCACCATCCTTTAAGTCCCCCCACTGAGACTCCCCCACATATTGCAATAGAGAGGACTATACTATCATTTAAAAAAGACATCCTTTACCATATTCCACCCTAGAATCATGGTTGAGGTTATCCAACTCTTCCATCACCTTCCAAGCATCTAATATTTCACGAATCACATTCTTTTGTGACTTCCTTCTCAAAGCATTTGCCATCCTGGTCTACATACCTTCAGTTTAAGAGATTTCAAAGTCATAGCCCGGAATAATCTCTGTCCACCTCTACTACCACTTGTTCAAGTCCCACGAGGAGAAGATATTACCCAATATCTTGTGATCCATGATGACCACAAAGCGCTACCCAATGAGGCAATGCTTCCAAAAAATTACTGTGAACATGACTGCTACAAGATTCAGATTGGGGGAGGAATAGTTACTCTCATGGTTACGTAAATTCCTAGACATCTAAGAAATAACCCCTATTTTTGTATCAGTACACACCCCATGACATGGCATAAAGCATCACATAACACCTCATACATCACCCCTTCTTCTAGAAAACTTAGTACTGGGGCACTAACCACCTTCCACTTCAGATAGATTATGGATTCTTGAGACTGTTTATTTTATATAAAATCCTGGTCATTCATTTTACAGCTATCAAATATGATGTTTCTTAGGAGAAGTTGGGCACAAATCACCGGTTGTAACATTATATCCCCATGAAACTATAATTCTTTTACAAATTATTGTGTTCTTCCCATGAAAAAACCTCATATACTATCGCTGTTTCCACTGCTATTCTTTGATCGGACACCAAATGTCTAAGGAAGCGCATCTATAATATCCAGAACAAGCACATGGAAAAATTCGCATAGATATGGTGTTGTGGGATGACCTCTAAAACCATCATTAGATGATCGACATGATATTCCTATGATCTTGATCATATCAAGATTTCATCAACAAACAAAACTACAAATTAGTTCAGATATTTTCATAAGATAGAGTTCCAGAGTCCCATGAACACAGTTGGTGCATTCATAACGCAAAACGACATGACCAGGAACTCAAAGTCCCCATATTTGAAACCGAATGCAACCTTCAAGATGTCACACTCTTTCACCCAAACCTAGTAATATCCTGACCGAATTACGTTCTTGGAGAAGCATCTTACCCCCATCAAATGGTCAAAAAGGGCATCAATCATCGGGAGGGGGTAATGATTCTTGATCCTCACCTGTTTAAACATTCAGTATTATATATAGAGCTTGAGACCACCATATGCCTTCTATGAAAACAAGACTGGAGCACCCCATGATGATGATCTTGGTCGAACAAAACAAAAATTGATCATATCTCTAATCTGGATCTATAAATCCTGCAACTCAGATATCGTCATCTGATAGAGATCCATCGAAATCCGATGACCGTCAGGCTGTAAGTCTATCTTGTACCCAACATCATGTCAAGTGGGAAGTGTAACCACCACTCTATGGATTATTCCCATGAACTGATTTTCGATCCCTGGGACTTCATCCATCTTGGTATCTACCGACTCCACTAACAACTCATCTAAAATGGAACAAAGGGGATCCACTCATCGTCTTCCTTCTTAACTACCCCACTCGCCTAAAAAAGTCACATGTTGTCCACCCATATCATAATATATGAATGTTATTAAAAAGTAGTCATTAATAGAAAATATAGAGAAAATACAGGAGATGCCTAGAATGACATCATAGATCTACAACAATAGAAAAATAATGTACCCACTCAACCAATGTCTTCCCAACATCAGTCTACATCCCTGGAAAACATGAGACAAGATGGTCTAACCTCATACTGGCATATTGAAATCTAAGAGAACCTTATGTCTCTTTACATCTAGAACCAAATCATGCACTAGACTGGGTGATACAATGGATTGTGAAGCTCGTGAATAAAACAAGTTGCATTCAACAATGCTAAACAAGCTCATCATACCTCTAACGAACTCAGGACCCACTAGAACCGCTACCTTTGTGGCATGTAACTACCCCCACCCATCTCATATACCCCTCGGCAGATGACCGCCTAGAAGATCATGCCCTGGTTGAGGTCTCGAATTAGTTACATGAGGTCAGCCTCTTCAAGTGACATCTGCTATCGGAGGAGCGGAAACTCATTGTCCCCCTAATGCTGCTAAAAGGGCCTCACTAAAGACTGCATGTACTAATGTGGGTGTTGAGCCTTCACACCCCACTGTAATACACTCAATATGAGAACTGATTCTATGGGTGACCACGATTGCCAGAGATAAAACCTCTTAGTCATGGGCCTATAAAGAAGGGGTGGGGACTGCAAGATCAATATAGGAAATGCTGGGGCCTAAACCCAATAGATGAAACCTGGAAGGCCTAGATGTTGGAGGCCTACAGCTGATGACCTTACCCTTTATAAGCACAACTGTATCCCCTGTCACGGTACACCTCCACAAGTGGTCATCCTATCCACCAATTCAGCCTTTTTCTAATCCTCTATGTAAATCGGTAGTGTGAAGGGAGTAACAACTTACTGAAGAGAAGGTCAGAGTGCCTCCTATAAACATATAACCTGAGAATCCTCATCCAGATATAGGTTTGGAGAAAATAGATGTAGATCCATGAACATGATCCCTAGATACCTCACTGTCATTCTCCCATGCTTAAAGGAGCATAGCTCTGTCCTCTACTCTTCCTTCTTTGTGGAAAAAAGGAATTATACCTAAAACACCCTCTCAATGTCTGTCCACGAAACCGTAGCCTCCCTCTTCTCCCAAATATATAGAGTCCACCACTAATGCTCAACTCTCTACACCGAGAATAAAGCCAGTGGAACCCATTACTCTGTTAGGGCCTAGATCAAGATGAAATATATCACCAACTTTTAGAGACAGCTCCTTGCCTCCATTTTGGAGAAGCTGAACTCATACTTCCAGAGGGTCTTCCACTAAAATTCACAATGAATCATTGTCCACTACAAATCCTCCTCCACTCGATCAACCCACAGTTGATAAGAAACATTATCCTCATGGGCCTCAGTTGGCGGCAGTACTTGTGGTCTCTGTTCGGGTTCTATAGCGGAAATTTAAATAATGAATTCCTAATCCAAGGTTTTTTATAAGATTGATTTTAAAATTTGCATTAACTTTTCATTAATTTAAAATTAAAAAAATACCCATGAAACACAAGAACAGAAATCATTATGATGCATGTACCTTCCCTAGGGTCTCTATCCTAAAATTAGTGTACCCTCTCTTGGTAGTTCAGTAGGTCTATAGTCCATTCATCAGATCATGAGGGCTCTAAAATCCCCTGTCCTAACTGATATTCCCTGTACTATTTCACAAACCAGTATTTCCAACGTCTATTTCCAAAACAACCCATGTAATCCTCAATCTTCCTATCCTTGTAATCCATCCAATCTCTCATCCATATGATCTCTAATACCATTAGTTCATGAACTTCCTTAACCAACATGAGAGAAGGGATAAAAAACTGCCACACCCATACTTACCCATGATGAAGGAGAGATAATGACCACCGAGTCCTACCTTCAATAGTTCATGGGGTGGCGAATTCAACCAAGGGAATAAATTAACATGTAATGTGGAAATAATTTCCCTTTTATATTTATTAGGGTCAGGAGATATGATGGTAAAAACCCAAAAAACTCAAAAAAAGAATGTATAAGTAAAGCCAAAAACCCATTACAATATGCATGTTCAATGATAAACCCATAAAAGTTCTTGAAAACTCCAAAGGGAAAGTACCAAATGAAAGAAAGTAGAAATGAAAATTGTTCCAACGTCCGAGCTAATTTGCTCTCGTACATTCCCCGAAGCCCTCCTTGAAAACTAAAAATTGTTTTATATCCATAGGGAGAGTATACAAGTACCCTCAGTATGGAAAACCAAAATCTCATGTGTACATGTAGGGGAGTAATTCTAATTCCCTATGAGGAAAAGGAGATAACCTAAAAACCTAGCACGAAAACTTTCCACCCAACATCTCAATTAACACATTTGAGAAAATGAAATTCATGTAAAATAATAGTAATAGAACATCAATGATTGGGTACCATGCACCACTTTCCAACAAGTTATTTAAGACATCATACGCATCAAAATTCCCCTCCATTTTCAATAAAGTTCCACTACTGCCCCAACAAAAACCATTTGGGACATCACAACCACGCATCCTACATGTACCAACTAGGCCACAAAAACCACAAACATACTTGTACATAGACACGAGGGCCACAATAGCTACTACTATGGCCAATGAAATCTGGTCTAGAACAACTATAACCATGCCCGAAGACACCTGGTCCTCATTCTGAAGGCACCTGGGAAACATACTTTCCATACACACCTGGTCCAGCCACCACAACTACCATGCTCAAAGAATAATATGCTATAACGGAGCTTAGGACATCACAACGCAGTTGAAGAGTCTTTGGATTATCTAGAACGGTAGTAGAAAAGGATCTAATAACCATCTACTCATTGGATTTTCGAGAAAAACACCATCATTACTATTCATTCATAAAAAGAACAACTTCCACAACCATGTCACAAATAATTCTCAGATAAAATATTCACCATTTAACAAATTCATGATATCATATTCCATTGTTTCCATTTAAATAATTATTTATTATCAGAAATCTAATAGGAATTTCCACAAGACAAGTAAAGAAAAATAATGAAGCTGCAAATTAAGCATTCAGTATCGGTTCTCTTGTAATGTAACAAACAAATGGATCTATCAGATCCCTCAAAGTACTTGAACCAAAAAAAAGCCCAATCTTATGGTCCAAAATGCCCCCAAATCCACAATTTAACAACTGCATAGTAGGGGATCACATCCTCATCCATTTCACCTCAAAAACATCAAGCATAAAAGTCATACACATCACCAAAATATAGTGAGAGTGTTTTCATAATTTAAAACTCCATTAATTTAGTTATGTATTTATGTTAGGTTAACCGAGGTGACCACACAATGATTATTATTCATTGGTAATCCATTTAACCAACCAATATTACATAATTATCCAATTTTTATTTTACATATATTCAATCAAAGAATTATCCATAAGGTAGAGGTGTATTATTGTGAAAGAAAGGACCACCAAAGGCCACAATTTTCAATTGACATAAGCCTATATAATTCACAACATATAAATGAATTTAAAGATTACACCATATTCATTAAACATACTCCCTAATTATTCAAAAACAATTTATTAAATTTCTTATTGTTTAGTTTCATCCATACCTGAAAGATTATTATCATACCACCCCAGCATGAAACATAGTAAAGAGATACAAAGGAATAACCATACCTGGATGATAAACCATCATTGTTTTTCACCTCGTGCCTATAACTGGGGTTGTATGGCATGCAGGCGAAGATCTATGAGGACTCCAAGAGTGTGTAGGAAAGGATCCAACAATGGCTCACCACAAGCCTTAGAAATGTGGATTCCAAATGCACCAAGGAAAGGAAAAAATACTAGCCAAGAAGAAGAAGAAATCATGTGCAATAAAAGGTGAGATCTTATAGTTATGAGATATGAATTTTTAATCCTCATTATTGGATGATCATTGTATCTCTAGAAGGATGGGTGGTTACAAACTATAAATTTATATTTCATTTAATAATTATCATCAGAGAGGTGTCCATAACTACTATGAGTAAAATTGATTGCATTTAATAGAGGAAAATGTATAATAGGTGTGGATGTTTAAAGTAACGAAAACATGTGTGACATCAAGGAAAAAACTACAGGTTTTGGTAAGTCAAGGGTCACCCAGCTCTTGGGGAATTTTAAATATCATTTATGGGATTCTAATGGCTTCAAAATGGGTATTAAAATCATTTTTTTCAAGAGATATTTTCCTGGGGTGGAATTTGAAAAAATCAGAAATTGGGAAAAAACAATTTGTGGGAAACTGTTTGTTGAGACACCGTAACAGTTCCACCATGACGATACCACCATCACTGTTCCACCATGTCTGGTACCACACTCATAGTTCCACTGTATTGGTGCCACTAGTTTGGTGGAACATCGTATGTGGTACCATCGTTTCAGTGTGAGAACAAGACGGTGCAACCTCTAAGGTGCCCCCATCGCGGTTCTTCTGTGACTGGTGCCAACGTTACAGTGCCTCTATGACCGGCGCCACCCTTTCGGAGGAACTTTTTAATGGAACAGAGTTTTTTTTGAAAACTTCTTAATGAGTCATTATCTAGGCCGTTACAATGTAAGAGGCATTGATTAATAAAATGTGTAACATATAATGCACAATTAACCATAAAAAAATAAATATAATTTAATAATGGTGAAAAGTTAATATTTTATTCCCATATACTTGGTTAATCATGATGTTTGATGTACAAAATATGTAGATTGAGAGTTGAGATTAGGGTTTAATCAACTTATTTTTAACTGATTATGAATTAAAATACATATCCTAAATATAATATTTTTGTTTATATTATTATTCCATATAGGTATTGTATATGATTTTTTATATCTCTATCTTGTGTATTTAAATATTACCACTAAAATATTATTTTTTGATTAATTTTATACGTTCTTAAAATTTTAATTTATGAATAATAACTTGTACCATTTCCAATGGAATATTTTCCTCGAGGTCTATATTTATCTCCCCACAAACGTTAACATGTGTTAATGAAATACCAAATATAATATATATAAAATGATGTTTATATTTTCATTTAAATTGTTATAATATATGATTTTTTATTTTTAGTGATGCAGGTTTTCAAAAATATATATTAAAATAAAAATGGAATAACATTTTCAAAAGGTAATATTTATCATTGAATTCAATATATTTATCTGTAATTTCATGTATTTTATATATATCCATAATTTAAAATAATTTTAGATTTATTTTTTCAATGTCATATCACAACCCATCTTCAATTTATTGTTTAAAATAACTTATAAATTATTTTTTACAACTAAATTCAAAAATCCTTAAGGAAATAATATTCTTCATTTCTAATCAATATTTCTCTCACCCTCTACAAGATATATAACTAATGAAGTATTTTTAAGATCATCCATTAAATAATTTTATACACTTCTCAAAAAATTTATTTTATGTTGAAATAATATCTAATAATGTGTTCATTTTATATGATATCTTTTTAAAATTATATGAACCAGGTTTTCCATTACATCATTTTTTCATGATAAATTATTTATTCTTATTCTTATCTCATATGTAACTATGCTATACCATTATGTTATATATGGAGAATTATATCTACATCAATTTAATTAGATTAATTTTTATATATTATGATATAATTAATATTTGAAGACATGATTTGATTAATACAACTTAACACATGAGTATAATTAGGATTTCTCATATCATAATGCATGTACATAATTGGGTTTTATCATGTCTTAATTGATGATCATGATTAGGTATGCATAGAATTTTATTATAACATATAATAAATATTTTCCCACTTTTCAAAGTTATATTTCTTCCTTATAATATATTTTCATGCTTTATTATTTATATGACCTTAATTTCTAGTCCATAGTATATGTTACCTGCTCCCATGATTTTTCCGATCTTATGTACAAATATTAGTTGTTTTTTAATTACTAGTGATAATATATAATGATATCATGTCCTTTTGATCAAATATTCATCCCAAGATACAGTTATTCTCATAATGTTATGATCAAACCCTTTACACATCATGATATGATTCCCTTATAAGAAATTTGAGATCCCAACATGTTTTAATCTATATTCCACTAAAATATATGTAGGCCTCTCTATAGAAGTAAGTCTTATTTAGTGTTTTATATTGGAGATATTAATGTAGTAATGAGGAATATTATTTGACTGTTTCATAATTATAATTAATCTAAATCCTTTGGTTCTGGTATTGTGATAATGCATTTCAGGCTGGATGAAAAAATTATAAAAATTATTTAAGATTTATATGTTCATTATCATTTGTAATATTAGTTGGTATTAGAGTATTGATTATTTGTTATTAGAGCCTATCTTTATTATATTTGGGGATTAGGATTAGACAAATATTGATAAAATCAAAGGGATATGAATATATATAATAAAAATCATAACAATTTAGTAAATAACTGAATTTTTGGATTATTATAAATAATTTTAACATTTGGATACAAACAAGTTAATATAGGTTTTGTCACTAACACAGCTAGGGGTAATCACTCTAAATTATTTTTGATGTGTATTATGATAATATTCAATCATAGAAAAATAAGTATGTTTTAATGCACAATTATTTTAAAAACGATAGGGAATATTATGTGTTTATTGACATGCTTACTAAAAATATGATGTAGAAATATAATGAAATTTAAATTGGATAGTTAAAATCATAAGAATACAAAAATGGATTATCCATATTAATATAGAGTGATTCATAAGTAAGAGTATACATGATATATATGAGTTATTTTTTATGTTCATAGTTATCCATTTATTATTATTCTCATCACAAACAATTTGATCTAAAAGATAAATTATTATTAAAACAGTTGTATGGGTAAATTGTAAAAACATAATGTTTAACGAAGAGCATCGACACTATAGTAGATGGGTGAATTGTTAAAGGCAACCAAAAAATTATGTAATTAATAATCCATAACAATATATTATTTTATTAAATGGTTGGAACTAAAATGAACCGAGTTAGCAGTTTGTGAGAATGAGAATGATGTGATTGTAAATATTAGTGAAAAAATATTATTGGAGTTGAATGTGAAACATTTTTTGGTATACCAAACAGTCCTTATAATGTAATGATTAATATACATTAAAGAGATGAATTGATAATAAGTAAATAATATAAAATGTAGTTAATGTAATTTTATTGGATAATGTTACTTTAAAATGATTATATAGATTCATAAAAGTCAATAATATGTAACGAATCACCCCTGAAAATTTATCATTAGGAAATGAATCATTTTTATGGAAGGGAAATAATGGTATCGAGAATAAAACTGTAGAACAAAATTAAGATGCTCTTTTTTCAAGATTTAAATAAATGATGTTCCACCATAAGAACCACTAGCTATTAAATTTTTAAAATTTTTGGATACAAAAAATATAAAAAAATCCATAATATGGGGGATAACACAAATATGCCTCCCATTCATATGTCCTATTCTTCATGCCACCATGCCTCAACAAAAAATGATCCAAGGTAATTGTTTATCCATGGAACACCTTCTTTTTATGACCTTTAATCCGCACTTGTTTCTCTACAAACGTTATGTCGACCTTCATATCCAACTCCCCTTAGACGAGGATGTGAGAATCCTCATGTAGATACCAACAAAACCGACAAACATTGAAGATGTCTCAAACCCTCAATTATTGAAGTGGTAGTGAGAGATAATAAGACACTTCACCGACCCACCACAACACCACAAAGGATCCGAAAAAACTGGGATAAAGCTTAGTTCCCCTGTAGAAACTCCATTTTTTGCACGATTAGGGGAGACCTTCAAGAACTAGTTGTCCCTGACGTAGAGGTCCAATGGTCCCCTACTATGATCGACATACGAATTGAGTCATCCCTGAGCTGCCTTCATTGTCTCACGTATAATCTAAACCTTCTCTGTAATTCTCAGCAACACCGTCAGTCCATGTACACGTACATCCCGGACCTCTTTCCAGAAGATGGGTGAGTGAAACTGTCTCCTGTACATGGATTTGAATGGATCCAAGCCAATTGTAGAGTGATAGATATTGATGTTGGAAAAATCTACTAGAAACAATTGTCACAGCCATAATCCATTAATGTCCAAAACATTGTCTCGTAACATATCCTCATACTTCGGGATGGTCTTCTTTGTCTTCCAATCTCTATGGGGATGGAATGTAGTGTAGAAGGATAGCTGGGTGCGGAAATCATGTTTCAATCATTTCTATACCCGTGATGTAATCCTTTTATCCCAGTAAAATGACAGAGGATCATGTAACTCCATGAAACCACACCACCAAATCCAGGTACATTCATGTTATCGAATCCAATGCACTCGACTCCTTGATTGCTAGGATGTGATATGATTTCATCAGCTGGTCCACCCCTACATAGATAGAATCACTACCCCAATGATCATTGGGTAGTCACTTGATGTAATAATTTGATATGTCATCCCACATCCACATGGGCACATATAACTTTTGTTATATACCTACTGGGAAGCTGTCTTTAGCCTTCAATTATAGGCACATAGGGAACATTTCAACAAACTCTGCGACTGCCCACATCCCCTCGCACAATAAATACTAACCCCTCAAGACCCTGTACAACTTGGAAACACTTGGGTGCAACACCAACTGTGAGTTTTAATACTGAAAAACACTATCTCATGTATTTACATTAAGTTGAACAATATTCTATGAATCAACATATGACTTTGTACACCATCTATCTATCCTTCTAGAGAATTTCCTTTTCAAGCATGATAGTGCATCCCATCAGCCTTTAAGTCCCCCCACTGAGACTCCCCCACATATTTCAATAGAGAGGACTATACTATCATTTAAAAAAGACATCCTTTACCATATTCCACCCTAGCATCATGGTTGAAGTTTTCCAACTCTTCCATCACCTTCCAAGCATCTAATGTTTCTTGAATCACATTCTTTTGTGACTTCCTTCTCAAAACATCTTCCATCCTGTTCTACATACCTTCAGTTTAAGAGATTTCAAAGTCATCGCCCAGAATAAACTCCATCCACCTCTGCTGCCACTTGTTCAAGTCCCACAATGAGAAGATATTACCCAATATCTTGTGATCCATGATGACCAGAAAGCGCTACCCAATGAGGTAATTCTTCCAAAAAATTAGTGTGAACATGACTGCTACAAGATTCAGATTGGGGGAGGAATAGTAACTCTCATGGTTACATAAATTCCTAGACATCTATGAAATAACCCCTATTGTTGTATCAGCACACACCCCATGACATGGCATAGATCATCACATAACACCTCAAACATAAACCCTTGTTCTAGAAAACTTATTACTGGGGCACTAACCACCTTACACTTCAGATAGATTATGGATTCTTGACACTGCTTATTTTATATAAAATACTGGTCTTTCATGTTTACAGCTATCAAAGATGATGTTTCTCAGGAGAAGTTTTGCACAAATCACTTGTTGTATCATTATATCCCCATGAAACTATAATGCTTTTACAAATTATTGTGTTCTTCCCATGAAAAAACCTCATAGACTATCACTGTTTCCACTGATATTCTTCGATCGGACACCACATGTCTAAGGAAGCGCATCTATAATATCCAGAACAAGCACATGGAAAAATTCCCATGGATATGGTGTTGTGGGATGACCTCTAAAACCCTCATTAGATGATCGACATGATCTTCCTATGATCTTGAGCATATAAAGATTTCATAAACAAACAAAAATAAAAATCAGTTCAGATAATATCAGAAGATAGGGTTCCAGAGTTCCATGAACATGGTTGGTGCATTCATAACGCAAAATGATATGACCATGAACTCAAATTCCCCATATCTGAAATAGAAGGTAGCCTTCAAGATGTCACACTCTTTCACCCAAACCTAATAATATCCTGACCGATGTACGTTCTTGGAGAAGCATCTTACCCCCATCAAATGGTCAAAAAGGGAATCAATCATCGGGAGGGGGTAACGATTCTTGATCGTCACCTGTTTAAACATTCGGTATTATATATATAGATTGAGACCACCATATTCCTTCTATGAAAACAAGACTGGAGCACCCCATGATGATGTGCTTGGTCAAACAAAACAAAAATTGATCATATCTCTAATCTGGATCTATAACTCCTACAACTCAGATATCGTCATCTAATAGCGAGCCATCGAAATTCGATGACCGTCAGGCTGCAAGTCTATCCTGTACTCAACATCATGTCATGTGGGAATTGTAACCACCACTCTATGGATTATTCCCATGAATCGATTTTCGATCCCTAGGACTTCATCCATCTTTGTATCTACCGACTCCACTGACATCTCATCTAAAATGGAATAAAGGGGATCCACTCGCCGTCTGCCTTCTTAACAACCCCACTCTCCTAAAAAAGTCACACGTTGTCCACCCATATCATAAAACATGAAATTTATTAAAATGTAGTCATTAATAGAACATATAGAGAAAATACATGAGATTCCTAGAATGACATCATAGATATACAACAATATAAAAAGAATGTACCCACTCAACTAATGTCTTCCCAGCATCAGTCTACATCCCTGAATAACATGAGACAAGCTGGTCTAACCTCCTACTAACATACTGAAAACTAGGAGAACATTATGTCTCTTTACATCTAGAACCAAATCATGCGCTAGATTGGGTGATACAAAGGATTGTGAGGCTCGTGAATAAAACATGTTTCATTCAACAATGCTAAACAAGCTCATCGTACCTCGAATGAACTCGGGCCCCACTAGAACCGCTTCCTTTTTGGTGTGAAACTACCCCCACCCAACTCATGTACAACTCGGCAGATGACCTCCTAGAATACCATGCCCTGGTCGAGGTCTCAAATTAGTGACATGAGTCCAGCCTCTTCCTGTAACATCTGCTCTCGGAGGAGCGGCAACTCATTGTCCCCCCTAATGCTGCTAAAAGGGCCTCACTGGAGACTGCTTGTACTTATGTGGGCATTGACCCTTCACACCCCATTGTAATACACTCAATCTGAGGACTGATTCTATGGGTGACCACGACTGCCAGATATAAAACCTCTTGGTCATGGGCCTATAAAGAAGGGGTGGGGACTGCAAGATCAAAATAGGAAATGATGGGGCCTAAACCCACTAGATGGAACCTGGAAGGCCTAGATGCTGGAGGCCTACTGCTGATGACCTTACCCTTTATAATCACAACTGTATCCCATGTCACGGTACAACTCCACAAGTGGTCATCCTATCCACCAATTCAGCCTTTTTCTAATCCTCTATGTAAATCGGAAGTGTGAAGGGAGTAACAACTTATTGAAGAAACAGTCAGAGTGCCTCCTTTAAACGTATAACCCGAGAATCCTCATCCAGAAATAGGTTTGGAGAAAACAGATCTAGATCGATGAACATGATCCCCAGATACCTCACTATAATTCTCCCATGCTGAAGGGAGCATAACTCTGGCCTCTATTCTTCCTTCTTTGTGGAAAAAAGGAATTATGCCTAAAAAACCCTCTCAGTATATGTCCATGAAACCATATCCTCCCTCTTCTCCCCAATATATAGAGTCCACCACTAATTCTCAGCTCTCTACACCTGAATACAGCCAGAGGAACCCAGTACTCTGTCGGGGCCTAGATCAAGCTAAAATATATCACCCACTCCTAGAGACAGCTCCTTGCCTCCATGTTGGAGAAGCTGAACTCATACTTCCAGAGGGTCTTCCAATAAAATGCACAAAGCATCATTGTCCACTACAAAGCCTCCTCCACTCGATCAACCCACAGTGGATAAGAAAAATTATCCTCATGGGCCTTAGTTGGCGGCAGTACATGTGGTCACCGTTCGGGTTCTATAGCAAAAATTTAAATAATGAATTCCTAATCCAGGGTTGTTTATAAGATTGCTTTTAAATTTTGCATTAACTATTCATTAATTTAAAATTAAAAAAACACCCATGACACACAAGAACAGAAATCATTATGATGCATGTACCTTCCCTAGGGTCTCTATCCTAAAATTAGTGTACCCTCTCTTGGTAGTTCAGTAGGTCTATAGTCCATTCATCAGATCATGGGGGCTTTAAAATCCCATGTCCTAACTGATATTCCCTGGACTATTTCACACACCAGTATTTCCAACGTCTATTTCCAAAACATCCCATGTAATCCTCACTCTTCCTATCCTTGGAATCCATCCAATCTCTCATCCATATGATCTCTGATACCATTCATTCATGACCTTCCTTAACCAACACGAGATAAGGGATAAAAAACTGCCACACCCATACTTACTCATGATGAAGGAGAGATAATGACCACCGAGTCCTACATTCAATAGTTCCTGGGGTGGCGAATAGCAGCAAGGGAATAAAATAACATGTAATGTGGGAATAATTACCATTTTATATTTATTAGGATCAGGAGATACGATGGTAAAAACCCACACAACTCATAAAAAGAAGGTAGAAGTAAAGCCAAAACCCATTACAATATGCATGTTCAATGATAAACCCATAAAAGATCTTCAAAACTCCAAAGGGAAAGTACAAAATAAAAGAAAGAAGAAATGAAAATTATTCCAGCGTCCGAGCTAATACGCTCCCGTACATTCCCCGATGCCCTCCTGGAAAACTGAAAATTGTTTTATATCCATAGGGAGAGTATACAAGTACCCTCAGTATGGAAAACCAAAAGCTCATGTGTACATGTAGGGGAGTAATTATAATTCCCCGTGAGGAAAAGGAGATAACCTAAACACCTAGCACGAAAACTATCCACCCAACATCCCCAATTAACACATTCGAGAAAATGAAAGTCATGTAAATTAATAGTAATAGAACATCGATGATTGGGTACCATGCACCACATTCCAACAAGTTATTGAAGACATCATAAACATCAATATTCCCCTCCATTTTCAATACAGTTCCACTACTGCCCCAACAAAAACCATTTGGGACATCACAACCACGCATCCTACATGTACCAACTAGGCCACCACAACCACAAACATACTTGTCCATAGACACCAGGGCCACAATAGCTACTACTATGTCCAATGAAATCTAGTCTAGAACAGCTACATCCATGCCCGAAGACACCTGGTCCTCATTTTAAAGGAACCTGGGAAACATACTACCCATACACACTTGGTCCAGCCACCACAACTACAATGATCAAAGAATAATAGGCTATAATGGAGCTTAGGACATCACAACCCAGTTGAAGAGTCTTTGGATTACCTAGAACGGTAGTAGAAAAGGAACTAATAACCAGCTACTCATTGGATTATTGGGAAAAACACCCTCATTACTATTCATTCATAAAAAGAACAACTGCCACAACCATGTCACAAATCATTCTCAGAAAAAATATTCACCATTTAACCAATTCATGATATCATATTCCATTGGTTCTATTTAAATAATTATTTACTATCAGAAATCTAATAGGAATTTCTACAAGACAAGTAAAGAAAAATAGTGAAGCCGCAAATTAAGAATTCACTATCGGTTCTCTTATAATGTATCAATCAAATGGATCTATTGGATCCCTCAAAGTACTTGAACCAAAACAAGCCCAATCTTATGGTCTGAAATGGCCCCAAATGCATAATTTTACAACTGCACAGTAGGGGATCACATCCTCATCCATTTCACCTCAAAATCATCAAGCATAAAATTCATACACATCACCAAAATAGAGTGAGAGCGTTTTCATATTTTAACACTCCATTAATTTAGTTATGTATTTATGTTAGGTTTAATGAGGTGACCACACAATGATTATTATTCATTGGTAATCCATTTAACCAACCAATATTACATAATTAACCAATTTTTATATTACATATATTCAATCACAAAATTATCCATAAAGTAGAGGTATATTATTGTGAAATAAAGGACCACCAAATGCCACAATTTTCAATTGACATAAGCCTATATAATTCACAACATATAAATGAATTTAAAGATTACACCATCATCATAAAACATACTCCCAAATTATTCAAAAACAATTTATTAAATTTCTTATGGTTTGGTTTCATCCATACCTGAAATATTATTATCATACCACCCCAGCATGATACATAGTAAAGAGATACAAAGGAATAACCATACCTGGATGATAAACCATCAATGTTTTTCTCCTCGTGCCTATAACTGGGGATGTCTGACATGCATGCGATGATCTATGAGGACTCGAAGAGTGTGTAGGAAAGGATCCAACAATGGCTCACCACAAGCCTTAGAAAGGTGGAATCCAAATGCACTATGGAAAGGAAACAATACTATCCAAGAACAAGAAGAAATCATGTGCAATAAAAGGTGAGATCTTAAAGTTATGAGATATGAATTCTTAATCCTTATTATTGGAGGATCATTGTATCTCCAGAAGGATGGGTGGTTACAAACTATGAATTTATATTTCACTTAATAATTATCATCAGAGAGGTTTGCATAACTACTATGAGTAAAATTGATTGCATTTAATAGAGGAAAATGTATAATAGGTGTGGAAGTTGAAAGTAACGAAAAAATGCGTGACATCAAAGAAAAAACAATAGTTTTTGGTATGTCAAGGGTCACCCAGCTCTTGGGGGATTTTAGATATCATTTATGGGATTCTAATTGCTTAAAATGGGTATTAAAATCAATTTTTCAAGAGATATGTTCCTGGGGTGGAATTGGAAAAAATCAGAAACTGGGAAAAAACAATTTGTGGGAAACTGCTTGTTGAGACACCGTAACAGTTCCACCATCACGATACAACCATCACGGTACCACCGTATCTGGTACCACACTCATAGTTCCACCATAATGGTGCCACTGGTTTGGTGGAACATCATAAGTGGTACCATCTTTTCAGTGTGATACCATGACGGTGCAACCTCTAAGGTGCCCCCATCGCGGTTCTTCTGTGACTGGTGCCAATGTTACAGTGCCTCCATGACCGGTGCCACCCTTTCGGAGGAACTTTTTAATGGAACATTGTTTTTTAGGAAAACTCTTTAATGAGTCATTATCTACGCCATTACAATGTAAGAGGCATTGATTAATAAAATGTGTAACATATAATACATAATTAATAATAAAAAAATAGATATACATTAACAATGGTGAAAGGTTAATATTTTATTCACATATACTTTGTTATTCATGATGTTAGATGTACAAAATATGTAGATTGAGGGTTGAGATTATGGTTTAATCAACTTATTTTTCACTGATTATGAATTAAAATACATATCCTAAATATAATATTTTTGGTTTATATTATTATTCCATATATATATTGTATATAATTTTTTATATCATTATCTTGTGTATATAAATATTACCACTAAAATATTATTATTTGAATAATTTTATACGTTCTTAAAATTTTAATTTATGAATAATAATGTGTACCATTTCCAATGGAATATTTTCCTTGAGGTCTATATTTATCTCCCCACAATTGTTAACATGTGTTAATGAAATCCCAAATATAATATATATAAAATGATGTTTATATTTTCATTTAAATTGTTATAATATATGATTTATTATTTTTAGTTATGCAGGTTTTCAGAAATATATATTAAAATAATAATGAAATAACATTTTCACAAGGTAATATTTATCATTGAATTCAATATATTTGTCTGTAATTTCATGTATTTTCTATATATCCATAATTTAAATTAACTTGAGATTTATTTTTTCAGTTTCATATCACAACCCATCTTCAAATTATTTTTTAAAATAACTTATAAATTAATTTTTACAACTAAATTCAAAAATCCTTAAGGAAATAATTTTATTCATTTCTCATCAATAATCCTCTCACCCTCCACAAGATATATAACTAATGAAGTATTTTTAGGATCATCCATTAAATAATTTTATACACTTCTCAGAACATTTATTTTATGTTGAAATAATATCTAATAATGTGTTCATTTTATATGATTTCCTTTTAAAATTATATGAACCAGGTTTTCCATTTCATCATTTTTTTCATGATAAATTATTTATTCTTATTCTTATCTCATATGTAACTATGCTATACCATTATGTTATATATGGGGAATTATATCTACATCAATTTAATTAGATTAATTTTTATATCTTATGATATAATGAATATTTGAAGACATGATTAGATTAATACAACTTAACACATGAGTATAATTAGGATTTCTCATATCACAATGCATGTACATAATTGGGTTTTATCATGTCTTAATTGATGATCATGATTGGGTATGCATAGAATTTTATGATAACATATAATAAATATTCTCCCACTTTTCAAAGTTATATTTCTTCCTTATAATATATTTTCATGCTTTATTATTTATATGTCCTTAATTTCTAGTGCATAGTATATGTTACCTGCTCCCATGATTTCCCCCCCCCTTATGTACACATATTAGTTGTTTTTTAATTAGTAGAGATAATATATAATGATATCAAGACCTTTTGATCAAATATTCATCCCAAGATACAGTTATTCTCTTAATGTTATGATCAAACCCTTTACACATCATGATATGTTTCCCTTATAAAAAATTTGAGATCCCAACATGTTTTCATCTATATTCTAGTAAAATATATGTAGACCTCTCTATAGAAGTAAGTCTTATTTAGTGTTTTATATTGGAGATATTAAAGTAGTAATGAGGAATATTATTTGACTATTTCATAATTATAATGAATCTAAATCCTTTGGTTCTAGTATTGTGATAAATCATTTCAGGCTTGATGAAAAAATTATAAAAATTCTTTAAGATTTATATGTTCATTATCATTTGTAATATTATTTGGTATTAGAGTATTGATTAGTTGTTATTTGAGCCTATATTTATTAAATTAGGGGATTAGGGTTAGACAAATATTGATAAAATCAAAGGGATATGAATAAATATAATATAAATCATAAAAATTTAGTAAATAACAGATTTTTTGGATTATTATAAATAATTTTAACTTTTGGATACAAACAAGTTGATATAGGTTTTATCACTAACACAGCTAGGGGTAATCACTCTAAAATATTTTTGATGTTTATTATGATAATATTCAATCATAGAAAAATAAGTATGTTTTAATGCACAATTATTTTAAAAACAATAAGGAATATTATGTGTTTATTGACATGCTTATTAAAAACATGATGAAGAAATATAATGAAATTTATATAGGATAGTTAAAATCATAAGAATACAAAAATGGATTATCCATATTAATATAGATTGATTCATTAGTAAGAGTATACATGATATATATGAGTTATTTTTTAATGTTCATAGTTATCCATTTATTATTATTCTAATCACAAACAATTTGAACTAAAAGATAAATTATTATTAAAACAGTTGTATGGTTAATGTGTTAAAACATCATGTTTAAAGAAGAGCATCAACACGATAGTAGATGGATGAATTGTTAAAGGAAATCAAAATATTATGTAATTAATAATCCATAACAATATATTATTTTATTAAATGGTAGGAACTAAAAGGAACCAAGTTAGCAGTTTGTGAGAATGAGAATGATGTGATTGTAAATATCAGTGAAAAAATATTATTGGAGTTGAATGTGAAACATTTTTTGGTATACCAAAAAATACATATAATGTAATGAGTAATATACATCAAAGAGATGAATTGATAATATGTAAATAATATAAAATGTAGTTAATATATTTTTATTAGATAATGTTAGTTTAAAATGATTATATAGATTCATAAAAGTCAATAATATGTAATGAATCACCCCTAAAAATTTATCATTTTGAAAGGAATAATTTTTATGGAAGGGAAATAATGGTATTGAGAATAAAAAAGTAGAATAAAATTAAGAGGCTCTGTATTCAAGATTTAAATAAATGATGTTCCACCATAAGAACCACTAGCTATTAAATTTTTTAAATTTGTGGATACAAAAAATATAAAAAAATCCACAATATGGGGGAAAACACAAATATGCCTCCCATTCTTATGTACTATTCTTGTGGCCACCATGCCTCAATAAAAAATGATCCAAGGTAATGGTTTATCCATGAAACACCTTCTGCTTGTGATCTTTAATCCTCAATTGTTTCTCTACAAACGTTGTATTGACCTTCAAATCCAACTCCACCTAGTCGAGGAGGTGAGAATCCTCATGTAGATACCAACAAAACCTAAAAACATGGAATATGTCTCACACCCTGAATTATTGTAGTGGTAGTGACAGATAATAAGACACTTCACCGACCCACCACAACACCTCAAAGGATCCGAAAAAACTGGGATAAAGCTTACTTCCCCTATCGAACCTCCATTTTCCACGATTAGGGGAGACCTTAAAGAACTAGTTGTCCCTGACTTAGAGGTCCAATGGTCCCCTACTATGATCGATATACGAATTGAGTCATCCCTGAGCTACATTCATTGTCTCCCATATTATCTAAACCTTCTCTGTAGTTCTCAGCAACACCGTCAGTCCATGTACACCTACATACCTGACCTCTTTCTAGAAGATGGGTGAGTGACACTGTCTCCTGTACAAGGATTTGAATGGATCCAAGCCAATTGTAGAGTGATAGATATTGATGTTGGAAAAAACTACTAGAAACAATTGTCACAACCATAATTCCTTTATGTCCAAAACACAGTCTCATAACATATCCTCAAACATCGGGATGGTCTTCTTTGTCTACCAATCTCTATGGGGATGGAATGTAGTGTTGAAGGATAGATGGGTGTAGAAATCATGTTTCAATCGTTTCCATACCCGTGATGTAATCCTTGTATCCCAGTAAAATGACAGAGGATCATGTAACTCCATGAAACCACACCACCACATCCAGGTACATCAATGCTATGGAATCCAACACACTCAACTCCTTGATTTCTAAGAAGTTAGATGATTTCATCAGCTGGTCCACCCCTACATAGATAGCATCACTACCCCCATGATCATTGGGTAGTTACATGATGTAATAATTTGATATGTCATCCCACATCCACTTGGGCACATATAAAATTTGTGATATACGTACTGGGAAGTTGTCTTTAGCCTTTAATTATAGGCACATAAGGAACTTTTCAACAAATTCTATGATTGCCCACTTCCCCTCGCACAATAAATACTGACCCCTCAAGACCCTGTACAACTTGGAAACACTTGGGTGCAACACCAACGATGAGTTTTAATACTGAAAAAGAACTATCTCATGTATTTACATTAGGTTGAACAATATTCCATGAATCAACATCTGACTTTGGGCATCTTCTATCTATCCATCTAGAGCATTTCCTTCGCAAGCATGATAGCGCATCACATCATCCATTATGTCCCCCCACTGATACTCCCCCACATATTGCAATAGAGAGGACTATACTATCATTTAAAAAAGACATCCTTTTCCATATTCCACCCTAGCATCATGGTTGAGGTTATCCACCTCTTCCATCAGCTTCCAAGCATCTAATGTTTCTTGAATCACATTATTTTGTGACTTCCTTCTCAAAGCATCTGCCATCCTGTTCTACATACCTTTAGTTTAAGAGATTTCAAAGTCATGGCCTGGAATAAACTTCATCCACCTCTACTGCCACTTGTTCAAGTCCCACAGGGAGAATATATTACCCAATATCTTGTGATCCATGATGACCACAAAGCGCTACCCAATGAGGTAATGCTTCCAAAAAATTAGTGAGAACATGACTGCTACAAGATTCAAATTGGGGGACGAATAGTTACTCTAATGGTTACGTAAATTCCTAGACATCTAAGAGATAAACCCTATTGTTGTATCAGTACACACCCCATGACATGGCATGGAGCATCACATAACACCTCAAACATCACCCCTTCTTCTAGAAAACTTAGTACTGGGGCACTAACCAACTTCCACTATAGATAGATTATGGATTCTTGACACTGATTATTTTTTATAAAATCTTAGTATTTCATGTTTACAGCTATCAAAGATGATGTTACTCAGGAGAAGTTGGGAACAAATCACCGGTCGTAACATTATATCCCCATGAAACTATAAAGATTTTACAAATTTTTGTGTTCTTCCCCTGAAAAAACCTCATAGACTATCATTGTTTCCACTGCTATTCTTTGATCAGACTCCACATGTCTAAGGAAGCGCATCTATAATATCCAGAATAAGCACATGCAAAAATTACCATTTATATGTTGTTGTGGGATTACCTATAAAACCATCATTAGACGATCGACATGATCTTCCTATGATCTTGATCATATCAGGATTTCATCAACAAACAAAACTACAAATCAGTTCAGATATTATCATAAGATAGAGGTCCAGATTCCCATGAACACGGTTGGTGCATTGAAAACGCAAAATGACATGACCATGAACTCAAAGTCCCCATATCTGAAACAGAAGGAAGCCTTCAAGATGTCACACTCTTTCACCAAAAACTAGTAATATCCTGACCGAATTACGTTCTTTGAGAAGCATCTTACACCCATCAAATGGTCAAAAAAGGGCATCAATCATTGGGAGGGGGTAACAATTCTTGATTGTCACAAGTTTAAACATTCAGTATTATATATATAGCTTGAGACCACCATATTCCGTCTATGAAAACAAGATTGGAGCACCCCATGATGTTGCGCTTGGTCAAACAAAACAAAAATTGATCATATCTCTAATCTGGATCTATAACTCCCGCAACCCAGATATCATCATCTGATAGGGAGCCATCGAAATCTGATGACCGTCAGGCTGTAAGTCTATCTTGTACTCAACATCATGTCAAGTGGGAAGTGTAACCACCACTCTATGGATTATTCCCATGAACTGATTTTCGATCCCTGGGACTTCATCTATCTTTGTATCTACTGACTCCACTGACAGCTCATCTAAAATGGAAAAAAGGGGATCCACTCTCCGTCTACCTTCTTAACAACCCCACTCGCCTAAAAAATTCAAACATTATCCACCCATATCATAAAACATGAATGTTATTAAAAACTAGTCATTAATAGAACATATAGAGAAAATACCGGTGATGCCTAGAATGACATCATTGATCTACAACAATATTAAAAGAATTTACCCACTTAACTAATGTCTTCCCAACATCAGTCTACATCCCTAAAAAACATGAGACAAGTAGGACTAACCTCCTACTGGTATACTGAAATCTAGGAGAACTTTATGTATCTTTTCGTATAAAACCAAATCATGCGCTAGACTTGGTGATACAATGGATTGTGAAGCTCGTGAATAAAACAAGTTGCATTCAACAATGCTAAACAAGATCATCGTACCTCGAATGAACTCGGCCCCACTAGAACCGCTGCCTTTGTGGTGTGCAACTACCCCCACCCAACTCATATACCCCTCGACAGATGACCGCCTAGAAGACCATGCCCTGGTCGAGGTCTCGAATTAGTGACATGAGGTCAGCCTCTTCCTGTAACATCTGCTCTCGGAGGAGCGACAACTCATTGTCCCCCCTAATGCTGCTAAAAGGGCCTCACTGGAGACTGATTGTACTAATGTTGGAGTTGAGCCTTCACACCCCACTGTAATACAATCAATCCAAGAACTGATTCTATGGGTGACCACGAATGCCAGAGATAAAACCTCTTTGTCATGGGCCTATAAAGAAGGGGTGGGGACTGCAAGATCAAAATAGGAACATCTGGGGCCTAAACCCACTAGATGAACCCTGGAAGGCCAAGATGTTGGAGGCCTACTGCTGATGACCATACTCTTTATAAGCACAACTGTATCCCCTGTCACGGTACACCTCCACAAGTGGGAATCCTATCCACCAATTCAGCCTTTTTCTAATCCACTATGTAAATCGGTAGTGTGAAGGGAGTAACAAATTACTGAAGAGAAGGTCAGAGTTCCTCCTATAAAAGTATAACCTGAGAATCCTCATCCAGAAATAGGTTCGGAGAAAATAGATGTAGATCCATGAACATGATCCCCAGATACCTCACTAACATTCTCCCATGCTGAAGGGAGCATAGCTCTGGCCTCTACTCTTCCTTCTTTGTGGAAAAAAGGAATTATTCCTAAAACACCCTCTCAATGTCTGTCCACGAAACCATAGCCTCCCTCTTCTCCACAATATATATAGTCCACCACTAATTCTCAACTCTCTACACCTGAAATACAGCCAGAGGAACCCATTACTCTATCGGGGCCTATATAAAGCTGAAATATATCACCAACTCCTAGAGACATCTCTTTGCCTCCATGTTGGAGAAGATGAACTCATACTTCCAGAGGGTCTTCCACTAAAATGAACAAAGCATCATTGTCCACTACAAATCATTTTCCACTCGATCAACCCACAGTTGATAATAAAAATTAGCATCATGGGCCTCAATTGGCGGCAGTACTTGTGGCCGCCATTCAGGTTCTATAGCGGAAATTTAAATAATGAAGTCCTAATCGAGGGTTGTTTATAAGAGTGATTTTAAATTTTGCATTAACTTTTCATTAATTTAAAATTAAAAAATTACCCATGACACACAAGAATATAAATCATTATGATGCATGTACCTTCCCTAGGGTCTCTATCCGAAAATTAGTGTACCCTCTCATGGTAGTTCAGTAGGTCTATAGTCTATTCATCAGATCATGGGGGCTCTAAAATCCCCTCTCCTAACTGATATTCCCTGGCCTATTTCACAAACCAGTAATTCCAATGTCTATTTCCAAAACATCCCATGTAATCCTCACTCTTCTTATCCTTGGAATCCATCCAATCTCTCATCCATATGATCTCTGATACCATTCATATCATGATATCCAAAGATGATCATTTATTTACAACCTATATTATCGGGTATTAAATTATTAAAAAAACACCTAGTGATACTCTGGTTACATACAATGTATAAAACTCTTCTAAAGGCAATATGTATTGGAGGATAGTTCCTGTTGAGATAGTTCATCTCCCCACTGTTTTAGTCGATGTGACATTGAATATGGATTATATTTCTTCTTATTTATATATTGTAAACATTCAAGATAATAACTATCATTTCATATCCAAAATCACCCCATTATCAAATATATACCTCTGTATTATATCTCAATTGGAATTAAACCTGATTACTTCATATCATATTGAAACCCAAATGAATTTTCACAATTTATTGATAAATAAAATTATTTGACAATATTTTATTTAATGAGTGTAGAATGTAACTTCCATGTTTTCCTATTAATATTTTTATGTTTTTTTGAAATAATTAATTATGGATGTATTATATATATTTCAATAATAATATTAATGAAATGATTCGATGAAAATATATCAGATAATTTATTTCCTTATATATTTATCAATGATAATGAAGAAATTAATATATATTTTTTAGAAAAAATTATCCTGTAAGCTAGATGGAAATATGTCACGTAAATTAAGGTCATGTGTCTTGAACTAATGGCTAATGGGTGATAAGGTCATAGTTCCTAACACTATCCTATTATATACCCATCTTACATGTCTAATTATTTATCTATACATATATAAAATTATATACTATTTTTTATATTCATGGTTTTCTTCTAAACATCAATAAATTTATTAAGAGTTTCATTTTTATAACATTCATGTTATTGTGAAATTTATTTTTGTTGATAAAAATGATTGAGGAATGTTTTTATAGTAACATATTACCAATAAATGTTATGTCATACAAAATTTTATATTAAAAATGTCATGAATTTTTTAGATCCACTTATATAATATTATAATACCTTATCATGAATTTTTCATTAAATCATAACTCATATGATTTATATGTTCATTTTTAATATTTGATCCATATATTATGTTAGTCCAAAATTTCCTTTAAAATATTTTGTGACTTTTTAATAGTAAAAATTTGTTAAATATTGTAAAATGTATTTCTTCTTATACATATTTTCATATAATAATAAATATCATCTAAAATTATGAAATGTAATGTTTTGAAAAAGAAAATTTTCATTGAAATACAATTGCAATCATTGTGCACAAATTTTTTAAAATGAAAAAATTACCCTAGATTGTGTTTTTAAACGAAAAAATAAATGGGATTAGAAGGATAATATAAAAAAATCAATGTTGTAAATATTTAAATATTTTATTACCCATAATTTAATAATTGATAAATGATAAAAAATATATATGTAACCACTCTTTAGATATGAAATACATTTCATTCATTAAACATTTTTTTCTGTTTGTAATATGATTGAATTAAGAATTTTAAGTTCAAAATAATTGACTTTATTTCTATAAAGTTATATTAAATTTTTAATTAATTATTTCATAATTAGACTTGGGTGATTTTTTTGGAATATTTATTTTTAGATGAATATTGAAAAAACTACTTTATACTAATAGTATAGATTTTTAAACCTTAACATGAATTAAAAATGACATAAAAATTAAAAATTTATTTATATGAGACAAAAATATATCTTAGGAGTAAAATAATTATTTTTTATTTTTTTAAAACATGTACCCTATGATTGAAATTTTTATCCTAGATTAATGTTTCATTGTTATAAGCAACAATATTTTTTCATTTTCATTTAATAATATTTTAACTCGGTAGAATATTGAAATTTTGGACATTTAAATTTCCTTAAATATTATTTAATTAAAAATAATAAATTTACAATCTTGTAAACAAAAAAGTCATATTCTTTCCAAAATTCATTTTTTCCATAAATAAACCTTTTAATCAAATTTATTTTAAGGAATTATATATTTGTTATTATATAATTAATTATTATCACTATGAAAATGATTATTCAATAAAATATATTTCATATTATAAATACTAATGAAAAAATAATGTGATAAATTATAATTTATTTTTATTATTAGAAATAAATTACTTATTCCAAAATTCATCACAATGGTAGAGGTAACTAATTTTAAATGTATATAGAATCAGGTAAAAACCATAAATATCTAATTTTTTTAAAATGAGAGGATTGAGTCTTTATAAACATATGCCCATATTTTTATCTTTTTAGTATAAATTTAGTTCAATTTCATCAAATATGGATGTTATTTATATTTGAAATTAATTATTATGCTTTTACAAAAAATAATTCATTATACTTATAGTGTAATCATTATACTAAATCATCAAATACTCTATGAGATCTCAAATAATTCTCCATATTTTTCATTATTATATCCCAACAAATCCTATAATATGTTATTTTTCTTATAGTAGGCAGAAATGACCCAAATCAATTCATAATCATTCTGGCTTCCCAAAAATGATTACATTAATCAAGAAAAGTAGTTTATTCAGATTAATAAATCATTAGGGAATTATTACTATATCATATATTTAAAAAAATTCACCATATTATCATGTCTGTTAAACAAATTATAATTAATAAATTTAATATTATCATTAATGAGTATTAATATTATTATTCATTTTTTCATTATAACATGCTCTATTTTAGCTCTATTTACCTCTGAATGAATAATTTTATTATAATTGTTTCATGAATTGATAAAAATGATAAATAAAAATAATATTATATATTAATTAAAATGTTTATATTTTCCCATTATTCTAAAATGATGATATTATAATAATATACATCTATATTCATATTTATATGATTAATTCTACCATGTCCTATTTTGGTTGGTTCATGTACCGATATAAATGATAATGTGAATAAATTTTTTTATGGTTATGGATAATTGTTTTTTATGATATTATTTTAATATGTAAAAAATTATGTTTCTTAAAGTATAATATTAATATTTAAACCCAATATTAATAATCAACCTGTTTTGTGATAATCATTAACGAATGAAAATATTTCTAGATTATTATTCATTATGAGTCCAACCTAAATTTTCCATGTAATGATCATAAACGAAACAATAGTGTAGTTTTGGAGGAAATATTGAACAACCATTAACAATCTAAGAGGGAAAATAATATAAAAATTTGTGAATTTTAAAACTAAATGTACAATAAAAAAATAAAATATTATAAAGAAATTATGAAGAATGTTTTTAATATAATTATTTTTGGTATTCCAAATTTTTGATGCACACCCGATGTGATTTAATATTAGAGGGAGGAGTTTAATTGAGAAAAATCTTTTTTACTGAGGCACAAATACATTCCATGACTATGATATTTTTTAATTTATACTAAAAATAGTTTATTATAAAATATGTGTTCGCATTATATTTTTATTATTTATATTTTTATATTAAAATTTTCTCGTTTTACAAATTTTGTTCTTTTTAAGAATGAAATGTAGTTAAGACTAATTCCAAACCATTCAAAAGATAAATTTTACTAAACATCCATATTTATATCCCCTACAATCATATAATTAATTAATTAAATAACAAAAATACTTTTTATCTCATGGGAAATTTTTATTTCACTGTAATATATTTAAATATTGTATTTAATATCCTTTTTAAGGTGTGAGAATTCAATAAGGTAGTAAAAATAGTAAATGAATTTACTTTTCAGAAGGGAATATTTTCCATCCACGTGAAATTTTTAATCATTAAATTTATTGTAATCCACATTTATTATGACTATAATTAGTGAAAAATGAGGATTTTCAATGTCTTATATTAATAAATTTTCAAATTTTTTTAATAGAAAACAAATAAATTTATTTTTATTAATATATTTAAAATAATTAATTCAATCTTTTTCTTTATTTCTCAACAATTTTTCTCTCAAAATATAGATGAATAATCTCTTAGGTATTATTTTAATGATCATCCTTTAATTTATTTAATAATAATTTTAGAATATTGATTTTATTATAAAAATCTGTCTGCATTTATTACATGCATTGTTACCACATGAAAATGATATGATCCCCATTTATAATTTTATATTTTTTCGTGACCATACAATTGATTATTTTCATGTTTAATTTAATATTATGGTATATAATTATGTGATGTGTCAAATCCTATGTTTCCCTACAATGAATTATTTAATGACTTATATCCCATGAGAAAATCATTATTAGTAGGTATGATTGGGTTTTTTCAAAGCATAATATATATTCCTGATTGGGTTTACAGACATAAAAATGTGTGGACATTATATGGTTTTCTCATTTATTATTACATGATCATGAAATGTTTTTCACATTAGGTTATTATTCCCTATTTTTATTTTTATTATATATCTCTAGGTTATTCATATTCATATGATATGATTTTTTGTGTTGTGATTCATTCTAATTTATTCCAATACTTCGTATTTGTTTATGATACAATACATTTTTTATCTTTTTCCATGATATATGATTTAACAATAATTACATGTTAATATATTTTATAATTAAAATATATTTTTACAAAACATTTCTCCCTTGATTAAGGTTTTCTCACAAGCTTATGATATAAAACGTTACAGATCATTAAAAATTTTACCAAATTAGGAATTGTATCTCAACACTTTTATTCTTTTCCAGGGGAATTTTACATAAGACTATGTGTAAAAGGAAGTATTACATAAATTTTATTATGGGATGTGTTTAATTAATATGGTGTAATGAGTTGTTCATTGTAGTCTGTCTCTAGAGATACTAAACATTTCAGTACTAGGATTATGTGATTAAATATAAGGTGTAATGATTAAAATAGGGAAATAATTTATGATTTATATGTTTTTTTATCTTAGGTCATATCCCATGAGGTGGATAGTAACATATATATGTTTATTAAACAAATGGTCTACACTATGATCAGTGGCTGAGAGATTATATGGTCATTTTCATCCAACAATTCAACAAGTCAATTTCTATGTGTCGAGGGCATATTTTCTTTATATTTCACCAAAATAGATACCCATGTCATTCACGATATATCGCATAAAACACCATAATTTCCAAAAAAATCCATAAAAAGAATATTTTTATGGGCCTCACGAGAGACCCTTATTAGAATCTATAGAATATGATCATCCCAAAATGACAACAACCAATGATTCTCTATGAATCAAAATGATAATTCAAAAAAAATTATATATTATTAATTATATATTCCACCTCATCATAAAATAGAAGAATGGATTAGAGTTTTGACAAAATTAGTCCTTAAATTCCACAACATCACCTCTCATCACAAGGTGTTAATAAATTTTTTATGACTGTAATAGTTATAATTTAATTTTTCTGTTTGGTACCTCGTATATATATTTATAGTGGCATATCCTCTTAAATATTAATCCTTATTGAATAGTAGTTTCTACATAGTTTAAAAAATAATTCCCAAGGATGAGGAAAATAATCTTTAGTGGATTCCTTAACCATAGTCCCTAACGATTCAATTACAGTTCATTAATATATTTTAATTATATATGAATAATTCAATACGTAACTCAATTTTCATTGAGATCACATCACACCAATTGAGGGAACACATGTCTTATTTATCAAAAATAATTGATTATTTTAACTTTTTAATTATAAGGAAATTAATAAATATAAACCTATAAACATTAGAAAAATAATCCAATTTTTTTAAGAAATTAATTTTCATTACATGTTTTGATATAAATGATCAAATTTATAACACTAATTTTTTTCTTTAATGTTGTTTTTCATAGACATTACTATCATCATCAAGTCTCATTCATGATACTTCTAAATATAGATTATCAAAAATCCATCATATAAAATTTATTATTATCATGTATCTCATTATAATACTCTTTCATATATCTAATTCAAAAATTAATCTCTCACCATAATATATTGTCTACATCAAATCCTCATCATTTAACACTCATGAAAATTATTTATTTCATACTGATATTTATATCTTAAATAGTTTTCACAAACATTTTTAAATCACAATTAAGTTAGGGATTATCATACATTTATCGTTACCCAATCATCTTCATAACTATATCATACCAATAACCATCATAAATGATTAATTGACACATCTATTTGATTAACAAAAGTCACTAACTATAGAATTAATTTTTTTTTCATATTATCATTATTCAATAATAATATTATTAATATGATAAAAAAAACATCTCTTTCTTTCTGACCAATAATATATATACCCTCTGAATATAATTTAATTATTATCCACCAGCCAATAATCTGGTACTGATAAACTACCTCTTACATTTCTTGAAAATTCAATGATATAATATTATTCGTAATTATATTTCATCTTTATATCATCATAAAATGATTAAATTATAATCATAATGACCACCAATGATTTTAGGCAAGTTTCAATATAGTGTATAATGAATTTTTTAGTCATAAAATTTTTTTCATTGTAATTTTTGACTCTCGATTCAACTTTTCATGCAATAATCTATTTCTTTTATGTTGAGGGTGCCTTGTAGCCCCTCTATACACAACCAATTCATACCATTATTTCCACTTGTACCTTTTATAATGTTTCTTATATGTTTCCATTCATTATAGGACTATGTGAATATAGATGTGCCATATCACACCTTACATTGGTTGTCTAACCACTTATTCCAAATCAAATGATCAACCAGATGTGATGGATAATTTATTTGTGTGTAATATTCATAAACATGAACTAATACCATTTCCTTATAAATTCTATTTGAATATCATAGACATGTTTCCTTCCCCATTAAACAACCACAACATCCCCACTATAGGTTGACATGTCCTACCAGGAATTTTCTAGTAACATGATATGGTTTCGGAGTAAGGTCCCCAAACAGGTTTGTTCTAGAATCCATGATAACAAAAAATAGGGATATGAATCACCTCTTTATCCATATAATGGGAAATTTTGTATGCACTATCTTCTATCCAATCTCACCATCAATGATAACGGATATCAACATTACACATGACATTGATTCCATTGTCCGTCTATAATGGAATATAGTCATTAAACCCCTAATTCCAAACACACATCGATATCCTTTAATATCGTACATAAGAGAATAAATATATTGAGGGAATGTGATTTCCTAGAAAACATCACAACATGTATTTTTCATATGTAATTTCAAAGGTGTTATGTTTGTTCCAATTTTTCCTCCATTTTTTCATATTACAAAGTAAATGGTTGATTTCAATGACTGATTTTATAATACATTTAATATTTTTTCCCTAAAACATCGATTTTAAATTACACATCATCCAGAAATCATATAAAAGAAATTCAAGGAGGTGGGTCCTAGATAATAATATTAATTAATATTCAAGATAATTATGTACAAATTTTATTGATAAATCATAAAACAAAATAAAAAAATTTGTAAAATTAATCTATATATACCCATTTATTATCATGTTAATGATATAATCAAATAAATTTTTTAGTAGAGTCCCTCCATTGAGTATCCCTCTCCATAAAGTCTAACACCCATATCATTTTATCTTTTGAATTGTTATAAGGTGAGGTCGATAAGTCAAAATAAGATATATGAATTATTATATAGTTTTAATAATTCATAAAAAATAATATAACAAATCTATTTGGAAACATAATAATAATTAAAATTATGTAAGAACCACTGTAATTGTAAATACCATAATAAGGACTAAAAGAAATTTTTTTATAATTTATTTGTCCTGATCAAGGTGAATATACCGTACTACTAATTTTTTAAAAAAATTAATATTTTGTAAAATAATGGTAAATATAGTCAATAATGCATGATAATAACGTTATTATAATATAAATATGTTATTATGAAAATAAATAAAATAAAAAAATATCAGGTTCAGTAAATTGGAAGATTCATCCACTTATACAGGGAATTGATATTACCGCCTCCAATACATTAAAATATTAATCGTAAAAAAACATAAAAAAATAGATGGACACATTAATAAAAAAATTAATGTGAAATGTTGAATTATATAATAAATTTAAATTTATTAATGTAAATGATGTTTTTATTAGGTATTCAATAAAAATTACTACCAACAAGCTCATAGATTTATGTTAATACTAATATAGTCAATTATCATTTATAAAAATGATTAGCACATTCAAGAAAACCCCAAATTTATAAATTAACATCCTTTAACTGATTCAAATTATTCATGACTCACTAATATATTATTAAAGAGCAATATATAAATCCTCTCAATGATTAAATTATACATTTACAATATCATTACAATAGAGTGTGAGTTCTGCTAATCCCATTATTATGTACCCTACCAATATTATATATCAAATGCTAGAAATTCATCAATATAACCATAATTATATAAAGATATATGAGTTCTTTTGAAAGTTTTATTAATCACTTAAAATATTGTCATCATCATTTTTTCCATTAAAAAAATTATTTTTGAATAAAATTATTGAATTTTGTCCAAGGGCATGCACATAATCCAAAACATAACATGCTTATTAGAAAAAAAATATTTCACAAAATTAACGATTTTCTATTAAAACCATACAACATGGATATCCATGGTTGCATAAAATTTTTTAACTAGATTTAAAAATGAATATTATTTCACACTAAAAAATAACATTGAACATGATTCTTATCAAAAAATAATAAAATCCATTTTTTGGTGGTGATTATAAAACATATAATCGACAATAAATGAATTTTTTCCTTCTTCAATACTTATATAGAAATAATAAATAATATGTAATGATATGGATAACAACTACATTTTAATAGAAACTTATTAAAACGCTTTCTCATTTCCAAGAAACATCACCTCACCTTACCCAATATCACTATGATGTTGAGATTCATTACTCTATTTAACAATCACTACCAAACACTATTAACCAGACCAAAAGAAAACTTTAAAAAATTACCATCAATGTAAAATATTCCTCATCCTACTCATATAAATTTTTAAACATGGGAAGATTATTGTACCAGATCACTGAATGTTTATAAAGGTATATCCAACAATTGAATTCTATTTCATTTCTCTCAAAACGAACATTGAATGAGAAAATTTGGTCTATCCAATTATTTTTCTTGGTTATCCATAGATTTTATATACCAACAAAACTCTGCAATTTAAACATCATCAATAATTTTTTAATATTTCATTCCATACTATAGAGTTTCACCATGCAAGACAACGGTGATAACAACAATCTTATCAAGAGGCTAAATATCTATATTTTTACAATCCCAAAAAAATCATTATTGTGTTCATAATAAATATGTACATTCACAACCTACATACAAATGTGACATACATGAGAAATTTCATAATACAATATCAATTGAAGCATTCTAGTCTAGACACTAGGAATAAATGAACTCTTTACTTCCTATAATGTAATTTCATCTATTTCTCATTAGAAATTTGATCAAAGGTTGATTTACTTAGAATAAAATTCACCTCCACCTGAGAATACACTATTCTATCCCTATGGTACTCTGGTTTAAACATCAAGAAATCATTAAAAAAAATTTGTGGTACATTAATTCATGAAAACAACTTTGTAATGTTCTAATCGTTATAATGATTTAAAGAGTGTCTCACTAATCTAACATGAATAGAATAAATTTTTTATCCAAATAAATAAAAAATGTATATATAAATTTATAAAATATCAATGATTTAATATATCTCAATGAACATAGTTGATATTACCAAGGAGGATTTAAATTTTATGTATATCATATCCTCATAATCCCATCAATTGAAGTTATGTCATTTTGTATCAGCCATATTATCCATATCAGATATCCATTAAAACCAATAATTTATAATTAAATTTCCCAATAATTATATCTCCTATCTATTATATTCTACAAATAATCGTAAAATATTACTAACAATAAATTTTAGGTATTAGTAGGTCCAGTTTTATTATAGCATAAATAGACAATCAATTGATGAAATCAAGAAAATCATTAAATAATATAATAATGAATGTATCTATATGATGTATGATCCCACCCTTACATTACTAGTTCAAATAAGAATTTCATAGTCATGTGTCATCATTCTGAGTGATTCTATGAAATACATCGTTTAATGAAAACTATATATTGTCCTATATTATAACTGTATACAGTATATATCCATAAAAATGATATTTGTAGAAAATCCCATCCTTCATCATTTATGAATTATTCTATAATAAATATTAAAAATATAATACTAATATTTCATGGGGAAACCCATGGATTTCATATAATAATATCACCTCATGTTATGTTAATGCTCACTACATATCAAAATAGTATAAACCGCATGTAAATAAATGATTAGTTTCTTTTTTTAATAGATGAATAAAAAACTTATTTCGTAATATATATTCAAAATCTACTAAAAATTAATTCTCATGTAATACTATTCTTAATAAGAACTTATTCAATTTATTTTTCATGATCTGGGAAAATGGTATATGGAAATGGCATTAAATAAAACATAATAATGTGTTTTCTAAATAAATTAAATTTATTTCACTTTGAGTATCATTTTTGATTTATTGTTTTAGAGAATTAAGTCACAAATCTTATCTTTTAAAACCTCATATTACAATGTGTAATTCAATGATTTGTAGGATTTTCTAGAATAATATAAAACTTTTATAATAATTCATTATTTATCTTCATGTAAAAAATTTCCTGACTTTCAACATGAGTTATTATATTCTCTTATTGATTCTTTTATTATGAAAAAAATGATATTAAAATTTTTGATGAGAAAAAAATATCATTATGGGATATATAAAATGAAAAAAAATAATTATTCTAGAGGAAAGAATAAAAAACTATTAAATATATTCCATTTATCTCATTCTTCTATGAGACAAAAAAATAAAAAACTTTCACAATTAAAATACATACATTTTTCTCGATGAAAATCATTAAAATTCATAGAATGAAAATCAAAAGTGATTTTGGAAACATAGACTATAATATTCATGTCCTGTTATAATGTGATGGTAGAAGTAATTGGATCCATGTTAAAACCATAGGAAAACCCATTTTGTTACTTTTCCCATCATTATTATTATGAAAATTAAAATTTCCAAATGAATAAGAGCACTATTTGGTCACATGAATCATAATATATATATATATATATATATATATGAGGCCCAGCTAATACTATATAGAGACACCCATCATATAATTTGAGTCTAGCCTGGTTGACAATATCTTGGAACATCCGTCATATAATATTTATCAAGATCATTAATTTCAATTATAATACTAATGTTCTATATCGGGAATAATGTTTATTATTATATTACTTTTTAATCATAAAAAATTTGAATCACTTTTAAAATCCTATGAAATCCAATTTTTTTATCTTTATACAATACTATTTGAAATCCCAATTTTTAATTCCAAATTAACAATTACTATTAAATAACTGTTTTTAATACTATAATATATATAAAAATGAAAGTATGTTTTTTCATTAATGAAAACCTGAATTTTCTTATGGGAATCCAAACATCAAATAACAATTAATTTGAAGGGTAAATTCATTGTCACAGTATATGTTAATATAGAATATTAATTATTACATTTGAAATGAAAGACATACATTCCATTCAATGATTAATTTTACGAAAACCAAAATGTAATAAATACAAATATTTACTTATATAATACCCTCATGTTGATATAATTCTATACATAAATTCATTTTAGAAACAAGTGTAGGTATGACAAAGAGTTTATCAAGGAAAACTTTAAATAGTCATTTGTTATTTAAAATAATACATTGGAAACATTTGTATAATAAGACCCACGAAATAAAAAAATTAAATATTAAGAATATAGATAAATTCATGATATACCATGTCAATTGGGTTTTGTAAACATATTATAAATAAATAAATATACAAAACATTAAAAGATGCATCAAATTGAGATGAATTTCTTTTCCTTGAGTCTTACTCATCATATATATTCATTATCATACGAGATAAAAAAACCATGTTACATATTTAGTTTATTATAAACCATTTTCATGTGGATTATTTCATTTATTTTTTCCATTAACATTCTATTATTAATTAGTTGATAAAAAATGTTCACTTTTGAAATTTTGACTGAATTTTTCTTATATGTCAAAAAAGACTATGATAATTTTACTATGGTCAAAGAGTTTATTATTTAATCAAATATAGAATTAAAATAATTAATTCATTTATATATATATAAAATAATTAATGTTTATAAATAATATTAGAAAATATCTTTTTAAAAAATGAATAACATTTCACTAATTTATATATTAGGTCTTATATATTCTAGGGTATTGTTTACAATTACAATAATCATTTTTTAAATATAGTATTTATTAATTTATCATTAAATATAAATTATAAAACCATAAATACAATTTCTTGTCTTATAATGTACTGATATATACAATATATTTTATTTAATGATGAATATGAGTCATCTCGCTTCTTTTAGGTGATGATCCACACATAAGATTGAATAACATTATCATTATTAAGAGTAAAAAGTAAAATTATATATTATCTTTTTAGAATTTTACAAATGTAAATAGTATCATAGTTATGTAATTTCTAAAAAATATATTTCTAATATTTATCATTATTACTTTCCATGTAAAGAATTATTGAAAAAAGAATCATATCTCATTTCCTTGGGGTTGTATGTCCTACAAAAGAGTGATGATAATGTATCCCCCACTAAATTTAAAATGATAATTTATTTAATCAAAAACAATTAAATTAGTATAAATATATATTATATATCATATATATTTATTTATTAAATCATTAAACCAATATGTGAGAGGTTATCATTAAATATTAATGACATCGTTTGGCAAGGTAGTAGTCTGTCGTACCCTCCAATAATGATATCGTATCCCATTTAATAGGAGAGGAGATATATTTTTTCATTACATTAACAAAACAAAACAAAATTTTATTGTTGAATATTTATTTATTATATAATTATTAATAATGAATATTTTATGGTGGTTGAGTAATAAATAAAATAAATATGCTCTTGTAATAATGGTACCTCTTGTTTGGACATCCTCCTTAGAGGAGCATCAAAATGATTCATAAGATGTATTTCTGACAAAAATAATGGCTCTAGGTTTTAGGGAGGGATGTTATTAATATATTTTGGTTACTCATTCCTGATATAATTTTATGTAATTTTCTGAATATTCGAATATAGGGGTGAAAATTTATAAGTGAAGTGACTAGCACACTTGTAATTTTTCGTTAAAAATGATGTACCAACATTTTTAAATGGAATAAGTAGCCAATATACACCATTAGAAATCCGTAAAAATCATAACTTCTATATATTTTTATACAATATGTTTTAAGAATGTTTTTTTTCTTTGTTACCCTTATCTATTTATTTTAACCGCGATAAATCTATATTTACTATAATGACAAAATTATATTTTTATTGTTTTCACTATTCATTAAGGTGAATAATTATGTCTATGTTATTAAAAAATAAATATAATTAATTTTTAATATATATAATCAATTTTACTATTTACAATTCACATAAGTGGAAAAAACATATAACAATACCCAATGATGTCATAATAAATTAGGTTTTCATGAAATGTGTTTCTCAATAAAAAGTTTCTTTTATATTAACTATATGAATAATAATAAGAATAAAATGAATTTAAATTAATATATATTGATATATGATATATAAATTTCATTTAAAAAATAAATTATTATAGGCATTATTAATTAATAAAAAAATTAAATACATTATAGAAATTAAACCGTGTTATTTAATATCTATATTTTCACCTGAAAAGAATCTTATTAAAATATATAATATAATTTAGATTAAAAATAATTTAATTTGATTTAATATAAACAATGAATACAAATTTATTCTATATTTTATTCAAATTAAAATAACAATTTGTTATTACCTAATTTATAAAATGGAATTAACATTTTTTAAAAGTTATCTATTTTTTCACAATTAATTGAAAAATAAATATATTATAAAACAACAAAAATTGAATCCATATTCAGTTTTGATCTACTAATTTATGAAATTATTTTAAAAAAAAAAATATTCTAGTATTTATATATAATAACTTAAACTAAAAAATCAAAATAAATTATTTTTAAAACTATAGTTTTTTATTTATAAAAATTACATTATGTTTATATAATGTATATTAGTATATAATTCATATTAATACTCTAGAAAATATTTATTATATCATCACCTAAGTTGTTATAATTTTCCCCCATTTGGTGAATTGTATCCTCGTAATTTTATTCAATTATTAAACTTGTGGTCAAAATATTTCCCCCAATCCATTTTCATTTTCCCATGGTGCCTCTATAAACAATATGGTGCTTTTCATAAAAAAATTATTAATTAATCACCTAATTATATAACCCCTTCCCAATTTGATCATGATTACAAATAATTTGTTTCTTATAAGAAAGGTTATTTTCTAAATGAACAACTTCAGGTCCTAAAACATGTGATGAATATACCACATATTATATTGACATCAAGAAATTGAATAAATTATGTACCTGGTATTAGTTATATAGAAAATACCCTCAATATGGAACTATTACTACTTTCTCTAGTATTTAATTTTTTATAATGAACCATGGACATATCATTCAAAATTATAATTTAATTTATTAAATTTTTTCATAGATTTAGTTTGTGAAAGACATGATCACCTACATTGAATGAACATTACTCCCTCTTTCTATTCAAATAACTTTTCTAGCTAACTTGAGATTTAATCATATATTTTTGGATCAATTATACCATCTCAAAAAATTCAGATACGAACTATTGTCCCACCATCATCCATTTTTTATTTTTTCCAAAAATGATAAAAATCAACAATTGATTACATATAATTCCTAAAAGGATTCTGTTTTTATACTGGAATGAAAACTATGGTTATAAAAATAGCCATCCTAATAAAAATGTTGATAATAAATTCCATAATCCATTGAACATGAAAAAATAATATATTCCATTATTTGAATTTTATTCTGAATGTACATATAATATTCATGATGGAAAACATTAATGAAATTTAATTGTGTACAAAATGATTTATGAAGTTCTTTATAAAAATTAGATGTAATACTTGGAACCTAGTTTAAATAAATATAGATTAAATCTACAGCTAACCTTACTATATTACGTTGATGTAGTCAGGATTGATGATTTTGATACCTTATATATCAAATGGTATGGAAATGTACAAATTTTTTTTAATGATCAAATATATCCAAAATCGCATTTATTCCCTAGGAATTATCTGAAATCCCACTATAAAATCAATTTATATATTTTCTCATTTCTACCATATAATTAGAAAATAACGAATAATTACCTTCAGTGTTTTTAATTTTATTTTAGTACTAAAAAGTAAAAATGTGGTAAATTCATAAATAAATATTTTTATATTATCCTATAAATAATAATCCTTATGGACATTGTATATTATAGTATATCCATGAAGAATAGAATTAATTGATCTATGATATTTACAAAACAACTCATTATTTAACTAGTAATCACAAGTAACTAAGATCATTTTACCATATTATACAAAACCTTCTCCATCGACATTAAAAATAGGATAATACCATCCTTAATGAATTATATAATTTTATATAAGGAATGATATCATTCATAATATGATTATTTAATTCTAGAAATGATCACTAAATTATAATCTGAAATCAAATTGTTGATATCAATACATTCAATAAATATAGGATAAAGCATGTCAAATCTTTTTACACAGGGTCAAATTAATAATGCAACAAGGATACTATTTCATTCATTCACTGACTCAACACATAATCAAATTTTTTTTCGATTATAGTATTGTAATGAATAAATAAATCATAATCCTTGATACATTAAACCCATATTTCAATTTTTTCAGTATATATGTCAAACACCACATTATTCAAATGATTCCTACATGAATTTTAAATAATAAAAATAGATGATAATTCCAAATAATTTGTAATTCTGTTTAACTAATATGGTTTAACCTAACCTGAAGCCTAATAAATTACCAATTCATTATAAATCTGGACATGACAACATTTTATCAATGAAGAAATACTATGGATTATAAATTCCCCATTCCTAAAAGCCATGAGGAAACTGAATCATTCATAAACCATATGTTTAGTTCTAAAAATTAATTTTCACATTTTTTTCTATCTAGATTCAAATACTTTTCAAGATAACATATTCAGTAGTTTAGAAAATTAGTAAAAAAATTATGAATCAGTTAGTATTGACATGTTAATACAATAAAACGTTGAATTTATAAGATATTCATTGGTCTTGGTCCTTATTAAGTAACTTGTGTTTTTACATGGACAACAGTTATTCCATATTTATAAATAATATATACATGGAAAGAGGTTTTTTACATAAAAAATGTTCACTTACTATATATTACATGAAACTTATTTTCTTATTTGGATTGAAAAAAATTCTTTATGTTCCATTCATTTTCACATTGTATTTGTTAATATAAAATTATATCATCTTTAAAACCAAGAAAAAACATTTAAAATAAATCATGTAATAATCTATTCATACATTCTATAAATATATTTGGATTATTAAAAGACCAAAATGGTGTAACTACAATATCATATTTCTTGTATCTTTTCCAAAAATGCAGTTTTTTTGAATTTTATTCTCCTTCACCTACAACTAATGGTACCCGAACCTAATATCATCCTTTTAAAATTATTGATCTCCATAGAGATGATCAAAACAATCATCAATATGATGTGAAATATAAATTTCATTTATTTTTATTTTATTAAAATCAATATAGTTAATGAAAATTTTCATTGTACCATATTTCTTTTTTATAATAACTCTATAAAGCCCCATAGTGATGTTATATTTTTGATGACACCCTAATCTATTAACACTTGAAATTTAATTTTTAATTTTAAATGATTTAATTTAGTTATTGGATTAAGAGGTTTTGGAATAGTCTTAGCATCATGAAATGATTCAACAATAAAATCAACCTCCCATGAATTAATAACAATAGGAAAATAATCATTGAAAACATTCATGTATTCATTCCATACTATTACATAAATGTTTTAAAGAATTTTTTTATTTTCAAAAATATTTACTATGTTAGTTTCAATTCCATCTCTAATTTTTTTATCTTCATGGAAATTTATAAACGTTATAAATCATTGACCATAACATAATTTGAACTGTAATCATTCTAATGATGAGAAAGTGAATGAAAACCCCTTCCATTAATGATATTAAACCCTAATCTTTCCAGATTAATAGGATGTATAGGAATGACCATCCAAATGATAATAATATGATGATTCCAATAAATATTGGTTATATTTATATTTCAACCAAGAGTTTTCACCAAAAGTTATATCTCCTTTAACTATGGTAATATTACCATTTAACATAAAAAAAATTCATAAATTAGAGAATGAGAAGATCCATAGTCAATAAGGCATTGGAATAATTTGAGTAAACAAATATTGTACCTATGACCAATTCATTTGATGGTCCTTCATCAACTATTGTAGTGATAATTAATATTTAAACACCTCTCTATGTTTCATCATTATAATTTCTATCTCATGAAACTATCTATTGAAAAAAATATTTAATAATGACCCAAATAAATTAATCTAATACACATCATCATCGGATGTAGATCAATTACCCTTTCATTGGTTGTTCAAGACTCATTTAGTTATATTTTTGAGCACTGGGGCCAAACTAAACACACCATAAACACATTGCAGAACCTTTCAAGAAATCTATGAAAATTATTTTACCACACAAAGATAATATTGTGGGCATAACTATAGATTCCTAAGCTGGTTTCTTTTTTATTCTATTCGACCTGAATATTTTATTACTATTTTATTCTTAAGAAATATACATTCTAATAAACTTATTCTCAAAATTCTTAGTGTAATGAAATAATTATTCATAACCATTCAATTGTCATGTTTCCGTGTATATTAGTAATATTGGATTCTACCCTAAGTAAAATCTATTAATTTAACAATCAATTTCTATAATAATATATGTCACATACCTCAACCATATTCATATGTTTTCTTCATACGTCACTACAAAATCATTACATTTTTATTTAATTTTATGAATTTATTCCATCTATAGCTGAAAAACCATAATGAAACATTAATCATGAAAATATTTCTTAATGTTTCCCATTACATAATATCATGATCATATTTCTACCTTTTATTATTAACCAAATACCATCATCAATCATCTTCACCTTCTATATGATAAATGAAAATAGTTACATTTTATCATTTTAAAAATACCCCAACTTAAATTATCTTTTCTATACAGTTCCTCAATACATTGGAGAATATTTTGTGATATAATCTAGTAAAATATTAGTATGTTTCCTCATTAAATTTTATAAATATACATTTTCCTTCATGTTATATTGGGTTCCCCATTATCCCATATACCACCACCTTTAATAGAATGTCTCAATTTTTCTATCACATAAAATCCGGTTTTCTTCCAATTCCATCCTTCTTGGGAAAATTATTGGGACATAAATTTTAATATTTATACCATTCCATGAAAAAATCCATATTTCAAACGTAGAAAACATTTTTAATAGTCATATATTAATAATAAAATGGTAATCATTATATAATAATTAATTTCATAATAAACATAATTAAAATACTTTAAGGGCGTGATAATAACATTATCATTACCTGTGAATTTATTTAATCCTTTCCTCTGATACTGTCTAGAAGGACAAAAACATAGGGATAGCTTAATATTGTTTTTAGAAAATAATACAATTTATTACACATTCATGATTTCATATTGTTTATTATTTTATATAATTAATTCTTGTGTCATACATTTCAAAACTATAAATTACAAAGTTGAACCTTCTGAGTTATATCAATTTTTTAAATAATATAAACCAACTAAAATTATTCACAATTTCTTTTCATGGATGGTCATAATGGATTACAACTTAGCATATTCCTTTCCATTCCAATCATTAAACCAAAATAAAATCATTTTAATACCATGAATGGGAAAAAAATTATTATGTCAAAAAAGAAATAAAATTGTTATTCTACTGAAAAACCTAAAAAACCATGATATATTTTACATTTAAATAAATATAATTTATACAAAATAAATTTATCATTTTCAAATGAATCAAAAAAAATTTATAATAATGTATCATTGATACTGATAACAATATATTCAACCCCATATTTGGAAACATATAGAATCACATTCATAACCTATTTTTAAACAGTTTAAAAAGAAACTAAAACATAGTAAAATACATTGGAGAAGACCTTTGGACAAACCATCCTTCAATAATATTAATACATGAAACATTAAAAATTCATTATAATTCTATATAGATTTAGAAATTTTATAAGTGTTATGTGTCTCACTAAGAGGTATCTCGGTGCACCAATCATATAACATGTAAGGAGTTCACATAGTAGTATATGGGTGCTCCTACCAAATAAGAGTTATCGATATCATATGTTTCTCACAAAAAATAACATTCTATATAATCGATGAATTATTTTTATAAATTCCCAATATCTTCATAAAACATGGGAAAAACCATTTAAACTCATTTGAAAATAACTTTCAAATTTCAAAATATCATTTTCATTTAAAACCCTCTTTCCAATAATGAAATAATATATTATTTAAAAAATAAAATTTCAAAAAAAAAAATTAAAAAGATAAATATAGTTTTTTATGTAATAAATCCTATATGGTAATATAATCATCAAAAAATCGTTGTGGCGGCAAGGAATTTTATTATTGCTATATATGTTTAAATTAAACATTTTATTTGTTTATTATAATGAAAGTAAAACCTCCCATCAAATGATTCCTTTTAGAAGAAAATATAAATAATCATATAAAATTAACATTATAAAACTCTAATTTCATTATAATTTCATTCTTAATATCATTTTAAATACATTGACATAGAAATAAAATATTGATTGAAGTAAACATTAAAATATTATTTTTTAAAATTTTGACATTGGAAAAATTTGAATTGAAACCAACATGAATGAATAATATTAAAAAGTATATATATCCTAAAAATAATAAAAATTATCAATATAAAAAGTATACTATAATTTCTTTTCACCTCCTAAAAAATATAGGGTCATAACTTGAAAATACATTCCATAAAAGGAAATTGAGATGTAGTCCATGAACATGCGTGTATCTTGTCATGTATATTCAATATCTTCCAGGAAAAAAATAAGATAACTATTTATATAATTATTTACATTATTCATGTTTATTATTAAATTTATATTACCTTTTTCCATGATATACACAATTACTTCATCATTTTGTTTCACTTTGTTAGTTCTATTAGTATTCATATTATATATAATGAATGAATGTGGTATATTGACTATTGTAAAATGGTTCATTATTTCAACATATGTAGAACAATATTAATGAATTAATTATCAAATGTATACATAAATTATAATTTCTAAAACAAATGATGATATATTTTTATTAATAATTAACTATTTTACGAGTATAGAGACTGTAGGTCATATATACGCATGAGAAAAAAAATTCCATTTTCAATGATAATTATGTTAAGAAGGAATGAATTTTTTTAACATAACATAACTAAAATAACATGGTAATTAAAATATTATTTATTTAAATTTACTTATATATATATATATCATCCTTGTGATTTGTGAGGAAAAAAGAGTTACATCGGTTCATAGTGATTTTATTTCACAGATAGACACAAATTACATTATCATGTATAAATGTTAGAATGAAAAGGATATATTATCTTTTAAGAATGACAGTTATTTCATTCATAAAATAGTAAATAAATTTATTTTACATATAATTATTTAACTTACCTTAATTTTAGTCCATATAAAACATTATTTAAAAACAAAACGCGTTTCATCGCAAGTCGAAATTCTATCGTACAAAAGAAAATGATTCTACATCCTCGGAAAACCACCTTAATTACGAACCAAAAGGATTCATATTTTTTCATTATGATCAAAATAATACATATAGATTCTTGGAAGGTAATTTATGGTATTATTTGGTTTGTTATTTGATATGAAAATATCATTGATGGTGTGAAGGTATCAGTGTCTGTAAATATTCTAGTTGAGTGGAACACATGTAATTTTTGATAAGATAAGGGCGTACCTATGTTTTTAACATTCCAAATGACCAAAAAACTGTAAATTATCGAGCCATTGAAAATAAATTTTGAAATACATATAGTATATACTTTTTATAAATGCATTATAATATCTTAACAATTTTTATTTTTGTTTTATCACCCCGAAAATCGATTTTTTACTTCACTGTGGATATTAATTTTTACTATTTCACAATTCATTATGGTAAAAGTAAAAACAATACATCATTAGAAAATATAAACTATATATATTATAAATATTAAATCATTTAATAATTATTAATTTGAAAAATAGAAATTTAATATTAAAAACCTCCAAAGACGTTACGAAATGAAATGGGCTTTCAAAGAGGTTATTTTCTCCGAAAATGATGGTATTAAATATTATCTAAGACTTGTAATATTCTATATAAAAATTTAAATTAAAACTAATTAATATGGAATTTATATATTTCATTTAAATCATTAATCATAAAGGGTTTATTAGACAATTAATAATTATAAATATTATTCAATTTAAAACATATTCATCAAGATTTCTTGTTTTAATCCAAAAAATATTGTTATTTTAAAAAATTTATATTTGATACAAATAAATATAAATGCATTAGATATAATTAATGGAAAAATAATTTATGTTATAAAATATTATAACCATAATGGGGATTTTATATTATTTAATTTATTTTAATGAAATAACATTTATAGGAAAAATGGTATTTTTCAATGTTCACTAAAAAATCAATATATTTTAAAATATCTTATATTTTTACGTTGAGTAAAATTTAATAGGATAATTTAACAAATAATAATCATTTTTTTAAATATAAAAGGATAAAATTTATAAATTAATATTAAAAATAGAACATTATAATAAATATATTAATTAATACTATATCATTTTTTAATAAAATGAATATAATATTTTCATAATGAATATATATAACTAATCCATATTAATAGACATTAAAATTAAATTATTATATGAATAAAAATCTTTTTATTAATGGAAACCCAATATAGGGTTATCTCAATTTCTCAGTAATGGTAAAAATAGAAAATATTAATAAATGATTATAATTTAACCCAAAATATGAAGAAGGGTGTGATAAAATGATCATATCATAAATTATTAATACCAAATCAGTAAAAAAATATTAAAAATGATTCCATGAATAATTATTTTTCATAAAGTTATCATAACTCATTAGACTGTAGAATAATCAATGACCATTTGTCATTGATTACAATATATCATAATTATAAGACACATGTTTCGGGTATTCAGTTTTTAATAAAACACATTTTCTTACACAATGATCACTTTCATCACTATCAAAGTGTATATTGTCCCATAATGCATTTGGTTCCTTCCAAATTCTATTACATAAATATTCAATGGAAAAAAATAAAAATATCATAGTTGATAGTGTCCCATTGTACATTAGGATCACTCAACATTATATTATTTCCATGGCCAAGGCTCGCTAGAAATAATAGAAAATTTGATAGATACCCTTAGTAAATTATGTTTATTCTCCAGTCCTATTCATATCTCCTAATGACATATATATATTTTTAAAATAAATTTTAGGGATAAAAAAAATTTTAGATGCCCATCACATAATGAAATCATATATAAGTGACTTAGAAGATAATAAAAACTGCATTTTCATATCATTTCATTATATTTTGAAAATGAAATAGATTAAAAAATGATATCCACATTACATAATATAAATCCATCTAGATAAATAAAATTGATGTTATCATTATATAAAATCCATGGTATAGGTTAATAAAAATCAATGGAAGTTGACATAGAGTAAAAAAAATTAAAAAACATTCAATACTTTTTTAAAAAATATAATAAATATATCTATCACTTTACATAATATTTTAAATAACATTTCTCATAATATAAAGAAACATATTCATTTAATGTTAAAATTGATGATTTTAATGGAAACATTGAAGAAAATAACTGATATTACATCCAGAAATGATATTTTTCACTAAATTTTAAAACAATTATTCCCATCTTAGTGTTTGTGAAAATCCAAAAAAAAAACATTTACCATAAATTGTACGAAATTAGTTTTTATACATTAACCATTATATAAAGTAATGTTAATAATTATTTTAAATAATCATTCAATAAAAAAATATGTTTCTTGAAAATATTAAAATTAAATGATTATAGAAGAATAAGATAACTGATCGAAGAATAAATAATGTCTTATTTTCATTAAAATATTTTCATTACAGTTTTATAGTACCATGAGAGGGTAATAAAAGATAAATATTAAAACCCAAGAAATAACCAGTCCAGAGGAATATATATTGGGTTTACATGAAAAATATAATACAATTCTCCCAATAGTGATTTAAAAAGAAAAAAATCCAAACTGAAATTTAGATTGAAAAAATCCGTACCGCTATAGTAAAATTTAAACCATAACTAAAAGAAAGAAAAAAATTTACATTATATACCTTAAATATAAAAATATTTATTATATAACATATCAATGGTAAATATTTAGACCCAATAAAAAAAATAAAATAATTATAATAAATATTTCTCAATGAACCACTATTTTAAATAAGAACAGTTAGACATTTGGTAATATTTGAATCAATGGTTGATAAATGAGAGAATAATTGATTTATTATTAGTAACATATTTAAAAAAATTAAAATTAAAATATATTGGATTTAAATAAACTATAAAAATTAAATAATCATTGAATATCGTATATGTATCTTAGAAATACATGTGAGATGATGAACCCTTACTTCAGGTATTTTTTCTCTCTTTACACCTTAAACACAATAATATTAAAAATATATACTATTGTTTAATATATATTTTACAACCATATTCATATATATCCTTCTATATATCAATATTATACAATTTATTATAAACCATAAATTAATAATTCATTATTATAATAACTATTAATGTAAAACTTCTCCTTTTCCCATGGATAATTTTGTTCAATGGTTCTAGATGATACAACATGTCCTTCGATTCCTCATCAAAAAAATCTAAATATTTATATAAACATCATATTTATTCATGAAAAACACATATATTACTACCCATATATGATTATAATGAAAAATAAAACACATCACTTCATAGAGACGGAAGTTCATACCAACAATTGAGTAATATTTTCATTATTCAATGGTTGTAATAAAAGAAATGAAAATAATAATTCACATTGAACAAATAAAAAGTATGATATATATCATATATAACACATATATTCACTAAATATGTCATTATTAACTTCCATATAAATTGGAAAAGAAAAATGATTCACATTTCTTCCCAGAGGTGGTAACCCACACGTATGCAGGAGGGAATATATCATTTTCCAAATGATAAGAGGGTAAAAAGGTAGAAAATATTTTATATTCATATTATAATAATTAATTTATAAGAAACATGTAAAGCAATTTTAAAAAATAATATATACACCAATGAGGGATTTTTATCAATAAATACATTTCTTTTGGGATGTGTTAATCCACATGTACGCATTAGCGATATTTTCATTTCCAATAGGAGAGAAAATGACATGAACAATGGGCGTAACAGAATCATAATAAAATTTGAATATAAATTAGATGTTGATTTTGTTATAAAATATTTTTTATGATATGTTTTATATTGGTGGAATAAAAAATAAACATGAATGAACGTTGTTAGAAGTTATACCTGTTATTTAGAAAACCACCAGTTGGTTACAACGTAAGCCTTATTTGTTACTATGTTGGTGATACGAAGACCACTTCGTCATGGGTATGATTTTTTTTATGGTTTTTGGGTAGATATTTACTAAGAGAAATATATCCTATGGTTTGTAATACTAGGAATATTGATTCCATTTTATATATGTGGGAAGATGCACGCATTTAATTATTCATAATTTTAATAATTATTAGATTGATGGTCATGGTTTCTTGGAAATAAAATAAATCCAATTTGAAATAATGTGATGAATTTATAATTCCTCAAATACAATAACAATTTAATAATATATTTTTCTCCGTTGTCATAATGTTTTAACCATAATTAACTCATATTATTCATTTATAGTGGTGAAATTTTTTTGTCAATGTTTACTATTCAGAATTCCTAGAATTGAATCTAAACTCAATTGTAAACTTTAACATAATAATCCCTTATAATAAAATAATTGTTCATGATTAAAATTTTATATTTTAAATATATTAAATTCAATTCAAATGAAAAAAACTATTGAAAATATTTGTAATAAAACATCTTTTTATTCATAAAATGATCTTTTTAAAAAATGAAATAAAATATAGATTACTATTGAAATTCTTGGTTGATATTTATTAATGAGGATAAAATATTTTATTAAAAATAAATCAATATTATATTGGTATTATTTTATTACATTATTTAAATAAATTTAATGAAATGATTTTTAAAATTATCATTTTTAACTTTTATTCTAAAAGACCAATCATTTTAAGAATATACCAAAAAATAAATCTAAGATAATTTTTACATGATGATTTAAAAAAAAATTAAAATGAAATATCTTAAATGTTATAAAATTTAATATAATATTAATGAACAATATTTAATAAAAATATCTTTTCAATGGAAATTAATATTGAAGCATAAAATGACATTATAATCATTTCTTAACAAAAAACATAGTTAACATAATGCTACTTAATTCCAAGGGATATAGCATACTCATTTATTTATAATGATTTATTAATAGATATTAATTAAAAATAATTGGATATAAATACAATTCACACATAATAAAATGTTTTGTAAAAATGATCATTTTCATTTTTAAATATTTTGTCTTCTTGTTTAATTATTTGGTATGAAATTTATAATTTATTATTAACACTATAATGTAGAAAAATTAAATATCCTTCCATTATATTTATTCCTTCATCTAAAATATTTTTTTCATGTAAATAAGTCTTTAGATCACTTCCAATTTAATAATGATAAATATATATTCCAAAATCAATGTGAATTGCATTATACCCCAATTGCTAGAATTTTTCACTAAAATTTAATTACTTTGGAAAAATAAAATAACTATAATTATACCTCATGAAATACATAGGATCCCATTTTCATTATTTAAATTTTTTGTTTCAAAATGAACATATTTATATGTGACTGGTCTTGTTTCCTATCACTTTATATATTGGATGGCGAATCTATAATAATTTATCTTCAAAATAAAAGTCATGATTCATTGGTACAACCTCTGGGTTTATTATATGTGATTGATCTAGTATATATATACTCAAAATTGATAAATGTATAGTCTTTAGATAAATTAGTGGATGTTGTAAATTATAAGATATTACCTAGATAAGATCTACAATTTAAAATGGGTGGATATATCAAAGGATTGGTTATCCCTTCATTATAAATATCATAACCTTATACAAAGGATATATTTATGGAATAATATGTCACTAACATATATGTATAGATGTCACCAATTATTTTCATTATAGCGTTTCTATTGAAATGATGATGCCTTTATTTGATACATAATTTCTATAACATTTTCCTTTATTTATGAATCTATCATTGGTCCCTAGAACATTTATTCTCCAATATAATTCCAACATGATGGAGATCAACACATTTTAATATATATAAAATCAAAAAGATCAAAAAAACAGTCTAGTAAAATATATTATTATATAAAAATATAATTAGAATGATTTTTTTATCCCAATAAATCTATAAAATATATAGAATAGTATCTCAACCTATAATATAGGGATTTAATGATCCTCTCAAACTAACCAATTTTTTAGTATTATATTTAGTGATATAGTTCAATAATTTATTCAAAAAAATTGAGGAATTATATAAATCCTCAAGGTAAAACATAGATCTTGTTAAGATATTATATAATTTTCTTCTCTGTGTGACTTATCAACTCCATTAATTATTTTCTTATCAAGATGAACAAAATAATAATATTATGTAGAACAAATGAAATATTATAACTTATTAAGGTGGTAAATGAATATAAAAGTTGCATTATAGATGTCATATGATTCTCAGTGTCTGGTGATGAAATCTATGGGGATATTTTCCCATTTTCATTCTGGTATGTGTTACAGTTTTATCGTCTCCTTATATTTTTGTCACTCGACAATTTGATTTTTATATACCTAGAATTGACACACATACTTTGTAAAATAACATTTAATGTTATCCCTCTAAAAATGATCATTGATATCTCTATATATTTTTATAAATAAATGATAAATAGAGGATGGTGAACTGTGGATTTTATTTAAGATCACCATCATTATTTTTATTATTTATGAGACACAAACCGAACTCTAGAACCATATCATTCGATAATTGTCAACATAAAAATACATAAAAATATTTACCATATGTTTTAGGAACACATATTCCACATGTTACAAAAAATCATTATAAGGATTAAGATTTGAATATAAATAATACAATTATATGATTTTTATATAATTCTAAATATATACCTCAAGGTGGGAATTTTATTTTTTTATCATAAATTATAAAAAAAAAATTGTTAGTTGAGAAATAAAAAATTCAAAATTTATAGTTCCTAAGTGTATGATCAGTATATAATTCTCCATATTATTTTAATTAACCAACTTCAATATTTTTGGTTGTGTAGGATTACACTCATTCCATAGGTATTTGGAATTTTTTTATTCCTACTATCCTTTTAATCCCTGGTATTTTTTAATTTACTCTGATAGTTACCATGATTCCCACATTAATGAAATTGGAATGTTAATGGTACATGTAACAGCCCAAGATTTTATGAAAAATATTCTTTTTAATTTCACTAATGTCTTGTGTTGTACGCTACACCAAAAGGAGCTTGCACAACACGCATCCTTGACTTGCCTTGCATTACACGCAATCACAAGCTTCCTCGATAGCGGGTGTAGTACGCAATACTGAGTTTCACGAAACAACGATATGTTATTAAAATATTATTAAAACTAGCGGTTATGAATAGTAATAACCACTTTTTAAATTTTAGAAATTTTAGCTCTCAAAATGGACTTCATTTTTGGATTCGTAGTATCGAATTTAGCCTAAGGTGAAATTTTGGTACTTTTCGGATAACTTTTATATTCTGATGAATAGTGAAAATTACTAAATTATAATTAAAAACAACTTTTTTAATCGAAATAATTAATAGTGATAAATCATTAATTTGAGTGTTTTTAAAGTATATTTAGAATATATTTTTACAATTTAATACAATGTTGGTCATTGGATGTAATTTCACAATTAAACCAGACATAATCAAGTGTCAATCTTTTGATAGATATTGTTTATTAAAACACGCTATTTGTTTTAACAATGGGATTTAATTATAAAATTAATTAATGCAATTTCTATGTTATGAATTTGGTAAAATAGACTTCATTTTTGAATTCGGAATATGAAATATAGCGTAGGATGAAATTTTGGCATTGTTCTGAAAACATCAATTTTTGATGAATAGTAAAACTACTAAGTGGTAGTTAAAAAACTGAATTTTTAATAAAACATAATTTTACCGCTTCTGTGAATGGAATTTCCAAAATCCGAGAGACATGGTTGATGTCAGTAAGTAAAATGTGGTTCAATGAGATGAAAATAATTTTTGGTGAATAGTAACTTTTTACTTTTATTTACCACGGTTAAAAGTAAATTGGCTAATTAATGGTAAGAATGATATTAATATTACCCTAACACATGTCCTAATTCAATTGATCAAGTTTATCTCGACCAAAAACAACCTTAAGTGTAAAAAATTATCATTTAGGCCCACTTGGATTATATTAGGACATTTATTATTATTTAATTCAAAGAAGCGTTAAAAGAGTTAAAATCAAAGATTATTTACTAAAACATTTTTAATATAGGGTTGTCCATAAGATAAATTCGATTGTAAATATTAATTAGAAAGCTAATAATATTTCCTACATAATTGTATTTTATTTGTAATTTTTAGACATCAAATAATTTAATTTATTTATGACACAAAGATGATGCAGTAATTATCTTATTAATAAAATATTGACATAATTGATATTATAAATACCAAAATAAATGTAATTTAAGTCTTTTTATGAATTCCACTAATTTTCTAGGTTAATATGATATATTAGTGTTGATCAACTTGGTTCGAACATATAATTCGGTTATGACTTTCACAAAAATCATATATCAAATAGTGTCAAAATTGACACAAAATAGTTTTTAAATCTAATATTATATTATTAATTGTTATTTTATTCCTAAAAATCTAAGGATCGGCCAAATGACTTAAATAAGGATATATATATTAATAATAAACAATTTGGGGTTCGTTTGGCATGTTATAGTAAGTGTATTAACTATATAGTGTAGGAAAACAAAAAGACACGGTAAAAGTTAAATTATTTATCTTAGAGTTAAATCTAATTGATAAGGTTAAAATAATAACATAAACTTGTCTAAATCCTATTGGTTGATAGGATTTCAACCCATCCCCACTTTGGCTTACAAATAAGACCCTTTGGAACCATTATAAACCGATTTTGACTTTCATATAAAATAATATTTTGAGATATTCCTAAGGTGCCCCTCTCTTCCCTTATAAAAGGGAACCTCCTCCCCCTCCTCCTCACACCAATTTGAGCACTCAAGCTCGGCCAACCCCTGCCAAAATCCCTTCTTCACTTCCCTAGGATAATCCTGGAGGTCCTTCTCTTCTTGAAAGACCAATCCTAGTTCCCTAAGTGGAGGATTCAAAGAGGTGTTCCAATGAAGAGGTAATATCCATTACCGATCTTTTCAATTTCTTTCTTCTTCAACTTCTTCTTCTTTAGTTGTTTCATGATAAGGTAATAACATAATTATTTATTATATACTAATATGTTATTATAAATATGAAACAACTCTAATTAACCTTCTATCCATCCTACGGAGAAAGGAAATCACCGTGCGTGCGTACGTACGGAATACAGTCTCCACGCTGTGGTGTAATCTATTTTCCGTCACCACCTTAATTGGATGGGTATAATGATGTAATGAGTAACTATACATGATTATTATAAAGTTATATTGATACTGAAATAGTATACATACACATCAACAAAATTCCACGACCGTGGGAACAATATCATCGCTCGTGTGTATGTACGGACTACCGTCTCCACGACGCGATGAGATTCATTCTCCATGTTAACCATTTAAGAATGATTACAAAGTATATATAAGAAATAATAATTATATATATGAAATTATAAAGCTACTCGATTTATGAATATATGTATATGTATGTCTTCTACTTACTTCCATTCAAGACAATATGGAAAGGAAAACAGCGTTCATGCGTACGTACGGACTACCGTCTCCATGAACGGTGTTTTTCATTTCATTTATCTATCTATTATATATATATATATACTGAAAATATATGATATATAAATCATATTTTATATTTTGGATGTAAGTAAATCATGATATAAGTAATAATAATGTCAATAACAACAAGTCAAAACACCTACGATAAATGAAACGATTTTACCCAAAACGCTTCTTTAACATGGAATTTATAAAAGAACAGGTAATATAAAGTCATAAGTGAACCATATATGATATCATAACAATTAATATGATTCTGTAATAAGTCAATGACATTATTTAAATCATTATATAGGAGGTTCAGACACATATGAAGAAAATCAGACCTAAGGTAATGGAAATATCACAGTCTCATTTTTATTCGAGATTGATTATACTTTGAAATTTACTGGGGTGTATTTTATCATCCACATCCATGTTTCCTAAATATGTAATATTATTTCCATCCAACTACAATTTTTTAAATACTATTTTACCCTTTGGTGAGTTTTTAGTAAAATATATGAAAGGAATCTTTTGTCGTTTTTCGTACGAGGTACTTTTTTGACTCTTCTGACAAAAGTACGAAGAATGATTTTTTTAACTTATACAACATGAATGGATTTCTAAAACATTATTTCCAAGAAGTATCCTTTACAAGTATTCATGTTTATTTTTAATGAACTTATTTTAGTTTAAAATTGTATGACATGTTAAGAAAGGAAAAGTGTTTTTGAAGTAGAAAGGATATTTTCCTCAAGAATGGAGTTCAAGTATTTTATCAAAATTATTTTATATCTAAGATAATAAAAGGGTTCTGTTTTTATCCCTATTATTACATGGATTTGATTATGTTGTGATGGAAATATTTTTTTTCTTTATCTTATAGGAATTGTTTTATGATGTCATGTTGTTTAAGAATCCAATTTTTATTACATGGGTTACGCTATGATGTATGGTTTATGATTATGTGGCACTCATAAGAAAGGATTCATTATAAGATGGGTGGGACCTATATCTCCCTCCAATTCATTGGGTAAAGATTTTATATCTCATTAGATAGACATGGCTGGAACGGTAGGTTATACCGGTTCAGTGAATCAGGACTGAAACGAGGGTGACTCGATTCAGAAATGGACATTGTCCACTAAGATAGTCTCGGCAATGAGTCTTGACTAACAAGAAATGATTCTCTATGATTATGTGTGTATGCCAAAAAGTTTCATGTTTTAGGTTATGATTATTGTGATTACATTTCACTGCCATGATTTATCCCATGTTATGAAATTATGAATTCTTTTGCAGGTTAAGATTTCCAAAAGTTATGTGCTTGTGTATACAATGAGATTTATATTTCTTTTGTTTACCCTTACTGAACATTTGAGCTCACACTTTTATGTTTTCTTTTCCCCAGGATATAAATAAAGGTTTTAGGTAAAAAAAGGGAAGATCTTTATGAGAGATATTGGAGTTCTTTCACCACGATTAGAAGATTACGTTCCGTGTTTCCAAAGACACTAAACTATTACGATCCTTGTGTGTGTATTTTTTGTTATGTAATAAGTATTCCGCAAAAGTAATGTAATGTATATGTATGTCTAGCTTCATGTCTCTACAGTTGGTATCAGAGGAAAGGTTTAGTCAACCTTTGGAAACTAGGATGCGAGAACTTTAGTGAGATCCCTAGAGATATTTATAAGGTATGTCTAGGGATATCCCTAAGTATAAGTATATGTATAGGATACAGTCCTAGAACTACGGTAACAATCATAGAATTTAACCTAAGATGTTAGATATCGAGGATACTCCACCTTTATTATGTTTTTTTCCCTAGCATGATTTTTGCCTCTCACACTATTCTTTTTTTTTGGGTTTTAGAAAATGGATGGAAACAAGATTATTCACGATAATGGAGGATATGATGTACAATGGAATTATATTCTTCATAATGAAATGGGATTTAGAATTCCAAACATCATTATTATGCCGAATCAGCAATCTCATAATATGATCAATAAAGTAAAATTTGGTATGTTTACTGACTCGGCAAATAAGAGAAAGATGTAGTTTCATGATGATCCTAGAGGAAAGAAAGTTCAATTTCCCTTATGTAAATCATGTGGGAAGAGGCATCAAGGAGAATGTTTCAAAGGATCTTGAAGATGTTTTGGGTGTGGAAAAGAAGGTCACAAAGCATGTAAGTGCAAAGGAAAAGGTTCAGTTAACACCATGGATGAGGATAATGGTATTGCTACGACATCAACAACGGTTAAATGTTTTAAATGTGGAATATACGAGCATTATGAAAACCAATGACCTAAGGGAAAGTCTCATGAAGATAATCAGTATGGTCGTATGGGAAGTATTTATGTTGATGATGATGAAGTGACTACAAATGATATGTGAGATGAAAGAATTGTTGAAACTCTGTCAATGGTTTAAGAATGTAGTGGAATGATTACATGTTTATCATGTGTAATGTTGTATAAGAAATCTCATGGTACTATGGAATAAAGAGACATCTAAGGATTGTTACACTGTTGTCTTTCCTTGAGTTATGAATGTGTATGATTAATGGTACCACTATCCATGAAAGGTTATTCAGATATTTTTGGAATTTAGATGATATGCGCATAATGAAGGAATAATAAGATAATGAGGTGTTCGATTGTATTCATGAGCTCATGACTGATATAAGGAGAAGGTTATATCATGGTTTGAGTATATAGAATTTTTGGATTTTGGTATGTGGAAAGAGTTAACTTTTAACTGCATTCATGTTTTCACTAAGGTTCAATGGGTATTTAAGAGAATACATGATTAAGGCCTTTGAATGTTTGGAATGTGACCAACAAGACATATCTTATGATATATGGGGATTAACGACAGTATTAAATCTCTGGTAATCGTTTTCACTATATTATGAGAGTGGACTGTAGTATTATGGATAAGCCTAAAGATTAGAATGGATTATGTTGTACATAAGTTAGTATTGTTTAAGGACATAAGATTTTCGATATTATTGATGGGATGTTATAGTAATGTAGTTTTAGAAAAAGGACAACCTGCAGGACGGGCGACAGCCCATCGTTTCGGACAAGGCTGTGGGAATCGAACCCACAACCGAAGTGCGACTGGCCTTTATCGCCTACCACTGGCCTACAGGATGTCCCTGTTTAGTAGAAACTAGTTTTATTATATTAAGAAGTATGATATATGAAGTATAAGTCCATTTTAGGAACCATATATGATTAATCTCACTATAGATCGACTTATGTATATAATTTTTGCTAACCTTTTGTTTGAGACAGATGGAATGACCCGTCATTCTATCACATGATCTTCTAACACTTCACGAATAACAAATTCAACTTCATTTATCTAATAGATGAAGTGGAAATTGTTCAAGGCACGAACAATAGTGCGATTGTACCAAAATAAAGTAAATATTTATTCTAATTCAAATTCTTCAACTTTAGGGAAACGATCTTGAAAACCAAAAAATGTTGTCCTAGTGATCTTATATCTAATTAATCATATGGTACCTTAGATCTTCACAAATTTATGGATTTGTGATTGTGGCTTTTCCATAGCCATGTTCTCTACCACTCTCCATCAGAACATGATGGTTATATTTTTCTTCCATATCCATATTTTCACCTATGTGGAAACCCAGTGATTAGTTTATTTGGGTAACCGTTAAGTTTCATACTTTTGTTTTTAAATATTGGTTTTGGTATTCCTTTTTACGATGTGGGTTTCTATTAAAGAAACTTTCTAAAAGTAAACCATTTATAACCCCGACGAATTTCGAGGGCGAAATTCATTTTAAGAGGGGTAGAATGTAACAGCCCAAGATTTTATGAAAAATATTCTTTTTAATTTCACTAATGTCTTGTGTTGTACGCTACACCAAAATGAGCTTGCACAAAATGCATCCTTGACTTTCCTTGCATTACACTCAATCACAACCTTCCTCGATAGCGGGTGTAGTACGCAATACTGAGTTTCACGAAACAACGATATGCTATTAAAATATTATTAAAACTAGCCGTTATGAATAGTAATAACCACTTTTTAAATTTTAGAAATTTTATCTCTCAAAATGGACTTCATTTTTGGATTCGGAGTATCGAATTTAGCCTAAGGTGAAATTTTGGTACTTTTCGGATAACTTTCATATTCTGATGAATAGTGAAAATTACTAAATTATAATTATAAAACAACTTTTTTAATCGAAATAATTAATAGTGATAAATCATTAATTTGAGTGGTTTTAATGTATATTTAGAATATATTTTTACAATTTAATAAAATTTTGTTCATTGGAAGTAATTTCACATTTAAACCAGACATAATAAAGTGTCAATCTTTTGATAGATATTGTTTCTTAAAAACACGCTATTTGTTTTAACAGCGGGATTTAATTATAAAATTAATTAATTCAATTTATATGTTATGAATTTGGTAAAATAGAATTCATTTTTTAATTTGGAATATGAAATATAGATTAGGATGAAATTTTGGCATTGTTCTGAAAAACATCAATTTTTTATGAATAGTGAAACTACTAAGTGGTAGTTAAAAAACTGCATTTTTCATAAAACTTAATTTTATCGCTTCTGTGAATGGAATTTAAAAAAAACCAAGAGACACGGTTGATGTCAGTAAGTAAAATTTGGTTCAATGAGATGAAAATAATTTTTGGTGAATAGTAACTTTTTACTTTTATTTACCACGGTTAAAAGTAAATAGGGTAATTAAGGGTAAGAATGATATTAATATTACCCTAAAACATGTCCTAATTCTATTGGAAAAGTGTATCTCGACCAAAAACAACCTTAAGTGTAAAAAATTATCATTCAGGCCCACTTGGATTAGATTAGGACATTTATTATTATTTAATTCAAAGAAGAGTTAAAAGAGTTAAAATCAAAGTTTATTTACTAAAACATTTTTAATATAGGGTTCTACATAAGATAAATTCTATTTTAAATATTTATTAGAAAGATAAAAATATTTCCTACATAATGGTATTTTATTTTTAATTTTTAGACATCAAATAATTTAATTTATTTATGACACAATGATGATGCAGTAATTATCTTATTAATAAAATATTGACATAATTGATATTATAAATAACAAAATAAATTTAATTTAAGACTTTTTATGAATTCCACTAATTTTCTAGGATACAATAATATATTAGTGTTCATAAACTTGGTTTTAACATATAATTCTGTTATGACTTTCACAAAAATCATATATCAAATAGTGTCAAAATTGACACAAAATAGTTTTTAAATCTAATATTATATTATAAATTGTTATTTTATTCTTAAAAATCTAAGGTTCTGCCAAATGACATAGATAGGGATATATATTTTAATAATAAACAATTTGGGGTTCGTTTGGCATGTTATAGTAAGTGTATTAACCATATAGTGTAAGAAAACAAAAAGACACGGTAAAAGTTAAATTATTTAACTTAGAGTTAAATCTAATTGATAACGTTAAAATAATAACCTAAACTTGTCTAAATCCTATTTTTTGATAGGATTTCGACACATCCCCACTTTAGCTTCGGAATAAGACCCTTTGGAACCATTATAAACCGATTTTGACTTTAATATAAAATATTATTTTGAGATATTCCTAAGGTGCCCCTCTCCTCCCTTATAAAAGGGCACCTCCTCCCCCTCCTCCTCACACCAATTTGAGCACTCAAGCTCGGCCAACCACTTCCAAAATCCCTTCTCCACTTCCCTAGAATAATACTAGAGGTCCTTCTCTTATTCAAAGTCCAATCGTAGTTCCCTAAGTGGAGGATTCAAAGAGGTTTTCCAAAGAAGATGTAATATCCATTACCGATCTTTTCAATTTCTTTCTTCTTAAAATTCTTCTTCTTTAGTTGTTTCATGATAAAGTAATAACATCAGTATTTCTTATATACTGATTTGTTATTATAAATATGAAACAACTCTAATTAACCTTCTATCCATCCTATGGAGAAAGGAAATCACCGTGCGTGCGTACGTACGGAATACCGTCTCCCCGCCGTGGTGTAATCTATTTTCCGTCACCACCATAATTGGATGGGTATAATGATGTAATGAGTAACTATACATGATTTTTATAAAGTTATATTGATACTGAAATAGTATACATACACTTCAACACAATTCCACGACCATGGGAACGATATCATCGCTCGTGCGTACGTACGGACTACCGTCTCCACGACGCGATGAGATTCATTCTCCATGTTAACCATTTAAGAATGATTACAATGTATATATAAGAAATAATAATGAAATATGTGACATTATAAAGATACTGGATTTATGTATATATGTATATGTATGTCATCTACATACTTCCATTCAAGACAATAAGGAAAGGAAAACAGCGTTCATGCGTACGTACGGACTACCGTCTCCATGAACGGTGTTTTTCATTTCATTTATCTATCTATTATATATATATATACTGAATATATATGATATATAAATAATATTTTATATTCTGGAAGTAATTAAATCATGATATAAGTAATAATAATGTCAAGAACAACAAGTCAAAACACCTACGATAAATGAAACGATTTTACCCAAAACGCTTCTTTAACATGGAATTTACAAAAGAACGGGTAACATAAAGTCATAAGTGAACCAGATATGATATCATAACAATGAATATGATTCTGTAATAAGTCAATGACATTATTTAAATTATTATACAGGAGGTTCGGACACATACTAAGCAAATCAGACCTAAGGTAAGGGAAATATCACAGTCTCATTTTTATCCGAGATTGTTTATACTTTGAAATTTACAGGGGTGTATTTTATCATCCACATCCATGTTTCCTAAAAATGTAATATTATTTCCATCCACATAAAAAAAATTTAAATCCTATTTTACCCTTTTATGAGATTTTAGTAAAATAAATGAAAGGAATCTTTTGTCGTTTTTCGTACGAGGTACTTTTTTGACTTTTCTGACAAAAGTACGAAGAATGTTTTTTTAACTTATACGGCATGAATGGATTTATAAAAAATTATTTCCAAGAAGTTTCCTTTACATGTATTCAAGTTTATTTTTAATCAACTTCTTTTAGTTTAATATTGTATGACATGTTAAGAAAGGAATAGTGTTTTTGAAGTAGAAAAGATATGTTTCTCAAGAATGGAGTTCAAGTATTTTATCAAAATTATTTTCCACCTAAGATAATAAAAGGGTTATGTTTTTATCCATATTATTAGATGGATTTGATTATGTTGTGATGGAAATATTTTTTTTCTTTATCTTATATGAATAGTTTTATGATGTCATGTTGTTTATGAATCCCATTTTTATTACATGGGTTACGCTATGATGTATGGTTTATGATTATGTGGAACATATTAGAAAGGATTAATTATAAGATGGGTGGGACCTATATCTCCCTCCAATGCATTGGGTAAAGATTTTATATCTCATGAGATAGACATGGCTGGAACGGTAGGTTATACTGGTTCAGTGAAACAGGACTGAAACGAGGGTGACTCGATTCAGAAAGGGACTTTGTCCACTAAGATAGTCTTGGAAATGAGTCTTGACTAACAAGAAATGATTCTCTATGATTATGTGTGTATGCCACAAAGTTTCATTTTTTAAGTTATGATTATTGTGATTACATTTCACTGCCATGATTTATCCCATGTTATGAAATTATGATCTCTTTTTCATGTTATGATTTCCAAAAGTTATGTGCTTGTGTATACGGTGAGATTTATATTTCTTTTGTTTATCCTTACTGAGCATTTGAGCTCACCCTTTTATGTTTTTTTTCCCCGGGATATAAAGAAAGGTTTTAGGTAAAAAAAAAGGGAAGATCTTTATGGGAGATATTGGAGTTCTTTCACGACGATTAGAAGATTACGTTCCGAGTTTCCAAAGACACTAAACTATTACGATCCTTCTGTGTGTATTTCTTGTTATGTACTAAGTATTGCGCAAAAGTAATGTAATGTCTATGTACGTCTAGCTTCGGGTCTCTACAGTACATTAATATGAAGACTATTTAGCTTTATTTCATCATCTAGATTATTCATTTTCCATTTTAAATTTTAAGCAATCTTCCCACCTTTTACAGAGAAAAAATATCCTCTAGTATCATTGATACATTTACCTAGGTTATTATTTTTTATAATTTTATTTATATTAAATTCAATCATATTTCCCATATAGTTAGTATCTCCTAATATATCCTAATAACCATTTTTTTATAATTTCTTCTAGGTTCATATTTTTAATCTTTTTTCATGGAATTTTATTACGAATTAATATATTATTTTTACTAAAAGTTACTATTCCATTTTGTTTCTTATGAGGGTGATCATTTTATTGGATAACACAATAATTTTTCAAAATATTCAACCATGTTACAACCATTATCTATAACCAAAATTATCTATGTGTGTATCAATTTACATTAATTAATGTGATAAATCATCTATAACGAAATCAATATCTATTATTTCATACATTACAGATCATTCATATCATCCCATGATTCATTAGGTTCAACATAAAGGACATTTTTTTATCATAGGGTTTCATAAGATGAATCCTTACATTATTCATAATATTTAATTAATAGTATATGTAATGACAAAATCATAACCACTAAGATTTTAATCATACTGTGTTGTTATTAATCCAGGTCATAAACATTGCAATCATCAAATTATTACCCAAAAATCCATATATGGGTTATCACCCTTAGATTCATCTTTTCCAGATACTACATCCATTTTTATCCATATAATGAATTAATATCCACGAAAAAAATAATATTTATCTTACAAAAACATTAACATGTTACCTGATATGTAGAATTAACCCAATAGGATTTCAACAGTTATTATCTAATAAAAATCTCCAAAATATAACTAAATAATAGTCTAATCAAAACTATGGATATTCAATGATTTTTTACCATAATATTAAATCACTTTATATAAATATTCAATACATATCGTAATAATAAATTCCCTACAAATTGAAATTTTTACTATATCTAATGAATATAAACATAATAAACTAATATAATGATTTATCTTTATCATCACCAAAAAAGTTCTACTCAATTGTTGCCCTTATAATACAATCTATATATAAAACGAAGCTTCTTAGTATAGGAAAAACATATGTAAAGGTGATCTTAGATGCTCGGTATTGTAAACATAGAAGATATCAGTTCATGATCATTAGTGAGAATAAGATAAGAATTATTTGAAAAGATATGATCATAACATACTAATTCATACCAAATATATAATAGGCTGGAACCCATAATAATGGATTCAGTTCAAAAACAAAAATATTATGTTTCATTATTTGATAATTCTGAATGTGAAACTATTTTTACCATCCAAAAATTTAATAAAAAATGGATATATAATCTCGTTTATATACCCCATAAACATTTAGATAAAGAGTTTAATATAATAAGGGAATAAAATGAATAAAATAGATTAAAAAATAACTGGTACATAAAAATAAACATCATCTCCCACCAAAACATTATTTTCATATTCCATATTAATTTTCAACATGTCCCACCAGTTTCATCATGTTTTAAACCCTTCTAGTCACAAATAATTTCCTCACTGTGCTTCATTACGTATGAAATATGAAATATATTAAGGATGGATTCAAATTCAATGTATATATATATAAGAAATAAAAATCTACAGTAATCATTGGACATAAGAATATTATAAGGGAATGATGACTTAATCAAGGTAAATATACATAACATAATATTATTTATACCCTTTAATACCTTGATCATCATTCATGGACCATGGCTAAAGGATTTATCACTGGAATGAGTAATAAAATTAGATAACCGTAAGCTATGTGATTTCTTTCAATATCAGTGTAGTCATTAAAATAAAATAGAAACAATAATGAAAACATTATTTTACCTAGAGGAATCATGATCATAAAATACATAAAAAACCCTTAAAAATTGGGGTAATCATTCAGCTGATTTCAAATATAATTCATCAAAGATCAGAATTATTACTCGTTGTATTGAAAATGAATATAGGAACTCCCATCATACAATATATAATGGGATTTCACATTTATATATTGGCACACCTATTGTATAATATATATTAGGACCACTCAATTCCTATATTGGGAACGACTTATCGTAACAAATGTTTCTGTACTATATCATGAACAAATCCCCTAAAAATTCTTTTAATCATATTTTTAAAAAAAAATTGGAAATCAAAACACCATTTTCTATTGGAAAAAAATTGTAAAAAGAAAAAATAAATTGAATGATAGAATGAGGGATTATCTTTTAAAAACATTGAATCATATAAGGGAAGAAATAAATCCCAAAATTGTTATCATAATGGGAAAAGTAAATATTATTGTATATATTAAAATATATCATTTCATTCAAAACATCATTGATCCATGGAAATTAATTTTTTTACGTTACAATATAGTTTAAAAAATAATAATACTTATAGTGAATAAATATAGATTGTATCATTAAAAAATATCATATATGAGGATTAATAAGAGAAAAGTTTATTGATTTTGATTTATGGGAATTCTATTAATGTAATATATAATATATTTTTGGATGAAAACAAAGACATTAATTTGAGTAACTAAATAGATTTATTATTATGTAGAAAATTATTTATAAATATCAATTGGAAAATTTATTGAGGAAAATATCATATCCATTTTGAAAACACTTATTTAAATAAAAAAAATTTCAAATATTAATGATATATTTTTATTTGAAAATTAAACATGAAACATAATCTATGGAATACAATATTTTAAAATTTTAGTTGTTTAAAATAATCATTATTTTTAATCAATTTTTAAAGGGATATAAGTGACCCACTTGGAAAACATTAATAAATTCATTTATAAATATTTCTAAATCGAAGGTCAAAGATCATGATTAAAATATTTATTAAATAAATTTGGAATATAAAATAATACGTTTGAAAATATTTTTTGAAACATTAATATGGAAGATATTAATCCCAATATAAAATATTGACACTATATTTTTATCATAGATAAATAACTGTATTGGTTTTTCATAAATAAAATAGGGAGGAAATAAAAATTAACCATGTGATCCAAATTTAAAAAAATATAATAAATATAAATTTGTTCAACAAAATGAAATTATATTATTTCATCCCATTGAACCTTTGACAAAAATATTTTTTCATGTAAATAAGATTTTATCGTAATGCCGTTTCCACTTTCGTAACTCCTTAATTGTGATACCCATTAAATAATAACTAAAAAATGGAAAAATAAATTCCATGAACATAATAATATTTATGTTATAAAAATTCCTAGGGTATTATATATTCCTATTATAATAATATTTGTCCTTATCATTAAGGTATTTCCTATGGAAATAGAATACAATATTATTAACCATTAAAAATATCATTCTATTTAATATCTAAACTATAAAGTGAGTGATTATGCTTTAAAAATATAAATCCAAAACTAAACGATCTAAATACACACAAAAAAAATCAATATATCAATCAATACATAATCACATCATAAAAAATTAAATGAATAACTCATATAAGCCAAAAAATTCAAAATGAGTTTAAAACAACTTTAATACTTGTTAACATTCATGTAAAATACCTGTAAATGAAATAATTAAAATTTAAATATATAATAAAATGAATTATGAAGTATTTATTATATAAAATATAAAAGGATATGTGTATACACAATATAAAAAATTGGTTCTTAACATTTATATATTACTCAATACAAGAAAATTGAGATGACATCCCTTACCCCGAGTCATGATATTTGATATATATACCTTAAATACCATATAATAAGGTTACAAAAACATTTATAATTAATATGAAAAATTAAAATTTTTAATAAATATTACATAAATAATTTATTGTGTTTATTTTATTTACATGTTTAAATACATAATTTGTTATGTCCACATCGTGTGTTTTGAAGTCATTTAGTTCGTTGTCTCAAAATAACATTGGCACAATGACTGAGGCCAAAATGTTCATTGTTCCATCATCTCAAAAAAAAATTCAATTATTTATCATTATTAAAAATCAATTTATCTTAAAAATAATTATTCATTAGTGGTTATGAAAAATGAAATGTTCTCTGATCACAGAGATGGTAGGTAGTTAATATGCAGGTGTAGCATTTCTATTTTTCAACTATTTTTATACAATTATTTCTTTAGTATATTACAATTATTGAATTATAATAATATCATAAATATAATATTATATAATTATGAATATTATTATCTATCATCCATGTGATTTTTTAATGAAAAATAAATTGTACCTCTTTGCAGATGTTGTACTTCTCTCATATGCGCGAACGATGATATGATCATTTAAGTAAATGAATGTTAAGAAAATATAAAATATAATATATTTTTCATAATAATACATGTGTCATTGTTTTGAAAATATTTTACTATATATAATATATATTAATTAACTTTATCCCCATTAACATTTTTGTAACGAATTAGTGAAAAATGAATCGCTTCTTTTCGTGAGGTTGTAGTCTATCGTACACATGAGCGATGTTATCATACCAACATTAAATGGAATGTAATATGTTATATGTGATATGATAATAAAATAAGTATATTAATGCAAAAAATATCGTATATATAGACATTATATACATTATTTTATCTCACAATATGAGGAGGTTATGTAATATTTATTACATCTATTTGCGAGGTTGTATTCCATTCTACACATTAATGATGGATTCATTTCCCATTTGACAAAAGGAGACTTCTTTTTAGGTTATGAAATGACCATAATACAATATCAATATATGGTACATGTTTTTATTTTATATCAAAATAATTGGATAATGTTTAATGGAGGGTTTAGAATAAAGGAAACTGAAACACTCGGTTATGAATGATTTGTCTTCTTTAGAAAAACTCCTTACATTAGTACAAAAAGAATCCATAGGATGGATTTATGATCAAAATAAGGGTTCTTTGTCAATTGGATTGTATTTGGGAAAATATTTTCATTCATTTAAATATAAATATATCTAAATCTATGAATAAAAGATGATATTGGGTGGCCTTTAATATGTTAGGTGAGTAAAACCCATGTAATTGTTTATAGAAAATGTGATTCCCACTTTTTAATCATGAAAAAAAGATTAAAAAAGTACCATTAACAAGAATTTTATGATATAAGGTATATATATATCCATAAAATTGAATTTATACTTCTAATTTGATCATTTTAACAATTATATTGTCTTTTGTATCTCCTTATGACATCATTTTCTCCTTAAAAATAGTAAAATATTTTTTTTCTTTGGATATTAATAATGAAAAAAATTATGTTATCATTATTAAATTTTATATGTTATTATTATTAATAATATGTAATATTTTTCTACCAAATTTAATTCACAATAACTAATATAACGTAATTAAAAATAAAAGATGCATGTGCAATGAAAAAGTGGTTTTTCAAGGAATGCATAATTCAAATATAAGATGATTTTATAATAACTATATGACTATTAAATATCATTATAATAATTTAAATTTATATTAATATATATATATATAATGTTAAAATATCATTTAAAAAAATTCTGAAATAGATGTTTTTTAATTAATTAATATGGAAAAACTGTATGCACTTTAAAACATTTTCCTAAAAAAACCATTTTTTAATTTTTTTTTAAAATAAAATATGAAGATGATTAAAATAATAATTATATTTTTAATTACAAATAAAGAATAATTTTTTCACTGGAATAATATTTTAAGAAAAATAATACTTTTTAATTAATATATTTATCGACAATAAATGATAGTTTTCAAAAAATTCAACATATTTCATTATTCACAGAAAAGTATACATTTTCGAAAAGATAAAAATTTTCACCCTTTTTTAATTATTATATTCTATTTAATGAGTTAATTGAATTTTTTAAATTAAATTTTTAAAATTTATAATATCATATTATAATATGATATTAAAAAAATAACTAAAAATCACTTTTGATGAAAATGATATTTTTTTGAATAAAATTAATTTACTAAATATTAATTGATTAATTACTAAGAATTTAATAATAAATTTATATTGAGTATAATATATATATATATATCGGTCATAATTTCATAAATACTCTTCAAATACTCGAATATAATGACTTTTTTATAATTTTCATATTTAAAGTGATATTATTTAATGGTTTTATTAAGCATAATTGTGTGTGTATTTTTTCATTTCGAGTATTGATTCATTTATTTAATATCTCAGAATGTTATATTCTAATATGTTTAGAAATTTATTCCTTGAAAATTTGAACATGAACTTAGTATGAAGGCATTTGAAATTTAAAAATTCCACTGTGGTAATACCACATCTTAAACATGATTAATACAAAATCACTAGAAAAAGATAGAGAGGCATGTACAAATTTTATTTGAAATAAGAAGCATAATGGCTACCATGTAATAGAAAATATTTCTAATGTAAGGATATAGACATGGGATAAGTATTTAATTACTAATTAGTGATTGAAATTAGAAATGTTGATTGATCACAATAAATTGAATCATCATGTGAATGTTAGAAGACACAAAACCAGAAACCAAAAATTTGAAAAAGGTTATAATTCATTAGAAATCAATGTAAAATGAGAAAAATTTCTGTTTAAATTTCTTTTTAATATATTTTATGAATTTATATCAATAAATTCTATAATAATTCGTTAATATATTTATTTTTAATGTTGAATTTATTCCTTTAATAAATTTCACCATAAATACAATATTATTCTCAAAATTATGAGAATTTAAGATGAATTATTCATGTTTGATGTACTAAAATAATTTTTTAATGGTCCACTTAATCATAAAATGAATAATAAATCTATTCACAAATTATTTATAAATAATAAAATCAAAAAGGTTAACATATGGTACTCTATTTTCCAAAGTTAAAAACCACTAATATTTAGCTATTACACAAAATGTTACAAATAAATAATTTCATAAATGAGTAAAAAAATATCTAAAATATCTATAATACCCAAAAAAAATAAATAGATTTTGAAACAAAAATTATATCTCATACCTTTAACATTAATTGACCAAAAATGTAGTTTTATTCTTATATAATAACATTAATTACCTAATCCCTTAATCAATTTTCAATCATATTGTTATCTATAATATAAATCATAAATTTTTAAAATTAACATAAACATGATCATTCAAACTATTTATGTTAAAACATTATTCGATACTTATCAATGCTTCACAGATTCTACTATTTGGAATTTCAACCCCTTTTCCCTTCAGTTTCGGGTTCAACACCAAGACCCTTCTAGATGTGATGGCTTTTCCCCCAACCATCTATTTATTTTTTCTTAAAATTATATCCTCATAACATTTACCCTAATACTATTAACAACCTTAAGAACCACATTAACCATCAATGTCATCTAAACCCTAATTTTTCACAATTCCTTTAAATATATGATCTACCATAAAATCATAAGCATTTTATGATATCCAAATCCTTTTAGATAAAAAAATATAAAATATTTTAATGTCAATTGTTTTCTAAACCATGCCCTCATTCATAGAATAACATATTATAACTTTCACTCATAGATCTAGTGATGAAAACATTAAAATTATATTTTCATCTTTGAAATCGATCAATGTGATCCAATTTTTTCGATACAAAACATACATTATCAGAATAATATATTAGAAACATTGTATACCCATGTACATTTTAGGTTTACTGTTTTAGAGAATTTGGAATAACTTTGGAAAACATGGTTTTATGAATATATATTTTATAAAGAACTACATAATCTCAAAATAAAAACATATTTTTATATTAAATATATTGTCCTCAATATCTCTAAGAAAAGAATCACATGAAAGACCTTTTCTAGACATAAATAATTCATTCATAATTCTTCATATCCTATGAATTATTAAACATAAAAGGGTTAGATCGAATTCACGTTAATGGTAGAAAGTATTTATAATTGAATTTCATTAATAAGAATTATAAAACTATTATATTATAATAATATGTCAAATTTCAGGATCATAACATCATATTATTCATACCAATATATGTGGAGAATGTTTTTATTCATGTAAGATATTATTATATTCCTATGAATATTTTCTGTGCCAGGCACTGAGACAACTAGTGATTTTGAGGCTCGGTGTACCTATATTAAATTTTTATAATTATATTAAATTTATTTTTTTCCATGGGTAGGTTTTATAAATAATGTAATATCTACTAAAAAGAATATAATATCCGAAAAAATAATGGTAATGTTGAGTCCAAATCGTGAATGTTACCCTAGGTGGGACTTATCAGTTGTCAGCACAAGTTATCAATTGAAAAAAAACACCAAGGATGTAAATTTTTTATAAAAAATAATTAAATAAAATTAATTTATTTTAGTGATAATATAATTAACAAAGGAATGGTGGATAATATTGGATATATATTATCGAAATTTATTATTAATGTAGTGTTTTCCCAAGGCGTGAAAAACATTTGTCAGTATGGGATTACCGAATGCCTCACTCATTGGTCAGGTGTTTATGTAATTTATTTAATTATCAAATTACATTTTGACCATATAAGACTATATAAGATATTGTTAACTGGGATTCATCTGTGTTTGGATAATAATTTCCCACCGTTAGTGGAGCTCTAAATCCTCCACCCTTTGGAAAATAAATAATTAAATATTAACAAATCACAAAGAAATTGTATAATTGGGTAGATTTGGTCGTAAAAAAGATACGATCGTTGGATGGAATGTGTCATCAAAAATGAATGGATCAAAAACCAAGAATGGTGGGACTATGGAGTTTTTTACACTATGTATTATTTGATATAGTAGTTTAATTATTATCCTTCAATCTATGACCCATTCTACAACATTTGATTATCACAAAAGAATTGAAACTAGAATATTTTCATTCAAATGTCAGCTTCTTCTAATCAATAGTTCATATTCTAAATAGTTTGAAAAGAAACATTGTCCAATGATCAATAATGATTTCGGTTATTTTCATCCTTTTTTTTTGAATTATTCTTTGTTGGAATATTGTGGGTTTCATCTCGAAATTTATTGAGAAACTCGTCCTTGATCGGTCACCCAGATTCAGGGAAGGTCAACATATTTTCAATTATTCATTGATTAGAGGATAAACCTCGGAAAAATGTGATGAAAGGATAATGAATGTAATTATATTAGGAAAAATTATTTAGAATCATATTTCTTGTGGCAAGAGGAACGTGGTATATAGTCTGGTGTGTCCGTTGCTAGAAGGTGGCTGCATGAGAAGGCCGATGGGTAGTTGTGCGACCATACGAGGTGAGCATCATCAGCATCCCATGCGAGGAGGTGTTTGTTATCTAGTAGAGGAAGCCGACTTGGCAGTCTATTGTGATCTATGTCCGTGTACCCGATGAGGCAGTGTGATGTAGTTGGATGAGGCAGTTGTTAAGGTGGTCTCACAAAGAGATGAGGTGGATAATAGAGTAGGTGGCCCAGGCTGTAGGGTGATGTGGCTAGTGTGTAATAGCCCATGATTCCAAAGTATGATGCCCTTTGAATAAAGCAGTATCTTTTGTTGTACACAACATGGTTTTTTAACACAACATGACAAATGAAACTAATTATTATGAATAGTAATAACCACTTTTTCAAATTATATAAATTTAATCTTTCAGAATGGACTTCATTTTTGGATTCAGAATATCAAAATTATCTTAGGGTGAATTTTTGATATTTTTTTAAAATATTTATTTTTTGATGAATACTGAAAAACATTGTGTTATTGTTTAAAACCTCCATGTTATTTAAATTATTAATTATTTTATATTAGATTATTTTAGGTCAAAATAGATACATAATAACTATATATGTTCATCATAATTCATTGGAGTAATTTTATAATATGTTTAGATATATAAAATTTTATCGAACTTTTTACCGTCTTTTACTGATCTTCTAAGAGAATTATAAAATTTAAATAAAACATAAATTACCACTTCTGTGAGTTGAATTTCAAAATTCTGAGAGACAAAATAAATATCAGTAAGTAAAACGTGTTTCAATAAGATGAAAATAATTAATTGTGAATACTATCTTTTGACATTTATTTACCAATGTTAAAATTAAATAGGGTAATTAAGGGTAAAAATGATATTGTAATTACCCTAAAACATGTTCTAATTCTTTTGGATAAGATTAATTAAACCAAAAACAACTTTAGGAATAATATATTATCCCCTTTGGTCCACATAGATATGATATAGACATTTATTATAATTTTATTATAAGAAGAGTAAATTTTTTTAAATTCAATGTCTAATAACTAAACCATTTTTAATATAGGGTTATACATAAGATAAATTAGATTATAAATATTCATTAGAAATAAAAAAATTATTTACATAATTTTATTTTATTTTTAATTTATATACATTAAATAATATAATTTATTTATGACATAATGATGATGTAGTAATTACCTTATTAATGAACGACTAATATAATTGATATTATAAACATCCAAATAAATTCAATTTAATTTTATTGATGATTTTCACTAATTTCATAGGTTAATATTACATTTTAGGGTTGATTAAATTATTTTTTATGTAATCATGATTTTGAGATTTTTAGTAAAACCAAATACCAAATAGTGTCAAAATTGATATAAAAGGGTTTTTAAAACAAATATTATATTATTAATTTGATATAATATTTCTAAAAATATATGTTTTTTCCAAAGTAAAATGATAAACATATATATATTAATAATGAACCACTTGGGGTTCACCAGGCTTGTTATAGTATGTTTATGAACCATAAAATATAAAAATAAAAAGAGACATGGAAAAAGTCAAACTATTAACTAAGAATTAAATCTAAAAGATAATGTAAAAATGGTGACCTAAACCTGTCTAAAACCTATTGTTTTAAATTTTTTGGCCCAAATAAACATTATATTTTAAATAAATATTTTTAGAGAAATTATAAAACAAAAATTATTTTGTTATAAAATAATATTTCTATCTTTTCCTAAGGTGACACTAACCACTATTATAAAAAGGAACTTCCTCATCTCTTAATTTCACACCTCCAAATCCATTTGGCTCAGCCAAACACTACCCAAATATCTTTCCAACATTCCACACTTAATCTTAGAGGCTTTCCTTTGGTCATAAATCCAACCTATGGATCGCTTTTGATTAAATCAAAAGGAAGAACTAGAAGAAGATGTAAATATTTAATCACCTCTTTCTTTTTCATTTAATATGACACTTTACCTTTCTTTGTTTTTTCCATTATAAAATACTAAATCCAGTATATTATATATAATTTGATGTTATTATTATAATAGTATAACCCTATTCATTATTCTATCCATCTTATGAATGACAATGTCACCATACGTGCATACATACGACTTACCGTCTCCACGTCGTGGTGTAGTTTGTTATTCAAACACATCATTATTTAGATGGGAATGATAATGATGTATAATTTATGTAAATAAGAAATATATAATGTTAATGTTTCTATATATATGATATTACATTCAAATATATATGATTTCACCTTCAATTGGATGATATTGTCACTCGTTGGTACGTACGGGTTACCATCTCCACGATAGAGATACGATTCATTCCTTGTCATAATCATTCCAAAAATATTTCATTTGATTATTAAAAATAATTTTTAAGAAATTAATATAATTCTATGTACACATCAAGTACATAATTTCCCTAATAAACATATCTTATTAAAAAACATATAAAGTAAAATGAATCAATTAACCACCGAAATTATGATAATACTAAAATATTATTAAAAAAATAAATTATAAGATCATATATGATATCATATTTATGTATATTCTTCATGAATAATTTAATAACATTTATTTAACTATTATACATGATGTTAATGTACCATTGGCCATGAAAAAGTACGAGGTAAGGGTTAATTTCATAATCTCTTTATTATCTGAGGTTGTTTTTACATAAGTATCTACTTTGATCCCTTGATCATCCACATCTGTTTTTTCTTAAAAATGTATTTCAAAACATTAATACTATTTACTATATTTGGTTTTAATGTCATTTATACCCTAAATTTACATTATATGTTTTTAAATAAATCATTCTGTTGTTTTCCAAAAAAGGTTCTTTATGACCTTTTTGACAAAACTACGGTATGAATTCTTTTTACATATTCTGTAGGTGAAACTATTTTCCACCATTATAACAACATCGAAGCATCCCTTACAAGATAATAAGAATATTTTCAAAATAACTATTTTCTTTTCGAATTATTTTACTTTAAAATGATTTCAATTAAAAGAAGGAGATATTTCTCTCAAATGGTTTTCCTTTGATCTATGTCAACATCATTTGATGGATTTTAAACTAGTTTCAAGTTGTTTTATAATGATAGAAGACTTCCATATTTAATTGAAGGTTTTTTGATATTTTTGATAGTTGATGTGTTATTTTTACACCATTCATGGTTTATGGATAATGTATTATCATTTCTTATGCTAGTTTATATACAAATGTTCATATTATGTTTAATCCTTTTTCACATGAAGAACACATTGTACTTTGTATGTGATGCATGGAGCCCACTATAGCTCTTCGATGCATCGATTTGTCTCATGTGACAAACTAGATTCTTGGCACAAGGCCTTGACAAATTTTATTTATAGTCTTGGAACGAGGCCTTGCCTATGTGGTTATGAATTTAAGAATTACGCATTCCTTCATTATGAAAGTAGATATTGATATTGCATTTTATTTAACGACTAGAAGAAAATACTTGTGAATATGTAAATGGAATTATTTGATTGTATCGTTTCTATATTATTCTGAATTTTTCGTTTAAAAGGTTTTTGTTTTAGTCATACACATTGCTTTTAATGTTTGTGCTTATTTATTAAAGTTTCTACTATATTGTTATCCATACTGAGAATCTGATCTCACCTCTTTCTATGTTTTATTTTTCACAGGATGTGAAAAATGTATTTTACGGTTGACCTATAGGGATAGTCTTAGGATATAAGTGTGTTCAATGGGAAAAAATGTTGTTGATGTTTTTATTCCATGATGTAATGTGAATTTTATCAATGTAACCAGTACTTCATTTGATACAAAACGTATTGGACTTTTCGAACATGATTCCTTGTATCATTCCAATGTAATGTAATAATTCACCGACTCTAGGTAACTAGGGTTGAGGCATTATAGTTGGTATTAGAGTAATTTTAGTACAAACCTTGAAAGAAGGTTTATATGAACTATTATTAGAGAACATTGCCCTAAGATAGACATTGAGGATTAATATATAACAATATCGTAGAATTTTGGAAATGTTGAGACATAAAGAGTTTTACAATAAATAAATCAATGTATGGTTACGAGAAGGTAGAGGAGGATCTGGTACATATGTATCTATGGGTAAAACTCAAAAAAACCCCTTTGATCTATTCTCGAAATGGAACTGCTTTAGGAAAATAGGTTAGGCTATACTCCTGGTTATGAAACTCATGGAGGATATGATAATGATAATTATCATTTATATTAGAAACCATTATGAAAGATTTATGAGTATATATCTCCTAAAAGTAAATAATTTTTTGATTATGGATTATATGCATAAAAGCTTAAATTTATTTTTAGTGTTTTACATCTTTTGAATTATGTATTATGATTCATAAACAAATCTACTATATTCCATTATTTATAAATGCACATAGGGGATGTAATTGAAACTGTATCAACACATGTAATCTATATAGAGACTTTTGTCCTATTCTAGATAATGATAGTGGAGTAGGTGAAGCAACTGGTGTTGATAGTTTATCACCATACTAGGACAACTCAATCAGGTTATGAATAATAACCTTACCCATATGGAGCACCCTGATCCACGATGTGGAGGATCAATGTTAGACCGCTTTATGAGAAATAGCCACAAAAAAATTATTGGGTCTATAAACCCATTTTTAGCTGAAAAATGTATAAGATTCGTAGAGAAATTATTTCATGATTTGTGGAGTTGATGAAAGGGAAAATGTTTTCATGGCAGTTTATCTCCTCAAGTGCGATGAAGATCAATGGTGTTCATCAATTAAAATAATGGATGAAGAAGAAGTATCATGTCTGGAATGGAGGGAGTATAAAAATATTTTCATATAAAATTACTTTCCTCACGACCATCGAGCGGATTTAGAAGGGTAATTTTATAGTCTCAGGAAAACAGAGGATGGTAATGTCGAAATGTATAAATCTAACATTACAAGGTTAGCAAGGCCGACTACAGATTATATATGTATCCCATGAATTAACATTGGCCATTTATTTGATGGGTTAAAATTGTTTATCCATTGATCATTAGTCTCACAATCCTTCTCATCATACGAAGTTATTTTCTCGTGTTCTATCATGACAGAATATGAATTCCCTATGTCATACGACATGAAGGAAATGATAAAGAAGACGATATATTCTAGACACTCTAGGAAAGGAAATAGTGAAATAGGGAAGAATGGACGAGTTGAATTTCCACCATAAGATAATTGTGGAAGGAAGCACCATGGTGCCTACATAAAAGGAAATGTAGTATGCTACAAATGTTGTCACAATTTCCATCTTGCTAGTCATTATAAGGGGAAGAAAAAAGCTACCAATGTTCAATGCTAAAATTACAGGGAGATGGTAAATTATGTGAATGAATTTCCATATCATCAGTGAAACATAAATCAGAAAAAGAAAATAGATCATGGCCAATCTTATTCAATCACTACTGTTGAGGTTTAATCTTTAATAGAATTGGTGGAAGGTAATTTAATGGTTTCCTCAAGCTTAGACAGTGATTTATTTGATCATGTATCATCACATTTTTTCATATATTCCTAGTTTTTTATGAATATTAGATATTTACAAATTTATATAAAAAGGGTTTTTTCAGTATAAAATCCTATGAAAAATATTATTGCAACAACGTTTTGTGAATCAGTTCCCATTAGGGAATATAAATGTTCATTATCTGCTGATATCATCTTCATACCCATGATAGAATTTGATATAATCCTCGATATGTATTGGCTTTCATACCATGATGCAATAAATTATTGTAAAAAAATGGGGTTACAATTTTTGATAATGATGATAAATAACAAATTATATTTAAATCAGAAATGTCATCATCTAATTCTAATCATGATCGACCCCCAATAGCAAAACTAAATTCAATTATTTAAGAGCAGTAGAATGAAATTCCATTGGGTGGGGAATGTGATGTTAAAATAGAGGACGTACCTATTGTACAATAACTTGTTGTTGTATTTCTAGGGGATTTACCTAGACGTCCTCCAAAATAAGAAATTGAGTTTTACATTGACTTAATTAAGGGTTAAAGGCCCATATCAAAGACCCTTTATAGAAGGGACACTGTGGAATTAGTGGAATTAAATAAAAAACTAGATGAGTTGATTAATACAGGATTTTTTCTCCCAACAGTTTCTCCATGGGGAGCACCAGTTATTATTTTCATGAAAAAAATATGGATCTATGAGGTTTTGCATTGACTATAGAGAGATCAATAATATAACAATAATTATCAAGTATCACATACAACACATTGATGATTTATTAGACGAAACTCATGGAGCTCAATATTATTCAATGATTGACCATTGATCGGGATATCATCAGTTGTGTGGGAAGAGGTATGAAATTCCAAAAAAACATTTCGAACCAGGAATGGGCATTATATGTTTAGAATAATGCTTTTTGTACTGAATAATGAACCCTCTATTTTCATGGATCTAATGAACAGATTTTTCAAGATATATCCTGATGACTTTGTAGTGGTATATGTTGATGATATCATTGTACACTCCAAAATCTACGGATTTCATGAAATTAACATGCGCATTATCCTAAGGACTCTTAGAAGAAATGAATTATATGTGAAATTCATCAAGTGTGAATTATGGTTTCATGATACTTCTTTTCATGTCCATATTGTCTCTATGAATGGAATCTATGTTGATCCTTCAATGACAAAAGAAATCCAAGAATGTAAAACACTGTTGAGTATAACTGAGGAATAATGTTTGATTGGTTTAGGAAGTTATTATCAACGTTTCGTCCAAAATTTTGCCTGATTTGATAACCCATTAACCAAGCTCACACATAATAGGGTTACATTTCATTGGAAAAAAGAGTTTGAATAATGTTTTGGAGAACTTAAGATAATATTACTCAATTTTTCTATCTTCAATATACTATTAGGGAATGATGGTTTTGTTATTTATAGTGAAGCTTCAATGAATGTACGTGATTGTGTCTTTATGAAGAATGATAGAGGTATTTCCTATGCATCACAATAACTAATAATTAATGAAAAAAACAATCCCACTAATGATCTTTATTTATCAGTTGTAATCTTTTCTCTGAAAATATGGAGACTCTATATCGGTAGTGAAAAATGTGAGATTTACACTGATGACAAAATTTTAAAGTATACTTTATCACATAAATAAGTCAACATGGTGAAAAGGAGTTGGATTGAACTAAACAAGTATTATGATTTCACAATACACTACCACCGGCGGAAGGAAAATAAGGTGGAAGATGCTTTGAGAAGAAAGTTTCCTATTTTTTTAAACAATATGAGTGTTGAGAAGGATCTTATATACATAGATCTAGTAAAGATATATATGGGAATAACCATGGATGGTGATAGATCATTTCATTTTCAAATGGTTTCCAAAGAATATTTACTAGAAAGGATAAAAAGATCCCCGACTAATGGTGAGAATTTTCAAAAGAAGATTAATTCTGTGAATGACAGAGGATTGAGTGATTACATATATGAAGATAGAATTTTGAAATTTGGGTAGAGAGTTTTTGTTCTTAACATACCTAATCTAAAAAGGTAATTGATGGATGATCCTTATATCTATAATTTCACAATACACACTAGAAGCACCCACATGTACAATGATTTTAAGTAACATTTTTTGTGGTACAACATGAAGAGGTAGATTGCTGATTTTTTGTGAAGGTGTATGGTTTGTCAAAAATTGAATGAAGGAAGGCATCTACCATGAGGAGTCATGAAACCTCTTCACATACCTGAGAGGAAATGAGATAATATTAGTACATACATTGTCAGGGGGCTTCCAAAGACTCCAATAAGGAATGATGCAATATGGGTCATTGTTGATCGTCTTACCAAGTCACCACATATTTATTATGTAAGAGATGATTTACCACTTGAATGGTTGGAAATACTATATATTAATGAAGCTCTATGACATCATGTAGTGCACCTATTGATTGTTTTTTATCGTGACCCCCTTTATACATCATGATTCTGGAAATGATTTCGGAACGCCCTGGATACAAAACATCGTTTGAGCACTACCTACCATCCTCAAACTGATGGATAATCAGAATGAACTATTCAAACCTTTGAAAACATGTTTAGATCATTCTCAGTTGAATTTCAAAGTATGTGGGATCAATATTTAACTCTGGAATTATTTTACTATAATAATAGCTTACATTCAAGTATTTCGATGTCACCATATAAAACATTATATAGAAATAGATTTCCCACACAAACTTGTTGGGATAATTTTGGTGAATGAAAACTCGTAGGGCCAGAACTTGTTTAGAAAATGATGGAAAGGTGATGGTTATCTAAACCCACATCAAATGAACTCAATGTAGGCAAAAGAGCTATGCTTGTAACCAATGGAAGGATTTGGAATTTTTGGTAGGAGATCTTAAATTATTGATGGTATATCCATGGAAGGGTGTTATATGTTTCAAAAAGAAGGGTATATTGAATCCTGGGTACATCCGAGATTTTCTAAATTCTTGACTGAATTGGGGTTGTAGCTTCCCATTTGAAATGCCTCCATGTCTCTCCAAAGATCATGATTTTTTCCACGTATCAGTGCTGAGAAATACATGCTTGACCCAATGCATGTACTCGCCTATGAAAATTTAGAACTGGAATGTGATATGTATTATTGTGAAGAGCTAGTGAAGATTTTTGATACAAGAGAACAAGTGTTCAGAAACCAGATGACTCGTCTGATAAATTTTCATTGCAGAAACCATAAGATGGAAGATGAAACGTTGGAACCTAAGGAACATATGATGAAGATACACCCAAATATTATTATGCCATAATATTCAATAATTTTCTAGGATGAAATTATTTTAAGGGTGGGATAATGTCGCACCCCAAACATCCACAATACGCTTCCATTTAAATAATGCAATAGTGTTTGTTGAATGCATCATGGAGTTTTAACACTCCACGACCAATGAAACAACCCATTTTGAATACTAATACCCACTTTTTTAACTTTTTTAATTTTATCATTAAAAATGGAAATTATTTTTGGATTCATAATATCAAAATTAGCATAGGCTGAATTTTTTTTATTTTTCTGAAAACATTTAATTTATGATGAATAGTTGAAAACACTATGTCATTGTTTATACCCGGATTTTTATTTTAAAAATTCCTTATTTTATTTTAATTTATTTATGTTAAAAATAGATACATAATAACTATATATATTGAACATAATTCATTGGAGTAATTCCACTTATTTTAGAGGTTAATATGACGTGTTAGGGTTGATTGAATTATTTTTTTCGAATTAATCATGTTGTTATGATTTTCACAAAAACAAAATATGAAATAGAGTCAATATTAACAAAAATGAGTTTTAAAAACAAATATTATATTATAAATTGATATAATATTCATAAAATTGTCTGATTCGGCCCAATTACATATATGACGCAATATATATTAATAATGAACCTCTTGGGGTTCATTTGCCTTGTTATAGTATGTTTATGAACCATATAATATAAAAATACAAAGAGACGTGGTAAAGTCAAACTATTTATCTAATATTATATCTCAATGATATGGTTAATGTAGTGACATAATTTGATATAAAATCTATTGGTTGTGAGGTTTTCAGAACATCCCACCTTATACTCATAATAAATCAGATTGGATCCATTAGAACCGGAAAATGATTTTATAATAAAATAATATTTCAAGATTTTCAAAAGTGTCCCTCACCTCTCTTATAAAACAGATTTTCCCCTTCTCTTAATTTCACACATTCAAAGCCATTTTTCATATCCAAAAACAACACATATATCCTACCAACATTCCTCTCTTAATCCTAGAGGCCTTCCATTGGTCCGAAATCCATCCAATGATGCCAGTTTGATCAAATCAAAATGAAGAACCCAAAAAAGAGGTAAATATTTCATCATCTCTTTCAAGTTCTATTCTTCTCCCACATCCTCTTTCTTTATAATTAACATTATAAATTAATAACTACAGTACATTCTATGTATTGTGATGTTATTATAAAAATTGTATAACCATAGTAATTTTTCAATCCATCATATGATTGACAAAGTTACCATATGTGCGTACGTATGGCTTACCATCTCTATGTCATGGTGTAGTTTGTTATTCACACACTTAAATATTTAGACGGGTATAATAATGATTTATAATTGTTTCAAATAATAAATTTAACATGTTAATGATTTTTTATATATGATATAACATTCAATTATAGACATTTTCGATTTCTATTGAATGATATTGTCACTTGTGTGTACGTACGGATTGTCGCCTCCAAGAACGCGATGCGATTATTTTACCATCATAATAATACATGAATAATATTCTTCTAATTATTAAATATAATTTTTATGATCCTAATATATTTCTAGATATCAATAAAATACATATTATCCATAAAAGCCATGGTTTTCGTAACAAAACATATAGAGGAAAACGAATCAGTTAACAACTGAAACGACGATAATGAAAAAGTACTATAAAAATGCAATATTAGATGATGATATATTATTTAATATTTATGTATATTGTACTTTTATATTTTAATATAAATGAATAAACTATTATACAGGATGTTAACGTACCCTTGACCAAGGAAAATTATAAGGTGATGGTTAATTTCACAATCTCTTTATTATCTGAGGTTGTGTTTCCAAATCTAGTGGGACCTATTTATCATCCCCATCCAAAATATCTTAAATATTTATTTCAAAACCTTTTTACTATTTACTGGACTATGGGTTGAAGTCATTTATACCGTTATTTAACCTTATATGTTTTGTATGGAATCTTTCCTTCATTTTACAAACAAGGTACTTTGTGACCGTTTTGACAAAATTATGGTAAGAACTTTATATATTTTAAATGGAGGGTGCCGAAATTTTCCACTGTTATAACATTTTCGAAGCTTCTCTTACAACCTTATAATAATATTTTCAAAATAATTTTTTTCTTTTATAAATATGTGACTTTAAATTGATTTCCAAAAAAAATAAAGAGATATTTCTCTGAAATGGTTGTCATTTAATCTATGTCAACATCCTTTGATGGATTATAAACTATATTTATGTAGATTTACTATGATACAAATTTATCATATTCTATTGAAGTTTTTGTGATATGTTTGACTGTGGTTGGGTTTTTTTTACACCATTCATTGTTTATGGATAAATTATTGACGTTTCATATTCTAGTTTTAATACGAATGTTAATGTTATGTTCAAATCATTTCATATGAGGAATGAATTGGACTTAGTAAGTGATGTGTGTATCCCACTCTCGCTCCATTATGCATCGGTATGTCTCATGAGACAAACTATTGTATTGGAAAACGTCCTTGACCAAATATTATTTGTTGTCTTGGCATAAGGCCTGTACTATGTGGTTATGATGTCTGGCATTATGAATTCCATCATTATGAAAGTGGCTATTTATATTTCATGTCATTATTCGACTAGTATATTATCCATATGAATTACTAGATGGAAATATTTTATTGTATCTTTTTCATATTATTCTAAAGTTTATGTTTAAAAGGCTTTTTTTCAGTCTTATACATTACCTTAAATGATTATTCTTATTTATGAATGTTTCTGGTATATTGTTATCCGTACTAAGCATCTAAGCACACCCCTTTCTATGTTTTATTTTTCTAAATAAGTGAAGATTTATTTTATGGTTGACCTACATTGATAGGTAAAGTATATAAGATTGTCCAAAGGGGAAAAATTTTGTTAATGTTTTTATTCCATGATGTAATGTAAAACTTATGAATATATATAGAACTTCTAATGCAACTAAACTGATCGGTATTTTGGGTCATGAGTTCTTGTATTTTTCCAATGTTATGTATTAATGCACCAACACTGAGGATCTTGTATATCTTTCTCACAGAGATGAGGATTGTGGGTTGTGGCTTTCTGTAGATAATCTTTCAGTTATATGAGTAAAAGTGCAGAATATCCTTGTTTGGGGTTTTGTGCGTTTATGGTCTTTAGAGCTGTTATTTCTAGGATTTCATTAATTTTTTTTATAGTGGTTAGTTGTTGTGAATAGGGTTAACATTCCATGCTATGAATTTATTTCCCCTATTTTCAGGTTTTGACCATTTGGTATAGCTTTCCTATTAGGCTACCTTTCCTTCCATGCCTAGTATTATAGGAGAGAGTGATTTATCAAATATGATGTGCTATTATTAGTAACTTTTTATCTAGGTAGTACTTTATTGTTTACATTGGAGAGGATTATCATTTATGTATTATTTCATTACACGGGGCTATGTGAACCTGGTGTAGTTAGACCATAGGGGAAATCAATGTTGTGTGTTTACCAAGAGTGTCTATTATAATTATCACATTGCGAGATCATAAGGGTAATTGATGTTGAGTGCTCCCGCCGAGTGTCTATAGATACGTTTTGAAAACATAGGAAGAATTGATGTTGAGTGCTTCCTCAGGGAGTCTGTAGATTATCATTAAAAGACTATAGGGGGAATTGACAGTGAGTGCTTCCTCGTAGAGTCATTTCCATATCCTTGTTGTAACCTGAACTATAATGGATATGTTTTCTGAACATTACAAGAGGGTTTCATGTATATTTTATCAGTTGTTTACATTATTAAATTTAAATTGAATGAATTGTAACCATAGGATTGTTTACTTTTGAGTACCTCCTTTTTTATCGCTTCATTTGGTTATTGCCTACCTTATGTCTTCACTGACTGTTAGGCATAGATATTTGGATGGATGTCTACTAGAATTTGTCTCACACCCTATTTGGGTCATGTTTTTAGGACCAAGTTGATTATATTACTACAGGTATAGATAAGTCCAAGCACCAATATACTTCGGGTAAATGATTGCTGAGGAGATGTAGAGCATGGGACCAAACTAAGGCGAGCGACACAGCTAATCTTTATATGTTTTTCTTTTGAACATTGTTTTATTAATATATTTCCTCATTGTGAATTGTTTGAATTCTTTACTAGATATATCTATCATGCATGATATATATATATATGTGTGTGTGTGTGTGATCGAGTTGCATATTACATCAGTCTTCCGCTCTGTACTTATTCCCTATGATTATTAATTCATCTACTGAATATCTAATTATTTCAGTAGTGTTACTCATTCAATTAGTGAATAGATTCCCCACAGTCACACCCAAGGATTTCTATGGTAGTCCACATCCTCTGGATTTCGGGGAAATGCTCTTGAGGCCATCTGACCAACCGGGTATGGGGTATCTCAAGGCGGCACCTGGAACATGAAAGTTATAAAGTTGTATGATAGGAGTTTTTTTCACCTGTAGAAGTTGTTTGGAGCCTATAGTTTGGGAAAGGCTTGAATAGGTACTTGGTAATATGTTGTGCCTGATAGTAGCTAACCCGTTTATAGGGAAAATCCAATCTACCTTTTATATTGTGATTCTACTAATTTTTCAATTTCAATGTTTATTTGATTTTCATTATTGGGTGATTCAGATGCATTGTGATGTTATTGATGATTTTATTGAGGATCAATTTCTATTTCATACTGATGAGATGAAGGTATTCCATCAAATGAATCATATAGGAACTTAGTAAAAATCACACGTCATGCATATTTCCATTCCATTTTTGTTGCATAAGTGATTTCATGTTGTTGTGATATATGTTTTTTAAGATATGCATGATGTTGTGATATATGACTTTATAAAATTCCTTCTATTTTATAGGGTATTGGATTATGATAGGTATTGTCTGAATGAACCCCAAAACATGGTTCTGGAGGTGTTATGGGACCTCATGTATTGGAATATTTTGGATCATTGCACTGTTATCCGTGTGTATGGCATGTATAAGATTCCAATCCTTGATTCACTGGGAGTGTGGACCCTCACAGTTCAGAATTTGGATGTTTAATGTTTGTTTCAATTATTTTGGGATTCCACAGTAGTTTTTGAAGCATACTATCCCGAAAAACCCAGAATACAGGGCTTATGTTGTTGAATACACGATGTATGTCTTTCTGTTTAGGAAGGAACTAATTTTAATAAGTACACGTTGTGTTCTGTATGTACATGTCGTGTCGTCTATAATTGTGTCACATGCTATGTGGGTTGATACACAACGATGGGAAATCATGGTGGAACACGCCGTGTACCGAACGTACACGCCGTGTTGTGGAGACCATGTGTTCCACCATTTGAATTACTTCACAGATAAATAAAACATAAGTTATACACATCGTGTCAAGATTGAACATGTCATGTAGTGTAACCCATGTATCCGACCATTTATTGAAAAAAACAGGTTGGTGAAATCCTTCTAGTACGCGTCATTTCTCACACAAACACGGCTTATAGAGTCAGCCGTGTAACCGGTCGTGTAACTAACAACATGGGCCAGTGAAGTATGTCTAGTACACACTGTGTCTCACACTAACAGTCTATGTGGTCTAGTTCTAAGAGAACCATATGTCTTTGCCTTTTCAGAGAACTCGTAAAGGGGAATAAGATTCAAGTACACATTGTGTGTTAGGACAACAAGTCGTTTGTATGGGTCTTACATGACCAGTTGAGGTAGGAGTACACACCCATGTGAAGGATCAAGGGAACATTCTTTGTAGAAATTATACATGTTGTGTATCAATGTTTAAAAAATAATAGAATTATTTTTCTCTCATGTTCCCTTCTTACACATGTAGTTTTCAGTCCTTGAAAATCATGAACTAATGTGTGCACTTGACCTTGATGAGTCATGCCATCATAATGTAATCCGGTTTTATAATAGTTATAGGGTAGTGATCAGACACCAGATATAGATGATCATGGACTACTAGCTGATCCTGAAGTTGATGTTATCTTGTCACCAGCCATGATTCCAGACATAGGTATTGATGTAATGTTCACAGATGGATTTATGAGTTTTATGATGACCTTTAGGTGAGCACCACATCATACCCCGTCTTTGGATGATTTGTCGCGGGTTTTCCTATAGTAGCATCCTCCAACATTCAAAGGGGATAGAGGACCCCAGTCAGTTGAGTCATGTATAGTAATCCTATTGTTGATGGTCGAGCATATAGTGACTCCTCCTGTGAGGAGTGTCATGATCTCTATTTATATGCTTCCGGATTCTGCAAAAAATGGTGGGATGTGATCTCATAGGCAGTATGCCAGCACGATATGGCTTAGGAGGAGTTTCAGCATACCTTCTATGATTACTTCTACCTAGAGACCTTGAGGGCTGATATAGCCCAATATTTTTAGAGTGTAGATCTGGGTATTCATTCATTCATGGAATATTCTTCTCGCTACATAGAGTTGCATTTCTTTACACCCATTCTAGGGTGAGAGGAGTTGTTCCTAGTACTGATGTGTGTGTATGGTCTCAGCCAGGAGATTCAGACACTGGTGAACATCTTCAGGTAGATATCCATCACCGCAATAGTAATCCAGGACTGGATCATAGAACGCAACCGAAGGGATTATGGAGCTATAGACCATGGCTATTTTACATCTATAGTTAGTTCTTCTTCAGCCGATACCAGGAAGTGCCATAGGGTATCTACATATGGAGATCCGAGTAGGCGTGATGCATCTTCTGGTTTCCAGGTGGTGTGCTACCAGTGTGGAAGGGTCATTCATACGGGAACACATTACCCGAGAGACCTAGTAGAGTGCCGATATTGTTGTAATATGGGACATCTTCAGCGCTTCTGTTAGAAATTGTCACCAGTAGCTGGTGGCATGGGTTCTTCTATGACTCGTAGTTTGGAAGCAGCACCACCAGTTTGTCACTAGTTTGGGAATTAGAGTTTTTCCAGCCATTCCTATATAGGAGGAGGTTGCAGACGTGTTAGTCATTGGCCAGGATTTCTGTCACAGTAGGGTGGATCAACTCATGGTGGTCAGGCAGGGTCATAGCGCCACAGTGAACGTCAAACTATTTAAATGGAGCAGACCGGAAAGGAACAATATCACCGACACTATAACATAGTTTATATATATTGCGGTTGATGTGAACCTTGGGCTCGATTTCTTTTCTTCCACTGATATCTCGATGCTAGACACTCCATTGGGGAGAAGAACAACTAGTGTGCATCATTTAATGGAGTTCCAATGTGAGTTTGGTGGGTGTCACTTCTTATGGGTCCTCTATGTAATAGAGATGACAGACTATGATGTCATTCTCATAATGGAATGTTCATTTCTCTTTAAGACAGTTGTTGATTCATATCATTATAGGGTGAATTTAACATCACCAAAGGTAGGATCGTTTGTTCATAATGGTGAGTGGGTTGTCTAGTTGAGCAGATAAGTCCCTGAATATCATCAGTTGGGAGGAGATACATCTGATATTTCTATTCTATATCTGGATGACTAGTGGACTTCACATATGGACTTGCCTCTAATGGTAGATCATTTTAACGATGCCTTTCTGGAGGAAATTTCAGGTTAGCCTCTATAGATACATGTTGAAATTTTGATCGATCTTGTTCTATGAGTGGAATCTATGTCTACTCCTCCTTATAGGATTGCTACACTAGAGTTAAAGATTCTCGAGAAGCAGTTGGAGGATTTCTGGAAAATGGTTTCATCCAACCTAGTACATATCCCTGAGGTTCGCCTGTCCTGTATGTGAAGAAGGCAGAGACTATCCTCAGATGTTGTGATGACTATCGGAAGTTGAACCAGTTGACTGTCAAGAACCGATATCCCTTTCCAAGGATTGATGATCTCTTTGATTATCATCAAGGATCCCGGTTTTTCGTAAAGATTTACATGAGATCTATTTCCCATCATTTGTTTGTTAGACCATCTGATATACCTCTTACAATATTATTTGGTATGTATGGTCTATTCATGTATGTGGTTATGTCATTCGACCTTACGAAAATGCCTACTTTTTTAACAGAACCGATGAACTAAGAGTTCCATCCATACATGGATTCTTTCGTGGTAGTCTTCGTGGACTATATATTTGGGTACTCTCACACACGACACAATCTTGACACAAATATTGTGATCATTTTGTGTAAACTATGAGGGAATCATCTATATTCTCAACTATAAAAATAACACTTTTGGTAGGACGACATTCACTTTTTGGGTAATGTTATCTCAGAGACAGGGGTATCAGAAGGCCTAGAGAATGTGAGAGCAGTAGTTTTCTAGGAGTGACAGAAGAACATATTTGAGGTATGATGTTTTCGAGGGATGGATAGTTACTATTGATGTTTCATAAAGTAATTTTCATTCTTATTAGTGCCACTGATATGCCTATATAAGAAGGGTGAAAAGTTCTTGTGGTCATATTATTGTGAGTCATACTGTTAAGAGATGAAAGGGAGGCTTACTTCAGCACCAATACTATTTTTTCCAGAGCCAGGCAAGAGCTATACTATGTAATGTGATTCCTCAGGTATCGGGCTCAGAGTTGTGCTTATGTAGAGTGGAGGAGTTGTTGCGTATGGGTCTCGTCCATAGAGGCCATGTGAAATGAATTACCTAATGCACGATCTCGAGTGGGATACAATTGTTCATGTTTTACAATGTTGGAGACATTATCTGTTGTGGCGAATTTTGTGTTTTTCATCATCCAAAAAAGTCTCATGTATTTATTCATTCATTGTGACCTAAATTTGAGACAACGAAGGTGGGTTGAGTTCCTTCATTCTGTTGACTTTGATATTGCCTACACTCCAGGGAAAGGCAACACTATGGTTGAATCACTTAGCATGGACTCAGTTAGAGGTAGTTCAGGAGGCCAGTAGTGAGTTCCAACTTATGAATTTGTTCGTTGAGATTAATTGGGAGGTGCAGGATAGATATGAGAAGACGTTTCTTTCTTATGTAGTTGTTAATTCATCTATAAATGATTGAGTACGAATGAGAGAACTTTCAGATTATGAACACCAAGTCATACGATAGAGAATGATTGGAAATGAGCTACTTCCTGGATGTAAAATAGTATAAGATGAGATCTAGTGTTTTTAGCGGTGTGTATGGGTGTCAATAGTCATACGCAAGGAGTTGATGTGGGACTTTCATTTTCCAATTTCTGCAGTTCATCCTAGTTTCACAATGTTGTATCGTAGTCTAATCCATTTGTATTGGATTCCAGGTATGAAGATAGATGTTTCCAAATTCATGATTAGGTGTTCAACTTATCATCATGTGATGGTGGACCATCAGCGACCAGTAAGGATTTCACAGTAGTTACCCATTCAAATGTAGAAGTGGAATGATGTTGTGATGGATTTCATGACTGCTATCTGAGGTTTCCTCATGGGAATGATGCATTATTGGTTGTCAATGATAGTCTCCCGAAAGTTTCTCACTTCTTGAAGATCAAGGAAACCTTCAGTGTTAATGAGCTGGGAAGATTGTAGATGTATGAGAATTTATATTTACATGGGGTTCCATGATCCATTGTATCAGAGAGAGACTCATGTTTTACGTTTCGGGTCTGGCAGGGACATCATAGGGCTTTGGGTACACAAGTACATTTGTGTAATGAATACCATCCCCAGACTGCTTACGATTCTGATTGTATGATTCAGTTACATGAGTTCATGGTTCGAGAAAGCATCCTAGATTTTTGTAGGATCTGGGGTGGAGCACATACCTCTTGTGGAGTTTTCCAACTACAATATTTTTCATGAAACTATTCAGATGGAACCATATCTATATTTTTATGGTAGGTCATGTTGGGCATCAATATGTTGGATGGAGGCAGTAGAGGTAGCTATGATGGTAACGCATCATGTCTAGGAGACCACGGAGCATATATAGTTTATTCGAAAAAGGATGGAAAATACACAATCACAATATAAGTCTTATGTAGATCGACCGAGATGACCGCTGGAGTTCGAGGATGGAGATTCGATTTTCCAGCATGTCACACCCAGGTTGGGAAACCAATGGATTAAAAGATAGAGAAATCTTTCTCTAAGATACATCATTCCATTTGAGGTATTAAAAAGGGTAGGGTATGTTGCATATCAGTTGGAGGTACCTCAGAGTTACAATGCTATGAATGGTCTTTTCCACATTTCTCTGTTAAGTCATTACTTTTCAGACTTGTCTCAAGTTTGTAAATATGAGGTGGTTGAGCTAGAGGTGGATGCGTCATTCAAGGAGAATCCTATATGGATTGTTGATCGTAGTGTGATTGTTCTTCCAGGCCAGTCTGTTCCTCTGGTACGAGTGTTATGGAAACACGAGTGAGTACAAGATGAGACTTGTGAGAGGGAGGCCGATGTATGATCACAGTTCCTGGAGTTTTTCGAGAATTATTCTTCTACACAACCTTTCTATGGAAATTGGTGGATGAATTTATTTATGGGAAGAAATATGTAAGAACTCATACTATCTTTTGAAGTATGTTTTTCTTTATTGGTTGTTTTTTAAAAAAATATCAGTTCATATAAATTTCTAGATTATAGTTTCTATAATTATAAGTACACACCGTGTACTCAGTTGTCGTGGGTGACCATGTATTGGAAATGTAGAGACCCAAATCTTGACGTACATGAACATTACATTACCTGAGAGGAATACTTAATACATAAAAAAACAGACACACAAGGACCATAATAGTTTAGTGTCTTTGGAATCTTCGAACATAATCTTGAAATCATTTTGAAAGATCTTCAACATATCCCATAAAGATCTTCCATTTTTTATTACCTAAAACATTTCATTACATACTAGGGTAAATAAAACATATAAAGGGTGATATCTAATGCTTATTAAGGGTATTCATAGAGAAAATAAAACAAACCATACACAGTTGAACTTCAAAACATGAACATAATATTTAAACATCAAAATCATGAGAAATGAAATAAAACATGGTAGTATATAAGGAATAGAACATAATGGAACATCAATAATGATAAAATGGAATGGGAATAAAACATGTAATTGTGGAATCCATTATGCACATGTTATTATTTCCATAGTAGCCAAGGAATTTCTACCAAGACCATCTTAGTTGACAATTTCCCATTATGAATCGTGTTCACTCCTCGTTCCAGTCCTGTAATACTGAAACAGATTATCTTACCATTATAGCGATGTCTATATCAGGAGATATAAATATTTACCCAATGAATTGGAGGGAGATATAGATCCAATACATCTTATAATGAAATCATTCTTACCTATGCCACAACATAAACATAAACCATTCATCATAACCCAATGAATAAAAATTAGTTTCATAAACATCATCCCATCATATCATAATCCATATAAAACAAATGGATATCATTTTATCATAAGAAAAGGGGAACAATTTAAATAATAGATACATTATACTTGAAATATACACATATGAAATAATGTCATCTTGTATGGAAAATGTTTTGATAAAACACATGAAATGTATTCTTGGGGAAAATATCCTTTCTTCGTCAAAATAATTTTCTGTTTAAAAAATCCCATGAAATTTTATAAGAAAAGGTTTTTGTTGAAAATAGTCATGAAATATTGTATAGTAATATTCTTGAAAATAATGACTTATGAAACCGGAAAAATATTTTCATTCTGTATAAGTTTAAAAAACATTCTTCTCATACTTTTTTCGAAAAAGTCAAAAAATACATCATATGGTAAATAGAAGAATGATTCCTTACAATCCTTGTGGTAAAAGCCAGGAATGGGTAAAAATGACATTAAACATAAATAGAAGAATAAAAAACATATTCTGAAAACATTTTTAGAAAACATGGACATGGATTCTAAACATAACCCCAGTAAATACTTACGAATAACGAATCTCGGATAAGTATGAGATTGGAATAATTATCCCTTACAATATGTCTGATATGCATCTTATGTATCCGAACCTCCTGTATAATGATTTAAATAATTTTATTGAATTATTATAGAACGATATTCATTGTTATGATATCATATATGGTTTACTTATGACTTTATATTACCTGTTCTATTGTAAATTCGATGTAAAAGTAGCGATTTGGGTAAAATCGTTTCATTTATTGCATGTGTTTCAACTTTTTGTTCTTGATATTACTAATTATATCCTAATTTAAATAATTCCATAATGTAAAAAATGATTTATATATAATATATATTCAGCGTATACATATATATATGTATGATAGATCGATAAATGGAATGAAATACATGGTTCTTGGAGACTGTAGGCCGTACGTACGCATGAATGCTGTTTTCGTTTCATTATTGAATAGAATGAAATTAAGTAGATGAAATACACATATATATATATATATATAAATAAATCCAGTATCATTATTATGTCATATATTTCATTATTATTCATTATATATAAAATGTAATCATTCATGAATGGTTAACATGGAGAATGAATCTCATCGCATTGGGGAGACGATAGTCCGTACGTACGCACGAGCAATGATATGATTCCCATGATCGTGGAATTGTATTGAAGTCTATGTCTAATATTTTGAAATAAATATCACTTTAAAATAATCAGATATAGTTATTTATTTACACCATTATACCCATCCATGTAAGGTGTTGTTGGAAAACTGATTACACCACGGCATGGAGATTGTATTCCGTACGTACGCACGTGTGGTGATTTAGTTTTCCGTTGGATAGATAGAAGGTGAAATAGGGTTGTTTACTATTTATAATAACATACTAGTATATGAGTGATACTGATGTTATTAATTCATAATGAAAAAACTAAAGATGAGGAAGTAGAAGAAGAAATAAATTTGACAGAATAGGTAATGTATATTAACTCTTCTTCGACATGGCTCTGTGAAACCTCCTCTTAGGGCACTAAAATTGGTCATTAAAGAAAACAATGTCATCTAGAATATTTCTAGTGATGTTTATAAGGGAAATTTTCAGGGTTTTGACGAGCATGAAGGCTCAAAGTTGTGTAATGATTAGAGGGAGGAGGTTCCCTTTTATAAGAAAGGAGAAGGGCACCTTTGGAATCCTCAAAAATATTAGTTTAATATAAATTCAAACCCCACATAAAAACCACCAAAAATTACTAAAATAGAATAATATATGATATAGGGTTGTAATATCATAAACCCATCAAATTAATACATGTTTTGATCTAATTTTAAAACTTATTATTTTGATTTATCTTTATATAATCTATTTAATTATTTTTGGTAATAAAATGATATATTTTAAATGGTTATAAGTAATCACTTATGTGTTGTTAATTTTACATAATTTGATACTTTCTGAAATTATAGACTATATAAATTTCAATTTATAGTTTTTAAATATTTTTTGTTATTTTTAAACAATTTAATAATATGTTATTTTTATAAAAAAAACTAGTGTCATTTTTGACACTATTCATTTATTTGAACTAAATAAAATCCAAATAGAGGATATAATCGAAATAAATTATTTAATAGGTTTATAAAATATCATATTCATATATAAAATTAGTGTAGAACATTAAATAGTTCATATAATATTTATTTTACTATTTTTAAAACCATTTATTTGATACTTTTCTTAATAAAATAATTTCTTCAACATTTTTGTATAATTATTAAATATACTTATTTCAGGAATAAAAATTAAAAATAAAATACTAGGATGATGATAAATCTTTTATATTTAATAATAATACTTTTAGTCAAATTTATATTCTAAAACACCCAACTTTTAAAATGTTATATTTATTAAATTATGAAGGTGAAAACATTGACATCATTTAAAACAAAATAATATAAGTGTCATAATCACTTTTATAAGACTCCAAAATATCATAAATTCGTTCATTGGATTATTATGGTGTATATAGACACTTCCAATTAGTTTTGGTCCGGTTTTTGTGCCTTTTAATGGGTATTATTATTCAATAAAAACTATATTACTTATTTTTCACTAAATATATAATGTCTGCATCATTAATGTATAATATATTAAGGTAATTAAATATCTTTAAAAAATTATAAATAAATTACCATGATAATGAAAAACATTTTATCTTTCAAATTAGTACTTATTACTGAATTTATATTCTGTATAAACTTATATTAAAAATACATTAAATATTAATGTTGAGTGAGACATATTTCACTTTCCTTTAAATAAAATAAAATAAAGGTCTTAATCACCTCCAAGTGGGTTTCAATGGATTCCATTTCTACCCAAAAAATCCTTAAGATGAAATATAATCATCAAATAATATTAAAAAAAGTGTTATCGTATTTTTATAATAATATATTTACCCTTAATTACCCAGTTTACCTTTTACTATGGTAAATAAAATTTACCGTAGTTACTATTCATAATGCCCAAAAATAAAAATTAGCCTATTAACATAATTTGGACCCAATGATTCCAAATATGGAATCCATTTTTATAAATTCAATACACAAAAGGTGCAGAAATTCATTTAAAATTAATCCTGTTGTTAAGAAAACATGTTTTAAAAGTTATAACATTGCAAAATATTGAAATGATTTTACCGATGATTTCAATGTAAAATCAATTCTAATGACATTAATTATATTAAATGGTAAAAATATATTCTATTTATACTATAAAACCACTCAATATTATAATCTATCCATATAAATTATGGCGATGAAAAAAGTTGTTTTTATTTAAATTATAGCGTGTTTTTACTATTCATTAAAATATTAAAGTTATCAGGATATTATGAAAATTTTATCCAATGTAAATTTTATATCCTGATTGCAAAGAAGAATTTTATTTTGTCACATTGAACTTATAAACATGTCAAAAACTAGATTTATAGTGGGTGCGCCATCAAAAGGCGGCAAAACTGCATTTTTTTAAAAAATACTTATTTTACCCGAAATAATTATTTTGTTCTTATACCATGTTATAGAAAATGTGTAAGATGAATAATAAGTTTATAAAATTCCAAATTTAGTTAATACTATTCACAACGTCTACTTCATAATAGTATTATAATAATATAACATTGTTTAGTGAAACTCGGTATTGCGTACAACACACGCTATCGTTGAAGGTCGTGATTGCGTGTAATGAAAACCAAGTCAGGGTTGCGTGTAGTGCAAGACTACTTTGTTGTTGCGTATAACAAAATCCAACCATATTTCGTTTATACATTGAATATATATATATACTCAATGTTTCGTAGAATAACTACTATCAAACAAACTTGAAATTGTGTGTAACACGATCCAAGATTAGTGTTGCGTATACTACAAGTTAATACTGTGTTGCATATAGAACAAGATAATCATGGTGTAGCATTCAATAGAAGATATGAAATATATTAAAAATAATATATCGTATAAAATCTTGGGGTGTTATATTCTACCCCCCTTAAAATGAATTTTTCCATCGTAATTCGTCAGGGTTATAAATGATTTATTACAGGAGAGTTTCTTTCATAGAAACCACATAGTTAAAAGGAATACCAAAACTTTTATTTAATAACTAATGTATGAAACGTAACAGTTACCAAAATTAACTAATCATTGGGTTTCCACATAGGATAAAATTTGTGAAAATATGGATATGGAATAAAATCTAACCATCATGTTCTGATGGAAAGTGGTAGGGGACATGGTTATGATAAAGCCAACAGTCACAAAGCCATAAATTTGTGACAATCTAAGGGACAATATGATACATCATATATAAGAGCACTAGGAAACTTTTTTGGTTTTCAAAATAATTTCCATATTGTTGAAAATTTTGAATTAGAAGAAATACTTACATGAATTTGGTACAATCTCATTGTTGCTTGTGCCTTGAACAATTTCCAAATCTTCTCTTAAAGAAATGATGTTGAATTTTTAATTCATAAAGTGTTAGTAGATCATTTAATAGAATGATGGGTCATTCCATCTATATAAAACAAAAGGTTAGCAAAAGTTATTAAAAATACATATTTCTAAATATGTGGATATAAGTCGTATATGATTCAGAAAATAGAATTATACTTCACCTATCATACTTCTTAATAAAATAAAACTTGTTTATACTAACCAGGGACTTCCTTTAAGATAGTGGTAGGTGATAAAGGCATGTCGCAATTCGGTTGTGGGTTCGATTTCCACAGCCTTGTCTGACGTGATAGGTTGTCTCCCGTCCTACGGGTTGTCCTTTTTCTAAAGCTGTGCGATTATAACATAACAAAAGGTTCTAGCCTTAAACAATATTATATGATGTCTAAATTAATAGATTCCAATATTTAGTTTTATCCAAAATACTTCTGTCCAATCTCATAGGATAAAAAAACGATTACTAGAATAGTCACATAACAAACATGTGAATACAATCATTTATCCCTTATATATCATAAGATATATCTTGTTGGTCACATTCCAAATAGTTGAATACCTTAATATTGTATTCTATTGAAAAAATGAATACCCATTGAACATTAGTGAAAACATGAATACTGTCAATAGTTAATTATTTCCACAAACTAAAATTCAAAAAATTATATATACTCAAACCATGATATCACTTTGCCCTTATATCAATCATGAGCTCCTAAATACCATCAAACATATTACTTCCTCCTTATCCCTTCATGATGGGCATATCATCTTAATTCCAAAATTTATTATTTACTATTCATGGTTACCGGTACCTTATTATTATTGAAAACCATAATAAACAAATACATTGATATTCCAATATTCCACAGTACTATTAATTAGATTCCACAACATTATTTTGTAATCCCATTATATAAAAACATAATCATTCCACTACATCAGTTTCATACTCAACATCACCAATAATGATCACATGTGACTTCCCATTGTCCTTTTCCTTAAGAGGATGCTCACTTTGATCATCATTAACAACTGAATTAAAGAATTGATTATCATAATGACAGATTTCCTTGCACATGAAGCATTGAAGTGTTGGTAGAGCATTCTCTGCAGTCCTATCTTTATTCACAACATTAGCAACCCTTTTTCCATTACATCAACACTCACCTGCTCGATGAACTTCTATTCCTCGCTTGAAAAATTTTATAGTACCTTTTAGAAAATCTCCACCATGATTCATTACACACATTGGCCATAAAAAAACATTCACCTTATTTTCACCATTGTTCTAAGCGTTTTCCATGAACTCCATCATTCATTTTCTGTCAAAACCATGAGATGGATATGTACAACAACTTCGAGTTCTCCCTTGATAGCACAACACACAGTTTCTTTATAGCTACATCAGTCTCTTATAGCTAATTCCCTTTGAATTCATGGTTTTAAGCCACTGATGAATCGATCAACTTTACTTTCAGGTTGGATGCTAAATCCATATTCATACCTCTAAAGTCTTGTAAAATTCAATTCGTATATACCAACAGATTCATCATCCTTCTGCTTAATCTCAAGGAACTCATTTTATATCTTTCTTTGAAGAATACGAGGGAAGTACTTACTGAATAACAAGATCTTGAACTCACCCCATTACATGGATTTATTTTCATCTTGGGGCCTTGTATTCTTAATTAGATTCCACAACTAGTATGATTCACCTTTGAAACGGTAAACAGATAAAATGACTTTTTCATGTTCTTAATAGCGAAGTATGGAAAATATATTTTCAATGGTATTGATCCATTGTTCAGTAACAAGTTGATCAGAAGACCCATTGAAAGACGGTGGGTGTTGCCTCGTGATGGACTCAACAAAATGTTGTTCCCTTCTCTGATAATTTTGAAATCTAGAATGATTCATAGCTTCTGTAAGTATATAAACAACATTTTTCACTCTATCTCCCATCAAATTTGGTTGCATAGGAGTAAAATCATTGCATGGTCCAATACATTGATCAACACAGTTCCTTCCGGTTCCATCCATAATCTAAAACCCAAAAATAACAGTGTGAGAGGAAAAAATAACTCTAGGAAGACAACATAATAAAGGAGGAATACCTTAAATATCTAACTTCTTAGGTTTAATTCAAAGATCATTACTGTAATTCTAAGGCAACAAACTATACTTATTATTATCCTTAGGGACATCACTAGACATACCATAGAAATATCTCTAGGGATCTCACTAATGATTTTGAATCCTAGTTTCCAAATGTTAACTAAACCATTCCTCTGATACCAACTATAGAGACCCAAAGCTTCATTTACATGGATATTACATTACATTTTCATAATATTCAATACATAAAAAAACAGACACACAAGGACCATAATAGTTGAGTGTCTTTGGAAACTTGGAACATAATCTTATAATCTTGGTGAAAAAGCTTCAACATCTCCCATAAATATCATCCCTTTTTTTACCTAAAACCATTATTTATATCCTGGGTAAAATAAAAAATATAAAGGTTTACCTCAAATTCTCAGTAAGGGAAATTAGGGAGAAAATAAAACAAACCATACACATTTTAACTTCAAAACATAAACATAATATTTAAACATCAAAATCTTGATCAATGACATAAAACCTGGAAGTACATAAGGCATATATCATAATGTAACATCAATCATGATAAAATGGAATGGGAATAAAAAAATGTAATTGTGGAATCTATTAAGAACATTTTATTTTTTCAATAGTATCTAAGGCATTGCTTCCAAGACTATCTTAGTGGACAATGTCCCATTCTGAATCCAGTTCACTCCTCGTTCCAGTCCTGTAATACTGATTCGAATTAACATAGTGTTCTAGCCATGTATATCTCATGAGATATAAATCATTACCCAATGCATTGGAGGGAGGTATATGTCCCACCCTTCTCATAATGAAATCATTCATACTTGTTCCACAACATAATCATAATCCATTCATCATAACCCAAAGAATAAAAATGGGTTTCATAAACATCATCCCATCATAACATTATCCAAATAAAACAAATGGATATAATTTCATCATAAGAAAAGTGGAACCATGTAAATAATAGAGACGTTATACTTGAAACATACAGATATTAAATAATGTCATCTTTTATAGAAAATGGTTTTGATAAAACACTTGAAATAGATTTTTGACGAAAATATCTTTTCTTCATCAAAATCATTTTCTTTTTAAAAATCCCATGAAATTTTAAAAGAAAAGGATTTTTATGAAAATAGTCATGATATATTTTATAGTAAGCTTCTTGAAAATAAGGAGTTATGAAACCGTAAAAATCTATTCATGCCGAATAAGTTAAAAAAACATTCTCCTCGTACTTTTGTCAGAAAAGTCAAAAAGTACCTCGTATGGTAATGAAAAGAAAGATTCCTTCCAAACCTTGTGGTAAAATCATGAAAGGGTAAAAATGACATTAAAAATACATGTAAGAATACATAACATTTTATGAAAACATTTTTAGAAAACCTGGACATGGATGATAAACATAACCCCAGTAAATAAATACGAATAAACAATCTTGGATAAGAATGAGATTGGAATAATTATCCCTTACCTTATGTCTGATATTCTTTGTATGTATCCAAAACTCTAGTATAATTATTTAAATAATGTCATTGAATTGATAATGAATCATATTCATTGTTATGATATCATATATGGTTTACTTATGACTTTATATTACCCGATCTTTTGTAAATTTGATGTAAACTGAGTGATTTGGGTAAAATCTTTTCATTTATTTTACGTGTTTCAACTTGTTGTTCTTGATATTATTACTTATATATTGATTTAACTAATTTGATAATTTAGAACATGATTTATATATAATATATATTCATTATATATATATATATATATTATAGATCGATAAATGGAATGAAATACACCGTTCAAGGAGACGGTAGGCCGTACGTACGCATGAACATTGTTTTCGTTTCCTTATTGAATTGAATGGAATTAAGTAGATGAAATAAATATATATATACATAAATCCAGTATCATTATTATGTCATATATTTCATTATTTTTCATTAAATATACTTTATAATCATTCATGAATGGTTAACATGGAGAATGAATCTCATCGCATCGTGGAGACGATAGTTCGTACGTACGCACAAGCGATGATATCATAACCATGATCGGGGAATTATATGGAAGTGTATGTATAATATTTTAGAATCAATATCACTTTACAATAATCACATATCATTATTTATTTACACCATTATACCCATCCAAGTAAGGTGGTGTTGGAAAAACAGATTACACCACATCGTGGAGACATTATTTCGTACGTACGCACGCGCGGTGATTTCGTTTTCCATAGGATGGATAAAATGTGAAATAGGGTATTTTAATATTTATAATAACATATAAGTATATGAGTGATAATTATTTTATTATTTCATAATTATACAACTAAATAAGAGGAAGTAGAAGATGAAATAATTTTGAAATAATCAGTAACAAATATTACCTCTTCTTCGACACTACTCTTTGAAACCATCTCTTAGGGCACTAAAATGGGTCTTTGAAGAAATCCAGGACCTCTAAAACATTTATAAGGATGATTATAAGGGAAATTTTTAGCCATTGGCAGAGCTTTAAGGCTCAAAATTTTGTAATGATGAGAGGGAGGAGGTGCCCTTTTATAAGGGAGGAGAGGGGCACATTTGGAATCCTCAAAAATATTAGTTTAATATAAATTCCAAAACAACATCAAAACCTTCAAAAATTACTCACATAGAATATTATAATATATAGGGTTGTAATATAATAATCCAAGAAAATTTAGACATGTTTTGATCTTATTTTAAACCTTATCATTTTGATTTATCATTATTTAATCTATTTAATTTTATTTGTGGTAATAGAATTGTAAATTTTAAATGGTTATAAATAATCACTTATGTGTTGTTAATTATCAATAATTGGATAATTTATGACATTTTAGACTATATAAATTTAAATTTATAATTTGTAAATATATTTTGTGATTTTAATCAATTTAATAATATTTTATTTTTATAAAATAACAATAGTGTCAATTTTGACACTATTCATTTATATGAATTTAAATAAAATCCACACATGAGGATATATTCTAACTAAAATTTTTAATAGGTTCATAACATGTCATATTAATTTATAAAATTAGTGGATAACATTAAATAGTTCATATAATATTTTTTATACTATTAGTAAAACCATTTATTTGATACATATCTTAATAATATAATTTCTACAACATTTTTGTATAATTATCAAATATAATTATTTTTGCATAAAAATTAAAACTCAAATACTAGGATGAATATAAATCTTATACATTTCATATGAAAACTTTTAGTATGATTTATATTCTAAAACACCCAACTTTTATATGTTATATTTATTAAATTATGAAGGTGACAACGTTGACTTCATTTAAAATAAAATAATCTAAGTGTCATAATAAAATTTATAAGACTCAAAAATATCATTTATTCGGTAATTAGATACTTATGGTGTATATATACACTACCAATAAGTTTCGGTCAGGTTTTTGAGCCTTTTAATGGGTATTATTATTTCAATAAATACTATATTACTTATTTTTCACTAAATAAATAATTCCCACATCATTAATGTATAAGCAATTTACGTAATTAAATATCTCATAAAAATAATAAATAATATACCATGATAAAGAAAAAACATTTATCTTTAAAATGAGTTTTTATAACCGAATTTATATTCTGTATAAACTTATATTAAAAATAATTTAATTATTAAAGGTGAGTGAGACATATTTAACTTTCCTTTAAATGAAATAAACTAAAGGTCTTAATAACCTCCATGTGGGTTCCAATGGATTCCAATTCGACCCAAATATTCCTTAAGACTAAATATAAGCATAAAATTATATTTATACAAGTTTTAGGGTAATTTTATAAAATAATATTTACCCTAAATTACCCGGTTTTCCATTTACTATGATAAATAAAATTTACCGTAGTTACTACTCACAGTGCCCAAAAATAAAAATTAGCCTCTTAACATTATTTGGACCCACTGATTCCATATATGGAATCCATTTTTCTAAATTCAATACACAAAAGTTTCAGAAATTATTTTAATATTAATCACGTTGTTAAGAAAATGAATTTTAAAAGATAAAACATTGCAAAAAATTGAAATGATTTTACCTATGAATTCAATGTAAAATCTATGATAATGACATAAATTATACTAAATGGTAAAAATATATTATATTTATACTTTAAAACCACTCAATATTATAATGTGACCATATAAATTATTGCGATGAAAAAATTTGTTTATATTTAAAATATAATGTGTTTTTACTATGCATTAAAATATGAAAGTTATCAGAATAATATGAAAAATTTAACCGAAGTAAATTTTTATATCCTGATAAAAAAGCATTTTATTTTGTCAAATATTAATTATAAACATGTCAAAAACTAGATTTAAAGTGGGTGCACCCTCAAAATGTAGCAAAACTGCATTTTTTTTAAAATACTTATTTTTCCCCAAAAATATATTTTGTTCTTATACCATGTTCTAGAAAATGTGTAAGAGGAATTATAATGTTATAAAATTAAGAAGTTAGTTAATAGTATTCATAAAAGCTATTTCATAATAATATTATAATAATATATCGTTGTTTAGTGAAACCCGGTATTGCGTACAACACATGCTATCGAGGAAGCTCTCGATTGCATGTAATGCAAGCCAAGTTAGGGTTTCATGTAGTGCAAGACTTCATTCTTGTTGCATATAAAAAAATCCAACCATATTTTATTTATACATTGAATATATATATATACTCAATGTTGCGTAGAATAACTACTATCAAACAAACCTGATATTTTGTGTAACATGATCCAAGATTAGTGTTGTGTATACTGCAAGATAATATTGTGTTGCGTATAGCGCAAGATAATCTTGGTGTAGGGTTAAATAGAAGTTATGAAATATATTAAAAATAGTATATCTTATAAAATCTTGGGGTGTTACAGGACATGTAACGACCAACTACATGGTTTTGTGGGGTGACATAGAGGCTGCCTAAAGTAGGACTTGGTAAGTGTAAGTACACACCATGTACTTGTAATGTAATGCCGTGTACTTTCATTTTTTATCATTTAACGGACTGAGGTCAGGTTTAATTGACAGATCACACATATTATTCATTTTTCTCATCCAGGATCGGTCGTACAGTGCAGATCATTTCTGAGCCACTAACTCGTCGTCTATTCTATGAATCATACACTATCAATTGTGCTGGAATCAAATCAGTGATTTCTATCTTCTTGTTGATCTTTAGATCTTGATTTCTCGTCTTTTAAGAGATATCATCAGTTGATTGTTTTTCAAATATTTTAAGATCTATGGAATTTTAGGGTGATTCAAGGCCTGAGGATATGGTATATCGATCTCACAAAGCCTGTGTAGTTGGTTTGTGCCTTTCTGTAGATAGTCTTTTTGTTATATGTTCAAAAGTGCCCAATACCCTTGTTCGGGGTATGCCCTTTTTATGGTTTTTTCCTTGTTATTTATTTCTGTCCCTAGTTTGTTTTTATAGAGTTTAATTTTTTTGAATAGGGTTAACTTTTCCATGATATGGATATTTTTCCCATATTTGCATGTTTTGACAATTTTTTCTATCATGACTTTTAGGCTTCCTTTCCATCCATGCCTAGTATAATATGATGGAGTGATGTATCTAATATGATGTGATATGCCTAGTAGATTTTTAGACATGTAATACTTTGAGATATACTTTGGCCAATGATTATCATTTCTTTATTATTTCTTTAAATGAGGCTGTGGGAACCTGGTTCAGGGAGACCATAGGGGATATTGATGTATAGGGATTTCCTAGTGTGTTTGCTAAAATAATCACACTATGAGACAATATACGGTATTGTCGTTGTGTTCTCCCTCATAGTGTCTATAGATATGTTACGATACCACATGAGGAATTGACGTTGAGTGCTCCCTTAGAGTGTCTATATATTTATATTAAATGACTATAGGGGGAATCAAAGGTGAGTGCTTCCTTAGAATGTATTTAATTATATGATACTATATAGGGAATTGACGGTGAGTTATTCCATAGATAGTTGTCACTATATCCTTCTTGTAAACTAAACATGAAAGTATAGGTTGTGAGAACATTCCCAGAGGGTTTCATGTTTTTGTTCATGGTTGGTTAAATTGTTAAATGTAAATTGAATGCATTGAAACAATGAATTTTTTTAATATTGTGTACTACATTGTTTACTGCTTCATTTTCTTATTTTTAGCCTTATATCATCACTAATAGTTAGGAATAGATCATTGGAAGGTTGCCTATTGGGAATAGTCTCACACCCTGTTTGGGTCTTGTTTTGAGGCCCCAACAGATTATATTGCTGCAAGTATAGATAAGGGAAAGTGCCCTTCTACTTTGGGTACTTGATTGTTGAAGAGATAGAGAGCATGAGACTAAGATGAGGCTTAAAATGCTGCTAGAGATTATGTATTTTTATTTTTTAATTGATTTATTATTGTATTCAAGAATTGTGACTTGTTTGGATACATTCCTAGACATATGTATCATGCATCTTATATATATATATCTTCTCCAGTTTCTTATTACATAATTCTTCCAGTGTATACTTATTGCATTCTATTATTGCATCCACTATGGTATATCTATTTATTTAAGTTGTGTTACTCCACTAATGAGGACATAGTTTTCCCACTATCACAACAAATTCCCACGATTCTAATTGGCAGCCCCTGACGTTTTGGGAAACGCACTTGAGGACATATGACCAATCAGTTACGACGCATCTCTAGGAGGCACACAGAACCAGGACGTTACAGAGGACATATTATAAATATAATAAATAATTAATTTTTATTAACAATATTATAAATAGTTCATTAATGTTGAATTTGATCAGAAATATGCGATCACCATTTTGTTTTTAATTAGGTTTTTTCACTAGGTGTGATCTAATAATGGTCGGTGCGGGATAACTACATGTCTTGCTAGCTGGTGGTGCATTTATGTATTTTATGTAAATATAAAATTACATTTTTAATTAATAATATATATAATTTTATGGTTAGAGAGTTTCATCGATGGTAACCTCAACATTGTCCCACCATCGGCAAAGATCTCATTCATCCTCCCTTTGGTGAATCAATGATGAGCCTTCGACATATCATGATGATATTGTAGATATTAGAAGATCAGAGCCCGACAAACACAATGATCATTGGGAAGTCTGTTCATCGAAGATGAACTGATCAAAATATTTTCTAGGATTCTCTAGGATAATGTTTATGCATTAAATTAAATTATTTAATTGTTTTGTTATTATCAATGAATCATTACCCCATGAAGCACCCTTTTTTTATTCAAATATAATTGAATCTGTATTATTTTATATTGACTATCAGTTAATTATAATAAAAATTGATCATTCTTGATCATTGAACATTATTTATTGTAAAGCCATTATATATCGTTTTTTGGAGCCTTTCTTCCCTCTTTCATCATAAGTGTTTTTATTGTAACCCTATGTTTCCCGGAATTATTTTAGTCAAGTGAACCAATCTCGTTAGAGTGCATGGATTTCAGGAAGAACAAAAAAATGACAATGATTATTAGATAATACAACAGATCAGAGATTTTCGTGGTGAATGGTTGATGAATCTGATGATTTTAGGGCAAATCATTGAGAATTGGAGGTGTGACAGCTTATATAATGTGGTACATGGTCCAAATAGGTCGTGCCAATCGTGATGTGTTGTGGGCATGTCACAGATGAGCGACACAACGATCTGAGATGCGTGGTTTCAGCGACCCAAGAGAGGCGTTGTACAGTGGCTAGTCTAGGAAGATGATATAGTGGTCTGGTGAGGTAGGGAGGTGGCCATTAGAGTAGGAGACTGTGGAAGTTGGGTGAGGCAGCCAGTGGGACGGTGGTTGGAGGAGGCGTGTCGGGCCACTGACAATTGTAGCTAGAGACCACCCATGTGAAAATAAATGGGTGGTGGGAAACATAAAAGAAAAACGATAAAGAATTAGAAAAAAAATAAAAGTCCTATTTATATAAATTAGAATGTCTATTATTATTAGCTTATTTACACACCCATTACTCCCACATTGGGTGGTCCAATTCACTATTTTCAACGGTTTTATGAACTAGGTTATTTAAATATATTTTGGACTATTTTGGATAATTTCCCTCATCCATGTCCTCAGCCCATGAAACTCCCATGACTTAAGAAATTTAATAATATTATTAAATATTTTACCCACCATAACTCATGCATTCATTGTCCAATTTATGCGACATCAGTGGTCACATGACCATATATTTTTGAAGGACTATTCAATATCAATGTTGAATATTAAATTTGGGATTTTGGATCAATTCCATTAAAAAACAAATATTATTATTCTCATTATTGTTTAATAATCTTGCATCTATTTCATCTCTATCATATGATGATAGATTGGTATGTCGTTACCGGCTTCACAACCTGGATATTGAGATGGTTGTTTTTAGTACAATATATATATTTTAATTTATAATTGAGAAATGGGCCCCATGAGATGAAATTCAATCATAATGAAACAAAATGCATCATTCTAATAGGGAGTCCTAATGAGGAAAATTAATATTTTATTCCCTATGATTTTCAATGAGTATCACAACAGTTTAATCCATATAATTTTTTTCAAGATTGAAAAATGGGAACATGGGGAATTATCCATGCACAATGATTTGATATACAGATTCTTCACTGGGTGTATGATTCAGAAAAATTTATAGTTGATCATTTTTTATCTTACACAGAGATAAAAATGTTGTGATCTGTTTGGTTTTCTAAGGGTGTTTGAGGAGAAATGAAAGTGAAATTTTGTTTTTCCCTTCAGACCCACAAAAATAATAATGTTCACGTTATCCATTTAATTATATATGAAAACTAATATGAGAGTAAACTGGAACATCATGGGGTATATGTATGTTGTTTATCACCAGAGTATTGATAACTAAACAACCAGGCAACTAGGTGGTGTCACATGACATGTGGGCCACATATGAGTCATATAACTAATTAAGATTCTTCTACCTCTCTTATCGCCAACTGTTCGACTAATGTTTTGTCCGTCGAGTATCATATCCTAATTAAATTTCTATATAGAAAATGATTCATTCCTCCATAATGTATTTTTAAATTTTATACGAGATACAACATCTGTGTCAAAACCAGACTCAATTCTTTGTTTTATTTTACTTTTTTTGTTTTCAATTTTGAGGTGCAGGATGAGATGACTTTTTTTAATTTAAATGAAATTTATTTTCATAAACGGTTGTGTGACCATACAGATGACAATGTGTAGTGAAAAACATTTATATGAGAATGTTTTATTATTAAAAGTGTCTTTTGTTGGGCACGTTACTATACCACGACCCTGCACGTGTCTGTGAGCAGTGTACAGACTCAATAATAAATTTAATTGTTTTGAGACTTTTTTTATTATTTGTATTAATATTATTTAAGTTTTTATTTCAATTTGGTTTTTATCATTATTATAACTATTTCAGTTAATATTTAATTACATTGTGAATGTAAAATTATGAAAAATTAATAACTGATTATTTTTTATGTTATTATTATAAGAATGGATTAACTCTTTTTTGGGTTTCATTTTATTTTTATTGTCATTTAATTTTATTTATATTCTATTTTTAATTAATTTTATATCTAATTTATTATTAATAAATTTATTTTATTTTATTTTTGTATCTCCCTCTCACATTCTCTCCTCTCTCTATTGTCTCCCCCCCCTCGGTTCATCACGCTCCACCAGCCCTGCCTAAACCTAGCTGCCACCCATCCTAATCTTCCTCACTGAACCTCCACACCATGTCGTACCCTATGTTACCAAATTTCACCACTCCTACTATCACGAATAATCCCTTCGTCCCAATCGGTACCCCACCTCCCAAGGGAATGCCTCTATATGACGTCCCTCCCCTCAGCCACACGCTACCTCTACCCTCACGACCAAATCACGCACCAGCCCTCCAAAATTCCTATTGTGACCGCTAGCCAGTGATCCACTCGGAACCACCCTCATCGTTCCGATCAGATACATTTGTACAACTCCTCCCCCTTGAACACTATGGCCTCACCCACCCTTGGTCGCTCCATCCCTTGTCTGTATCCCTCCTTCACAACCAAACCCTATCAGCGAATCCACTTCTCGTGATGTTCTTCTCCGGTGACCACCCCTTCGTTGAAGATGACCTTCCCTCTTTTATTTCCATCGTTATTCAAGAATTTAAGTCTCCTCGTATCTGAAACTGTCTTCCTCCATCCCCCACCGTAGTATCTAATATCCTTTTTTGCGGTGCGATTGGAAGGCCATTGGAGTATACACACAAAGATTCACAGTTCTTCTACATTCCTAGTAGGTGGATCTGTGTTTAATTAATATTTTATTAATTAATTTGAAACATTAATTACATTATAGTTTTATATAATTATTTTTGGCACGCAGAGTTGATCTTCTATGAAGTTTAATATGAATTGAAATTGTTTAACATGGTGCTTTCATAATATGTTTACTTGCTGCTAAGATCTTATCTTTGGTTAATATTTAGTGTTTTTTCAATTGTGATGTTAGGTTACTAAGTAGTTTTTTTGATGTGATTTAATTTTTACCTAGGTTTTAATATCTCTCCATTGTTTTATGGATGTTTTTAAATGATATGAGTATGTTTTTTCTATGAAAACTCTTGTTATACTATTCAGTAGTGTTTTATAAATTGATCAGTAACATGGTTAGTATTTCCAATAATTGAAATTTGTTCTTTGGTTTCTATCTGTAGCGTTAGTATTCTTTCTATCTTAAATGAGCATTTAGGGGAAGATTTTTTGTTGTAGTCATGTGTCGTTTTTTTAAGTGGGTTGGAAATCTTTTTTTTATTTTCTAACAGTTTTTCTAATTGAGGAACTGTTCTTTTTAACAGTGTGGTTGGTTTCTTTAATCAAATGCGTGATGTAGATTGAGTTCCTAAGGTTTCATTGTGTACATGTGGTCACGTAAGAGGGGTTGGGTCAGTCTAGTGTGTGAAGAGGTATTTTTCCTTTAAATGTATTTGTGGAAAATTTGAATTGATTTATTAAATAATTATTAAGGGTGGTGAATTGTTTTGTTTAAATTGTGTAAATATTTTTTATGCTCAATGTCATGTGACTTGTGTGTAAACTATTTAAAAACATTTTTGATGGTGTGTTTTACGATGAAAGTGGTTTCTTTGACTATTCAGTATTTTTAATTTGGTTGTATAAATGATGTGAATTTAGTTTTGGGATCATCTTAGTGGGCATATTATTTCAAATGGCACTTCTGTGTGGAAATGGTTGTTTTGGAGTTCATAGTGTCTTGTTTTGTCTGAGTATGTGATTATGACATATGACTTGAACTCTTAACTACTTGAGCACAAATGGGAAGCCAAGGTACTATTTGGGGGGACTAGGACTAGTGCTCTAGTGTTATAGAAGTGGAATTGGCCCAGTTTCACTTAGCTGGATTAACGACTACAACTCAAACTATTATTTTGGATGATGTTTGGAGACCACTATTTTATGGATATATTTTTCTACTAGTGGATCATGCATGAGAACATATGTTGTTGTGTTCTTGTACAATTTTTCACCATGACATGATGTTCTAGTGTCCAACTTATCTGTAGTATCATTATGGCCTCTCCCATGTATTGTGCTCCTATTTTTCTTTCTTCTCTCTATCGGCACACGGTGTGGTGTTGGAGTTACCAAGAATGTGTGTGTGTCTGTTTGTGTGTGTGGTTTAATTTAAGTTGTTTTCATTTTAGAGTAAAATTCCCTTAAAAACTTTTTTCATTAAAAAATTTAAGCATTTAATTATTTTTATTCCATTAAATTGAAAATTTATTTTTCATTTAATAATTATTTGCGGAATGTTTTTCCTGGTGGAATCCTACTGGGCTTTTAGATCACACCTTATATACACCGTTGGGTGTAGGTATATTTTGTTTTTTTTTCTAGGATTATTCCTCGAGCATAGCATGGGTGGTCGTGTTTTCGTGGCACCCTCATTTCAGTTTGGTATTCGTGGCATGGGGAAGTGACTCCTCATATTGCACATATGTTAGAGTTAGTGCCCTTTAGTTTTTCTTTTATTTTCACACTCTTTTGGGTTTTTTATGTCAAGTTGAATACTTTAATTTTGACCCTAGTTTGAGAGCATGTTTGGTTTTCAGCATTAGTTTTAAATTTATTCATCTTTATGCTTTTTTATTTATTTATTTGGGTAAATCATTACCAAGATTCATTTTTGATACACAGGAACATTTGCCAGGCCGTGTGGATCGAGAATGCCCTTCGGTCCTTGCTACAAACTGGGTCGAGAACCTGGTCAGATGGCGACCCAGCCTGGTTCATGACAAAAACGTATCATATGAGTTTTGTGTTATTGTTATATGGGATGTCAGGTATATAAGAGATATGATTATCGGTACTCGAGGGTAGGTGGGAGAAGAGAATCCCATTCTCTTTCTCGTTTCCAACCTCGAGTAACTAGGGGTAGTCTAGGATTAATGTTTTTTGATTTTTTCTGTATGAATGGTGGATTACAATAGGTGTAAACCAGTTCTATGCGCAGCTTCACATGGAGTAGCTACCCATGTGCTTCTCGAGAGTACGGGTCGAAACTCCTAAAAATTGGTTCTTGTGTAGGGCACGGTCTGCTAAACCATGTAGTCATGTTTTACTTGACCACTAGTCCTCCGCCTAGGTTCTTAATGTTTCTGATGTCTAGATTCAGTATTGGGTTGGCACAAAAGTGTTTTTTAATGGAAAGCAAACCTTGGGGTTGCTATTATTTTTTCTATTTTGGGGAGTTTGACATGATTATTCGGTGCATTTATTTTTAACCGTGTTTCAGGAAGTTGGTGTTTGGTTTCTTGTAGATGAATTTTGAAAAGAACACCTTGTGTTCTTTTTGAAATTGAGGTGAGTTATTTTGGAAATTGGAAGAATTTTGAAAATATGTCTTTAAATTTCAAAATGGTTTCGGAAAAAGAATTTTCAGAATATTGAGAATGTTTTGTTTTGGAAGCGGTAGATCCATACTTTTTTCCTTTAGTATTTATATGGGTGCTCAAATGTGCATGTGGATGTAATTAATGGGTATTTGGTGGATCATTTGCATGGGTGCTCGAGTGGCACAACAATTAATATTTATGAGGCATCATGGAATATCAATCATGAGTGATTGATTTCTAAGGCTATTTCATTTTTCCTGGAAAATGGGTATTTTTCATGAATGGTTTTTGAAAATGGAAAATTGTTTTGAGTCTTGAGTGAAAGTGATGAGTTCAAAAGAGTTTTTGGGTTTTTTTTATTGTGATTTTTTAGGCGGGTGTTTTTATTTAAGAATTAATTTTTGTTTTATAGTGAAATTGATGGAATTTTTACTGAGGAGTGGGTGTTTGTTTTGTGATGTGTTTGTGTTTGTGGATGGGTATTTTGTGTATCCTTTTTTGGATATGCCCCCTAGAAATGTAAAATGGGTTTCCAAAAAGCCTCTAGCTCTACCTAGACTCTCAGTGGAGTGGCAGATTTGGGATCTTCTCGGTTGGGTTGACAGTTTGCAGATGTTATGTTCGGTTGGATGTTGTTGAGTGATTTGAAAATGTTGGAAGTTTCTCTAGTTTTTTAGAAACTCCAAATATTGTGTGGGTGTATGTTGTCTTGAGTATGTTTATAGTAGCAGGAATAAACCAATAAATAGTGATTGTTCCATTTTGGTTGTGAGTGGGGATGTCCTAAGAGATCCTCAAGATTAGCCTCATTTAGCAGTTGTACCTATGGTAGTGAAGGCGAGAGAATGCGGTAGATTTCGTAGGTGCTCGACCAGTCAACAGGCCACGAAGGTGGTGTGTTGACCTTTCTGATGAGCTAGTTCCATTCTCCCCTGAGGTAGCGCAGAAGCATTATTTAAAAACTCGTACAAGTTGTTGGTCCAGTTCATACTATGTTAAGTGACGGTTTCTCGTCTGATGAGGAGTATAAACCAGTGAAACATATTCTTGGAGTGCCCATTCCATTAGATTGGGTCGCACATTTGACATAAAATTCAATATCTTGTCTCTAATGGGGTCATACAGGAAATCTAAGTCATAAGTTGCAGAACACAGTTGGTTTATTGATGGAGTGGCCGCTTGAGACACAAGGAGAAGGATGTAGGATACTCATCCAACATAGGATGTTCTAGCCAGAGGTGTTCCGCTTATGACTATGATGCGGTAGATGCTTCATCCATCAGGGTCGCAGCCATAGGTCTGGTGGTGGAGCGTGTGCGCAGTCAAAAACTCTTTGGACATGGTGCGAGTTTGGTCGTACATAATTCCACAGTGAAAAATGTGTACAAAATAAATTTCATTATTGTAGTGTCGTCTCTAGAGGTTCCATTTTTTTGTGAGGAACATGAATCCCTTTTTCTCCATGTCATGGTATTATTTTATGGGTGTTCTTCTTGGACCTTATAGAGCATCAGAAAACATGTGTTCTTGAAGATCTGGCTGGAATACACTGTGAAACTTCATGTGGTCATTTACAGATCAGAATTGTACACATCTTAGAGAAACTCTTGTCTTGTGGAGTTGACGTGTGCCTGTCAGGTTTGCCTCTTGGTCCGGGGTTTTTGCTGTCAATTTCATCTCATTTAGTGTAGTTTTTTCCAGTGTAGTAATCATTCATGGAATCCGGCCTATGTTGGTGGGTATATGATGAAGAGTTCAATATGTATCTCTCAAAGTAAATTGGGAATACCCATGTGGGTGTTGTGGGGTTAGGAAAACATTAAAAAGGTGGAGAGACAAATTAAGAGTCTCATTGGCATATCCTCTTGTCTGGGTTTGGTTTATCATTGATATCTGGGAGGGTCATGAATGTTTTAATGTTTTCTTCTGGACTTGTGAGTTGTTTTGGATTAGGGAAGCAATGATGGAAATGAATCCTAATATAGTTGGGAGAACACCATTGGAAGAGGTGTAAGACTCTTTTTTTCAAAGTGTGCTTGACAGAGAAACCCACATACTTCTGCTCTGCCCGACATTGACCATTATAATTGGTTATATTGGGTAGTGGGTCGCCTGAAAAGCATTCCTGGGGATCTAAAGCGACCCTGGTGATCCCTATGATTGGGTTCGAGATGTTACAAGTTGTAGTTCTACTTGAGGTGAATTCCTTGTTTTTGGTTGTTTTTCATAGTGATTATAATTTTGTGATTTTCAAATCAGTAGGTCATGGGAGTTTTGAATGTTCGTTCATTCAGTGATTATGTTTTATTTTAGGTATCTTAGTGGTCTTTCATGGATTCATGGGTTGGTCAAGTCTTTTGGAACATTCTGGGGGCATAATGTGTCATGGTGGGGAGAATTGTCACACCACTACGAGACATTTGATTTTATTTTAATTTTATGGGTTTCACTTTTGAGGTGTGGGTTCAGATTATTTTTTTAATTTAAAGGAAATATGCTGTCATATACGGTTCTATGTCCATACACGCGACCATGTGTAGTGACCATCCTTTATTAGTGAATGTTTTATTATTAAATGTGTCTTTTTTGGGTGCATTACTATGTTGTGACCATGAACATGTCTGTACATAGTGTACAAAATCGATGATAAATTTAATTTTGTATCGACCAGTTTGATTATTTGTATTATTATTATTTATGTTGATATCCCAATTAGGATATTTTAATTATTACTATTATTTAAATTAATATTTTAATATAATTGTGAATGTTAAATTTATAAAAAAAATTAACAGATTATTTTTGTATTATTATTTTTAGAATGGTTGAAGTCATTTTGGGTGTTTCATTTTATTTTTACTGCCCTTTTATTTTATTTATATTATTTTTTATTTATTTTATTTCTATTTTATTTTCCCCTATTTATTTCTGTTTATTTATTTACCTCCCTCTATCTTTATCTTCTCTCTCTCTCATATGTTTTCTCCCCCACCCACCTCGGTTCATCGCGCTGCCCTAGCCTTGCCTAAACCTAGCCACCACCCTTCCTCATCCTCCTTGCTGAACCTCCACACTGTGTCACCCCATGTGTCACTGAATAGTTCCAATCCTACAAGTGTGCCTACGCCCTTGGACACGACCTGTGCCCCACCTCCATATGGACTGCCTCACTCCGACGCCCCTCTGCTCAGCCGAACGCAACCTCCCCCGTCACAACCTGACCATGCACAAGCCCATTGACATTCCGGTCGCATTCGCCAGGAACTAATCAACTCGGAACTGCCCTCCTCCTTCCGATCAGATGATTGTGCAGAACATCCCCCCTGAACCCCTTGGTTTCACACTCCCTTGGTCGCGCCTTCCCTTGTCTTCACCCCACATTCACAGCCAAACCCTATGGAAGAATCCACTTCTGGTGCATTTATCCTCCATTAACCTCCCCACCAGTTGGAGAAAACCTTCCCTCTTTTCTTTCTAGCATCGTGCAAGCCTGACCGCCACCTCAGAGCCCTGACTGTTCTCCGATAGCCCCTACCTTTAGTGTCTTATCTATGTTGTTGTGCAATTGGGGGGTAAATGGAGTTTGCACACCAAGTTGATATTTTCTTCTACATTCCATGTAGGTAGTTCCATGTTTAATTAATAATTGATTAATTAATTTCCAACACTAATTTGTTTAGAGTGTTATTTAATTATTTTGTGTGGCGTGAAGTTGATCATCTTTAATGTTTAATATGATTTTAAATTGATTAGTAGTGTGCTGTCATAATATGTATACTTGATGCTGAGATATTATATTTGGTTAATTATTTGTGTTTCATGAATTTTGTGGTTAGGATACTAATTAGTTTGTTTTCTGTGATTTAATATTTACTTAGGGTTTAATATGTCTTAATATGTTAATTGGTGGGTTTAGATGAAATGAGAATGTTTTTGCGGTGAAAACTCTTATCGAACTATTCACTTGTGTTTTATAAATTGTGCAACTAAATTGTTAGGATGCGAAAGAAGTTAAATTGGTGTTTTTGTGTTTTTGTTTAGTATTGGTATGAGTTATATATTAAATGAGCAGTTCGGATTAATTTCAGGGTTTTAGTAATGGAGTGTTTTTTTAAGTGGGTTGGAATGATTTTTTTAACATTTTGGCATTTTGTCAAATTGTGTTTTTTGTTTTTTTAACTATGTGAGTGGTTTCAATAATAGATTTCATGATGCAGATTCAGTTACTAAGTAATCATTGTGTGTGTGTGGTCATGTAATAGGGTTTGGGTCACACTAGTGTGTGAAGCAGTGTTTTGTCCTTAAAAGTTATTTGTGAAATTTTTTAATTGATTTATTAAATAATTATTATGGGTGGAGAATTGTTTTAGTAAAATTGTATAATGATGTTATATTCTTAACGTCATGCGACATGTGTGGAAACTATTTAACAAATTGTTCTAATGGTGTGCATGACGATGAATGCAGTTTCTTTGATTGTGCAGTCCTTTTAATTTTGTTGTGCAAGTGATCTGGATCTAGTTTTGGGATATTATTATTGTGAATTTTATTTCAAATGGGCTTTGTGTGTGAAAATGTTTGTTTTGGCATTTGTATTGTCTTTTTTTCTCTGAGTTAGTGATTATGACATAAGACATGAACACTGAACTACATGAGCACAAACAAGAAGCCTGGGTACTAGATGGGCAGACTAGGACTAGTTTACTATTGATATGGAAGTGGCATCGACCCAGTTTCACATAGATGGATTGACGACTACAACACTAACTAAAATTTTGGAAGATGTATGTAGAGCATTATGTTTTGGAAGTGTTTCCCATCTAGTGGCTCATGCATGAAAACATATATTCTTGTGTTCATGTACCATTGTTCACCGAGACACGATGTTCTAGGGTCCCACTTCCCTATATTATCATTCGGGCTTCTCCCATGTATTGTTCTCCTATTTTTATTTGCACCCACCGATGGCACATGGTGCGGTGGTGGGGTTACCAATAAAGAGTATGTGTGTATGTCGGTTAATTTATGTTTTTTTCCTTTTAGAGTAATTTTTCCTTAAAACCTATTTCAATTAAATTTGTTTAACCACTTATTTTTATTTATTCCGTTATAATGAAAATGTATTTTTCATTTAATAATTATGTGTGGAAACTTTTATAGGTGTCATCCTTCTATGATTTTAAACCACACCCTACATACACCATTGAAAGTATGTATATTTTGTTTCCTTTTCTTTCTAGGTTGAGGCATCGAGAATATCATGTGTGGTTAAGGTTTTTAGAGGTACCCTCATGTCGGTTTGGTGTACATGTCTTGGGGATGTAACTCATCATATCAAACAATGTTTTTATTTTGTGCCTTTCAGTTTTTTCCTTTATTTTCATCCCATTTTGGGTTTCATTAGGTCAGGTTGTAAACATTGATATTGAGCATAGTGTAAGGGAATGTTTGGTTATCGACATTAGTTTTAAATTTATTCAACTTTTGGATTGTTTTATATTTATTTATTCAGTTAAATAGTTCCCATTTTTCATTTTTTTTATCTGGACACTTGTGCCAGCCTGTGGGGATTGGGAACACCCTTCGGGCCTTTCCGCGGACCTGACGGGAGCCGGGTCAGATGGCGACCCATCCTGGTTCGTGACATTCTATGACACTTATTCATTCAATGTTTGATAGTTGGAAATATCAAGAAATAATATTATTAATTTCCATGATTACCCACTAGCTATGTTGATCCATGGAATTCATAGATGTTATACCAAAATAACCATCCATTTTTGATTTCCAAATCAGTTCCTCAATGCCTTGTAAGTTGCACCCTTCAGACTGAATGTGCATGGTTCCTCTGGTATCTATAGAGTAGTACCATTCTACTAAGCATGGAATGGGTCTTTATCCTATTCCAAGTGTCACCCAACAGCTGGGATGGGCATGGGTCATCCTAGATCATCATAGTGCACCCTCTTGCGGGGAAGGGGATGGGTGCTCACCTTATACTCAGTGGCACACTCTAGAATGGATGGGAATTAATCATCAACCAAAATTGTGTGGAACCCAATATCTGGGCTAGGAATTTGTAATCAACATTGATATTTTATCCATCAACTTTGTGTCATAATGGTGATATTTTCATTGTTGTACATTTGAAATCATGAGAAAGATGGACGATTTCCTAACCAAGACACATCCTTGTGATGTGACCTAAAACATCATGGGTGAGTTAGTGTCACCGAATTTGGATATTATATAGGTGTGGGTATTGAGTCCCTTAGTCTTTAGTGTTTAGCGATGATATATTAAATATTGGCCATCATAGATGGAACTTCGTTGGGGACTAACGACAACACTTTTTCTAGGATGAGCTATGATATGGAGATCCCATTACTAATTCATTTTGGATTCTATGACTGAGAATATATATATATATATCCCACATTATTACCCAATCCATGGGTTTTTGGTTACTCCTTTTCTTGGATTGGTGAAGATATGCAAGATATGTCTTGTGATTTCCTTTTCATGAATCTTGTGGTTGGATGATTCTACACTCATACTCTAGGAAGAACATACTTGATGGGATGTTCATCTTCTCTCCATTTCAATCCCCTTTTATTTGTGGGTGGATTAAATTCACTCTATTTATGGGTTGTGTTGTACTCTATTTACAATACCTTGTTCTCTATACTCCATTCCTATTTAGTTTTATCACATACTTCCCCCCTTCACCATTTTTTATTGTGTTCTATTGGGTATGTAAATACTCACCGTTGTATGGGAGTAACCCTATACAAGTTATGTACTTTGATGACCCCAGTCATGATTATCATGACTTTATAAGATCATAGGGATACAAGGTTCCTAGAATGCATACTACGATTGTATCTTAGTATTGGGGAGTTGGAATCTCTCTTCTATTTTTAATTTTCCAATTTTAATCTTGTTCAGAACTCATTCTTAATGGGCATGTAGTTTTCCCCCTTTTTTACTTTCAGTATACATTGTCTCACTCTTGTATACCTTAGTGGTTATATACATGCATTTCTAATACTATAGTTATTTCACACATTAGTTGTATTCCCTCTACACATTTTTTTTGGGTTAGTTTTGTGCATTTGTATAGGTATTTAGGGAGAGGTATACCCATATTTAGAGTCCCATCGGTGCTTTTGGCCACCCCCAGCCTATAGTGGTAGGCATGGGGAAGTGGTGGCTCGACCACCATCTTTGGTCAGGTTATAAAAATAAATACATGGATAATCAATAATGAAACATGGTGTGGATGTGTTTAATTTAAATTTACTCCCAATAACCTAGTAAAAATATATATATATATATTAAATAAAAATAAAATCAAAATAAAACATGATGGTCCCTTCATACACCATCTGTTTAAAACCAACTAAAACCCATAAATATTATAATAACAATTATACTGACATCTAATATAATTTTATAGCTAACATTTTTATTTCCCAAAACATTATAGTGCATTTTAGGAACACCCATCATTCATGCTATAACAATATATCTATATTCATTATTAGAGTATGCATCATATATGTTCTATTGGGCTCACTTGTGATCTAAACTGTTGTTAAACCCTTAAAAAAATTCTGAGGACCATATCATGAATAAAATATAATAAAAACTCATTGAAATCAGTTTTTGAAATACTTTTATATATTAAAATACCATTTTAATTTTAATTTTTCTGAAATAATGCATTTCTCAGATTTTGAGAAGGAGGATTTTTTCGTTAAATATAAACATGATATCATATAATGGAATACAAACGTCAAAAAAATGTTACACATTATGGAAAATTCAGAATCATTGTCTAATATTAAATAGATAATTCTTGTCACCAAATTACTAACCCTTATAATGGAAATGGTATCCATCAAAAAATATTTTAAACGATAATAATTTATCTATAGAATAACTAAGGATAAAATCATTAGAAAAATATCTGAGTGCTAAAAATGGAACAATTAGGGTTATAGACATCGATAATTGGAAATACCACTAAAAGATAATTAAAAACATTATTTTTAAAATTAACAATCCATATTGATAATAATCAAAGGATTTCAAAATAAATGGAAAATGATTTCAAATGATCAGTTTGAAAAAACAATTCAGGAAAATATCCTTTTCATTTTTCAATAAATAATATGAAATCTAAAAATTTATCAAAAACTATTGAAATAATATTATTTGGAAATATCCACTGAAATATATAAATTAAACATTAAATGATTGAGTTTTCCGTAAAGATGATAATTTTTTTCATGATTTAAACATTAAAAATAAACACTCTTTTCAATCATGTTGTGAGTCGAGTAAAAGTGAACTATTTGGATAATGTTATGAAATATCATTTTTAAAACCATTTAAAAAATAGTAAAATTAATGTGAACAATAGATATAAAAATTCATGTTTATTTATAGATTAATTTTTATATTTATTGGTAAAATATTAATATGGATGATAATAATTCCTGATCTAAAAGCATAATGAAAGATCGATGTCACATACAAAAAAGAGTCATGATATTTCATCCCTCAATAAGTGAGTTAGTTGAAATTAAATAATATTACAACATACATCACTAAATGAAAATATAAGAGATGTGGTTCAGAAAAATATGATTGAAATATTTCCCTCTAAATAGCCTTTAATATAAAAAGTCCAAAACAAGTATATTTTATCATAAAAAACTTTCAATATGGTAACTCTCTAATCTAGAGACATATTGAAGAATAAATTCAAATATTTATTTTAATACCATGTATATTAATGGTATAACTTGTCAAAATGGTAGTTCATACACATCTTAATTGGATATATGTTTATATCATAAATGTGTTTTCCAATGTAATTTAATTTGAGATGAATGACCCATATAAATAAAAAATCATTTAATTTTGCATCAATATATTTAGTGAGTATCCATAAAAATGTAAAAACACACATTAATAGTGAAAATAATGTAAAAAACCCTTACAGACCATTTCCCACATAATAATAGGATATCCATGTCAATGAGGAAGAGTTATTTTCTAATGAATGAAATTGACAATGGAAACCATTTATCACTTAGTGACCATCAATTCACACACCCATAGAGGATATAATTTTAGGATAATAATAAACATACATTAATTAAATTTTTTTATTGATATAACATGTAAAATTGGATGTTTAAATACCATATAATATAAATTTGTGGCATCAAATTAAAATATTCCTTAATAAAATGAAATTTTAAAAGAATCTATTACATTGATTCTAGAATTTCTAAGTATATCATTTGACTTTGGTATAATATGGTTATATCATTTATATGAATTAATAGGAAATGTTTTCATCTATATTAATTTATATTTAATTTTTTTTAATTCCATATTTATATTAATAATATGTTAAATCGAAAACATGTGTTTTGAGGATGTTCTGTTGGTTTTAAAATTTATTTGCTATGTTGGATGAGGTAAACGATGTAATGTTTCCATCAAATGACTACAAATAATATTGACATAATTATCATTTTGAACAAAAAATTATACTGTTCAAATAATCCTTGAATTATTATTTTTTAAATTACATATTTTACAATCATATATATGGTGTGACATTTATATACATTAGTTAAAATTTCATTATTCAATGATCATTATGGAAAGAAGGAAATAATATGTAATTTTTCTTTCCATTATTATTATCATTACATAAATATCATATTATGTCATTAAATATATTTATATATATCATTGATGTGATGTAGTGTAGAAAAATAAATCACATTACCTTGTGGGGGGAGTAGTACTCTGATAAACATGAAAAATGTTATCCTATGACATTGAATAGAAAATTAAAAATAAATATAATATATTAAATTTTAATAATGATACTTATTTATTTACTATGATAATTATTTATTATATATAATATATATTCATTATATATATTATTATTACCTTCCATGTAAAATGTTTGTGAAAAACGAATCAAAACTCTCTCTAAGGCGTTTTTATCATACACACGAGCGATGTAATTGTATTCCAAGTTGAATGGATTGTTAGAATATATATGTGATATAAAAGGAGATATATAATTAAAATTATGATAAAAATATCTTATATATACAATCAATACTTCATTATAAATGACCTTATGTGGTGGTGATGGAAAATGAATAACATCAGTTCGTAAGGATGTAGACATATGTTGAAAAAAATTATGGCATCATTTACCATTTCATAAAATCATTGCTAGAATTAGATTATAAAATTTTAATCATAAAATATCCATAGATGGTAGACTTTTTGTTATTATATCATACTAATTTTAAATAATTATAAAGAGGTGTAAGAATACAAAAAATGTGGTGTTAAGCATGAAAACTCTTTTTTTAGACAACCTCTTTATGTTAGAACAAAATTCCTTATTAGGATGGATTTATTATAATAATTGGTTATATAGGTCATAGTTTTGGAATTATGGCTGTTATTTGGTAAGTAATTTTTTGATCGAATGGTATTTCATGTATTATATAGATGATGAGTGTGGTTTTCATTTTATAAGTGATACATTTTTGTCACATTCCAAAAAGATGAAAAATGGATAATTATAAATAATTAGTTAATATATGTTTTAAATATTTAATTAAATATGATATATGATTGTTTTGGTCATTTTAACCCTTATCATTTTTGTCTAACCCCCTATGGTTATATCGTTTTCATAATAAATGAGGTCAAAGAATTTAATTTTTTGAAATAAATTAGGAAAATTAATTATTTCTAAAATATTATAAAATTTATATTATTATGATTAAAAAATTAAATCCTTTTTAAAAAATTTCATTTGAATAATTTGAATCTTTTAATTTAAAGTTAATCCTCCACAAATGATGAAAAAACAATTTCTCATGAAATAATTTTTTAACTGTAATATGATATTATATTAACTATATTCCTAGTGATAATAATTATATGAATTTAAATATATATATATATATAATATATAATATATACATTTCAATTAAAATTTTCCCCATTATGCTTTTTTAATTAGATAAAATTGTGAAACAATATGCACATTGGAATAGATTATAAAAAACATGTTCCTGAACTCGAAATTAAGATTGGACTACATTAAAATATTAATATGATTAATATTTCATTTGTTAGATATAAAATATAAAAATTATAATTTGTTTCCTAAAACAAAAATCCAAAAAACTGGGTTATTAAAATTAATTTTTTTTCTAAGGAAATGACTATTTTACAAAAATACTGCATTTTCACTATTCAATGAATAATCATCACAGTTCAAAAAATAAAAAAAATCACCAAATGATAAATTTGATGTGATTATATAAAAAAATTAGTTTTCTAAAATAAATTATCAAATTTATATATGAATTTATTATAAAATTTTCTCATCAAAAAGAACACAATTCATTTTTGACAATAAGATAGTTTCAATAAATAAAATTTCATTACTACAAATTGAATGATTATTTATGATTATTTTATAAATTAATTAATATTTAGTAGTAACTATATATATATATATTTAATAATTTTTTTAATTCTATTCATTTCCCTAAATTTAATGGCTATTTTATAATGGTCATATTTCAAAAACAATTTCATAGTTCATTTATGGTCAGTGTTACATGTCTTGTAACCTATTGAGCATAGATTAAAAAGTAAAAATTACTATGATATTAAAGAATAAGACAAAATTTAAATTCATGAATCCTAGAATAATTATTTTTCATTAGAAAATATGTAAGTCATAAGAGTCTAGAATCACAAATAATTAATCATAAACTATGAGAATATATCACAAGAAAATGAATCATGTTTATGGAATACACATAACCATATATTTAAATTTATTTCATCATGTATGTCATAAAATAAAGTCATATTAGATGAATACCCATAGTGAATTGGTTTCACTCCAAATTATAAGTCAGTGATTATTCAAAAAATTAAAATATTGGTAAGTGTCACATAGTGGATTCGGATACCTCTCCATTCCATTGATTCTTTATATAAGGCCCACCACTATGAATATCATAGCGGATAATGTCCCTTATTAAAGTAGGATAACATTCAATTCCATTCCATTTTTTCTCATTATACATCACTCTTTACCTAATTCATTGTTGGGATATATAATTCTGTTACCACCTATCACATAATGGGGACCATAAATAAGTGTGTCACATAATCATAAAGACATTCATCATTCCATCATACCATAACCCATGGAAATGAAATTCGTTTCATAATGATTTAAATATCACATAATCATAATATAGAATAATAAAGAACATTTATGGTATAAATAGATCATATCCCTTTGGAATCAAAAGATGTATTAAATCTTATTGACATGGATGAGAAATTCCATTCCATAAATGATCAAACATTTCTTCAAAAAAATGTTATAATATCATTATATTTATAAAATATTTTAAATAAATATAGAAAAATTATTTTTAAAATTATTTTACTTTAAAATTAAAATTTAAACATTTAAATGATTCTTCACGTAAATGTATAATCATGATGGTAGGAAAAGTGGTTTCGGTGAAAACTATTAAAATAAAACATCTGTTCACACCTTTTTTATAGTTCATAAATAAGTTGGTCATGACTAATTGACAAGAAATCATTTTAATTATTTAAATGATAGTAAAATATAGTTTGTAAATGCCACAAAATTATCATAGGTTCTTTGAAATTAACATTATTGAGAGAAATTTAATAATGATGGACATGAAATTAAAGGTTTGACATCCAAGGTGAAATTAAAGACATATTACCATTAAAATAATCAAAATATTTCTATGTAATGATGGGAGGTTATAAAAACAAAAATATGAAAAACCCAAAAACAACTCAATTATACTAAAATAATTTCATTTTAAGTGATATTAATAATATATTTCTTGAAAATATGATTCCATCATAAAGAATCCAAATTTAAAATTATATTTCAACATACTCCCTTACAACTCTTGTAAATTATATTTAATAATTCCCTAATATATAAACTAAAATGAAAAATATTATTAAATTGATATAAATATATTAATTATTTTACATATCAAGTGGATTTATATACTCAAAATGAAAAAATTGGTTGTATAACATGAATTATGTTTCGATGAAAAAATAATGAGAGGACGAACCCTTAGAGTTTTAGTAAATATTTAAACCAAGACACCATAAAATAAATAAATTTGTGTATATATATATATTAAGTTAACAATAATTTTCATGAAAATACACATAATAATTAAACAGATTTATCTATATGACTAAAAATAAACATGTTGTGAATATAGAAATGTCTGAATGAAATAAAAGTTAGACAAGAAACACCTACATTAACTATTTTCATTCATCGTTCATATTCAAGCCTATTGTATAATAAATACAAAGTTATTATAAATATATTAAAAACACATATTAATATATATATATATATTAATATTTTTAAATTAATTTTAATTTTCAGTTACCATTTAATAATCTCTTCTTCATTAAAAATAATTATTCAAGTGAAAACCAAAATATTTTCTATTTAACTTATAGATTGATGATTATGATCCCTGGAAATTTTTCATTTTTTAATAATATCTAGAATGTAAATAGTGTAATAAATATCCTATTTATTCATTATAATAACTTTTTACCGAACCATATTGTGTGCTGATAAAAAATAAATCACATCGCTTTAGGGAGACGGTAGTATGAATGTACGCATGTGTAATAATTTAATTTTTGGTAAATCAGGAATGAAATAAAATTAATCAATAAATGTAATTTAATGATTCATAATAATATCATAAATATAATATAAATTCCAAAAATTTACCCATATTATCAAATATTTAAAGTTCAAATGAAAATTGAACCATATCATTTTGTAATGATGGCATTCCGCACATATGTAAGAACAATGTTTTCATTTTCCAACGAATGAGTGGGTAATAATATAGATTTTTTTAACATTAAATATTTTATTATTTTTTTTAAAAATAATAATTATTAATTAAAACCATTTCTAAAACCACGAATGAGATACATATATGAGGAAGAACCCATCATTTTTTGGTGGTGCTAGTCCACACGTACGCATGAGCGATATTTTTATTTCACTTAGGATGAACATGGACATGAATAATTTTCACACTATAAAAATAATAAAATTTATGTTTTTTGGGGATAATGAAATTATAATACGATTGTGGTCATGATTGGTTTCATCATGGTAGAAAAATAAATGAACATGAAAGAACTCGGTTTTAAGTTATACCACTATTGTGGGAACCTCTTACTGCATACACCACAAGCCTACTAGGATGGTCTTATGGGGTGTCTAGTACGAAAAGATAAAGGGAATTAACTTTTTTAATGTATTTTGGAATATATATTTTTATTTAAATGGAACATTTTATTTTGATAAGTTAAGGGGGTCCTTTTTTATAAGTGAGGGAAGACAAATAGTTGTAGTTATTATAGTCTATTAAATGATATAATTGTCTTATTCATGATCGTGTGGAAATAAAATAATTTACATTAGATGATAAGGTGATTATAATTGAAATAAAATATTCAAATATGAATTATGTTATGAATTTGATGCCTTATCATAATGATTTAACCTTAATTAACTTTTTTACGATTTTTCGTTGGTGAAGAAATTTTTATCAATGTTATAATACATAATGATAATTTTTTATATTTAGAGAATTTTTTTAATATCAATTACATATTTATAAATATTTAATTAATTATAAATTTTTCTATTTTTTTGATATTGGGAAATTTTTTTACATTACTGTGAAAATACAATGAATTTTCTTTCTAAAAATTACTTGAAGCATAAAAACAAACATACAAAAAAAAATTGATTAATATGGTACTATTAAAAATATATTTAATAAAATGAATATTTTTTTAATTTATATTAAATGAAAATATATTATTTGATATTTTAATAATGTGATTTATAAAAACAAAAGTATTTTTTGCAAAAGAAGACAAAAAAATTCACTTTTCCATCAAAAATCACTATTTTGTCAATAAAATCAATAAACATAACACATTATTAAGATTGTGATTATATTTTAAAAGATTATACCAGATTATTTAATTATAATTTCATTAACATATGTAAATTATTTATAATATCCACATAGAGAATTCAATAAAACAAATTTAGATAAAAATTCATTATTGAAACAGATAATGATTTTATTCTCATTACATGATTAAAAAACATTTAAAATAATGTTAATTAATTAGAATTGATATAATATATTTATGTTTATAAAATAATTTTTTAAATAGTTACAAATTAATCTACAGAGATAAATAGTCATTTCAAAATATTTTTTTTAAAGAAACATTTATTTTACATTTAAAATATTTTTTCATTGTTTATGAGAAATTGATAATACAAGTATAATTGATTGTCCATTATTATCATGTAAAAAAATTGTGTGTATATTTCAATCATATAATTTTTTTAATCTAAACATTGTGATGTTTTTAAATATATCCATTGAGAAAATTAAATTTATTAATGTGGAATATATATTCTAATGTATCAGGGTGTTACATTTTACATACATGAATACTGATAATTAAATCTTGAATCCAACCTACATGAGGTTATTTTTTCATCAATGGTATTGAGTTATCATCATGATCATTGGATTAATTGCCTATAATAACAACCTATCTAGATCTATTATAAATTTACGTGCACCATAATTTTCTAGAAACATAACAAAATAATATAACATAATTGATATCTATAAAATATATCATGGAAATAATTAAATAATAATAGTTATTCAATAGGAAGATTCATCTCATTCAATATCTATCCATCCAAAATACCAATAATAAGATAATTTCTAACATAAGAATAATCTCCACTCCATAAATAATGAACATGTGGTGTATATATACAAATATACTTATCATTTATCATATACATCCACTAATATTTATGGAGAAAATGAAGATAATTCATAAGTGAGCATTAAATGATGAATCTAAAAATATAATGTTTTTCCATCACATATTGTGATAAAATTAAATAAACATGTAGTGTTTCAATCCAGAAAATCTAATCAATGCATAAAACATCCAATATAAATCAATTTCATGTATATTTGTACCCATGAATAATACAAATTAATCAGCATGTATATTAAATTCACCATGATCTATAAGAATTAAATTACTAGTAACATATAATAAAAAATAATATCACACAATCCCTCATAGATATTATACCTAATATTTATACATTAATTCACAAGTCATGAGATTATTTAGAAAAATTTTTGTATATATATTATAGAAGAATAGGAAGAAATGAACATCTCCAAAAATCTAATATGTATTAGAGGAATTAAAAAAATTCCCCAATAGAAATAAATATATCCATATCTAGAAGGGTATAAATTTTAAGATATCAATTGAAATTCACATCACTAGGGATAACATTGTTTAATAGTATACAAGATGAAATTGGTTTTCTTATAAACATTTACTTGTCCAAATCATTGACTAGTTGGTTATAATTAGTTATAATATTCATTTAAACATTAAATACATCCAACCTTGAGTTTTTGTTATAGTATAATGTCACTAATTAAGTGAATTTATATTCAGTTTATTCCTTTATCAAGTATATATAAATAATTAACGAAATCCACATGTCACATCCATCATGTTTTCACATCATGGATACTAGACAAATTACCAATCTTCATATATCTCAAATCATAAATGATTGAGGAATTAATTTTAACAAATTATTAATAATAGATATTATCCAAATATCATCCCAGGTAATTGGGTTATTAGTGTTAGATATATACATTAGTCATTATCAATATCTGCTCGGATTTGTTATTGTTATTGGGTTTGTTCACTACAATCCTACTCTATCCCTAGACTATGTATGAATTTTTAGGAGATCATCCATGTTTTTCTTGTCTCTTTTGATAGTAATCTATTATAATTTTTGTCTTAAATGAGATCAAAAACTACAGACAGGAAACAACCAAATTAATAAAAATAGAACTAATTATCATCCCATCAATACTTCTTTGTTGAAATCTAAGGCTGAAGCAACATTCCCACCCAACTCACATTGATCAACATCATATAAATTAATTTTTATTTTTATTGTTTTTGTCACATAAATTACATATTTTAATGGTATTTTTCATGTAATTAAAAATATTCTTTTGTTGTTGGGGTTTCCGATTTATTTTTTGAGTAAATAGTATGTTTTGAAGATTTGGGCCATACCGTGAGCCAATTTCTATATATAAAAAAAAATTTAATTTTTAAAAATACGTATTTTTTTAAAAAAAAATCATCCATTCCACACCCTACATGTCTTCCCTTGACATATTAAAACCTATGTATCTCTTTCGACCCCATAGAACTCATTATCGTTTTGGAATTGGGTGATTTATTTAAGATTTGGGCCTACCCATGAGCCTCGTTCATACTTTAAAAATAAAATTTACTTATTTTTATCAAATTAATATTTTATTTATTTTTGTTTTTTATAACTCCCAATAGAAGCTAAAATTCCTAGGCGTGCACCGAATTTTGTGACTCCCTAATTACAACACATTTTCATCGCAGATTAGGGAGAAATAGTTCAGGATTTTTCAAATCATCCGGGTTTGAGAAGGTAATTTGTTTCATCGATAAATCATTCAAAATTAACCCTTTTCACCCATTTTAGACCCCTATTTTCATTCTCAGCCTCATTAGAGACACTATATCAGTTTTTTATACATGGAGATTTATCCTTTGGTGGATTTGGGGTAATTTCTTGAATATGCATCAAGTATGTGGGTTTTCCTCCATCCTCCTCCAATTTTATCACATGCATATGTTTTATTCCATATTATTAGGGGTTTATCCATTATTCATGAATTTCCAAATGACCATCATGTAGGGCTTTAATCCTATGGTTTTATTTTTGGAGTCCTTGTCCAATATTATGGTTTAAGTTTTTTTTTCACTCGGTTGTCATGTGATGGTGGTGCGCTTGAAGTTACACACAAGGATTTGAGGGTTTTGAAATATATGGTAGTTTATTCCATGTGTAATAATTTGTGTATTGAGTTATATTGATGGATTTCTATTTCTTTAATAATCTTATCTCAATATTTGTGGTTTGAAATCTATTTTTAGTAAAATATGTTTATCAGTTGATTTCTAAGTGCAAATTTCATGTGAAAATTGGTATTTTTACTTGTGCATTCCAGGTTGTACCAACTGGTATAGTTTTATAATTCATTTAATTTTATTATAAATTTTTTTTTTCTAAAAATTATTATTTTGTGTAATATAGGTATGAATTTTCTATTAAAAGTTGTATTTCAAATAGCTTTTATGTGAAATGTTTTCTTATAACTTGTATAATTGTGATAGATAAATTCTAATATTTTGTTTAAGTTATTCAAATGGTGAAAATCATGACTAGATACTATTTTGAGTATTTATGAATGGAAGTAGTATTTATATGTGTAAATGGAATTTTTTATCATGTGTAACATGGTTGAGGACAGCGAGGGTAACCCGAGATTCTTTGTGGGAAGACGTGTAATAGCATGCTAGTGATCCACAGTGGTATTGTCCCTATTTATCATAGCATGTTTGATGTTGAAAACCCAAAACAAACCAATATTAGGATGATTTTGGCGGCCACTATGCTATGGTTGTTTCCCCCACTAATGGATCGTGCGTGAGAACAAATATTGTTATAGTTACATTCACACTAATATTTGAGGAACATGGGGCTCACAACTAATAAGTGTCGAGGGGTATTATGATGTTGAGTTCTCATTGACTATTTGGAATTTATAATTGGCTTATGTTTTGAAGGGTGGAAAATTCTGTAGATTTAATTTCTTATTTAAAAGTACCTATTCTGTAATGATACCCTATATGAAGACTATATTAATTTAAAAGATGAACCTTTAAAAATTATTGTTACCATTATTTTGCTACAACATTTGAAATCTCTTTATCTTATAATGATTTTCACTGGAATATTTGGGTGGTATCATATTGGGATTAGTATCATACCATACATACACCTCTGGTTGTAAGTAGACTCAGTTATGTATGACATATGTAACTGAATAAATTTAAGAGATGGTGGTTTTATTTGCTTGATTTATATGTTGTGTGGTGTTATAGAGATGGCTCATGGGCGATGGACCCTTGTTTTGTGATGGTCTTTGGGTTTCTTTTGATGATACTTTTGTAGTATGGGATCGCTTGGCTCATTTTAAAAAATATGTATTCATTTCTGAATTATTAATTACAGACGGTTTGGCCTGAATTTTCAGATTCATTTTATTTATTATTTTTGTTGTCTTCTGTATCATAATTCATGTAAATCGTAAACAAACCATTATTTATGATACCTGAGAACATCTTCTAGCCGGTGGGGATAAGGATTTCCCATCGAGCCATTCCATTGTCCTGTTTTGTTGCCGGTATGGATGGTGACCAGATTCGGTTCATGAGAAAATTTTATCAGTGGAGGTTAATGATTTTGGGTTATATTATTATTTTGTGCTGAGTCAGGCTAGAAAAATGATAGGACTAGTGGGGCTCATATTTTTGGTTGTGAGTACCATTAATGGCCCACACCTCTCAGGACAAACAATGGGTCAACATGGGATGTCAAAATTGTTAGTTTGTACACAATTCCATGTTAGACATGTGGGATATGGGTTGTACGTGGTCATCAGGTGGGGGTTAAGTAGTTGTCTATTTTATTATTTAATGTTATTGGATTAATTATATTTGATTTCATTGTTTAAACACTCAGAATTTTTGTAAAGATTTTTTTTCTGGTGATTGTTCTCTTTTGTGGCTACTTGCCTCCCTAGAAAGATCCCATGAACCCACGAGAGGAATCCAGAGAGAGTTCTCGTTCACCGCATGATCAGAGGCAATACAGGCTATGGTTCAAGCTGTCCAAGAAATAAGACATGGAACATATAATGTTTCATATTTAGATAGGGATGATGGGACTAGTCCTTGGAAGGGGAAAGCCATAGAGATTCTTAAAAACAAGCCTCAAACGTTCTGAGGTATCATAGAACCCCATGAAGTGGATGAGTGGCTCGAAAGAATTGAACACATTTATGGGTTATTGGACACAGCTGAGTAGGTAAAGGTGTGTTTTTACTCTTTCCTGACAGAGGTTCCCTACCAATGTTTTTGGGAATCAAGGATTCATGCAGGGAAGCATGAGAAGATGATCAGGAAGTACTTCTAGGTTATCTCCATCAACCATTACTGCCCTTATGTTTTGGAATATTGTCAATATTGATAGTTTATGGTTCTTTTTCATGGGGGGGGGGGTACTTTCTATGATGGATTATTCCAACTATATTTCTATGATGGTTTGATATGCTCCGTAAATTGTCTCTAATTAGAAGATGAAGGCCAAAAATATTGAGAGGGGTATGTGGCCAAGGATCTATTCCCAGTAAATCCTATTCAAGATGAAAACCTATGATGAGGAGGTTGGCCAAGAATTTATAGTGAAGATAGACCTCAAGGAGAAGGTGGGTTCTTTTGGGATGATATCTGGTCTGGGAAGATACAGTTCATCATAGAAGAAAATGAAGAGTGTGGAGCAATGAATGTAGGGGGTGACAACACATGCCAAAATTCCACGATGTTTTCTTCATTGGATTATTATTTGAGTTGTATCATATTTCACCAGTGTGGGAGGACATGGATCCTCCGACTACCATTTTCATATTCACTAAATTCTTTTTTTCATTGTAGTGTTATGGGACACATGAAGTTCTTTTGATAGAAGGACTGTCCAGTCTAATGTGGGGTAGGATCAGTGGCTTCTAGGTGAGTGCCACATCAATTTGATCCATCTAGGACAACAGTATCTTGGTTTGGTGGTCGTGGTAGTAAGTCTAGATAATCTTTTGGGAAATTCCAATTTTGGGCAGAACTAAAAACTAGAGGTCTTCTCAGACATAGAATAGACATCTTTATGCAGTAGATCAGGCCCCAGTATGATCAGGGGCGGGACCATCGATAGTTTGAGGTACTATTTAATTACATATTCTATATTTTCTTCTAATTTTTATACATGTTCTCGTATTTCATTCATCTCGTGCCTTTTTTGTGGACATGGTGAATTTTACAACTGAGCTACTGCCTTTTGTGATGGAGTTGGTGACACCACTGGGAATGAAGAAGGAGTACAGTCTCTAGTTCCCATCGTGCATGCATTCATTATCACGAGATGAGATGGTGTGGGTCCTCCTGGTCTTAAATATGTATCTCTTTGAAGGGATACTTCTCAGGGATTTGAGGATACAATTTCATGCACACATCAATTTATATAGGTTGTGGGTGAGTTTCCCATTACATGTTGTAAGTCTCTAGGGTTTTCATTGAGAATGGGATCCTCGCTCGTGTCATGTGTGTTCTCCAATCAAATATTTCGGAATATTATCGTCCAGTAATAATCTCTCACAATAGAGGACGATGATATTTCTCTTGACTGTGGGATAACTCTTTTAGTGGTTGAGTTCTCAAAATTATTCCGAGATTATTTTTCAAGCATACCCCCAGAGCGAGATAAGGTTTTCTCAATAGATTTGTCACCAAAAAAAAAGAAGTTACCTCTTCCCTCATATCGGACAGGCCCAACTAAATTGATGATATTTAATATTCACATGTAAAATTTATAATCCAAATTATTCATTCTCCTGAGAATCGCTCCATAGGACGCTCTGATTATTTTTTGAGAAGAAGGTTTGTGGGTCCCTCCAGTTGTGTATTGATTACCAGAATTTGAACAAGGTAACCATCAAGAAAAATTATTCCATTCCAAGAATAGATTAATTTTTGGATTAGTTGAATGGTGAAAAGTGGTTTTCTAAAATAGATTTTAATTATAGATACCATCAACTCAGGTTGAAATAGTCTGATATCATGAAGAAAGCCTTTTGAAGTATTTATGGCCATATTGAGTAATTGTTTATTCGCTTCATATTGACCAGTTCTCTGGCGCTATTTATGACACTAATGAAAATTGAGTTCCACCAATATCTAGTCTCCATTGTTGTTGTATTTTTGGATGACATCCTGGTTTACTTTGGATATAAAGAAGAGCCTGAGAATAATTTAAGTATAGTGTTGGGCACTTTGTGGGATCACTGCCATTAGGAAATGTTTTCCATACGCACCATCTGTATCAGGGAGTTGATGTTTCGGGGGCATGTGATCGCGAAGAATTTTGTTTCGGTAGAACCTGATAAGAATAGTGTGGTTATTTCATGGGAGAATCCAAATAACATTATTGAGATTTGGAGTTTCCCAGTCCTGGGTGGTTACTACAGGCGGTATGTTTGGGATTTAACTCATCTATCTTCTACCATTACCGCACTCACCTATAAATTGTTTGGGTCCCAGAATGTTGGGCATACTTTGAGTAAATGAAGTCTATGATGAATAATACTCACTTGTTGATCTTTCTAGAATTCGAAAGGGCAATGTGGTGTATTTTGATGCTTCTGGTATGGGTCGCTGGTGTGTGTATATGCATGATTATCATGTCGTGGCGTATGGATCCCAAAAACTCTGATCACATGAAAAGAATTACCCAACAAAAGTCATAGAGATAAAAAATGTGATGCATGATTTGAAAACAAGGGGGTTGTACCTATTTATAGAGATGTTCATGGTCAACACTGATCTCAAATGCTTCCCCTAAATCTACTCCAAGTTAGTTCTCAATCTTTATCAATGCTGCTAGTTATTATACTTGTAGGTGATCAAATTTGACATTTTTTATACCATGGGCATGGGATATTTACTGGAATAAGTGTTGATTAGAAAAGTACCAGTGAAGGCCTTGAGGATTTCATGTAATGAGTGAACTCTAATTGAGGTCTTTGTTCAGAAGCACATGGAATCCAAAGAGCACAGTGAAGGTATGTTCTTGGGGGATATTCTGTTAACTCCCTCTCTCATTGAGATGATTCATTGTGAACAACCCAATTATGAGATTTTTCATTGGTGTAGGATGGTTCGTTATTGTGGAGAGATGTCTTCTGAATGGCCATCTTCTCTCGAGGGAATCTTGTGCTTCAATTGAAATTTAGTAGTGCCATCATCTCTAGGGAAGGTGGTGATGCAGGATAGCCACTAGTCGTAGTGGTCTCTCTATCTGGTTGGTTGAAGATGTATTATAATGTGCCCAGATAGTTATGGTGGCTAGGTATGAGATGTTACCCAACTGTCTTGGTGTCTATATACAACACATGTTTTTAGGTTAAAGGTAAGCATCAATGGTCCTCTGGTATTCTCCATCCATTACCCATTCCTACCAAGAAGTGGGAAGAGGACAATATGGACTTCATTTTTTTCCTACCTTCTAAACCTCGTGGTAAGAATTCCATTTGGGTGGTGATATTTCTTCTGACAATATTATCCCACATCATATTAATTAATGAGACAACCAAAGTGGATGAGTTAGGAAGAATTTATCCTCAGGAGGTTGTAAGGCTTCATGGTGTGTTATTTGTAGTTGTCCTAGATAGAGATGCATGTTTCACTTATCTATTTTGGAAAGATCTTCAGAAGCCAATGAGTTCTCAGATTAAAATAATAACGACAAACCATCCTCAAACGAATGGTAGACAGAGTGGGAAAATCAGATTTTGGAGGACTTTCTCCATGCATGTGTTTTGTAATTTTTAGGTTTATGGGATAACCACTAAGGATTTGAAAACATATCTTTTAATAATCGTTAATAATATTCGATCTGAATGGATCCCTTTGCAGAGATCTATGGTCGATATTGTTGGTCCCCCCTGTGTTGGGATGAGTTAGGCGAGATCACTTTCAGGGTTGAGACTTGTGTAGGAGATATCTGAGAAGATCACATTGATCTGGAAGAATTTATTGACTGATTTGAATTTCAATAAATCATATGCTGATCATAGGGGAATGAACTAGAGATTTTGGTGGGTGATAAGGTGATTTTAATAGTGGCCCATCGTTAGGGTCATCGCCGTTTGGGAAAGTAGTGAAAGCTAACATGGAAGTAAGTTTGAAATTTGGAGAATACTGAGAGGATTGGAATGTTGGCATACAATTTATTTGAACCATATAAATTAACATCTATCATGGAAGTCTTCCATGTCTCACAACTGATGAAGTACATCCCAAATCTATCCAATGGGTTGAATTGGGAGGAGTTGGATATAGAGAATGATAAGTCTATGGTTGAGCGATCAGGGAATATTGTACACTTATGATAACAAGTTCTCTATGGGATAATTATTATGTGGGTTTGAGTCCTCTAGAAACGTGGTAATGATGAGCATGAGACATGGTAGCATATGTCTTGGGTCTAAGAGGAAATTTGAATTCTCATATATTATAATTATTCATGATGAATTTTAGAGGGTGGAATGATTTTATGGTGGGTACAATATCCACATTCCTGACTTATTTTATGGTCTTAATTCATTTAATTGATATTCATTCTTTGTTATGATAGATTCCCATTTATTTTTGGAGGAAATTGTGGGTTTTAAAGATTTTTCCCAAACTGTGACCCCATTTCCAAATATAAAAAAATGATTCTTTTATAACACATTAGTTTTTCATCATTTTTCAACCATTTTACTTCCTACATGGAAACACATGACATATAAAAACTACCATTGCTATTTTTACCCCTTATGAACTCATTATCAATTTGTAATTAGGTTATTAATTAGGCATTGGGCTAACCAGTGATCCCATTAAATTCTTTAATTTTATTTATTCAATAGTATTCCTTTCATTTTATTTAAATTATTTTCTTTTATTCCACCTCCCACTATATGAAAACTATCCTAGGCATACCCTCAGGTTCATTTCTTCATCTTTGGAGATCATTTTAATCACAGATTAGGGAGAAATTACACTGTGCTTCACAAATCATCCAGCTTTGAGAATGTAATTCGATTCATCCATAAATCATTCAATTTTCACACTTTTCCACCATTTTAGTCTCCACATGAACTCATCATCTTCGTTCTAGGATCCTGGTCTATTTTGGATTCTTATAGATTCAATCGTTGGTGGATTTGGGAGATATCATCTGGATCTCTCAAGTATTTGGGTTTCCTTCCTTCCACCACCCATTTTTTAGGATTATCCCATTCTCTTATTATTTATTCAAATTTAATATTTCTTCTTCCATTAATTAGGAATTTCCTAATGAACACCATGTAGGGCATCAATCCTTGGGTTTTATTTTGAGTTTCTTGGTCAAATATAGTGGTTTTATATTCGTTTTCACTCCAATGTTGTGCGGCGGTGGTGAACATGAAGTTCTACACAAGGATTAAAGGGTTTTGATATATATGGTAGGTGATTCCATGTGTAATCATTGTATAATGAGTTCAATTTCTGGATTTATGTTATTTTTATATTATTCTTTCATTATATTTAGTGTGAAAACTGTTTTTGGTTATGTTTATTAAGGGATTTGTTTTTATGTTCTATTTTTCTATAAAAATGAACGCTTTACTTGAGAATTCCATGTTGTACCAATTGATGTCATTTTTTAATTCATGGAATGGATTTATAAAAAAAATTTAGAGATGATAATTAATGTTTGGTGTAATATTGGTATGAAATTTTTGTTAAAAGATGGGTTGTAAATGGATTTTATGGGCAATGTTTTATTATAACATGTATAGTTGTTTTATAGAAATTCTAAGCATTTTTTGAGTTATACAAAAGGAAAAAAGTATTTTTTGTCATGAACAATCTTCACCATGAATAGGGAAGTGGAATAATATTTCCAGACCCTTCCTTCTTCATTTTTATAATGAGATAATGACCATCGAGACCTGCCTTAAATCTGTCCGAGAGAGGCAACTATTACCAATGGTATAAAGTCACGCACAAAATAAAGGGTATTGCCCTTATTATTTAGTAGGATCAGGAGATAAGATAGTAAATACAAAACAACACCAAAACCAGAGGAAAATTTATAATAAAAAACAAACCATTCCCATATGAATGTTCACAAAATATGTTCTACAATGAACAAGAAAACTTAATAGAATGTACCAAAGAAATGAAAGAAAACAAAAAAGAAACTACCACAAACTCTATTGTAGTACGGTCCAACATAATCCATGAAGTCCTCCTGGAAACCTGAAAGCTGTTTTATAAATGTTAGATGAGTATACATGTATACTCAATATGGAAAACCAAAATCTCTTATGCACATGTGGGGAGGCATTCTAATGCCCGTGAAAGAAGGAGCTAACAAGAGAACCTAGCAATGAAAATATCCCCCTGAAACTCACCAAGGAACACTCCCAAATAACACAAGTCATGTAATGTAATATTAATAACATATCTATGTTTGGGTACCCCACACCACTTTCCCACAGTTTATTGAAGACATCCTATGCGTCAGACCTCTGCCACCATTATCACTGCATTCCCACTGCCACAAACTTCCCACACACACATGGGCTATCATAACCACACATCCCGCCTGCAAACACATGGGTTAACACAACACAGAATCCTGCATACAAACACCTGAAAAAAACCAATTGTAACCATGATCGCACAACTATAGGTCAGAAAAACTACTTCCATGATCGAATACACATAGGCTTCATACCGAAGACACTTGGGAAACAACCACCCGGAACACAACTAGGCCAAAACCACCGTGTACCCAGCCTGAAATATCTAGCGCTACAATGAACATTGGGCCGGCACAACCTTCCCGAAGAATCTTGTGGTACTCGGGAAAAAGAGAAAAAAAGGATCAAATAACTAGCCACTCATAAGGGTGTTGTGAAAAACACCCTCCCCCATGAATGGGGGTGATCGGTACAATGTAATCAACTAGGTTGGGGAGAAAATAAAAAAACATTAGGACTAATTATACAAATAAGTAACAATCACTCATCCCATCCTACTGGTTCCAAGACCATCCCAAACACAAACACCATCATTACTATTCATTCTTAAGAATAACTGCACCCACAACCATGTCACAACTCATTTCTAGAAACAAAATCCTTGTTTAACCGATTCTCATTTTCATATTCATGTGATTCCATTTAAGTAATTATTCAGTACAGGGAAAATAATAAGAACAACCACAAGGTAAAGAAAGATAATACAACCCAACAACAATTTAAGCATTCACACTCGGTTCTCTTGTAATGTCACAACAAAAAATGGATCCATGAGATCCCTCAAAGTACTATAACCAATCCAGGTCCCAACATATGGCCATGGAATCCAAAAACCAACATCTACACCACAACGGAGAATCACATACCCATCCACATCACCCCACAAGAATCAAGTCAAACAACCACATATGTCACAAAATCAATGCAAGGGGGGTTTCCTGATACAAGCACACCATTCATTTAGTTCCTTCCCGTATTTTGGTTAACCGGAGTGGTCACACTAGTATTTTTGTTCACTTGGCATATATTCAATCAACGGAGTTTACGTGATTCACTAATTTCCATGTTACAGGCATTCAACCATCCCAGAGGGTAGATGTTCTTAGGGCGCATAAAAGGACCACCAACGACCACTATTTTTAGTGGACATAATTTCATTCTATTCACAACATATTATCACTGATAAAAGAGTACAACATCATCATTAACATTACCTTTTCATTCTCTAAATTTCTTTTTATTATCATAAATATGGTTTGGTTTTGTATGACCCCATATAAACATTATCATACCCACATAATATGATACATAGATGGAGAGATAAAAGAAAAACCCTACTTGGATGATCAATGATAGAATTTTCTCTCTGCATGCCACGATCTAAGGATGTGTGACTTGTAATGGAGGAACACGAAGGACTCCAAGAGTGAGAAGAAAATCTCCAACACAGGAATACCACTTCCCTCGAAAAGGGGGACTCCAAATGCACAAAGAAGGAAAAAGAGATTATCCAGGAAGAAGAAGAATAATTTACCATCTTATAAAAAGGTTTGATCCTTGACTTATGTGATATGCAATTTTGAAAAGATTTAAATGTGAAACATAGTTTCACCTTGCTCTTGGGTGGTTACACATGACTGAATTGATTTTTGTTCAATAATTCTCATCAGAGAGGTTTCCATATTGGCTATGTGTTAAAGGTTTTCCTTTAAACAGTGTAAAACACAAGTAACAGGGGGGAACAAGAATGAATGCGGAAAGGGTGTGAGATCGAGGAAAAGACATTTTTTTGGTAGGTATGGGTTTCCCAACTCTTGGGGATATTTTATATCACTTATGGGATTTTATGTGGCTATGAAATGGTATTAAAACAAATTTACTTCAAAAGATACATTGCTGAGTAGAAAAAATTAGAAATTGGAAAAAGAACGTGGTGTGGGGTAACATTACATGAGACACAGTAACAGTGTCATGGTCACGGTGCCACCCTCATGGTGACACCTTCACAGTGCCATCGATATAGTGTCTTCGTCGGTGGTGCCATAGTTTCGGTGTGAGAAAGTGACTGGTGCCACTGTTTTGGTAGAACCATTTGACGAAACCAAGTTTTTGGAAATATACTGGAATTAGAATTTCTATTACAATACATCAGATACCTCTCAACATATTATAGTCCATGAGAATTCAAGGATAATCCCAATGAATAGAAAGGGGTCCAAACAACCACCTCGAAGTTACCTCTTAGGAATAAACTTAATGGACACCTAGGAACACATATCCCTCATGTAACCACACAAACATGTAATGGACAAATATTCCAGTCAAATGAATTATATAGTTGCTTCCTATATGTCAAGATACTATCCACATTTTGCGGAACAAACTCACTCACATGGGTGTAACCGCATTCACATTAATGTATCTTGATTATCGACCAGATCCTCCCTTCCTCACATTCAAGACTCTCGGAAAAAATCCAAAGAGCATGGAAAACATCACATTTCATAGCTAAGAAGGTTATGAACTACCACAAAAACATGTATGAAATAGAACATAACAATTTTAAGAACAACTCTGGGTACTGAGTTTTCATCTGTGACTCACATTCTTAGGTACTATTTCTTAGGCCACCATGACTCCATAACACACGAAACAAGGGAATCTTCCATCCACAAAGAAACTTCTCCTCATGACCTTGAATCAACTCTGGTCACTCCATGAATGTCGAATTTTCCTCAATATCCATATTTCCCCAGTCGATGATGAGTGAATCATCATGTAGATACTTTTAGAGTTGAGACATATGGAAGTCTTTGTGCTCCCTTTGCAGTGAAGGTGGTAGTGCTAGCTAGTAAGACACATCAAAGACCCACCACAACATCTTGAAGGGTCCGAATAACCTTGGAGAATGATTACTCCACCTTAAATAACCTTTATTGTCCATGGTGAGGGGAGAAATTCAAATACATGTGCTCCCTGACCTCGAAATCCAAGGGTCTCCTCCTGTTATCGGCATATGAATTATGTCAGTACCTATCCATCTTCATCCTCTCTCGTATAAGCTGAACCTTTTCTGTCGTGCTCTGCACCACATCCAGGCCAATAACACATTCTACCCCTACCTCGGTCCACCACACAGATGAGCGACACTGTATCCCGTACAAATATTCGAATGAGATCATGTCAATGGTAGAGTGATATCTATTGTTGTACAAAAAATATACCAGAGGAATGTGTCAAACCCATGATCCCCCAAAGTCCAAAACACAAGCCACTAGCATATCCTCTAATGTCTGGATGGTGCGCTCTGTCTGACCAACAGTCTGGGGATGTAAAGGAGTGATAAAGAAAAAACTGAGTGCCACAATCAAGACGTAATCCCCTATAGACTCATGTGATAAACTGTTCATCCCTATCTGATACTATGGATCTCATAACTCCATGAAACCGCACCACGACTTCCACATACAGCTGTGCTAGGGAATCCACTGCACTCGGCTCTATGATCATTAGAAAGTGAGATGATTTCATCAGTTGGTCTACTAGTAACCAGATACCATCACAACCTCCTTGAACCCTAGGCCATCCTATAACTAAATCCATAGAGATGTCCTCCCACTTCCAAAGGGGGAAAACTAAAGGATTTACAATCTTCTAGAACATGGAATCCCTCCTTCAACTGCTGACACACCAGGAACCTTTCCACAAACTCAGCCACTGGCTGTTTCACCCCAGACCATCAAACATTAACCCTCAAACCTTGGTACATCTTTAAAACACATGTGTGTACTCACATGGGTGAGTTGTGGACCTCACAAAGAACTCTCCCATGAATTATCTCTAGAACAAAAAACTTCCCTCAGAAAATAATATGATTCTGAATATCCTCGAACCACCCTTTTGGACTATTTTCTTTTGTTATCCTTATCATGCATCACTTCACTCTCTCAGTCTCCCCACTGAGACTCATCTACCTACCGCAACAGAGAGGACTGCACTACCATTGTAATAGGAAATCACTACAATTATCCATCCTCATATCCATGTGTATGGAAGCCAACTCCTCCATCAACATCCATGAATCTACCGACTCTCGAGCTGCATCCTACTCTGCCCTTCTATTCAAGGAATCAGGCACCACATTCCCCTTTCCAACGGTGTGGGAAATTTCTAAGTCTTAGTCCTGTCGAAACTCCATCCACCTATTCTAACACAAGTTATGATATATCTTAGTGATGATATACCTCATGCTATTTGGATCCATGAATACAACAAGTCACTCCTCGAGGAGATAGTGCCACAACTTATTTAGTGCGAAAACTACAATTCAATGCTCCACATCGTGGGTAGCATTGTTACGCTCATGGGGATGTAACTGCCTAGACCCATAAGAGATAACCCCTATTATTACATCAGTACACACTCCATGCCTTAGCATGAATCACCAAAAAACACTTCAAACCTCACTCCTTATTCAAGAATCCTTAGTAGTGGAGCACTAAATAACATCCCCTTCATATAACTGATGGATTCCTCACACTTCACATTCCACAAAAATGCCTAGTCTTTCATGTTCAAGTCCGTAAATGGGGCTGCAACATAGGATATGTTGGGGACGAACCTCCGGTAGAAACCTTCTAGACCTAAGAAACTGCAAACCTCTTCCACATTTATGGTAATCTCCCAAGAAACAACTACCTCGACCTTTTATGGGTCCACCGTTATTCCCTTCTTGGACAACAAGTGTCCAAGGATGTTTACATATAATGTACAGAACATACACTTGGACAATTTCCCATATATTTGGTGTCGTTAGAGGACCTCTAAAACAATTCTTAGATACTCATGGTGATCCTCCTATGATCTTGAGTAGATCATGTTGTCATCAATAAACACGACTATGAATTAGTCCAGATATTACCAGAATGCAGAGTTCATGAACCCCATGAACACAACTGTTGGGTATGTAATGCATAAAAACATGACTACAAACTCAATGTGCCCAAATTTACTCCTAAAGGTAGTCATTAAGATGTCACCCTCTTTCACCCTCAACTGCTGATATCCTGACCGTAGGTTGATCTTGGAAAACCATCCTTCCCCCTTAAACTAGTAAAAAATGCAGTCTATCATTGGTAGAGGGTAACCATTCTTGACCGTTACATGATTTTGTATCCAATTGCCTATGCACGGCCTATGACCACAATCTGCCTTCTTTGAAAAGAAGACTAGAGCACCCAATGGAAATGCGCTTTGTCAAACAAAACCCTTCATCATCAGACCATCAATATGAATCAGAAACTCCCGCAACTCAGATGGTGAAATCCAATAGGGATCTATTGAAATCAGATGGGCACCGGGTTGAAAGTCCTACCCGAACACAACATCACTTCTAGGAGGTAGAGATGCCTCCTCTTCAATGAAGATTTCCATGAACTCACTAATGATCTCCATGATTTCCACCATCTCTATATCCACCGACTCCACTAATATCTCAAATAACAAGGAAAGGAGGGGATCCACTCACCTACTGCCCCCTGGAAACCCAGCGTGCTGATTAAAATCACATGTCAGGGACCTATATCTGAAATCACGATCCTCCTTCGGAAGTAGTAGATAAATGCACATACAACAAATAGCTATTCAATGCCTAGAATGACATGATACAGCTGCATCTGTAAATAAAATAAGGTCCCCACTCGAATGATGTGGTACAAACATCAGTTTACACCCTTGGAAAACATGATACAAGATGGTCTGAGCTCCAACTGGTGAACACAAAACATGGGGTACAAGAATTTTCTCTATGTCTAGACACAACACACATGATATAAATGGTGATACAATAGAGTTTGAAGCTCCTGAATAAAACATGGCACATGAAAGTGTTACAAACAAGATGATCATAAACTGAACGTCTTCCGGCCCTGCTGGATGTGCTGCCTATGCGGTGTGTAACTACCCACACCCAGCTCTTTTGCCCCTCGGCTGAGTGGAACCTCGCTGACCACACCCATGTTAAGTTCCCTAAAGAGCACCCTAAATATGGCATCCACCGGTGCTCATAGAAGCGTGAGCTCACTGTACATGATTCTGCTACTGAAAGGGCCTCGTAGGAAACTACTACTACTGAGGTGGGTGCTAAACTGGCCCACCCCCATTGTATTACAGTCGGTCCGAGCACTGATTGTAAAGGTTCCAATGGCTACCAAAGATAAAGAATCATGGTCCTGGGCCCAAATGAAATAGGTGAGGACTGGAAGATAGAAACTAGAATTGTAGGGGCCTGCTCCCCCCTGGTCGAGACTTAGAAGTCCTTAATGATGAAGGCCTACTGTTAATGACCTTTCCCTTTAACGAGCCCAAATGGATTCCCCCTAGTGATACACTTCCCATCATGTGCATCCTTTCCACCAATTCACCATTCTGTTGGACCTCCGAGTACATAGGTAGTGTGAAGGGAGTAATAGAATACAGAATAGAAGATTGGAGTGCCTCCTCTATACATCTCGCCCAAGACCCCTCATTATGAAATAGGTCCAGAGAAATGCTAAGGAGATCCATAAACATGATCCCCATCTCCCTCACTAAAATGATCCAATGATTGAGGGAGAGTTTCTCTTACCTTTTCTCATCAATTATTATGGAAGAGAGGAATTCCTACAGAATTTCCATCTCGATGTAAGCCCATATAACTTCAGCAACCCACATCTCCCCATGGTAGATAATCCACCACTAACACGAGAATCTCTGCATCTGGGTCACTGTCAGAGGAACCCAGTACTCCATTGGAGCCCGAATCAAACTAAAAGATATCACCAGCTCTTTGAGCCATCTATCTTTCACTATGACCATCGTGCAACTCTAATACTTTTTGAGGGTCTTTCGCTACATAGAAAGAAGCATCATATACCACTGATCGTCCTACTCCTCTCAGTCATTCCTCTTCCAATCTACCGAGTCAACCTCCTGGGCCTCGATCACCTGCACTACTCATGGTCACCATCCAGGTTCCATAACTGTATGGTAAACAAGGAATGCCTAAACCCGAGTAGTGTAAAAGATTGCTTTTAAAATTCTATTATACATATTATTCATTTTCAATCCCCAAAATAAAAATTAAACACATGAATAGAAGTCATTATGATGCATGGAAATTTCTTATGGGCTCTACCCTGTAATCAGTGTAGCCTCACTTGGACCTTCAGTAGGCCAAGATTCATTGCATCGGATTATAGGGGTCCTCAAAATTCGGTGTCTTATACTATCTTCTCTGGCCTATTACATGCACCTTGATTTATAAATATTGTTTCCCCAACATATGATGAATTCCTCACTGTGGAAACCCCCGAGTTCCAACATATATATCAACCTTATCTCTGATACCATTCTGTCACGACCCACCTTCACCAAGATGGGTGATGGGATAGAAGATTTACAAACCCATACTTATTCAAGTTTAAGAATAGATAATGACCCCCAGAACCAACATCAATCATTCCTAGAGTGATGAATAGTGCCATGGGTTTAGAATCACCCACAAAATGGAAGTAATTTCCCTTTTTTTAGTAGGATTCAGAGATAAAATAGTAAATCCCAAACAACACCAAAACTGGAGATAAATGTAACACCAAAAACAACCCATTCCCATATGCATGTTCCAAAAATAAGTGTTACCAGGTACATGAAAACTCCAACAATAAGTACAATAGAAAATGAATAAGACACCACCAACAACTACCCAATGTCCGAACTATTATTGTCCTTCATGATCCTCAAAGTTATAATTGATACTTGGAAGCAGTTTTATATACGTAGGGTGAGTATACAGTTATACCCAGTAGGGAAAATCAAAATGCCTCGTGCCCATGTGGGGAGTAATTCTAATGCCCACGAGAAAAAGAGATAACCAGAGCACCGGGTGGGGAAACTATCCACCCAAACCTCAGCCAGGAACACTTACCAAATAATGAAATTTATGTAATGTAATAGTAATAACACATCAATGTTGGGGTACCCCACATCCATTTTCAACTTGTTATTGAAGACATCCTATATGTCATACCTATCCCTCTATTCTCACCACAGTACCACTGCCACACCACACTTGCACACACCTGGTCTATCACAACCACACATCCCACCCGCAATCACATGGGATATCACTACCACAAATCCCGCCCGAAAACACCTATGCCGCATCAAACAAATGAAACCATTCCTGCACACACCTCGGTCAAAAAAAGTACCACCACGCCCAAGTACACTTGGGCCTCATCCCAAAGACACATGTGAAACAACCTTACCACACACTCTTGGGAAAATCACCACCACATACCCCGCCAAAAGTATCTAGGGCTATAATGTCCAACATGTCGTCCCATCCTCTTGAAGAATCATGGGATCATAGGGAAAGGGAGTAGAAAAGGAAATAATTACAAGCCACTCATATGAGTGTAGGGAAAACCACCTTCCCCCATAAATGGGGGTGTTCAGTACAACGTACTGAAATTGGGTTGGGCATGAATAAGAAGCACAAGGACTAAATTATACATATAGGTAATAAGAGATCAACTCAACCGAAGGGTTCCAAGAACATCCCAAGAACAAACACCTTTGATACTATTCATTCTTAAGATGATCCTCACCCACAACCAAGTCACAACTCATTCCTAGAAACCAAATCCCCATTGAACTAGTTCCCATTTTAATATTCAAGTGATTCCATTTATGTAATTCTTCACTATAAGGAATATAACAAGCATAGCCAGAAGGAATAGAAATAGAAAACATCCAAACAACAATTTAAGGATTCACACCTGGTTCTCTAGTGAAGTCACAACAACAAAATGGATATGTGAGATCCCTCAATGTGCTGGAACCATACCATGCCCCAACATACAACCTCAGAATCTACAAACCAAAATATTCCCCACAACATGGAATCCAATCCCCATCCATGTTACACCACAATAATCAAGTTGAAATACCACAAATGTCACCAAAACAATTCAAGGGGGTTTTCCATATTCAATCACATCATTCATTGAGTTCCTTCCATACGTTTTGTTAACGAGGGTGATCACACAAGGATTGTTGTTCACTAGGAATATATTCAATAAATCATGTTTACATGATTAAGAAATTTCCATGTTACCGTCATTTAAACATCAAAGAGGCAAGGAGTTATTTAGTTCATAAGAAAAGACCGCCAACTGCCATGATTTTAGTGGACATAATCCCATTTAGTTCTGAACTTATAAGCACTGATAAAAGTGTACAGAAGCATCACTAACACAACCCTTCATTCTTTAAAATTCATTTTTTTATCTTCATTTATGATTGGTTTCATTCATCCCCATAGAAACACTAGAATACCCACCCCACATGGGACACAGTAGGAGAGACAGAGGATAAACCCTACTTGTATAATCAATGATCAATGTTTCTCTCCATGAGCCAAGAACTGGGGATAATTGACTTGCAGGGGGAAATTTGAGGACTCCAATAGTGAGAAAAAATGGTGCAGCATAGGTTACCCACATACCTTGAGAAGGGGGACTGCAAATGAACAATAATGGAAAAAGATATCATCCAGGATAAGAAGAAGAAAAATTTCTCGTACAAAAAAAAATGTGAGATCCTCGAGTTACAGGTTATGGTATTTTGAATAGCATTAAATGTGGATTGTGGTTTCACCAAGTATTTGGGTGGTTACACATGATCAAATTGATTTATATTTAATAATTCTCATTAGAGGGGTATCCATAAGGTATTTGAGTTAATTGATTTCTTATAAATATAAGAAAACACGCATAACGGGGGGGGGACAAGAATGTATGGAGAAATGGTGTGATACCGAGGAGAAGACAGGAATTTTGGTAAGATAAGGGTTCATCATATTTTGGGGATTTTTATATCTTTTATGGGCTTTTAAATGACTATGAAAGGGGTATTAAAACATTTTTTACATCAAAAGATACGTTGTAGAGTGGAAAAATTCAGAAACTGGAAAATGAACGAGTAATGGGACACTGTTCGGTGAGACACCATCATAGTGCCACCCTCATGGTGCCACTATCACAATTCCACCATCAGCTATCCCACAATTTCAGTATTGTGACTGGTTCCATTATTTTGGTGGAACCGTTTGATTGAAATGAGTTTCTGGTAAAGTACTCAACTTGGAGGGTCTAAGCCATGACATGTTTAGATACTATTTTTAGTTTGTGTGACCATAAATAATATTTTTATATTTAAATAGAATTTGGTATCATGTGAATCATGTTTGAGAACAATGATGTAATCCTAAGAATCTTGGTGGGTAGAGGTTAACTAGAATTCAAAGGATTCAGAGTGGTTTGGACTCTATTTCACATATCATGTTTAATGTTGACAATACTAACAAAATTATGATGATGTTGTTTTTTCGGACCTCTATTTTATGGGTGATTCCCCTACTATTTTAACATGCACAAGATAAAATATTTTTATGATTACTATCACAATGAAATGTGAGGTACCTGGTGCTCATATCTTACTAGTGCCTAGAGGTATTCCCGTGTTCAGTACTCATTGACTATTTGACATTTACCAATTGATTATGGTGCATATGGATGAAAAATTCATTATCATACATGTTTCATTTATCTTTTACTATTCATTAAATATACCCTCTTTTAAATATATTCTCCATTATAGGATGCACCATTAGAATTTAATTCTACCATTAATATTTTATAACACATTAATGATTTTTATCATATAATGTTTCTCACATGGAATATTTGGGTGGTATCATGTTTCGATTACACTCCAAACCAGGTTACACCTTTGGTGGTAAGTATAATATGTTACATTTGTCAAATTTATGGGAATGGATTTTGGAGATATTGGTTTGAGTTTCTAGTAATTTTTGTTTTGCGGTGTTGTGGAGAAAACTCATAGGTGATAACCCCTTATCGTGTGGTGGCCATTGGGTTGTCTCTCCAGACATTTTGGTAGAGTGGGAACCCTTGTCTCATTTTAAAAAACTTGTTTTCAGTTCTTTATTTTTAATTAAGGATTGTTTGGAATGAAATTTTAGATTCATTGTATTGGTTGTTTTTTGTTGTCATGTGTATTGTAATTCGGGTAAATCATTCCCAAACAATTATTTATGATTCTCGAGCACTAGTTTCGGCCGGTGGGGATTGGGAATGGCATTTGGGAGTATCCATGATCTAGGTTTTTTTCTAGTAATGATGCAGTCTAGATTCAGTTTGTGACAATGTAAAATGATAGTAATTTATTAATCGCCCATGTAATATCAATGACTAATCTATATTACAATAAACCAAAACATCCATAGAATGGAATAATGTTATCCCTCATCATTTTCTAATGAATAAAAACAAAATAAATGTAAATATTATTATTGAATTATTTGAATGGGTACCTCATCTATATTAATATTATAATATCAGGTATTTGATATTCATCCCCATTTCTAAAAGTAACATTACTATTTATCCAACAATTCCCATAGGTCATCCTAATCACTAATAATATATTCATCCACATTATTCACCATGATTTCAAGTACCCTTAATTATTATCTTATCATTTATTATGATAAAATTTTTATTTTTATTTATTTTCAATTATTCCATGTAACATAATTTGAGGGAATACATGTCCTTAATCAAATATTATTTTTCCCATTTACATAATAGACTTATGATGGTAGGAATAATTATCATCCATTAAAATATAATCAAATTAAACACATATTATAATATAATAAATTTCATTCAATGTTTTTATATAAATATTCATATTTATATAATCATGTTTATTATCAATAGTTCTATTATTAACAAAACATTTATACAATTAAAAACACATATAATATTTTCACTCGAAATGTATTAGTTATATTTCATTAACTGTCACCATGTGTCTCATTATAATTATATTTCTAATATCCAATAATAATATAAATCATCCAAAAAAAATATAATATTTAAATCGAAACCTTTATCACCTCAACATCATATAAAAAAATTATTTCATAATGAATTTAATATCATCGATAAATATCACAAATAAAATTCTTCAAAATTACATGAAAGGAAGTGATTCATTTTCAATAATCATGAACCACTCTTCTAAACCACTCGGAAGTTCTTGTAGTCCATTGAACACCTTACCTCGTTAAATGACTATTATATGTATTAAATATGTATCACTTTATTAAGCATTATTTTTTTTGATAATATTGTATTTATGCAATAATAATTTATTTTTCTTGATTGCATACACATCACTATCATGTTGACAAATAATTTCAAAATCTGATGAAATAATTTCATGTTTTATATACATGAATTTCATTTTATATAAATAAATTATCATATTTTCTATCATTTAATGTTATAAATTATAATAATTATTATTATAATAACATTCCATAGTAATTTATTCATCAAATGATTAAATTACCCACATGACGGTCTCTAAACATCTCAATCAGGGTTTGATAAGTCCTAAGAATAAATTTGTTGTCCAATAAAAACTTCATTAATAATTTAACACTTCCTACAGAACCATACATGATAAAAATTGATTCTTCCAATTGGGGGATACGTGGAACCCCCATGAACCACCAACGAGTTCTATGGGCCCCCCTACTACATCAAATGTTGTTTGTACTATCATGGGTTATCCATAATCATATAACTATTTATTGGCCAAGTATCCCACCCCCAACATCAACTTCACCCTTTATTCCAATAATCTCTTCCATCAACATAGATTTCCAATTTATCGTGATGTCACTTACTTACATGGGTCTCCATACTTCCCCTAGACACATTCTATTGATTGGCCAGTCTATTATTGAGTTACCCATTTAAAACTCATTATTTCAACCATAGGGATGATGTGGAATTCTTTTCATCATGTAATAAAAATATCTGAATGTGGTGAAAGATCACATCGCCTTTCTGACATACCAACCATATTTAAACATTTATATTCTATGTAGAATATCATTTTATTATTTTATTGAAAAATAGATGTCTAATATCAGCTTATATACATTTCCAATGACCGCCAGATGTTCCATTTCTACATTTGTAATTGTTTATAATGGAGACTATATTTATTTGGATGGTATATCTCAACACAAAAATTTAAAAATTTTCATCTCATTAACATAATTTGGTATTTAGGTCTGTGAAATTTTAAATATTTATTAAATAGTATATAATATTATTTCAATGAATTATTCTAAAATATCGCCTTGATTGGAGTGATTTGAAAGAGTTTATGTCAATATCACTGAGTTCTTCTAAATTAATAATTTAAGATATAATAAATAATCACACTAATGAAATTATATTTTGATTTCTCTTTTTCACCTAATACATAATTTTATCATTACATATAACTCATCTTTATAATACATAAAATTAGAAAGGGAACATCTCCAATTTAATATATAGAATGATTACAGGGGAAGGTGGCTAGGTCAAATTTACTATTATTTTCGTTATTTATTTTAAATTTTTATATAATAATATTTTTCTAGCACTGTTAGCCAGCATGACCATGTATGAATTTGATGAAAAAATTATACTATGGTAAACACCTAATTGGTACTACATGACGTAGTTGGCTTTCAAATTTAATTCATTGGTCATGGTGAATTTTTTAGTTTACACATCATAATCATAAATAAATATTTGTTGTAGAACTGTTAATGGTTATCTATTATAATACATATATACAAAATTAAAATTTAAATTTTCATCAAATTTTTTTTTATTGAAACTAGATTCAAGTTCTAATAAAATAAAAATTCAACCTCTATTTGAGAACAATGATATTATAGAAAATAAAAATTCAATGAAAACAATTTAGTGTGTATCAAAAATTACATTTTTGATAAATGATTATCAATTTTTATTACGGAAAATAAGGAATATTATTGAATGGATAAATAAAAATTATAATTATAATGAAATTAATTGGAATATAATTGTAATATAGTAAAATAATAAAAAAGGAAATTGGAAATATTTCATTTCTACGTGAAATAATTAAATCTTCAAACCTGATTCTGTATCTTTTGTTTAGGTTTGTGAAATAGTGAAAGAGTACATGAAGGAAGAATAAACTAACTTTTTTCATTGTTAAAAAATATATATCTAAGGATACAATGATTAGAGGTTAATATGGATTAATAAGAGAAATTTTTTTTGACGTTATGATGAAAATGGGAATCAATATATGAATAGAACTCTATTAAATAATGATTGAAATAATATATATGGTCAATGAAGTCAAGGAATTTAGTAATGACGATTTTTCATTGAGAAAATATCATTGATGACTTAAATGATAATGATGAATCAGTGAAAATTTTCTTATATATAAAGATATTATTCATTAAAAACACCATATACCTCTCATTCTCAAAAATATGTAATTAGATGAGAGGGAGTAAATTTAATATTCCTAGAAGCCAACTGAGATTCCCTAGACCTATAATCTTTTATAAATAGCCAAAAACATAATTTTTACATAATAGAATTGACATCAACAAAAAAAACCCAATCCTAACCATCCATAATTTTTATTTCAATATCGAATATTTAGTAACATTCATACCATATATATTTTAGTTTTATATTTTTTGAGGAGTAATAAAAATCCATTGTATGAAAATAACATATTTATCATATAAAAATGTAATTTTTCCCAATAAATCGAGGATTACTTATTTTATTGTAATTCATTTACATCTCCCATAAATTTCCCCCAATATTTTACTATTCTAAACATATAATATGTAATAATATTCATCATAACATGAGTAAATGAATAAATTACAACATATATATTAAACACCATTTAAGGATAAACATAATTCATATAAATAAATGATCATAACTGATAATATTATAAAAATTTATGTTTGAGAACATAACAATTGTATATGAACACATCATTAGGAAATCGAACAAAAAAAATACTAAGTATTAGAACATAGGATAAGTCTTTTGGAATAAATAATTATATATCATAAATCTATTAAATATTAATAATGTGTAAAAAACAAAAAAATATGACATCATAAGAATAGTTCAACAGTAAACACCAATACCGTTATCACATAGTTGAAATAGTCTCATAGTGGATTGGGATTATCCCATAGTCCCATACTTGTAATCTCATGAGATATTGATAATTTTAATGAATTTTAATGATTTAAAATAATAGGAAACCCTATATCATGATAATTTATAAATTGAAATGTGTTTCTTCAAAAACATTAATATATTCATAAAATCACAATTTATATTAGAGTGAAATCTATTTAATTAATATTTCTAAAAAAATTTTTTTGTCTTCCTTCAATATAATTAATATGGATGGTATAATTAGGGGATATCCTCAATGAATCATAATAAATATTAAGTGATATTGACATATATATATATATATAATGAATTTTATAATCACATGTGTTACATAACACATTTTTATTCTAAAAAATATTAAGAGAACAAGAATTAACTAATTAAATATAATAAATTAAATATTTTAATGATAAATATTATATGATAATTCAAATAGAAATACAAATAATAGAACACAATAAGAGATATAACTTTTATTGATTTATGGGAACATGAATGGAAAATACTGAATATAATTTTAATTAAACATTTGTTAAACTATTTTAAAAAACATATACATCACTTAAAAGTTCCATAACCAAAATGACATTGAAAACAATAAATTTTAAAATAACTATAAATATTATACCTATAAAAATAATTTATATTGGAGATAAATAAAATTATCTGAAATATATATATATATATATAATTAAGTAACATTAGTTATTCTTCTATAATATGATCTATTATTTTTAAAATGAAATATTAAAAAAATTGTAATTGAAATTAGTTTCAATCAACATGAAAACATTAAAAATAGTTTCTTCATGAAAAACTAATATAGAAATAGAAATTTTGTTCATATAGCGATCACTAAATATATAATTATTTTCACACAACATAGTGATTTTCTCAGATTAACCAACTTTATATTAGTAAAAAGATTAAAATTCATAATTTATAATTGAATTTAACATAAAGACAGAATAATCTTATGAATCATTAAAGTATAATAAATGAAAATAATGAACAATAATGAGGAATTTGTATTTCTAGGGAATGAATCCCCACTAAATAGATCAACTCCACCTGGAAACATCCTTTTTGATGAATTGGGAGAAAAATAAAAATAAATGATAAATATATATTGAGGTAAAAAATTAAAAATATGAAAATAAAATATGTGGTTCAATAAATGAAAATGACATATAATTACCTCAAGTTGATATATTTACATAAAAATACAGAATTTAATTTTATGATAGAAACAAAACACATATGACTTTTGAAAATTATTCTAACCAAATCACTTCAAAGAGATAAAATTAATGTATTTTTATGTATAGTAATTTAATTTTACATTGTGATTAAAATAAATCCATGGGTATTATATAATCCACAAAAAATAATTATGTTCTAAAGTAAAAAATATATCTCAATAAAAAATATATATGAGGTAAATATTACAAATTTAGTATTTTGTTGATCAAAAACATTATATAGATATCGTCAAATAGAATTTTAAAAATCGTCAAATAAAATTGATTTATACAAAGGGTTTTAATTACATCAAATAAAAGAAATCATGTGACATATTATAAAACAAGAATCATGGAATAAAAATTGTTACAATGATCCAATACATCAGAATTCCTAGGTTGGACACATTATATATCATTATGTAATAAACTAAGGATGATTTAAATTTTATTTGAGAACATTATTCATGTGTATTAAGTTATATATTAATTGTTTAAATAAATTTATTTTGTAGTAATCTGTTATTTTCAATTAATATATATCATCAATTGTTTCTAAACTAAACTATTTGTTTTCATCTTTGGTAAAACATTAACAATTATTATTCCATATTAATATGTAAATGAAATTATTAATTTTTACTCTTATTCAATAGAAGTCACACTATGAGTTATTCACTTGTAGTTTTGTTAAATTAGAATTTCATGTTTTGTTTTTCAATATAAAAACAAATACACAATTGTTTCTGTTCTATTTTATGAATAAAATGTTTTCTGTTAATAGATTAAAATCATAATATTATCATTAAGGGAAAAAAATATTTTCATATTTAAATCATTTTATACCAGTTTCTTCCATTTATTATATAAGTTTTTGAATCATTTATATTATAAAAATAAACCCAAACCGGATCATTTTATAATCAATGTATGAGTATGAATATATTGTGATTTTAGTTAAAAAATTATAACATAATTTTAATGATAATATTTATATGTTTTTATAATAATTGTTCCTTGATATAGTAAATAGATATATGTAAAAAATTATATGACGTGAATTTCTTAAAATGAATATATTGTATCTCTTATTGGGATCATTTTTTGTTGTAAAGGAAAAAGAGATTGTTTTTGAGACCCATGGCTACGGAATGACTTATAGGCTTATTAGAGAAATAATTATTGTTGGTAGTATGGAGGAAGTTTAATTTTTTGTATTCTTTATAAATTATGATGGAAATATTATTTTGTATGTATGATAGTTGTTTTTTGTAAATAATGGTTTATTAATATAACATTAATGTCATATTCAATGAAAGTGGACCCATAATTGGCAATTTTGAAATATAAAATGAGGTGTACTTTTGGAAAACAAAATCTACCAATTTAATAATATTTTTTATAAATATATGATGACCATATCACTGAACAAATCATTATGGTATTATTTTATCCTTTACTATGTTGATTATCTTTTACGATTATAAATTATTTCATTTTCCATCAATTTCGGTGAAAATATAATATTTATTTTTTACAATATAAATATTAAATGAAAATTATTTAATTCAATTTCTAATGGTGTTAAAATAAATTATATGAATAAAATAATAAAAATTATATTCTTAAAAATGTATTTTAATTCATAAATTTTAATTAATAATTATTTATTCTTAAAATGATGATACCGATGAAATTTATTAGATTATAAATAAAAAATAGTGATTTATGTTACTGTACATTATTTTTAAAATTTAGTAGATTTTTATAAATAAATAATTTAATGAATGTGAAAAAAGAATATTTTTCAATCTAATATAATATAACCTAGGTTTCGAAATATCAAACTTATTTTTTAAAATTTTAAGAAATAAAATAATATGGTATATTTTACTACATTAAATATCTTAATTTAAAAAAAAGTTAAGTTCATAAGTTAATAACTTATCGTTACGAAGTTATATCAGTTATATTATAAGTTAAAACATAATATTTTACTATTAAAAATTATCGTTATAAAAAATTAGGCAAAAATTTACATTATGTTAATATTGAAATTTTGAATCGAATAATGAATAAAATTTTTTCCATTTCAAATGATAAATGTCACTAAATTTAATTTTTTTTAAAAATCCTATAATATAATATATAAAATCTTTAATAGAAAAATTTATTCTTATGAAATTATTATGATTAATATATTTTCTATAACGTATATATATAATGAGTTATAATCTCTTTTTTCAAATTTAAACACTTTATTATAATTATTATTTATAATTGAAAATTCAATTGATGGATATAATAGACAACATGTTAAAAATAGCTATTCAAAAAATATAACTTTTGTAACAATGAATAATATTAATCACAACAAATTATAATGGATTATTTATCAATTCATTTGTTTTAGATCATAGAAAATTAAATTAAAAATAAATTTAAAAATATGTAAGGAATTATAATAACAATTTTTTACGAGAATACAATTAACATTATGATAATATTTTTATTCAAATGAAGTTCCACTCTTTTTGTAATATTTTTAATTATGTTTTGTATTGTACACTCATAATAATTAAATGTTCTTTCTTAAATGTAATGAAATATATATTAAATTTTTTGAACATAGATTTTATTTAATGTAAACACATTATAATCATTGGGTGTTATATTCTTGATCAGTCAAATATTTTGTTTGTTAAAATATTTAATTACACTTATATAATATTATATATTATGGTATTATTATAATTTCCATGGCTAGAGTTATAATTTCAATGAGATATTTACCTTACATTATAATTTATCACTAATAAAATCATCAATTTTTTAAAATTGACATATGTTAAAATTTTAATTTTTTATGATGATTTTCACCAAAATTTCATCCTTAGTTACATATGATTATAAAGGAAAAAATTTAATAGATTAATTAACAAAATCATGAACATAGAAATAAAAAAAATAATATATTATTATATCTAATATATTTGATAATATGATGTTATTAATATGAAAAAATATATCATAAAATGTTATATCCAATGAAGCCTTTATTTAAAACCCTGATGCAATGAGTTCATCTATAGAACTATGGGTTCTTACAATAACACATTAATTCTATGTTTTTTTCATAAGTCCATTCTCTTTCTAATACAAATAATAATCCATTACAATTAATGAAAATGAATTTATTCAGTGTAAGACCCCAAGATTTCATAGTAAGTTATTTTCATTAAAATAATTCAATAGATAGTGCTACACATAACACTGAGTTCGATCACACCACGACTTATCAAACAAGTAGTTCAAAAAAATTGTTACAAATAGAAATAGATTCATTTTTAATTTTATATAATACATATAATTTCAACATCTATATTATGTGTTTCTATGATAAAATATAAAAACAATTTTTTTGATAAAAGAAGTATTTTTTAAAAAATTACATTTTACCATCTTTGAATGGGGAACACTTTTTAAATAAAATATTTGACACATTTATATAATCAATATGACAAAATAATCTTATTTTTTACAATCTGGATATAAAAATATATTTTACATAATATTTTGGTGATTTTATGATAACATCCATATTTTGTTGAATAATGATAAATAAAAAAGATTAATTGAAATAATTTTTTTTAATAAAAGTAATTTATATTTATAAATTATAAATTTGAATGGTTTCAATGTATAAATAGATTATATTTTTATCATTTAATCCAAATTTTCTCATTGAAAGTAATTTTTCATTTAAATTAGACAGAAAAACATATCAATCTTTAGGTTATTTTTACTTCTCCAAATCACCATTTTTTGGTTGGGACAACGGTAATTTTTAATATTAATTAATAAAACATCTACTTTTTGAATTTGGTAAAATAGACATCACTTTATAATTTGTAATTACAAGATTTTCTTTGGGGGAATTTTTCATATTTTTTTAAAAACAATCAATTATTGATAAATAGTGTAAAACACTACGTTATTATTTAATGCCGAAATTTTATTAAATAATTATTTTTAATTTAATTTTTTTAAATTAAAAATATAAAAAATATACCTATATTAGTCTAATTTAATTCATTGAATTAATTTTATAATATGATTTGATATATAAAATTTTATTGAACTATTTACCGTCTTTTACTCACCTTTTTGGATCATTTACAAATTTGAATGAAACATAATTTTACCGCTTTTGTGAATTGAATTTCAAAATTCTGAGACACATGGTTGACAAAAAATTTTAAAATTTCGTTCAATGGGATGAAAATAATTTTTGGTGGATATTTTCTTTTAAATTTTATTTTCCACTGTTAAAAGTAATTAGGGTAACTAAATGTAAAAATTATAATATAACTACCCTATCACATGACTAAATTCTATTAGATAAATTTATTGAGAAAAAATTCAATATCAAGAATAATATATGATCATTTTGTTCCACTTGAATTAGATTAGTAAATTTATTATTATTTTATTTAAAGTCGAGTTTAAAGTGTTAAATTCAATGTTTAATAACTAAACCATTTTAAATATAATTATATAAAAAATATAAATTCGACAATAAATATTAATTATAATGATAATAAGATTTCATAAATCATGGTATTTTATTTATAATTTTTATAAATCACATAATAAAATTTATATATGACCCGATGATGATGTTGTAATTACCTTATTAACAAAAGATTAAAATAATTGATATTATAAAAATAAAAATAAATATAAATTTAGAATTTGGTGCATTCAATGAATTTTTTACGTTAATGAGACATTCTATGTTTTATTTAATGTATTTTAGTTGAATTTATCATGTATTTTGGACTTTCACAAAAACCAAGTATAATATAGTGTCAAAATTGACATAAATGCGTATTAAAAAAAATAATTTATTATTAAATGATATAATATTCTAAAAAATATAATATTTCATAAAAATACTTATAAAATTATAGATATTTAATTTATGAACCACTTATTATTCTCTTGGAATTTTATATTATGTGTATTGACCACGTAAAATAAAAATTCAAGAAGATATGTTAAAAGATAAACTATTTAACTAAGAATTATATCTGAAAGATTTGGCTAATATGGTGACCTAAACATGTCTACAACCTATTGGTTGTGAGGATTTTGACCCATCCCAACCTTATCATCGATAGAAATCTATTTATATCCTTTATAAACCAAAAATTATTTTATAATAAAATAACATTTCATGTTTTTCTAATGTGACCCTCACCTCCGTTATAAAAGGGTACTTCCTATTCTCTATAGTTAACACCACCAAATCCATTTCGCTTAGAAAAACCCTTTTCAAATATCCTCCCAACTAACCTAAATTAAACATAGAGGGAATAAATTGATTATAAATCCATTCTAAGGATCCCTTTTGTTTAAATCGAATGGAAGCACCCATAGAAGAGGTAATAATTTCATGACCTCTTTTAAAGATCATTTATACTTCCACTTCCTCTTTAATTTTTGTTTCCAAACCAAAATAACAAATACATTACCTTCTAAATACTACGATGTTACTATAATTATGGTACAACCATATTCATTATTCTATTCTTCCTATAAATAACAATGTCACCATACATGCGTACGTACAACTTACCATCTCCACGTCATGGTGTTGTTTTTTTTTCAATACTTCCTTATTTTTAGGAGTATTATTGTGTGTATAAATTATTTTAATAGAAAATATTAAATTTTAGTGATTCATTTATATTATATACAGACCAATTACTTATGATTTCTCCACTAATAGAATTGTATTTTCTCTCCCGTATAGGTATGGCTTACCGTCTCTACGACACGAATAAATTTCATTCCCCATCAGAACCATTAAAAAATAAATTTCATCAGATTATTAAAAATAATTTTTAATAACATAATATAATTATGGATATGAATCAAATAAATCCTATCCAGAACAAACATTAATTATGTACCAAAACATATAAAGGAAAATGAATCTGTTAACACCAAAAATAATGATAGCACAAAAATATCACTAACTAAGAAATATTAGAAGATCATATAAGATATCATATTTATATATGTGGTTCTTGTGTAATTTAATAACAATTGTTTTACCAGTATACCATAGGATGACCTACTCTCTACTATGTAAAAGTGTAATGTAAGAGGTTTCAATCTCACTTTTTATTCACGTGAGATTCCTCAAAGATTTTCCACTATTTCATTTTGTGTAGTGTATGTAATACCCTTGATTTTATTCGTTGTGTAATATAATTTTATTTATGGTTACTTAAATTTTCATTATATTATCCTTCTTTCATGGGGTGTATGTTTATTATGATACCAAATCGAAAAGGGAATTTCTAATTTCAATTCCCACTCATTGGGTTTTACACTAACATCATTGATTTCTTTACTCCAATATTATGTGTGAAATTACAATTTATTTATTTATGTAGTAATTTACACTACCATTTGTGTGGATATACATTGTATACACATAATAAATCCACTGATAAATTTTCTAGTCATCTATATGAACTTGATAAGAGCAATATTAACTCATTTTCCATCCATTGAGTTAAACATACAAGTCATTAGAGTTGTTTTTACAAGAACATGTGTTAACATACTATTATTAATTTAAACTTAATATCTAAAAATATTGAGTGTATTTGTATTTTTCATACATAATTATTTCATTTATTTATCTTTATCTTAAGGATACTATCTTTATAAGGTATTTCGTCTCAATTTACATTCCATTAGACTTCTTTGTTTTTATGTGCCTTATCACTTTTATATGATGTATATATAATAAATTGACATAGTATATCATAAATCAATTTTTTTCTCATTATAATATAAGGTTTTGATTATCTCAATTATTCTTATTCATGAATTTATCTTTTTTAGAAAATCTAACTAAAATATTGTTTTAAATATTTAACGAGTGATTCTTCTAAATCATTCTCATTAATGTACATGTTTTTAAAATTTTTGTAACAATTTATTAATATGGACTTGAATGTTTTAATATAAAAATTCCTTTTTAAAGTTTCTATATTGTATAGGACACTTTGATTCATAAATCTAGTTTAAAAGGCTTATTGATAAATAGTGATGCTTTTTAATATTTTCATGAAAAAGAGATATCATTCCCAAATAGTTTTGCTGATTATTTACATCTATAATAATATTATCATTATTTATGATTGATATTGATTTACTATTAAAAAATCTTCAATATTTTATTGAATGTGTTCTTTTTGACTATGGATGTCCTATTTTTGTACAATTCATGTTTTGTGGTAAAATATTGACATTTCATATGCAAGTTTTAATACAAATGTTTATATTATGTTCGAACCATTTCATATGCGGAATACATTGGAATTAATAAGTGACAGGTGGATTACTCTATAGCTCCTCGATGCATTGGTAGGTCTCGTGAGAAAAACTAGTGTCTTGGAATAAGGCCTTGAGAAAATCTTATTGTCAGTCTTGGCACGAGCCCTTAACTATATGGTTATGATGTCTGGCATTATGCATTCCATCATTATGAAATTAGCTAGTGATATTACATGTTATTATTCAACTAGTAAAATATTTATGTGAATTAATAAATGGAATTATTTTATATATATTTTTCATATTATACTAAATTTCACATTTAAAAGGATTATGTTTAGTCTTATACATTGTCGTATATGTTTATGCTTATTTATGATAGTTACGATATATTGATATCCTTAATAAGTGACTGATCTTACCCATTTCTTATGTTTTCATTTTTTAGGATGTGAAGATGTATATTATGATTAGAATGTACGGATAGGAAAAAGGATATGAGTGTGTTCAATGGGGACACAATGATTCTTTTGTTTATTTCATGATGTTATGTAAAAGTAATGAATGTATCTAGTACTTCTAAGGATACTAAACTAATATATCTTTTGATACATGATCTCTTGTGATCATGCCACTGTTATGTAATACAGCATTGACTATGGGTAACTAGGTTTGGGGTGTTATAGTTGGTATCCTAGGATGTTTACTACAATCCATGGAAGATAGATTTAGAAAAACATTTATTATAAAACATTTCCCTACCATAGAATTTGAGGATATGTATGGAAGAGCATCCAAAATTTTTGGTAAGGTAAATATTATGTGGGTTTTACAATAAATACATCCTTGTGTGGATACAAGCAGGTAGATGTGGCTATGGAATAGATAAACTTAGGGTTATAACCTGAATTCCCTTCATTGAGCTAGAATCAAATGAGAACGTGTTCCTGAAAGCATGCCTTATTGCACTCTTTGTTACAACACTCATTGGGGATATACATAGGATAATAAAAAATTTATTTAGAAACTTATATGAGGGATTTTAATATAAGATGAAAATGAATTACCTTGTTTAATCCAATGTTCTATTATATTCAATATAACGTTCCATGATATTCTCTAACTAATTTATTGAGTATTGTTACTCAAAATATGATTTCTAGTTTTAGTCGATGGCAGGATTATAATGAATTCATAGAAACATTTAACATCATGTACAGTGTGGGAATGATGGTGGAAATGAGACACTAAATTGAATGTTGATAGGCTTAAATGATATTTTGTTCATGATGAAGAAGGATTACCAAAATAAAATAAAAAATATATACATTAACCAACTTCAAAACTCAACATATAAGAGAATGGCAGGGAGTGATAAGAGATCCAGCAGTGGTGACCATATATATTAGAAAACTCAATTTCCATCATGTTGAAAATGAGAAAGGAGACATAGATGAATGTGTCTCAAAGAAACAATGAAATGCTTTATTTATGGGAAACAAACATAAATTAAATAATTTATGAGGAAAAATAATGAGTAATATGGACGAAATTAAAAATAATACTATGAATCCATTTACAATAATTTTCCATAAATTTATGGGACCTAGGCATTAACTGAGTCGATTCCATATTATATAGGATAACGTCTATGTAAAGACCCGTAAATTTCAAGGAAATTATTTTTTAATTTTCTTTGGAATTTTACAAGAGCGCAGTTTCTGACGGCACCTGATTCCGAGGCCCGGTGTTCCCGGAATCAATTTCCGAAGTTTGGCTCAGGTACGTTCAGTGAACGGACGAGCGGGTTTTTCTAACTTTTGAACCGGTGCCCGGAATCGAATTCTGAGGGCACCAATGAAATCGCAGCGCAGGTATTCGCTTAGAAACGCCTCTTCCGGAGTTGCGTTGCTCGGGTGTTGTTTTTAATTTTCGGGCTTAAAGTTACGAAATAAAATAATTTTGCGACAACTTTATTTTATTTCACTTAAGCCACTTGGAAGCCACTTGAAGCCACTTAAAGGCGGCTTGAACTGAGTTGAACTGGATAGGATTCTATCCAGAAATATCCTACCCCCTTGGTAGGATATTTGTGAGGTGGGGCCCGCACGAGCCTCGCCGTTTCATTCCGCTAAGAAACGCACCCGTGAAAACCCGTCTTAATGAAAGTCAACCGACGCGTTTTCTAAATTCTTAACAGACCATTTAATTGGGTTGTTTCTTTCGTGAATTAAATGGGCTGTTTCTTTCGTGAATTAAATGGCATGTTTCTTTCGTCGAATTAATTCAATCGTTTCTTAACCAGTTTTCGTGTGTTGTCATGTTAATAAAATAAGACCAACCCAACATCTTTTGAAAAGATTTGAGAGGATCCCTGTTTCTTCAGCTCCCTCGCGAAGAACGCGAAGAACGCGAAGAACGCGAGGAACGCGAAGAACGCCAAACCCGGAAATCGACGACGCCTTCGTCCGATACGTTCTTCCGATCTCCGATCACCGACCATTTGAGCTCGCCGACTCAACGCCGGATTCCGCGACGACGCGACGCCTCCACGCGACGATGCGACGATCCCTCTCTTCCGCGACGATCTTATCCGCGAAGAACGCCTGCGCGCGACGATCATCAAGGTAGAGATTTTATAATTTTGGAATACCACCCTTTGTTATTCCCGTGAACTTTCTTTAAAAATTAAATAACCGGATTCAAGGAAACAATTTTATTTTATTAAAATTAAAATTGTTGGTTCATGTGTTGAACAATTTCTCCCGGTTGTTTATTTCTAACGCGGAGGGAGAGGGCCAAACGAACACGGCCCGACAACCCTCCGCCGTTCTTCGTTTTTTGCGGATTTGGCGGGCGACAACGAAACATGCTGCGACGGGTGTTTGACGATCCCGCAGTAAGGAACGGATCCCGGGAGGAGCAACGGTGCAGACGGGAAGGAAAACGGGCCACCGGAGCGACGCCGGCGGCCCGCGGAAGTTGCCGGCGGCGCCACTGCGTGCCGCCGGACGAGGCCGTCGCGGCTGAAGGCGCGGCGGCGGTGGCCAACGGACCCGCGGACGCGCGGGTCCGGTTCGTCCAGGCGGGACGCGGCAGAGTCGCGTCCGCGGTTCACCAGAGCGGCCCGCACGCGGGCCGCGGTTCTTCCTCAGGCCGCGGGACGGCGCCCGCGACTTCCACCCGCGCCGCTCGGCCAAGCCGAGCCGGCCGAACCGGACCGGCCCTGGCCGGGCCGGGCTGGGCCGACCGGGTCGGGCCGGGCTGGGCCGACCGGGTCGGGCCGGGCTGGGCCGACCGGGTCGGGCCCGGTTCGGGTCGACCAGGTTCGGGCCGACCCAGGGGGGGTCGGGCCGGGTCGGCCCGGACCCGTACACCCCATCTTCGGACGTCTTCGTTCAAACGCCCGTATCTTGAGCTTCGTGCCTCCAAAAGACTCGCCTTCAGTGGAAACGCAATCCTTGGATCGAGACGGTCGTTTCGGTATATCGCACTCAAGGTTTCGGAATACTTTGAGTCCGGCCGGGTTGGTTCGTACACGAGACCAACCGGGCCCTCGGAGCGGAAACACTCATATCTTGAGCTACGGACGTCCGATTGACGTGCCGTCAGCTTTGTTGAATTCCTCTAAGTGAGACGGATCTTTTGGAATACTTCGCCGAGGGTTTGGACGCAGGTGGAGTGCGGTCGGGTTGGTTTTGCCTAAAAAACCAACCGGCCCCTGGGACGAAAATGCCAATATCTCTCAGACCGGGCGTCCGATTGACGCGCCGTCTGCGACGTTGAGTTCCTGTTGACGATACGAAACTTTTGGATACATAAACTTTGGAATTTGTGTCAGTTGATGTATCAGCCTCTCGGCTCGTGGAGCGGACCCTCCCGAACGAGCTTGCTCTGTGCGGGAACCCTAGTGCTGGCTGCGACTGCTACTTCGACAGCGACGACCGTGCAGAGATCCTCAGTGGACTGCGGCGAAGACTGTGCAGAGATCCTCCGTGGACTCCGACGACGACCGTGCAAAGATCCTCAGTGGACTGCGGCGACGACTGCGCAGAGATCCTCAGCGGACTGCGACGACTCCTACACTCAGCGATCCTACGTGGATCAGTGCTTCAGGTCCTGCGTGGGCCCGGTCCTGTGTGGGCCCGATCCTGTGTGGGTCCGATCCTGCGTGGGTCAGCGCTCAGCGGTTCTGTGTGAACCAGTGCCTACAGGTCCTGCGTGGGCCCGGTCCTGTGTGGGCCCGATCCTGTGTGGGTCCGATCCTGTGTGGGTCATCTCTCAGCGGTTCTGTGTGAGCCAACTCCTACAGGTCCTGCGTGGGCCCGATCATGTGTGGGTCACTGCAAGGTTAGTATCTATCGATCCTCCGTGGGTCCAACGACTTAGATGGTTCAATGATCATCTTTATCGTCATCCGAAGAAGTATACCTGTGTGAGCTGAATCTTGTGTTACTCTCCTTTGTGGATTTTGTTGTTCTATCCTACGTGGGTATGCGTTTTGCTTTCCTGTGTGGACTGGGTTGTGCTTGGGCTCGGACGTTGGAGCCGATCGGGGAATTGATGACTTAGGTATATGTATGGGCATATACCTAAGTCGTGTCATATGTTACTTCGTTATTGTATCTCTTCTTCGTGATTTATGCTTTGTGGATTTTGGGATACCTTCGGGGGTCTCGGGGTCCCTACTAAGTAGCTTATACTCACCCCTGCACGGGCTATGCCCGCACTTCGTGGTGTTGGTTGCAGACGACGGACAACGCTAATCGTGGAGGAGGCGTGTGGAGCAGGACAGTACCTGTAGGTGGACCACTGGGCGGGACGTACTCGGAGCGGTCAGGTGGACCCGAGGAGCAGTGGAGGCTATCTGTACCCACCCTTCAGGTGTGACTTCCAGAGGACGGCTCGACGCTGCAGTTTTCCCTTTTCAGTTGTTGTTTTTCCTTTCAGTTGTACTTTACAGTTGGGCTTGTATTTCTGGCCCCTTTTTACTTTCAGCACAGCTTGTACAGTTGTACTTAGTGTTTACTTTTCCGCTTGCTTACTCTGTGGTGATTGTTTACTTTTCAAGGAAATGCCTTCCCTTTTTGTTGGTATTTACGCCTTGGTGCTAGTCGCCAGCCCCTGGCCTATGGAAGGCGGGCTTGGGGTAGTCACGACACGGGCCCTGAGGACGGGTCGTGACAAATTGGTATCAGAGGTTGTCGGTTCTACCGCAGACTCTGATCTTTCTTATGTGTGAAGCAATAGTGTTTAGCGTATTGAGTGTGGTTATCAGTCCAGGGAGTCCAGTGTTGGTGCGGCGGCCGACGTATCCATACACCGGGACCCTGACTTCTGATTTCCGACTTAATGCACGAAAATATTGATTGCATGTGTGATTCATGTTTTCTTTGTGATTACTTGTGTCAGCTCACCAGGTATACTGTTCTGACCGTGGCATACTTGTTTCCTTTTCAGGATGGCACGACGACAGCAGCCAGATAGGGTTCCCAGAGTAGGGCGCGACGACAGCCCGCCGAGCGACGAGGCCTCGGTACAGGGCCCGTTGACAGCAGAGGCACCGACAGTACCTTTACCCGCCGAGCCCCCGATGCTTCCAGCACTGGCAGCTGACGACGCACGACGCCTTGGAGCTCTGCACGAGTTCCAGCGCCAGCGACCACCTAGGTTCCGTGGGGAGTCAGACCCCCAGGCTTCCGAGGACTGGCTGGAGGCGGTCGTCCGAGTTTTCAGGCTAGTGAGGACGCCAGCAGACCTCATGGTGATCCTCGCGGCGAGCCTACTGCACGCAGCAGCCGGACGCTGGTGGAGCCTGATGCTCCAGGTACACGATGAGGCCACCCTCATCTGGACGGACTTCGAGAGCCTCTTCCGCTCAGAGTTCGTCCCAGCCAACCTCCGAGCGGTGCGCATCCAGGAGCTTCTTCAACTGCGGCATGGCATCTTGACAGTCGCTCAGTACGCGGCGAGGTTCACCGACCTTTCTCGGTACTCGACAGACATGGTACGGGACCCCTTCTTCCGGGGCCAGACCTTCGAGCAGGGATTGAGACACGATATCAGGGCATCGCTGATCTCCCTCAGCATCCCGACCCAGGCAGGAGTACTGGAGCGATCCCTCCTGATCGAGAGCTTCCTGGTTGAGTCCACAGTGAGACCTGCCGCAGGGCGGTAGATAGCGGAGTCTTCGGCAGCTGGTAGCCGGCAGATTACTCGGAGTTCCAGGCGGACCATACCTTCCGGCAGACGACACCGGGACACTGGCTCGGCAGTGCGAGGCACACAGCGCGGAGCCAGCCTTCCGAGAGGCAGACAGTGCTACGAGTGATGCGGGCAGGGCCACATGGCTCGTGACCGCCCGACCCGTCGTACCGAGGGGCAGCAGACGGTGGAGGGACCACCCAGGCAGAGGCAGAGGGTCGACCGTGGCGGTCCGCAGGGAGGAGGCGGATGAGGCAGGGGAGCTGGCCGAGCTGCAGGTGGTGGGCGACGCTTTGAGGCTCTGCCACCACCACCACCAGGAGGCCCGCCCCGAACACAGGGAGCTGGTGGGCAGAGACAGGCTCAGATCCAGGCAGCGGAGGCCTACGACCACGGTGCGCCAGAGATGATTCGAGGTACGATCTGTGTCTATTCCACCCTTGCTGCAGTTCTGATAGACACATGAGCGAGTCACTCTTTCATAGCCACTGCCCTTGTTCGGAGCTCGGAGATTCCGCCAGAGCCGTTGGCTCGATCCTTACGGCTAGAGACTCCAACGGGAGCATACTCGACGATTACGCACTGGTGCCGGAAGTGTGAGCTTACTCTAGGAGGCGAGAGCTTCGGCTGGGATCTTCATGTAGCAGCGTCGAGGCCTTACGACGTCATCTTGGGCATGGATTGGTTATCTACGGTCCATGCTCAGATTGACTGCATTAGGCGCAAGGTGCGATGTGTGTGCACCGAGAGGAGCAGGTTCACCTTCACCGGTGAGAAGGGAGCCTTAGCAGCACAGGATGGACTCACGCAGAGGAGAGGTCAGCCCATCACTTCTCAGTTGGCTAGCCTCATCCTGGGAGCAGTTGACGTGCGGAGTCCCAGTTTTCCTGCAGTGGTGGATCAGTACGCGGACGTCTTTCCCGACGACGTTCCAGGACTACCTCCTCACAGAGAGGTAGACTTTTATATTGACATGTACCCCGTGAGAGCCCCGATATCCACTCCAGCATATCGGATGTCCCCCGATGAGCTTCGAGAGCTGCGGGTACAGTTGGAGGACTTGGAGGGCAAGGGGTTCATCCGACCCAGTGTTTCGCCCTGGGCTTCCCCGATTTTGTTCGCCAAAAAGGCGGACGGGAGCTTGCGACTGTGTTTCGATTATCGTCTCCTGAATCAAGTGACAGTGAGGAACAAGTATCCGCTACCCAGGATTGATGATCTCTTCGACCAGCTCAAGGGAGCACGGTGGTTCTCGAAGATAGACCTCAGGTCAGGCTATCATCATCTTAGAGTTCGAGACGAGGATGTGCAGAAGACGGACTTCAAGTGTCGATATGGACACTATGAATTCTTGGTTATGCCTTTCGGCATGACCAACGCTCCAGCAGTGTTCATGAGCCTCATGAACAGGATCTTCCAGCCATACCTCGATCGATTTGTCATGGTCTTCATCGACGACATTTTTGTGTACTCGACGACGGAGGAGGAGCACGCCTACTACCTGCGTGTTGTACTAGACACACTCCGAGAGCACCATCTTTATGGAAAGCTCTCAAAGTGTCAGTTCTGGTTATGTGAGGTCTACATCAAGTGGCACGTCATTTCTGAGGCGGGAGTTGCAGTGGATCCCGCGAAGATCGAGGCAGTGCTAGATTGGGAGCCACCCAAGATCGTGACAGAGGTGCGGAGTTTCTTGGGCCTAGCCGGATACTATCGGATATTTGTGCCGGACTTCTCCAGAGTTGCGGCTCCACTCTCAGCGTTGAAGAAGAAGGGGAAACCCTTCGTGTGGTCAGACAGATGTCAGCAGAGCTTCCAGGAGCTGAGGCAGTGGTTGACCAGCGCACCTATCTTGAGGTTGCCTGAGGAGGGAGTTGGATACATAGTCTACTACGATGCATCAGGGACCGGACTCGGGTGTGTACTGATGCAGGAGCGGGCCGTGATTGCCTACGGATCACGTCAGTTGAGGCCTCATGAGCAGAACTACGCTACCCATGACTTGGAGTTGGTAGCAGTGGTCTTTGCCCTGAAGACATGGCGACACTATCTGATGGGCGAGCGCTTCACAGTCTTTTCTGACCACAGAGTCTCAGGTAAATCTTCTCTCAGAAGGACCTGAACCTAAGATAGCGGCGATGGCTCGAGTTACTCCAGGACTATGACTTTGAGATAGTCTATACTCCTGGGAAGGGGAACGTGGTGGCCGATGCCCTCAGCAGGAGGACGGGCATCCAGCTACTTGAGGAGGCGACAGAGCAGCTAGCCGCTTTGCAGATATCCTTCGTGGCTAGAGACGGAGCAGCCTTCCTTCAGTCTCTCACAGTCTCTCCTCCACTTCTTCAGCGGGTCAGAGAGGCACAACGTGGGGACGTCGACTGTGAGACACGACGTGCACAGAAATTCTCGGGACAGGCACCTGATGGTTTCTCCCTTGGAGCAGAGCACGATGTCCTTTTCAGAGAACGTACCTTGGTATCAGTCGCCTTACGAGAGGAGGTGCTAAGAGAGTATCACACTTATCCTTTGGCGGTACATCCTGGAGTGGCGAAGATGTACCAGGACCTCAGATGACAGCACTGGTGGCCGGGCATGAAGAAAGTTGTGGCAGAGTTCGTTTCACGGTACCTCACCCGCCAGCAGGTGAAGGCAGAGCATCAGGTACCAGCAGGTTTGGTACAGCCCTTGGAGGTCCCAGAGTGGAAGTGGGACGGGATATCTATGGACTTCGTGACTGGACTTCCACGCACTTCCAGAGGGCACGACTCCATTTGGGTGATTGTTGACCGACTCACCAAGTCGGCACACTTCTTACCCATCCGAGAGCAGGGATCAGTGGAGAGATTGTGGCGTCTCTACGTTCAGGAGATTGTACGACTTCACGGTGTGCCATCGACTATCGTCTCCGATCGGGACGCTCCTTTTACTTATCGGCTTTGGAAGGGGTTACAGGAGGCATTTGGGACGCGACTACATCTGAGCACCGCCTTTCACCCTCATACGGATGGTCAGACGGAGAGGACCATTCAGACTCTCGAGGACATGCTCTGCGCATGTGTCCTAGACTTTGGTCGCAGCTGGGAGGACCACCTACCCTTGGTAGAGTTTGCGTACAACAACAGCTACCACTCCACCATCGGGATGGAACCCTACGAGGTGTTGTACGGCAGGCCTTGCAGATCTCCTTTGTGCTGGACAGACCCTGGAGAGTCAGCACTTGTGGGACCGGAGATGGTTTGGGCCATGACAGAGATGGTCCAGGTCATCCAAGAGCGGATGAGGACAGCACAGAGCCGGCAGAAGTCATATGCTGACAGGAGGCGGAGGCCACTAGAGTTCGAGGATGGCGACCACGTCTTTTTGCGGGTCTCACCTCACCATGGTTTGAGGAGATTTGGCCGAGGCGGAAAGTTGTCTCCACGCTTCATCGGACCCTTCCAGGTCCTCAGCAGGGTTGGCGAGGTGGCTTATCGCCTGGCTCTGCCACCTCAGTTGCACCGGGTGCACGACATCTTCCATGTATCCCAGCTGAGGAGATACGTGCACGACCCGACGCACATCATTGACTATGGGGAGCTAGACGTGGATGATGGGGAGACTTTTGCGGAGGTCCCAGTGGAGATAGAGGATCGACAGGAGCGGGTCCTATGTGGGCGATCGATCCCTCTTGTGCGCATCAGATGGAAGCACGGGAAACTCCAGGAGAGCACTTGGGAGCGGAAGGCTCAGATGCGTGCTCAGTACCCACATTTGTTTCCATAGTTTTTGATTTATCTTTATGGGGACGTAATGTCCTGTGGTGGGAGTAATGTAAAGACCCGTAAATTTCAAGGAATTTTTTTTAATTTTCTTTTGAATTTTACAAGAGCACAGTTTCTGACGGCACCTGATTCCGAGGCCCGGTGTGGCAGGAATCAATTTCCGAAGTTTGGATCGGGTACGTTCAGTGAACGGATGAGTGGGTTTTTCTAACATTTGAACCGGTGCCCGGAATTGAATTCTGAGGGCACCGATGAAATCGCAGCGCCGGTATTCGCTTAGAAACGCCTCTTTCGGAGTTGCGTTTGCTCGGGTGTGGTTTTTAATTTTCGGGCTTAAAGTTAAGAAATAAAATAATTTTGCGACAACTTAATTTTATTTCACTTAAGCCACATGGAAGTCACTTGAAGCCACTTAAAGGCGGCTTGAACTGAGTTGAACTGGATAGGATGCTATCCAGAAATATCATACCCCCTTGGTAGGATATTTGTGAGGTGGGGACCGCACGAGCCCCGCCGTTTCTTTCCGCTAAGAAACACACCCGTGAAAACCTGTCTTAATGAAAGTCAACCGACGCATTTTCTAAATTCTTAACAGACCATTTAATTGGGATGTTTTTTTTCGTGAATTAAATGGGCTGTTTCTTTCGTGAATTAAATGGCATGTTTCTTTCGTCGAATTAATTCAATCGTTTCTTAACCGGTTATCGTGTGTTGGCATGTTAATAAAATAAGACCAACCCAAAATCATTTGAAAAGATTTGAGAGGATCCCAGTTTCTTCAACTCCCTCGCGAAGAACGCGAATAACGCGAAGAACACGAGGAACGCGAAGAACGCCGAACCTGGAAATTGACGACGCCTTCGTCCGAGACGTTCTTCCGATCTCCGATCTCCGATCACCGACCATTTGAGCTCGCCGACTCAACGCCGGATTCCGCGACGACGCGACGCCTCCCCGCGACGACGTGACGATCCCTCTCTTCCGCAACGATCTTATCCGCGAAGAACGCCCGCGCGCGACGATCATCAAGGTAGGGATTTTATAATTTTGGAATACCCCTCTTTGTTATTCCCGTGAACTTTCTTTAAAAATTATAGAACCGGATTGAAGGAAACAATTTTATTTTATTAAAATTAAAATTGTTGGTTCATGTGTTGAACAATTTCTCCCGGTTGTTTATTTCTAATGCGGAGGGTGCGGGCCAAACGAACACGGCCCGAAAACCCTCCGTCGTTCTTCGTTTTGTGCGGATTTGGCGGGCGACAACGAAACATGCTGCAACGGGTTTTTGACGATCCCGCAGTAAGGAACGGATCCCGGGCGGAGCAACGGCGCAGACGGGAAGGAAAACGGGCCACCGGAGCGACGCCGGCGGCCCGGCACGCCGCCGGTTCGGGCCGACCCAGGGGGGGTCGGGCCGGGTCGGCTCGGGCCCGTACCCCCCATCATCAGACGACTTCGTTCAAACGCCCGTATCTTGAGCTTCGTGCCTCCAAACGACTCGCCTTCTGCGGCAACGCGATCCTTGGATCGAGACGGTCGTGTCGGTAAATCACACTCAAGGTTTTGGAATACTTTGAGTCTGGCCGGGTTGGTTCGTACACGAGACCAACCGGGCCCTCGGAGCGGAAACGCTCATATCATGAGCTACGGACGTCCGATTGACGTGCCGTCAGCTTTGTTGACTTCCACTAAGTGAGACGGATCGTTTGGCATACTCCGCCCGAGATTTGGACGCAGGTGGAGTGCGGTCGGGTTGGTTTTGCCTTAAAAACCAACCGGGCCCCTGGGACGAAAATGCCAATATCTCTCAGACCGGGCGTCCGATTGACGCGCCGTCTACGACGTTGAGTTCCTGTTGACGATACGGAACTTTTGGATACATCAACTTCGGACTTTGTGTCAGTTGATGTATCAGCCTCTCGACTCGTGGAGCGGACCCTCCCGAACGAGCTTGCTGTGTGCGGGAACCCTAGTGCTGGCTGCGACTGCTACTTCGACAGCGACGACCGTGCAGAGATCCTCAGTGGACTGCGGCGACGACTATGCAGAGATCCTCCGTGGACTCCGACGATGACCGTGAAGAGATCCTCAGTGGACTGCGGCGACGACTGTGTAGAGATCCTCAGCGGACTGCGACGACTCCTGCACTCAGCGATACTACGTGGATCAGTGCTTCAGGTCCTGCGTGGGCCCGGTCCTGTGTGGGCCCGATCCTGTGTGGGTCTGATCCTGCGTGGGTCAGCGCTCAGCGGTTCTATGTGAACCAGCACCTACAGGTCCTGTGTGGGCCCGGTCCTGTGTGGGCCCGATCATGTGTGGGTCCGATCCTGTGTGGGTCATCTCTCAGCGGTTCTGTGTGAGCCAACTCATACAGGTCCTGCGTGGGCCCGATCTTGTGTGGGTCACTGCAAGGTCAGTACCTATCGATCCTTCGTGGGTCCGACGACTTAGATAGTTCAATGATCATCTTTATCGTCATCTGAAAATGTATACCGGTGTGAGCTGAATCTTGTGTTACTCTCCTTTGTGGATTGTGTTGTTCTATCCTGCGTGGGTATGCGTTTTGCTTTCCTGTGTGGACTGGGTTGTGCTTGGGCTCGGACGTTGGAGCCGATCGGGGAATTGATGACTTAGGTATATGTATGGGAATATACCTAAGCCGTGTCAGATGTTACTTCGTTATTGTATCTCTTCTTCGTGATTTATCCTTTTTGGATTTCGGGAGACCTTCGGGGGTCTCGGGGTCCCTACTGAGTAGCTTATACTCACCCCTGCACGGGCTATGCCCGCACTTCGTGGTGTTGGTTGCAGACGATGGACAACGCTGATCGTGGAAGAGGCGTGTGGAGCAGGACAGTACCTGGAGGTGGACCACTGGGCGGGACGTACTCAGAGCGGTCAGGTGGACCTGAGGAGCAGTGGAGGCTATCTGTACCCACCCTTCAGGTGGGACTTCCAGAGGACGGCTCGACGCTGCAGTTTTCCCTTTTCAGTTGCTGTTTTTCCTTTCAGATGTACTTTACAGTTGGGCTTGTATTTCCGGCCCCTTTTTACTTTCAGCACAGCTTGTACAGTTTTACTTAGTGTTTACTTTTCCGCTTGCTAACTCTGTGGTGCTTGTTTACTTTTCAAGGAAATGCCTTCCCTTTTTTTGGGATTTATTCCTTGGTGCTAGTCGCCAGCCCCTGGCCTATGGAAGGCGGGCTTGGGGTAGTCATGGCACGGGACCCGAGGATGGGTCGTGACATTCTAGGTCAAGGAAGGACTACGTGGAAATAATTGGATAGATAAATGGATAAAATTACTAATTCCCATTGTTTATGGGATTATATTGGAATACATTGCTCTTTTATGTGAAACGTTGCAGTTTGTTATTTCAAAATACTATTTGAGGAAGAATTATCTTTTCTTTTGGTTATATAGTTATAATGAACCATTTGGGTTTATATGACTCTTTAATTTGAGGAAATTACAGGTTATTAATTTTTGGGATTAAAATTCAAGGTTTGAGATAACATTTGTGGTTAAATTATTTTATGGTTATTTTGATGAATTTATTTAATTTTGGGAATGTTATAAATTTTTTTTTTCAAAAACTACAAAATTAATACTGTGTGACAACCCATCTTGTAGGACAAAGATACATGAATCAAAATGAAAACCAATGTGCGATTTGGATTTATCACCTACCTCTAGAAAACATGAAGGCCCTAGTATGTATGACTGATTATTTTCAGCTAAATTATTTTATTGATCAATAATAAGTTGATTTGGGATCTTATGTTTTATCAAATGGATATCCATATCATTGGAAAATGATTTGGTCATTACGTGATGATGTTATATTGGAAGACGTTTGATCAACTGGGAACAATATATTCCTAAGGAGAATAGAACACTATGGTATTTAATTTGATAAGTAATGATTTCTTTATTTTCAATGATTATAATTTTTAATATATTAAATTTATTAATGGAAATTATTAACATATCATATAGAATATGTGATTTTGTGAATTCCACACTTGTATGATACTTTACGAGTGAAAGATTTTATTTGAGATAAATGATAATATTTACTATGAAAGACTATGAGATTAAATTCTTCTTTGTTTTGGTTTTCAATATTATATTGGATTATTTTGAATTATTTTATGGACAATTGTTTATTTAATGGTTTTTATTGAACATTATGTTTGGTTTATCAAATTTTGGAAATTATGATTAATATTTTTTTCTATAAAGGATTATCCCTTTTGGGGATCATCTAATATTGTAATAACAAATTGGTTTGGTATAATCTCTAAAGACATGTGAAATTTTTGTTTCATACTTTGTTGATTATGTGACTCTCAAAAAGTTGATTCTAGCGCTTCTGGTGTGACCAATCAATTTTGAATACTCATATTTTAGAGAAAATTTTAGTTAGTGGTAGAACATTATTAATGGATGAAAATATACTTAAATATTATGTATATAACATCATGTTCTCAGTTAATATCATAAAAAAATTCATCAAATTTCTGAAATGGAACTTAATACAAAAAACGGTAACCGTTTACTATTCTTACTGAAAAACTAACGACCATTTTACCCATCACAAATTTGTGGTTCTGTTTTTGTAAATATTCATCTAATATTGTTTTATATAAATCTTCATAAAAACATGACACTTAGTTTATTTTACATATCTATGTCCTCCTACGTGGAAACCAATTATTGGTTATCTCTGATGTAGTTTGAACTTCACGTACTAACTTTTAATGTGATAGTTTTATTGAATCTTATTTTTTTTCGAGGTGGGGTATTCAATGAAGTCCCCCCAACCCAATTTTAATATTATGAGGACAAAATATCAAAATTTTGGGAGGAATGTATCCCCACACTATTTCATAATTTTTTTTTCTTTAAACTAAGTCAATATCTTGGCTACATACAACAACGAGTTCGAGCGCACCACGACATATCAAACTAGCAGTTCAGAAAAACAGTTTTGAATAATAATAACTGAATTTTGAATTTTATATACACCATATAATTTTAAAATCTATATTATGTGTTTATTATAGATAATATGAAAAGAAATTCAATTTTTCAGATAAAAAGAGTATTTTCAAAAAAAAAATTTATCACCTTTTAATGGAGAACACATTTTTAAATCCAATATTTGATAGTTTTATATATTCAATTTGAAAAAACTAAATTCATATTTATTATAGGGAAATAAAAATTTAGTTTTGAAATTGTTTTGGTTATTTTCTGATAACTTTCATAATTTGATAACTTGTGAAAAATACTAATCATTAATTTAAAACAACTTTTCTAATCCATGAAATTAATAGTGTTAAATTATGAATTTCACTAGTTTTGAGTATAACTATATTATATTTTTATCATTTAATCCAATTTATGTCATTGTAAGAAATTTAACATTTATATTCGATATAAACACATATAATTTTTTTGATATATTTTACATCTCCAAAACCCGCTTCCTAGTTTTTACAATTGGATTATTTTTTTTAATTTAATTAATAATACAAATAATTTTTTTAATTTGTAAAAAGAGACATCATTTTTTTATTTGGAATATCAAAATTATCATTGGGTGATTTTTTGGTATTTTTCTAAAAACATTATATTTTTCATGAATAGTGACAAACACCACTTTAATATTTCTAGCTCACTTTTTATTTAAAAAGTATATTTAATTTATATTAATTTTAAGGACAAAATATTTACATAATACCTATATTAGTACAATTTTATTCTTTTAAGTCATTTTTTATAAGATTAGATATACAAAATTTAATTGATCTTTTTAATGTCTTTTACTCACCTTTTATGAAGATTTTCAAATTTCAATAAAACACAATTTTAACACATCTATGATATGACTTTCAAAAATCTTAGATAGAGGGTTGGAATTAGTACTTAAAATTAGGTTAAATAGAATGGAAATATTTTATGGTCAATAAAAACTTTTGGATTTTATTTACCACAGTTAAAAGAAAATATGGTAATTAAAGGTACAAAAGATATTATAATTACCCTAACAAATGACATGATTCTATTGGATAAGTGTATTTAGAAAAAAAACAACCTTATGAATAAAATATGATCCTTCTTGTCCACCTAGAATAGATTAGGAAATTTATTATTATTTTATTTAATAATGGGATAAAAGTGTTAAATTCAATGTTTAGTAATCATTTTTATTATAGGGTTATACATAAGATTAAATCGACTATAAATATTTATTTGAAAAATAAATCTACCTCATGGTATTTCATTTATAATTTTTATACATTAAATAATTAAATTTATTTTAGACACAATGATGATGATGTATTTACCGTATTAATGAATGTTTAAAATAATTGATATTATTAATATCAAAATAAATGTTAATTGTTAATTTTTATGCATAAATTAATTTTATATATTAATATGATAGGTTAGGGTTGATTTAATTTTTTTTCATATTTATCATGTTTTTTTGACTTTCACAAAAACCATGTACTAAATAGTGTCAAAATTGACATAAATCGGTATTTTAAAAAAATACTATATATTAATTGATATAATAATCCAAAAAATATAATTCATGGCGAAAGGATATATATAATTATATATAATTCATTAATGGACCACTTTAGGTCCTCTCGGAATTTTATAGTATGTGTAATAAACATATAATATTAAAATACAATAAAACAAAGTAAATGTTAAACAATTTAACTAAGAATTAAATATAAATGATAAGCTTAATATAGTGACATAAAATTTCCTAAAACCTATTGGCTGATATTGTTTCAACCCAACCCCACCTTATCGTATAAATAAATCTATTTGGAGAAATTATAAAATGAAAATTACTTTATAATAAAATAATATTTCAAATTTTCCTAAAGTGACTGTCACCTCTCTTATAAAAGGGTATTTCCCCTTCTCTCATAATCAAATCTCCAAAGCCATTTTTCGCGGCCAAAACAAGCTCAAATATAATCCCAAATACTATAAATTGAACCAAGAGTCCATACATAGATCATAAATCAAAACTATCAAGTCATTTTGATCAAATAAAAAGGAAGCACTAGAAACATTTAATAATTTCATCACCTCTTTGAATGATCTTTTATTATTATAGATCCTTTTCCATTGTTGTTTCCATACCAAAATAATTTCTCTAAAAACTTTTAAATACTTTTATGTGATTATAAATATGGTACAACCATATTCCTTATTCTATTCATCAAATGAATGATAATGTCACCATACATGCTTACGTACGGCTTCACGTCTCCATGTCATGGTGTTGTTAGTTATTCAACACTTCATTATTTTAATGTGTATAATAATGAGTATAAATGATATAAATAATAAATATAATATGTCAATTATTATATATAAATAATATATCAGCCAATTACATATGATTCCCCCTCAAATAAAATGATATTTATCTTCTGTGTATGTATGACTTACATTCTCCATGCCACGATGAGAATTAGTTCCCCATCATAACCATTCATGACTAACATTCATTTGATGATAAAATATAATTTTTAAGAACTTTATATCATTATTTATATGAATAAAATACAACCATTCAATAAAAACTATTAATTATGTAAAAATATATACAAGGGAAAACGAATCAGCTAACACCCAGACAATTGATACTACTGAAATATCATTAACAATGAAATATTATAAGATAATATATGATATCGTATGTATATATGTGGTTCATTTATAATTTAAAAACAATCATTTCACCACTATACAGGAGGTTTAAATACCCTCTACTATTTAAATGTATAAGGTAAGGGGTTTTCATCTCCCTTATTATTCCTTTGATATTCATGCTATATATTCCACAATTTCCATTTGTGTAGTGTATGTACTGCCCATGATTGTATTATTTGTTTAATATAATTTTATTTTTTTGGTAGTTAGAACTTCATTATATGATCCTTCTTTTATGGTGATTATTTTTCTTATGTTACCAAATCGGTAAGGGAATTTCTAATTTCAATTCCCTCTTTGGGTTTTATGCAATCTTCATTAATTATTTTTCTCCAAGATTATGTGTAAAATCACAATATTTTTTATTTATTTAATAATTTCATGTTTCCTTTGTGTGGATATACTTTTGATACACATAATAACTCCATTGAAAAATTATCAAGTCATCGATATGAATTTGATAAGAGTAATATATACTCAATTTCCATTCATTGAATATAACATCCAAGACATTGGTGTGGGTTTTACAAGAATATGTGTGAATTTACTCTAATTGATTTAAACGTAATTTCCAAAAAGATCGAATGAGTTTATATTTTTCAAAAATAATTATATCATGATTTATCGTTAACCTAAAGATATTTTCATTATAATGGATTTCATCTCAATTTAAATTACATTGATATTTATTTGTTGTTATGCACCAATTCAATTTTATAAGGTAAATATACTAAAATTTTACATAGTATATCATGAATTACTTTATTCTCATTATATTATAAGGTTATGATTGCCTCAATTTTTATTTTTCATGTATCTCACTTTGGGATTGGAACTCTAAATAAAAAATCATTTTGATTCTTTTAATGATTTATTCTTGTAAATCATTCTCATTAATATCCATGTTTTATAAATATTTTTAAGGATTTATTTACTTGGACCTGAATGTGTTAAAATTAAAATTCCTTTTAAAAGTTTCAATGTGGTATGGGACACATTGATTCAAATATAACATTTAAATGGAGTCTTGATAAATAGAAACACATTTAAATGTTTTTATAAAAAAAATGATATTTCTCTCAAATAATTTTATGGATTATCATCATCTATGTCAATATCCTCATTACAATTGATTGATATTGATTTAATATAATTTGATGATACATATTTTGTTGATTAATTTATGTTTGGTTATGGATGTTATCTTTTTATTCCATTCATGGTTTGTGGATAACATATTGAAATTATGTATTCCAATTTTAATAAAAATTATTAGATTATGTTCCACCCATATTCTATTAAGAATTAATTTAACATAGTGAGTGATGGGTGGAGACCGCTATGGCTCCTCGCTGAATCAGTAAGACTCATGAGACATACTTGTGTCTTAGCCTAAGGCCTTGAAAAAAATCTTATTATTAGTCATGGAAGGAGGCCTTGACTATGTAGTTATTACGTAAAATTTTTTTCATTCCATCATTATGAAATTAGATATTGATATTAGTTTTTATTTTTCGACTTGTAAAATATCAATGTGAATTAGTAAATTGCATTATTGGATTTATTTTATACATATTATGCTGAACATTATGTTTAAAAGACATGTGTATTAGTCTTAAACATTGAAAAAAATTCTTATTTATTAGATTTTTCTCTATATTATCATCCATATAGAGCATCTGACTTCACCCATTTATTATGTTTTCATTTTCCCAGGATTTGTAGAAGTATATTATAAGTAACCTTCATGGATATTCCAAAGGATATGAGTGTGTCAAAATGGGACACAATTTTGATTTTCATTATTTCACGATGTAATGTAAAACATATGTTTGTATCTAGTAATTCCAATGCTACTAAACTATTCAGTCTTTAGAGACATGATCTCTTGGGATCATGCCACTATTATATAATAACGCACCGACTCTAGATTACCAGGGTCATGAAATTACTATTGATATTCATATTACTATATTCTAAATGTAAAAATTATAATAATAAAAGATCCTAGAAATAATTTTACCATTTCTCCCAGAAATAACATAAAGTCACATATCAATATATATTAACATAAATATGAATACTCTTAATATTATATTAAAAAAATTCTGAAAATAACCTAAATCAGCTTTTCACTAAACCACTTTTTTCTCCAACTAAATCATTTCTGTACAACTTATTTTCCTAAATAATTACACCCATTGTCACTACTAACCATAATTAACTAAACATATAATAATTTGTTTTTAAATAATTGTTAACAATACCTCCCTCAGGTTTTACTCATAAACACCAAATAAAATACACCGTAATATCATTTATCACATTAAAATATAATCAAAAAGTCATCTTATGGGAATTTATTACTCATTTATTAAGGTAAACTATAAACATATTATCCCTTGATGTCATACAAAACACTTGAGATATCCTCATTGGAAAACATAATAACCTCAAATTTATTCAAAAACCTACTCAGAAACAATATTAGATTCCCTGGAAATAAAATATGTGATCTAGAGATATAAATATAATATTTATATATTGTATGTGATATCAAATAAAGGGACCCAAACCATAAAATCTATTCTTTTATTATAAATAATTATTTTTTAGAGTTTTCATATACAATATCATTGAGGATAAGTTTTTTTACATAACTAGAATAAACACATTACGAGTAAAAACCAATATATTTTCTATCAAATTGTAATATATCCCAATAAATAATGGATTTATTATTTAATAACAAGTCATCAATAACATTAAAAAATCTAATATCATGATACCCATATTGACTTATCTAATATATTAATATTATTCCTAAAATATTAAAATGGATGAATAATAAAATTGATCTCCAAAACATAGCAATGTTAATCATAGAATGTAAAAATTGATGATAAAAAATAAGTATAAGATAAACATGTTGTCATGACAACATAATTAGGAAACATTTACACATCAGAAGTAAATCAAACCCAATAAAACCTGAGTAATATGTAATGGATCAAAACATAATTCTTTTTTATTATAAATTATATATCATAGGATCTTGGCCATATAAAAATTGTGATGAAATATAAAACATGAAATAATATTCATATGTGGTCTCACACATACTAAACCATCCATATATAGTGGAAAAATTTTTGTAGTATGTTTCGTTTACTCGATATTACCGTACATTTCATCCCATAAGATATATAAAATCACTTATTTCATGGGAGGGATATATAATTCGTTCCCTCCTATCATATCCAATGAAAATTAATATTTTTCCCATAGATTAAAAAATAAAAAATGTAGAAAAGTATATTTAACCCATGAAAGAAATGGTTTTCATAAAGTGTAATGAAAAAGAACATATTTCATCATTAGAATGTTCATTGATGATATCATTGTCTTATATACCCATATATTTATTAGACATGTTAGAGGATGTCGACATAAATAAAAACACCTTATAAGAAGATGGGCTCCTTAACAATTTTGAATGTTATCACAGAAGAAGATAACAAGAATTATATAATTTGATACTATTAGTCTAATCTACAAAATAAAATCCATATAAGACATATTATAAAATAATACATGAACTTTAACTAAAATTTATATATATATATATATATTATATTTTAAGAGGAAAAAGTAATAAAAATTCAAAATGGGTTTTCATAAGGATTATTTTACTCTATTTTTTAAAAATAATATTTAATTTACGTTAAATCTTTGTAATATAATATTTTTAAAAAATAATTTTAATATATATTCCCACATGAATGAAATGAAATGAAATTATTTTAAATATATATTTATTATATTGTTAGATAATAAATAAAAATGATGAATGAAATACCTTTACTTATTTTTCAAAAACATTAACCATTGCTTTAAAAAAAAATAAAAAATGAAAATATAAATTATTGTAGATAAATGAAAAACATAAATATAATTATTCATTATGGAAAATTGTTATAAAAGTGGGAAGAATGAGATAACGCAGAAACCATTAGAAATAGATTATTTTAACACTTCTCAAAAAAAAATTCATAAAATGCTCCTTATAGAAATAATACATATATAAATTTTAATCATCGATAAAAGAAGATAAATACAATAGAAAATTTCATTATTAAATCATTTAATTATACAAAATAACATAAAAAAATAATAATAATAAAATATACATTAATTAGAAAAATGTTTGGCAAAAAATATACATAATGAATATCCCACTAACTAGTATTATTTTTGTACAATTGTTATCCAAAATGAATTTAATAGTTAATAAGAAATATAAAACATATAAATAACAATATTATAATAAAATTTATATAACTATAAATATAAAAAACCTATGATTCACACAAAATTGGAGTACATGTAATGATTGGACCAATCATGGCCCTCCCTGTCAATTGTTAGTCAAGTGTGATACCACATTCCTGTCTCTATCAGGCATAAGGTGGGAATATAACATCGAGTATGATAATCACACACATTTGAGAACTTATCCTAAAGTGAATTTCCATATGAACATATCTCAACAACAACTAATTATGAAATAACGAAATATAACTGAGGGAATGATTATTGTGGAATGAACCACTAAATTCCAAAATAAATGTATGAAATAATTGAAAAAGGAGAAAACTAAAAAACAATAGACCACCAATGTTTTCAATTATTGAAACATAATAAAAATAAGGGACTTATATAAAATGTAACTCATAGATCCCTCTACGGGACATATATAATAACTAAGGGACACACGTTTCTTATCCACCTATTACTCTATTAAAAGTCTTGTAGACTATATAAACACAACATGGGAATGAAGGTACAATGCATTAGTGTGTATAAAAATATGTTTTAGAAAACCGTCAAAACCCAAAATAGAAATAAATAAAAATGTAATCATATTTAAATAATAAATAAAGGATAATCTACAATATAAGAAAAATATTAAAAATTTATCATTCCATGTCTCATGTTGAGGTATTTCCAAACATCAATCATAAATATTCAATTTTAGGATTTGTAATACCACTTGTATAAGAGAACCCCATCGTCATTTTAAACTAAAACTAATGAAAATCATATAATCATTCATATTAATCATTACATGACATGTTCGAGTATGATGTAATGTAGAGGTGTATTCCAACATCATCACATGATCATAAAACCCCTCATTTAATGATAAAAATTATATTATAAAGACAGGGAATCACCCCCTAGTATGATGGTTGAAATGTGATCCTAACTAGAATATCCCTATAGGTCAAGGATAAAATGTCATGAATATAAGTTGAGTAATATGTTACCATACTAAGGTAAATATCTTAATTATGATCCGATCATAGGCCTCATGGAGGGATAAATAACATAATCCACCATGTCAATATAATATCCAATGCTCAGAATAGATTACATAATAAACACTCATGGTGGTTGAGTAAGAAAACTCACCTAGAACAAGATATATCATTAATACTAAATCAAATGACATACTCTTGAAATTGATGGATATAACTGCACGTGAATGAGTACACTATGTTCTCAAGTTGTACAAGGCATGTCAAGTTAATTCTCTTCTTAATAATGTATTCTAATCTTACATGACATGTTTTTTTTCCATATACAAGGTGTATTGTGATGAATAATGATGTGTATATTATTTCCCATGCATGAAGGCATTTTTTTTTCAATTTCTACCATGTACGCTTTGAAGTACATGGGGTATTCCCAAACACAAACAAGACATATGGGTTGACAAGTATTCTATGAATATATTCCATATATATTCTATGTCAGATGGAAAAGTATCCAAGAAAATATAGAAAAGTTCATGTCCATGTGATATTTACCTTCAACTCCACACTTTCCAAGACACAAAAAGGAATACTCAACGTGAGTTCTCTTAAAATTCTTTCCATGTAATTAAAAAAACATAGAATTTCATATTCATATATTTTTTTCACCCATTCCATGTTATCCATCACGTCAGTTGTAAATAGATTCCATAATGTTTAATATATTAATTAACCAATCTCATTCTGTTACTGATGGCCAAATTTTGGCAACCCATTTCTCCGAAATCTCTCAACATAACACCTTCAAGGTACCCACATAATCCATCTTGAATAACTAAAATACCCTAAACCACCACCAGAAATCTATCATCAATATCACACCATTATAATTTTTTTATACCACCACTAAACCCACACAAAAATCAACTAATGGAATGACCAAATATTCAATATAATGGGTTGTCTGATAATGATGATTCACCATCCAATATATCATTCATGATAAATTTGAAAAAAATGAATTGAGAAAAGAAAAAAACCCAAAATATTAGAATCCAACAAGGGTAATGATTAGTTGGACAGTAATGATAACATATAATAAAATATGAGGATAATAAAAATCTAAATACATAAAATTCACCTATCATAAACATGAATAAAAAAGGTTTTAATTAATCCCAATAAAAGATAAAATGTGGATTCTTTGATATATGTTCAATATTGGATTAATAAATATCGGGAAAATAAAACAAAAATAAATCCCTACCAATTATTTAAATCTATCATTAATGAATATTTTGTTTTGATCATTATTCTATTGATAAATTTAATTTAATTCATTAATTTATTTATTATTGTTCCATCCATATATTCATCACTAACGGAGGACTCCACAATTGTCACTACCCAACATAGCCCTAGGTTTATGAGTCTCGCCCATATATTAGGAAATAATAATGTTTAAGGAATGATAATTTATATTTTAATAATATTAACATGTAATAATTTGATTTATTAATTTATTTATCTTATATTCTTACCATGAATGATCATAAATTTGTATGTCCCATCTAAAAATAATGTTACACCTATTGTAATGATTAAATTCCAGATATAGTGTATGTCTGGATTTTCCTATCAGAGATAAGATTTGGGTGATATTTCATTATACATTATTTTATGTGTGAACATTATATATTATATTTAATATTTTTAATATATCAATAAATAATCTCAATTATTTCAATAATCTTTTATCGACTATGCATCTAACATTGAGAATATTCATTAAATAGTTCAATTTTCAATTAAAAAAATAGATTAATTACACTCCCCGACCTTCAAGAAATTTTATTTGAAAAACATTCTTAAAAGGGTGAGTGAATTTATCTCTCATATGGTTTTCCCACTATCATGTTCCCTAATGAAAATTATACTGATGCAAATTAACACACATGAAGGGAATCATTCCTTCATAAAAGATATTCTCCTACACATACTAGATTACCACCTTGTATATTGAGAATATAGATCCATCATCAAGGTCAAGTCCACACCATTAAATAACATTAAATTATTATTTCATGTATCTACTTATGTATAACATAAGGAATAAATCATTCACACATTCTAATACTGGTGTCACAACCAATAATTATACCACCTCTACAACTCCCTGATATAGTTTTGAAGGGGAAATGAATCATGGAGAATAGTGTTCTTCCCCATCTAAATAGTTTCAGTTCTCATTGAGGTGAGGCCATCTTCTATTCATGGTACCCATATTCAATCTCCAAATACCTTCATTAGTGTTTTTCAAAGGATATCTATTGAATTCTAGAAATTCACCAGAAATCATGGATGATCTAGACATTTTTTGATGACACATGAACTGCCACTCAAACCATAGTTGTTGTATCTTTTGGATTACTCTAGTACAATAGTGACCAATAAGGACTCACATACATCTCAAAAAATGGTATCATGTCAATTTTGTAATTATAAATATTTTTTTGAAAAATCACCATGTTTATGTGATTATGTAATCAATTCATAGATTCTAAAATGGATTCCCATAACATGTCTTCTAAAACCTGAATAGTTCACTCAGTCTAGGCATCCATCTGGGGGTAAAATAGTGTTCTCTTCCAAATCTAAATCCAAAAATCCTCATGTAATCAAATTTAAAACTAGTATATGACGTTAGAGTTTAAATATGAAACAATAATTGATGTAACACCATGACTACATCTAATATCATAAATCTAAGATTGTAAGAATATCACCATTGAACATTTATCCCAAAAGGAAAGGATGTGGGAATACATGGTGTGTCATTCTACAATAAAGTAGGTATCATTATAACATCCCCTTAATTTTGTATGTTTCATTAACGAATTATAGAGAAAATATAACACTTCCACTATACTATCACAAGGGTATGGGGGAAACCCACTTATAAAAGATGCTCGACCATCATCTACATGAAACTGATGCATTAAGAATGAATATGAGTACACATTTTCCCATCCCAAACCAAAAAAATGACACTTTGGGTCTTGTAACATCCTCAACACTCTTCTATGTACCACTAAGAGAAATGTATGAAAATCATTCAGAACCTCCACTAGTAATGTGACTAGAACCATCATTTGTCTGTTGAAAATGATTTTGTACTCTCCACCTTTAGAACATAATTTTAGTACATGTATCCTATGAATATATGGTGACACCTTTCCATTCAATCAATAAATAAAAAATATACTTCTATGATGTGTTTGAGACGTTTATGGGATAAACACCATTATTTGAGATATATCCCCACACCATAGTCCAAATAGGTAAACTACAATGAAGTTTACTACAGAGTTTCATATCATCGTAATTGTTACTGGTATTTATTCAGAGGTAATATACCACCACAATACCTATCCTAAGAGTATAAACTGTCTTGAAGTAATATACCAATATAAACTATAACTATTGCCTCTACCACTGGTATATATAATTACAATGGATGTAATACATGAGATTTTTAGGATCAGAATAGAAGGTGAATCTCTCTCCAAAATGGTAGTATTGCCATGTATTAAAGGTTAATATTATTGGATCAATATCTAAATCATTGGTCCTAATATTCATCACATGGTGTCTCTGAATTTAGGAACCATACGGTTTTTTTACTAATTTACATAATTAACATTTATAGTGTAGCTCTAGAGGAATCGAATAACGCATCATACATAGAACCCTCCACTAGATAGTTATATGGGGAACTAAAAAAACTATACCATAGCTCCTAAAAATAAAATTACAACTTTTCCATCAAAAAGATAGGATATCTATTTTAGTTTATTGAATTAAAATATTTCATGATCCTATGGAAATTATACAACAATCTCTACTAATATCCATCTAACCCAGATATGATATTCTCCTATATCACACTGTATATTGGTCTAGATATAGTACTATATCAATAATTACTAGGTCAACTGAGAATCCATCCTTTGAGATGAAATTTTTTGGATTTAGACAGATTGAATAGCAAATTGAACACACTGAAATTCTTATAAATTTGGTTATCCAATTTCTTGTATATGACCATCTTATGATTTATTGCATGCTCCTCCACGGTTACTGAGTAAATGAAGAATTCATCAATGAGGGAAACCTTGAACTAGTCTATAACTGGATGAATGATCAGGATCATGAGTTCCATGATCACATTTGGTGAATTCATCAGGCCAAATGGTATAACCAATTACTCATAGTGGAAAACTAAAATCAAAATGATATATTGGTACATTCTCCACCTTAACCCAGATCTGGTTATAAAACAACCTATATTCAATCATCAATGACCACCTCACCCATTTCATCCAATATAAGTTATCATTGATTCTAAAATGGTTATACATATTCTTGATAATCACATTTCTTTAGAAGTTGATACTCTATGAATCTCATCGCCATTGATTGTGAAAAATATTGCAGCTTCAAATTGGAAATACAAGTTTTCAGCAAAGCCCTTCCTTTGATGTTCCTCTAAATAAACCTTTATATCTCTCATATCTACTAAGTCAATTTGATATTTTATCTTAAATATTTTGATATTTCTCATCTATAGATCAATGAATTATTTTATCAATCAATCGGGATGTAACATTGGAAGTTTATTGGCAAATGTGATTCATACTACTACACTAATTTAGGATATTCCAATGTTACATAATCTGATTCACAAAGGTTTATACAAGGAAAATAATGATTAATATATTGTTTCATGCAGTATATTATCCATCCAACTCTTCCTAATATTCCTTCTTGTAAACTAATGAAAATATAGTCCCATATACCTTAATTGACTAAATACTCAACCTATAATAGTCAATATGTCCATGGATTGGTAAGATCTATTCCATATCATGAATTTAATCAAATTGTCTCTTCTTGGTTATGATGAAATACCACATCATGCACTCTCCTCTAATAGTGAGGTTACACTATTAACACTCATGGTTGATCATAGAATGTCCCCCCAATATGAGTTACTAGTCATAAGGTTCAACCTAGAGGCTCTAGAAGAATCCCTAAGTCTCAAAAAAGTTGTTCATATAGTAAATTACATCTTATTTCTATTCCTATAAAATAAATTTCTAATTTAGAAAAGATGTAACCAATAAATTGAATCATTCTCAGATCGTCCTTGTTATACGCCTTGAAAACATTTTGTTTTCCACATGTCAGACTGCAAATACCCTATGACTAGTATGGACCACATGGGTGTGATATTAGTTGTAACATATCATATCATCGACCACCACATGAATCCCTCCCGACTCCTCTTACCTATATTTGTCCATGTTTATATACCTTCCAAAGAAACGGCCTTTACCGTGATGACCCATCAACCATTACCTATCCATTTCATGGTGGGTTACGAAATATCATGTGATATGGCCTTCCTCTCCATAAGAGAATAATTCTATATCCCCCTAATAACATGATTCTCCTTATGATACCAAAGACGTTGACCCTATATTCTGAGATTTTCATTGAAATAATCTCATTCCCCTAAAAACTAATTTCCTCTATCTACTACAATTTATCTACTATAAATCTCTCCAAAATAATGCAACACTCCAACAAGAAATAATAAGATGTGATATAGAAAAAATAAAATAAATATCATACATTTATTAAAAGGCCACACTCATAGATTTTTCCTGAAAAATATCATCCTTAAACAAGATATTTTAAATATCATTGTATTTTAATTAAAGTAAGTTTATACTCTATCAATATCATTCTTCATTATTTTATCTCTAAAACATTCAATATATGAACATTCAACAAATTTTTCCTAAAAACTCTTATATGAACATGTAATCAAACACTATCTTTGTTTGGGTCATGTATTTATGAATTTTCAATATCAGGCTCCACATTCAGTATGTTAGGATAGATAGGAGTCTCACTGATATGCATTCTATCTTGCCTTTAGATTTTCATAAAATACAGAAGTTTCGCCCTACACCCTTGATTTGGCCCTATGATTCTATGGGGTCTTTATTTCATAAAATCCAATGTGGACCCTATAAATGTAACTCATGAAGAATAATTTGCCTATGGATGTCATATTTCAATATTTATTGGAAAATCATCTAGTATATCAATGAAGGTAATTTTAGTAATCCTCCACGTGGACCACCTATCATATAGTCCCTATTATTAAGGCATCATTTCTATGTTGATCGTCATCTAGATAGTACAATATAATCCTATATAGTTGTTCCCATGGAAGATTCCTACATTATTAAGCACATACCTTGGTCAAAGAGAATAATTGGGAAGATGATATATGAAATACATATTATCTACATCCCATTCATATATGATTCATGTACGATTATTTTCCCCACATCCAGTTATTACTTTTATCATGATAAAATGTGTGTTATCATAGTAATGATGAATTTATACCGCATTAATTGCACCATTAATATGTTTATATAACCTAGATACATACCTGATTCACTTCACCACTATTACCCTATTTCCAAACACATTCTCATGGGATGAAAATCTGTAGAAATTTACCCAAATACATTCTCCTCAAATATCACTATATCATTGTCTAACACATAAATGGACATTATATTTTTTTGTATTTCATGATGTAAATCCCATTTCTATCCCCAATATTCAAGGTTATAACTACTATAGTTTTATAGGCATATCACACACATGGGAGGACTTAACAAAATTTTCATGTAAACAAACAATCATCTATACATCCACAATGTAATAATTAATGAATGATAACTTGTAGAACATAATTCATGAATCAACCAATGTATTCATCATTACCAACATTATTCTCACCACAACTTCTAATGTTAGATTTTGTAATAAAGATAATTGAAACATTATGAATCATGTATGAGTTCACATACCTAAATCTTCTACATAGGGATATATATTCTTCTATAATATGGCCCTAACATAGGATAACACCTAAAGTGTTCAAAGGAATTGGGAATAAATATTACTACCATTTCCAAACCATGGTTCCCAAATATGATATGTCACATTTAAAATAATATTATCTCCAACGGTGAACATTAGAGGTCTCCTAATATGGTCAACATTAGAAATATGATGGTCTTATGCTACCTTCATCCCCTAGTGAACCTACTGATTCATCTCTATTTTATGAACTTGGATTTACAATGAGGTATGAGTCCTTAAAAAATTTGGACATTTTCTTTATCATGGATATATTATGAATGAATAATGAGTAATTTGGAAGTTTCAGGGGGGGTATGTTGCTTGTTTAGATTTTAGAACCCCGACCGATGAAAGAAAGCCTTAGGCCACATGATTAGTAGAAATTTGGTCCCAAAGCCCAAATTATTTTGTGTTAATGTGCATGAAATATTATATGTAAAAGAAGGGTTCATGGTTGTTATTCACTATTCATATAGGAATTAATGACCGTACGGGGAGAATATAAGATTTAACATAGCTAAATATCATGGTCATTGCATGGTTTCTCAAAACCATATGAACAAATACTGTGGGTTCCCACTAATGGTTTCTCTTGGAAAACCATTGGAAAATTATTTTTCAATCGATGACATGAATCCATGGGACATAATAATTTTTTGTGTGTAAAATGACCAAAATAGACATAAAAACTTATTAACTATTCATCACATCTCCTTTTATTATATTTTAGAAACATATACACCCCTTTTTAGTGTTGGAGTTCCACCATATTATACCCTTTTTTGGTGTTTATTTTCTATAAATAATCTTATTGGATCTCTAACGATCTTGTTGGATTCATCAATATATGATCATCAGTCATTGGCTTAATTCCTCATTTCCCATTGCCTTAATGATGTTATATATATATAGGCTCATATGCTCTATTTTTTGGAAATTGTCCTAATAGTAATTTTTTAATTGAGTCAATACTGTGGGAATACATAAAACAAGAATTTATATACATTCATATTTTTATGGTCTCTAAATTGTCACAAAAAGACACTTCATTTATAATTTCTCTTCATTTTACGTAAACTGGTATCACTAGATTTTTTCAATTAAATTTAAATTCCATTATAATAATCATTATGCTCTTGTTCTATTGACCATTAAATATATTTTCATTATGTAGTTCAAGGTTATCACCACAACACCATACACCACTACTTTGATACCTTCCATGTTTTCCCTTAGTGTATGTTATGACTATCTTCGGCATTTTTCGACTCTCTATGACTTCAATTTGATCAGGTAACTGTTCATATATAATTAATCTATCATAAGTTGTTAAATTAAATGTATATTGACTGATATTATTTTTCCATTATAAATTATAAATTTAATTCAATTGTTTTAATCTTCATATATACTTTATTATGTAAAATAAAAGGAAATAGAATCATCCTATTATATTTTAATAAATTATAATGGGATTTATTTTCATATAAATTTTAATCCATTTCACATTGTATGAATGGAAATTCAATAAACCTAAAAAATTATTATTTGAAATGTGTATATCTATAGATATCTGTTGGCCATTATTCTTATAAGTTTTAAAATTGGTTTTATATCCTATTTAATCTTATTCACCGAGAATTAATATCCATGGAATGAACATTATGAATTATCAAATTTAAGTAATATTATGTGGATTTAAGTAAATAATGATTTACATGTATAGTTCCTAACAGATAGAGAAATTTTCACATTTATATGAGTGGTCAGACTTGACCCTACTTGGGATTATTGAGGGAATTCCATGATCACTAAAAGGATAGCATTCTAATTAACAAAGCCAATTACCAAGGGAGATACAAACCTTGGAACTTGATTCTTATCTTCTACAGGATGGTAATCATGATTATGTTGGATCCCCTCATTGTATCATTAGATATCTACAATCCTTTTATACACTCCATGGATTTATCTTGACGAGTTTGGAAAAGTGGTTACATAGATTCACCCCATTTGGGTGAGTAACAATTTTCAAGATATTATTATTACCTATCGAAATGGACTTAGTTAGTATCTTCTACAGGTTAATTCAGTATGTATGTCCCATGTATTAAACGTAGACCCATTTTTTTTAGACTATATCATTTATAATTATGAGTTGTCAATCCTTGGAGTACATGGTTTCATTGGTTATTACATAGAATAAATATTATAATTTTATGATATATTTTAATTTTTGCTAATTAGTTCACATTATTTTCTATATATAGACAGAATGTAAATGAATTGATCAATGATTTCATGTTCGGAGTCACTAAATGATAAGTCTAAATCATGCATGAGTTAATATTTTTTAATTTCTCAGCATAAATATATACACTTTCATTATGCTTGGTTTATATTCAATAACTCAATTTTTTTAGACACCATTTGTGATGTCCGAAAACATATCTCGCACCCTATCATGAATGATGGTGGTATCTAGTAGATTATATTTTTATATGGGTTGATATTTTGATGAGTCCCTCTTGGACTATAATATTGATTGATTTATTTTTCGATAGAGAATGGTAGAAGATGCCTGGGCTAGGAAACTCAATTCATAGATAGTTGTTTGGTGTTTTGTTAATTTTTACAGCATGTATTATAGTGTATTTATTTCATTATTCAATGTATAATAGTTTTTGTAATTTTAAAAAACCAATAATTTTATGATCATATTTTATCATGATACTGTTAAAATTTTGTGTAGATTGTATTGACGGGTTACAATGATAACTTTTACTGCATGTTTATTTATCAATTATGATAATTCCACAATTTTTATCCTTTTTTATATTATATCTTCGGTGATCCACTTTTCCATGAGATAATATTATCCCGATGGTCTCCTCTAGGCTCTCATATCTATTCGGTAGCCTCTTGCATATGTGGAGGTGCACTTGAGGCTTATTAGCCCCCCATATCAGTACGTATCTATGTAGAAAACAGGTAGAGACTTGAGAAATTTGTATCATAACAGTTATACATTCTTTTTCTATACTTTTTGTGAATATATATAAGAAATTATAAGAATTTTGTATCTTATTAATCATCCATTTCTAGGATTATATAACCCATGTTCGTGGAAAATACAATGTTTTGGGGAATGGGATAACGTTGTTCTATATTTTTTCCGATTAAAATTGATATCTATTCCCTACTGGGTCATAACCATTAGTGTGCTATTTTTATATTATTTATTTCTATTTTACCTTGACCTATTACACTAGGAATAATAGTTAGATTCCCCATTATAACAAACAATAATTCACATGCTATTAATATTTCAGGTCATATAAGTGTATTTAATTCATACTGAACTTCTGTTTCCTATGATTTTTCAGTGAATTATTGTTGGTATTTATTTCTACTATGAAAACATCTTCAGTAGGGTAAGGTATTTGATTATTAAAAGTGACATAATCAACCTAACGTGTGATTTTATGAATAGTTTGATTTTGGAATCGTGAATGGCTAGTTCATACACATTTTTAATATATACAATTAGATAAATTATATGGGTTTTGGATCTGATTGATTTATTACAATGTTAAATTTATGAGGTGTAAGGGCCCTTGTAAATTAGAAGGGGTAATAGTCTATGTTAATCCATCATAAATAACCTACTAAATTTTGACACCAAATGTTGATTGGGTTGAATGAAATTAAATGGCTGTAACTTTTAATCATAATGTGAATGTGTATATTTTATCTAGGAATGATGATTCATTTAATCACACATTGAAATATGAAAATAATTTATTACAATCATTAAATGAAAATATTGACCAATAAGATAAAATGGTTTCCATTGAAGGAAGAGGAAAAATGAAATTGGCCTTCCATATACGGTATCCCCTATAAATTATGTTTCAATACATACCCATAATATGGGTTTAAAAGTAGGTTGTTGGGGTAGTACTTCATGTAGTGAGACCTTATTATTATGATCTTCTTCAGATTGCATATCTCTATTATCTCAAATATTAATCTATGGCACGTGAATGGAATATTTTCAGTGATACAATCATTATGTCCTCGATTAATATTCTAGGATGGTGGAGATGACCATGATCATGAGATAGTGGGTTTTTTCCCACCACTCTTACAACTAATAGTTCCACACCAGGATCAATATGTGGTATCCAAACCTGGAACTGTATAGCAACCATTGTAAGTGTTTTTTACATTTGATACATTCTATGACGGGTTATCCATAGAATTCACCAACGATGACTGATCTGAATCACAAGTTATATGTCAGTTATGATGTCCATTTATTCACTACAAGAAAATATTCATATATAATGGGGATTCTTTACATTCTAAGTGGTTTAAACCGTAACCAAATTGTTCAGTGATGTTTTTCAAAATTCCTAGAAAAAATTGGTGATATCCTCCGACATGTGGAGCTTCATTTTTTATACAAAAAGTTTATGGATAGATTCATATAATTTGTATTATATATTGGATTTATTTTCTTAGCGGAGGTTTTCTGACCAATTAATAGAAATTTTTTTATGGTGATTTTAACTACCACAAAATTCTACATCCATTGATCCTATATAATTACCAATAAAATAGAGAAAACTGTTTTAAAAAAATGTTTATCTTATATGGTGGTGGTTTTAACCACCTCCAAAAACTATACCACAATACAACGGTGGTTTGAACCACTGTAAAAAAATATATTTAGTGGCCGTTTAAACCAACCCTATATGAATATTTACATAAAATTATCTACAGAATCTACAGCCCTAGAAAAACCCTGCAAAAAATAAATAATGAACATAATTCCATAAAAATTAAATGCAAATGGTAGAAAACATAACAAATGAAACGAAACCCAATTAGAGTACACAAAATCTGGAGTACACAATATATACACATAAGGAATATTTCACTATCCTGAAATCAGAGTACAAATAAAAAATTCACATACCAGTTCACTCTACGTGGTCCACTCTATTTCAAAAATGATACATGAAAAAATATTCACCAATTATCAATGATGGGTGATGATCTTTTCTTTTCAACCTTTCCATATCCTTATCTTCTTTCTAATAATGTATATTATAAGACAATGATATTGAAAATGAAATAGGGTTGTATTATAATATTTATACATAAAACCAATAATAGTTTGTGAACTAAATGATATTTATGTGGTGTGATTTAATTGGTCACCACCTATCATCGATACAATATTATTGGGGGATGATTTGATCTTCTTCTGATATATGTCAACCAACACTTTCTTCAAATCGGATACCAGAGCCCCCAATTCATAAAATAGTCAAGCAATAGAAAAAAATATCATGGAGCATATAGTGGTAGAGAGTGACAAAAAGCAAGAATAGTTTTAGCTATAATCCCCAATGTCTTAGAAAAGAACTCAGATTATACCGGTCCACATTTGGTACCACACATTCTTCAAGTATGTGCATTCCTAAGAACATTTCCAACTTGGCCATCCTTGGAGACTGATAAGTAATGCACGGGATTGTAAGCCCATATTTCATTAATTTTTACATATAAAAAAAATTTCAGTCATATTAAAATCATTATATATTGACATGGTGACAATTGAAAATATGACATTATAAAGAAAAATGAATTAATACCCCATCTTCTTTGGATAGATCATTATCAAAACTCCCATCATAATTTTTAAAAACATCCAACCACACTTATGTTCTGGATTTATTGTGACTTAAATTGTATGGATTTATTAAAAAAATAAATATAAACTATTAAAAATAATTAACTAATAATATGGAGTTATAATGATGTAAACTATTGAAAAAATTACAATGTTTTATCAGCTTCTAGAAGAACTCATTGACCATACAGTGAGGTATGATTTTCTTAGCATGACTTAAAGCATTATTCATTGATACATCCTGAAAGAGACATAATTTATTTTCAAACTAACTTATTAAATGTAATCATCTTTTAATATTCCTGCATTAATGTAAAATTATTTTAATAATATAATATATATTTAAATTTTATATGCTTTGAATTTAAATGATGATAAATAAGCACATTTCATTTCTCTCTAGGTTTCCTATTGTGTTACTTAACATTAAATTGTTTCGATCTCAATATTTTATTGTTGAATTCATTCCATAATATCCATTAAAATCATTCAGTTTCATAAAAAAATTTCTATGTCCAGATTCATGCTAAGAGATCAACAACGAGAAAGTGAAAAAATATATGTACACAAAAATTTATTTAAAAAAAATAGAATTTTGTAACATATTGAAAATAAAATACAACCTAATATATTAACATTAACATTATCTATGAATCAAAAACTCCATCTTCCAATATGAAGGCATATCCCGCTTATCAGCATACATATTATGAAGGGGATCTGGCTCCTCCATTAACTATAGTAGAATCTTGAAACATAATCCTTCAACATCTTCCATAGAAAACACATAGTAGTCAATTGGGACATCTATCTTTAATAAGTTCATATTCTAAAAATAGTAAAATTTAATATTTTTATCCGTAGTTGTATTTTTTCCTTCTGTTATGAAAAAGGTAGTGTTATAAAAAAACGAGGTTGACTTTATTTATATTAAAATTTTAACCTATAATAGTCACCCTCTACTATCCACACAATGAAACATGATTGGCCTACTTCTACACTAATGAGGATGTTGGGCATACTGATGTAGGGGGGGCAGTCGTTTGAGCTTATGATGGGATGTTGATGGAGGGTGTGAGATACAATAATGGGTGAAGAGGACGGTGTCTTAGAAGATGGATGGAGGGAGAATGTTAGATCATCATATAAATGTATAGTTTAGGGAACATCGAATGAGGGTCGAATGGTATCAATATAATGCACCCTCATTTGAATTATTTTCATTTAATCATAATAAAATTTTGATCAAATCATATATATATATAAATATTCATGTTGAAGATAAAATTCTAAATGTAATAGATGAATAGTAATACCCAATAAATATTCATATCAATGATAATGAATATCTGTATAGAGTTCATTAGTTGTGTGTCAATGAATCAATGATTACACATACAATCTTTTAATCATTCAAAGATGTCATTGTCTTACTCCATCCTTACATAATCTCCTTGATCCGCCCTTACAAGGCTAATATTTTTAATATCATGATCAGAAATAAAAATCTATTATTATTTTTCTTGGGATTCAATATTAGAGGTCAAATATTTCACATCATCACCCATATCATACCAGTCTCTTTGTTTTATGTGAGAAACAACACACCAACCTTCATCTTTGAAATATTACACAAAATATGCCATTTTATATTGTGATTCTAATATACATAGATCATATAATTAATGGTCACAAAAATCCATCATTTTAATAAAGTTCATAGTAGTAAATTGTATGGAATATATGTAATACCACTGATAAAATCCTCCCAATTGCATTTGAATAAAAAATAATAAATGGAAATTGTAGTATAATTTGATATTATTTTTATTCTATGTACAGTATTCCACATCAAAAATCATAAATATACAACCATTCTATGTTTTCAAATCCTAATCATAATCAATTGTGTGAAATTTAAATACATTTCAATAGTATGTGAAGTACATTTGTGCTGGTTTTAGAGAACCTCATGTAATAAACCACTAATCATATGACATCTTAGATACATTTTTTATATTTATGATATAAAAAATAATAATAAATTATTAAATTTAAAAAATATATGTTTCTCCTTATATATTTATTAATTGAAGTACTTATAAATGTACATGTTGTGAAAACTATTATACATGGTCATTATTAATATATTTTGTTATATATTTCTCATTTTTTGTTCAGCCTCTCATTCATCTCATTACATTTGAATAAAAAATAATAAATGGAAATTGTAGTATAATTTGATATTATTTGTATTCTATGTACAATATTCCACATCAAAAATCTTAAATATATAACCATTATATGTTTTCAAACCCTAATCATAATCAATTTTGTGAAATTTAAAGACATTTCAATAGTATGTGAAGTACTTTAGTGCTGGTTTTAGAGAACCTCAAGTAATAAACCACAAATCTTATGACATCTTAGATTCATTTTTTATATTTATGATATAAAAAATACATATAAATTATTAAATTTACAAAATATATGTTTCTCCTTATATATTTATTAATTGATGTATTTATAAATGTACATGTTGTGAAAACTATTATACATTGTCATTATTAATATATTTTGTTATATATTTTTCATTTTTTGTTCAGCCACTCATTAATCTCATTGTTTGTATCCTAAAATTTTCAATAAATGGATCTGAATTTTAAATATTTTGCAGTATATATCTACATGCATGTGATAATTTCATTCCTGTAAGTATAATATTTGAACTCCTCCCAATTGATCATCCAATAGGAGAAATAGTTTTTTGCATCTGAAGTTGAGACTAAGTGGATGATTCATCGAAATTTCAAACATGACATAATATTGTCTCAATATCATCAAAATATATAAAAAAATGTAAACCCACTCCAATTACAAATAGAATTATGCAATATATACTTCAGGTTGAGATTTATTTTCAATGTATAATTTCAAATACCCATCAAAGCTATGAAAAAAATCGCAATTATATAATTAATTAAATGCCAATAATTATTTATATTAATATAATATATAAATAATATACCTATCAATTAAATACATCCATTAATATTGTATGTGAACAACTAATTTATCTTCCTCACCAAATGCACGGGTAAAGGAATCATGTTAGTTAAAAACGACAGAGGAATGATTAACCCCATTGAAATAACTATCAATATAAATATCTCTTGATGGTTTTCAAGATCAGACAGTTGAAAATATTCCTCACATAGTTCTCTATATAAAGTTAAAAAAATGTGTATAACAGCAGTAATCATTTAAGGTAATAATATATGAAATTCCCATGGTATTAACTGATGTAACAAAATATGTAAACCGTGACATTTAAATCCTTGTAATCTATGATTAATTAATTCAACACACCATGAGATGTTACTTTAATACCAATCATATATCTTCACATTTTTTAAAATTTGATGGAATATATCTTTATCCCTATTTATCATTGAAATAATTTAAAGAGCATACAATCCATTATTATCTGTCTAGAGATCATGCTTTGTGTTCATTTCCTGTAAGTATTTCCAAGAACATTTATGATCCTTTGATTTTCCATGCAAATTATGTTAAGTGAAGATCATATTTTCATAAAAATTTATCTCAATATGCATCATATCAATATTTCAGTTCAAAAAATTGATTTCCCAATATGTTATTTTAAAGAGTATTATGGTCTTATTCCATTCATGCATTTAAATTTCATTTTATGGTGCACTATGAACTAGTTTTCAACTATAATTCAATTGATGCACCATAAAAAAGTCTATTTCAACATTTCAATGTTGTTCCAACATTTTAGAACATGTTATAATCATTATAGGTGGTCTATGATCAGTAGAACCATTAAATTTTGAATTTTTCCACTCAAATATATGAGATTCATTGAAGATTCATCGATGACACAAGTCACGTCATATTCGATTGGGAGGTTTCCATTCAAGATCAAAATCATTTAAAATAATGACAAGACAAAACTGTTTCTGTTTTCCAACCATCTAGATTCCCATGTCCAACGAAGTCACTGGTGGTCCACATAAGAGATGTTTTAATTTTGAAAATTATTCTAGAAGATGATTTATATTTCTACACAACTTTCACTATAATTTATATAGTTCATAAATTTAGGTTCCTATATAAATGACTACCATTTTCATGAATGAATTTTAAATGAATGATCATCGAAATGATAAAATAATTTTATTGAATAAGCATCCATGATGAAAAATTTTAGGATATCAAAAAAATGACCAAATGTTACAATTGGTGGTCAAACACCCTAATGGGATAAATCCATTAGTATCCAATCCCAATCGAACAATCCAAGTATCATATTGGAAATCTGTATGTATGGACTAAAATTTCATTCATGATTTTGAATATCATGGATGTAGAATTAACACATCATTCTTATTATCTATAGAATTTCAATTCATGTGTTAGGTGTGTTTTAATGACATCAATAATAATTTCCAGCATGGCATTAATGGAAAGTAATACATAAAATTTGTAATTGTATTCTTCTTATTCTTCATCATAGTAATTTTTCCATCAAATCTTCCATCCTCTCCCATTGACAATCATCTAGGTGAAAATTTATTTTTTCAATCCATTCTACTTGTATCCACGCCCCATTAAAGAATAAATTCATTATGACACAAATTCATTTATTATTATTCTTGTTATGTATGTTAAAAACAATTTTCATAAGAAAAATTTCTTAGGGATATTTTTATCCTGAAAAAAATCATAAAACCATTCCAATATCATGGAAATAACCTTATTTGTAATTCCATATAGGCAGTTGATATGGAACAACTTCAACATAAAATAATTTTTTTAATATTTCAAATATCCACTATAAATATCTTGATATATATAATTAACTAAACCATGAAACATATTTTTTTCTATATGGAGTTTTCTATTACTTTAGAATCCACAGAATCAAGAAGATGATCCAATAAAATGTTAAAATCTTGATATAGTTAGCCTATTGTCTCATGAACATCAATTTTAAAGTTTTTAATTGTATCACCCTCGTCTAGTAGTTCAGATACATTTTGTTGTTGATGTTGTTTTCATTCATTGCTGAATACATTGTTTATATGGTTTTTCATTTCAGTTTTTGTTGTCGATGATGTTGGGTCCCCATTCTATCAATTGACATCAGTGCTCAAACATTTTTTAATGTTTTTTTTCTATGTCAAATCAAACAAAAATATTGATAAGTGAATTAATTCAATTTTGAGTGCTCATTAACTTCACCTATTTTCATCAATATTATAAATATACATTTAGGAAATGGAGATATTATTCCAAAATCAACTGATCGATTGAAAATTAAAAATATATATACTCCTCCAATCCATTAGATAATTATGGTTTGTTCCTCGATATTGTGATCATTCATTTAACCATATCACATTGTGCAAATACAATAATAAAAGAATTAAAACCAAAAAGAAATAATATATATGAAAAGAGATAAATGGACGAGAAAAAACCCAAACAATGTAGTTAGAAGAAATGTCATATAAGTACAACAATATTCAATATAAATAAAAGAAATAAATAATGAAATTTATATCTAGTGATGATCTAATATATTCTATTTATGTATGTCACATTCAGTTTTTCATTAATTATAGATGGTATATCTCAAACCAAATAGTGTTTTTTTAAATTACCCAAAAAATGTGACATATAAATAATATTGATAATTCCAAAGATGTTAAATAAAATCTAGATTGATAATGTTTCATTAACAATCATTATTTCCTGGTACGTTCTTGACCAATTAATCTAACAGAGGCAAGATTAATCATTTAATAGGTCACTATTTTAACATACGGTTGTAATCTTAACTGAACTGATGATGTTAGATTTTGAGTTGATCATTAATATGCATAATTAATTTATATGATTTATAACATCCACTACAACCTTCCATCAGACACAATTTATAGATGTGACTATTTATTTGAAGAAAAATAGATTGATGGGAGGATTAGGAATGAGGTATGTATAATGACTTAGAGGCCTATAAATAGAGATCTTGGGAATAAATCACCATGCGACATTATTGTAATGAAAAAATGACTTCACTACAATCCTGTCCCAAAATATTTTAATACATCTCATCGCATTTCAAGATTTCAATGAAGAAAGAATTACAGTTTTGGAGAATAGACATCATAATTTCTCCATTGTAAAATTTCTCTATGCCTTTTGCTTTTACATTTAGGTCGATCCATTTGTGAAATCTATTTTATTGTTTCTATGTGACAATGAGTTTTTAAAACAACCATATATTTTTATCAATGGTATTAATATCATGTTGAATTAAAATCTATTCATGTTTTTAACACTATGGTCATTTATGAAACCACTCTAACAACCCAAAATTCATAATATACAATCCTAAAATGTTGAATAATGGAATGAATACCATATTGTTCATCATCATAATGTAGCATAATTCATGAGAACAACTTTCACACATATTTTCCTAATACATTATTGCACTATAATATTAAATAAGAGTCAAAATCTTAACGATATATATATATATGTATTTGTGATTAATGGAATTCCACTTCATTTTTATGATGTTAATAAATTTATTTCCTTTTATATTTCATTATTAGTACATATTTGTTTTCAATATTTCTTTAATAACCCTTTATATGTTCTATATAATCCATCAATGTTACATCACGGCTTTTCATTCCAAATATAGTCTTAAAATGATTTTATCACCTTGTTTTAAGGAAATATATACGTTATTTGAATTATACATATTGTATTAAAATAAACCAATGTCACATAATATATCATGATTATTATGGAATCTTTGAGCGACTACATTATATATACATAACCAACTCATATATCAGAAAAATAATTGAAATATGGTCTCGAAATACTCAACACCAAGCTTTTGAATTTCATAATATTATTCCACATTTATATTATAATGATATTGAATTATGTTTATTCCCAACATATAGAACCCTTATTATAAAATTATAATTTCTTGGGATCTCACTATATTTAAACATGCATGATATATATATATCTCTCATCAAATGAACTATTATTCGTCTCATATTTTCATCAATGGATACTGAAATCCCATTTTTAGTTAAAAAAAATAAACAAAAACAAAATATTGGGTCAACAGTCGAAATAGATAATACTAAATACATCACCCCATAACCTAATTCATTTCATTGAATATGAGAAAGATGATGTGGAGGGCAGAATAATATTATGACCCCAAGCTTTAAGAGTAAAAATTGAGAAAAAAACAATAACATCTAGTTAAATATAACAAAACTAAAACTAAAATCAAATAAAAAATGAATTTTCAACTGATAAAAAAAATTAGCATAAAATGGTTCTTCTTTACCTACCACAAATATCATGTGGGTTTTATCCATCCATGTGTTACATTGATATTACATGAAAATTGAAAAAAAATAAAACCCAAATATAATAAGGAATCAATACTCATATTATTATTCACTCATTAATTCACCAAAACCCCCCAATCTATACATTATATACGAGAAATATCATGTAGGGAAAGAAAAAACTCTTTAAAAAATGTGAGTGGGAGAATGGGGACATTTTTAGGGGTATGAATTGGACATCCAATTTGTAGGTAGCCACTTTTGAGGGGGAGAATGGGGATGACACGAGGGTGCATGATGGAGATGACAATGGATTAGGTAGCCAACATTGAGGGGGAGAAGGTGATCAGAAAGGGGTATCTTGTTTTATGGCATTGGGGAAAGATGGGTTGGGGTATCGAGTTCATCGGGTGTGGGAGACAGCAACATAGAGCTAGCCAATGATGATGGGGATAAGGGATTTGACATGAGGGCGATAGTGTTTTGAGGGGATAAGGGATTATGGGGAGGGGAGATAGGTTTAGGGGGAAGAAGTGCAGTAGGAAAAAAAGGATTCAGTGGTCCTTTTTTAAAAATGATCCTCTAATTACATGTTATAATTTATTATTTCTATATATTTTCAACAATATATTCTTCCAATAATGAGTTTTGATATTTCCACGTATATAATATGTGGTTCATCTAAGCCCTTGTAAGATGTAATTACTCATCATTATCATCATCAGGGTGTGGTCTGTGTGGAATTATGTACCATCTCCATTGATTACTTTTCCCCTTGGCTAATGAGTGGTGATCAAGAAAGCGTTTTCATGATCATTGAGTAGAGCACTTGGCCGATTATAAATATTCTAGGAATTTTGAGGGGTTTTAATGATTTTAATAACTTCTAGCTAGTGATTAGATATCATGAGATAGATGTTTCATGGATGGTATCAATTATATCATACTCTCATAGGTGAACATATTTTTCCTACCTATATTATTTTGAAATAATCAATAAGGATATTATAACTGGTATAATCTTGAGAGAAACCAATTGATTCTCATAGAGTTGTTTTGTGTTGTGGCTGGAAATTTGTTCTTCTGGTTGAAGGAAGTGTAACATTTAGGATTATTTCCATAGTAGTGGAGGCTATAATATACATATTGTTATCTTAGTTATATTCCAACAATATTATTTAATGTGGTATTTGAAGCCTCGGTGTGATAGTGACCATCTTTGGTGTCTCTACATTGGCTATATTGGTCATTATTGGAGATTCATTCAGACCATCCCACCTAATTTTAGGGGAATAATATCCACAATAGATCCACTTTCTAGTGAAGGTTTAGTTATTACATGTTAGGTAGTGAGTTTGAGTATCATCCGCAGTACATGACAAGGAGATGGTTGAGGCCATCATAGCAATAATTCTAATTTATTAGATTTAATCTCCATCTATAGCATGGGGTACTATTATTTTAGCGTATAATTTTTCTATCTAATTTATTTGATAATCATTCTTAAAACATTTATATATTACAATTGAACATGGAAAATTATATGAGGGAGATTTAGTACTTTTTTGGGTGATGAAACTAGACACACAAGTGGTAGTGTTGTCTAGGAAACACACCAATGATGGGTCATCCCGTTGATGTAGTAAATTATCCATTCTTATGTAACAAATTTTTTCGATATGAATTGCTTTTGGGTCATTATTTTAATGGATTGGTTGGTTTCATAGCATGGTTATTTTTATTGGTATCACTATAAGGAATTTTTAATATCTCCACAGGATAGATGTCATCTCCACAATGAATAGTGGGAAGAAAATTCCAATAGAATAGGACTTGATCATCATGGGTAACGTGGAGTGATTGTCCACATTTTTACTCATTTCATGCAGGATTGGGGAATATATATGATATATTTTTCATTAAATGGTTGATCATTTCATAGAAATCATTCTTAATGAATTATCTGGCATAACTCTTTATAGATAGGCAGTGTTTTTAATTTATCTTGTGTAAAGAACATCTCATGTATCTATTACTTTGTGAATAATGGGACCAACTATTCTTAGGAGATCATTATATAGTTAGAGGATTTAGAATAAATGGGGTTTAACTAGAACAACACTTTTTTTCATAGATTCATCTGAGATTTTCACAATGAATTAATATTGGACACTTCACTAATTATAGGATTTCAAATTTTTGATCCAGATTATAGTTATGAACCAGTATCCACTAACTCAAATGGATGATCTCTATGAAATGGTCCTATGAGATATGATATTCATGGAAATTGACCAGAGAAACGATATCATATGGTGTGATTTAGGCCTTCATATATACCATGTATATCGTTATTTTATCGATATGTTTTGAATGATAATATGGTTGTGTTGTACGGTCATAGAAATTAAACCTCAATTTTTTTGGATTTAATTTATATGGTTTTCCAACAATATATGGATTTTATTTTCATGGTTTTTGTGGACAACATCTTTCCATTTTAACATATTCATTGAACCTATGATAAACATAATGTGTTTTGTACAAAATATTACAGAATAAGTTATATGTTATGATTTCAATGTGCCAATTCTAGATTAAAATAAATCACATTTTTGGGTCACATTATCTCAAAATTGGTAGTACCAGTTTACCAATTGAAGGAGGAAGCTAGGGTTTCGTTGGAGAATCCCAATAATGAGTTTCATATATGGTGTTTCATAGGGATGGATGTATATTATATGTATTTCCTATAAAACATATCATTCCTTACATCACATACTACAAGTCTTTTTATGGTTGTTGTTATGTTTCATTTGTGGGAAGTGTTCGGAATGAACATTTATGTGCTGAAAGGATGTCTTACCTCATTACCAATTCTAATTATTTAAAATAATGGAAGATTCAATACTGTATTATATGATACATCACGCATCATACTAGATGTTGTTTTTATTTTGTGGGTAGATTCATTTCATATGTGTGTCACTAATAGAGACGTCATGAGGGTAACTTCCCAACAATAAACTTTAGATAGCGGTAACTATATATTTTTTATGATTACGGAAACACTATTAAATGAGTCAGCTCTATATAGTGTACAAGGACTAGAAAAGCCTCAAATAAATATTTATTATACATGACCTGAATCTGAAATAATGAATATGGTTTGAATAACATTATTTCATTGATTTTGAGAATGCTTTTATGCATTGAAAGGGAAATGTGAAAGCTAATGCATTGATCCATAAAACACGATAACATGTCATATAGTAATGATGTGATGAAATAAAATTGATGAACATATTTCCTATGATACATGTATTGTTCATTGAGAGTCATGATTGGTCTTTTATTATTGCATTATCATTTACATGAGGCATTTTGGAATGGGGGAAGATTATTCAGTTTTTAGATCATGTTGTGTTGGTACTATAGAGACCATATCATGTGAGGACAACCTCCAGACTTTTTTGGGGATGGAGATGACATACTATGTAAATATGGGAATATCTCGGTTGCTACAGATATGAGATTCGTACTAATGCAAGAGTCCCACACTTCAAATAAGCAAGTTAATTCAGTTGTCTCCGAAATGTATTGAGATATGTGATGTCAGTGTTGGTGGCATGAGGTGAAATGTCAAATAGTATGTTTTATTACAAGATTGTTCACATTTCAATAGATGAAGGTGGATCAGTAGTGACCTTTTGGCTTGTTAAAACCATAACTATTCCCAAAATGGATATTAGAAAAAAAATTATGGATATTGCACGATTAATAGCATGGTCCCATGGAGGTGAGACATAGATTGGAAAGTTATGGATTGATTGAAAAAATTATTCCACATCCTAATTATATAGGATTCTTTCTCAGTTGATGCTTCTTTAATATGTTTGTTTACGCGATCATACAAAAACATGGGTTCCTTTATAATATCATTTTAGATATGGATACTTCATTTAGATCAAGGTAATGTCATGGGTTATTGGGAACTGTGGTTACATACGTTCTTATGATCCTATCTATTCACCCTTAACATTATATAATGTCTAAATGGAATGTACATGTGTTAATATAAATTATGCAATAATAAATCCTTGATTTTGGACATAGATGGGATAATCATATCCCACTCATAATGTTAACCGGTAAAATTATATTTCACTAAATGATTGTTATCTCTATATATGAGGCCATCTATGGCTGTTCATGATTTTCACCTATTTGATTGTTAGAGGTGAGAGAGGTAGTGATTCTAGGTCCCCATATCAAACAGGAGGCATCAGATAAGGTTATGTTGATCATGAATCATATGTTTAATTCCCATTCTACACAAAAATTTAATGACAATGTCCATCGATTTCTTCCATAGATCGAGATTAGGGTCATGTTTTCATGAAGTAATCCTTAATATTTTCACATAAACAGTTTCAGAGGGATAAAAAGATAGCATTCCAGGTCATTTGAGATTTTTGGTATAGTTGGCGTGATAGACTATCCATTTTTATTACCATATATTAACTATACCATATATTTTGTATTCCATGTTTCCCATATTATCATTTATCATGTTATATTGACTCATAATTTTTATCCAGAGGAGGTTGATATGTATGTTGATTCATTGATTGATTAGAATCAATTTCACATCATTATATAGATTAAGAAGGCTCTCAGAGGATGATTTATGGTGGGGGGGATATGGAATCCTGGGCATGTAAAAGATGAACCATCGGAGAATGATGTCCACGTACATGAATAGTTTTTAAATCTTTTCTCATACAGAATTTTTCCACCCTTGGAATGGTTTCTTGTGGATTATTTTATTTAATGGGGGTATATTATAATAACCAGAATTTTATATGAGTCATGTATCTACTAAATTTCATTCTAACCATCAATTTTGAAACTATTATGGATTCCTTATAAGGCCAAGTTAGTTTTGGGGATTTATGGGGATAGTTCATAACTTGAAACACATCCCAGTGGATAAATTATATTTACCCTACCCCTCTAATACATATTTCATATTTTAGAGAGAGAGGCAGCCATTCTTCACTTTGGAGCTCCCAACAATGCATAACATATGTTCTTTTTTACATATTTATCTATTTTCTTGCTTAATCTCTGATCATCTCATTCGATTACCCTCGGAATGAACTTTAGTACATTGGATCATTTTGTCATTTGTATTTTCCTTGGAAACACTCTATTGATGCATGATCATTTTCCATATTTTTAGTTTGTTGATTCATTATTTAGTTTTATTCCCAAGAATGAAAAACAAAGGGATGCTACTAGAAATTGATATTTGGGATGAAATATGGAAGGTGGACTATTATGGATCACTCAATATGTCACCATTAATAATGTTTCATTATTGTGTTCACATTGGATTCACATAGAGTTGCCCTTTAAATTCATATTTCATGCTTATAATCAATGAAATTGTGTTCTAATTCTCTTTATTAATTGGTTCTTCTTGTCATTGTAGGTTATGTAGTTGACATTTTCATCCCCTAGTAGGATTCATTCCATGTTTTGATTTTACTTCATACATTTACTATCTATGCCACTATTTAGTGATTCTATGACATGGCCCTGATAAGATTTGAGTTTTTATATAATTAATGGATTCATAATTGTTCAATCGTATGAATATTTACAGATATCACATGGACAAGAAAAATTAAAAATTAAATTGTTTTTGTTGAATGTCATGATATACCTTGTTATACCAAATATAATGTAATGTAATGAACCTCGTAAAAGAATTTAAATTGAATTGGGAATTGGTTGTACTTCCTTTTCAATCCATATATCATAGAATGAAATTAAATGGTATGAAACTATGGAATTTTTAATTTGAATGTGTATATGTATAGATATCACGTGGTTTTTCTTTTGATACATTATTGAATTGGTTGCATATACTATTTATGATTTTCTCCTATTCTGAAAGGCAATGGAATGAAACTTCTAAATTATTAAAATCAAGGATGATTTAATTATCTTAAATGAATAATTATTTTATACTATGGTTTAAATTTCTTATTGAAATTTTAAACATTGTAAGATTTGTTAGACTTGAGGTATCATGGGTTTCCAAATCAAATTCATTGATTACATAATGAACACCATTCAAATTCAATGATTTGGTTACCAATGGAGATAACCACATTGAGAAATGATCCTTATCTATAAGTGGATTCCAAGTATCACATCATAAGATCCCTTCCGTATGGCTATGATTTTTTGGATTCCTATGTAACGCTCCTTGGCCCATGCTCAAGGTATTTATACACATGGCACCATTGATTCTCTACATTGGTTCTAGTCATCCACAACATGTGATTCATGTGGATTGAATCCATATATTATTTTAGAATCATTTATTATGGAATTCCTTTGGAAATCCCATAAGATTACAATCATACCCATTTATTTATATATTTAATGAGTTATTACTATGAGTTGGTCAACCCCTGAAGACAATGATTCCTTGGTTATTCCATGGATCCTATTTTATTACTATTTTTATATATTACAGTGTTTTTAATACATTCCCATTATTATATATTTATACCGAACATAATGGAATTGATTAACTGATTACATATTTAGAGACATCACATGTTGGGGATGAAAGATGTACAATTTATTATTTTTTCATTGATTTGAATTTATTTGTACCATCACACTAATCAGTTTATATTCGTATATTGAAATCGTATATATGTAATTGGATGTGGCCTACTGTGATTTGCCTCAATCCCTATCTAGTACACCATTAATACCTTAGCATATTATTTTTGTGTATGTGATTATTAGTGGAAGCGTTCCTTTTTTGACATCTTATCGTGAATTCATTCATTTTAATATAAAATAGTAGTAGATGACTTGACTAGTGCTCAAGATGCATAGATAGTTTTTTAATTCCTTTGTATAACATTTAATTTCCTTTATTGATTTCACACTTACATGTAATTTTTTTTTCATATTTGGTATATACATGAATTTACATGATTATATTTTTATATCATACCTTTCAGATGTTGATTCAATTATTATTAATGGATATTTATTCTTACTTCCACTGCCATTTTCTTAGTCATTATTATTCTTCCTCCATTGTTATCCCCTTATATATTCTTTTATATCCATTATGATCAAATCTGACATGTGGGAATAGTCTCCCCCCTTACCGAACCTAGGTCCACACTTCAAGAAATCAGAATATTGTGTATAGGGAGTGTTACTTGAGGCCAATTAACACACCTAATCTAGGGACTTTTGTGTGGCACCAAGGATAGGATGTCAAATATATCATGTTTTTCACTAGTTCATTCTCTAGATTTACTATCACTATTATCATAGTACCACAAAATAGGTAATGGAATGATAAAATATTTAATTATTCAAATTACTTCATACCATTGATGGAGTGAAAAATGTTATTTTGTGAAAAATAAACTGAAGGTAGGTTTCAGATCCACGAACCTATAAAATCTAGGACTCATGAATATACCATGAATATAAGATTATTGATAATCTTATCAATATAACCATCCAAATAAATATGAAATGGTAATTCTAATGATCATTTGGGACCCAAAATAGTTATAGGAACCTCTCCCTCCCTACATGAAAAATTAGGATCATTATCACATATGATCATCCTCAATACTTAGTGGAGCCTCATCACCTCATCCTGGTACATCCTTGAGAAAAAGACCACTAAAATCAACTATTTGATATCTAATAAGTCAGATGATATCATAAAACATTACCCAATCAGTCATAAAACTTCATATCCTACATGGGATCAAGGTAAACTAGTTCTAAAGTAATCTAAAATATCCTCCCACTTCCATTTAGGAGTATCAATAGTTGGGAGAAATCCAGCAAAAATATTTTGATCAACTGTCATCTTCTGACATAGAAAACATCGAGACACAAAATATGAATGTGTATGCTTCTACACAAAACATAAAAAAATTCCTCCTAATGAATGATACATCTATTTCAGTCCTTGTAGCACTACAATGGATGAACTTTGAATCTCAAAATGAATTACCTCATGAATTTCATAAGGAATGAAAATAACTACCTAATGAAACAAATGTCCTTTTTAATCCATAGGCTAACCATTAGGTGCATTACCACAAACACCTCTGTCGACCTAGACCACCACATCATAATCTTATGAAATTTAATCCTCAACCTACAATTTAAAATTAAACTACAACCTCATATAAAAATTATTATTTTCCAGCAAACCTGACCAATATCATGATTCAACCTTGGGAGGTATACAATCACTTTCTATGAGTCATCAGATTCACACAAAACAACACTATGTGACTTCCAAGTCAATGTTTCAGCTGAAAAATAACCATTTATTTGTGAATATGAAACAAAAAATTCATAATTTTTTTAAAATTTCTTCCAATATAAATATTTTATATTAATGTCACACTAAGAGAAGAAAATCTGTAAAATCATGTGATTTATGAAAACCCCAAAACAGTCATTAATGAGGTATTTCTATCATAATTTTTGGGAAAATACAACAACTGCAAATTGATGTGAAAAAATATGTTGATATTTATGATAATTTTTCATTTAACATTACTTCGTTATTTTTTATTTATTCTAATATAGATGATGATAATTGTTTTGTAAAAATATTATCATGTTTTTCTTACATTTTAAATTTTTTAAAATGATATGTTCGTTAAGTGTTTGATCAATAAGAATGTGATACCTAATGTAAATTTGTTTTTATGTGATTTATGTGTTTTTATATTACATAAAAAATTGGATATAATGTTGTCACATAGTATTTCAGTTTAGTTAATCTTATGCAATAATCATTCTCTGTGTTTTTCATCCCTAATTCATAATCACAACAACATCATGCATTGACATATTTGGAATTAGTATTAGAATGTGCTAATTATTTTTGTGTCATTAAATACATTAATATAATGAATCTATTAATAAATGAGATATTCTAGAAGTGATTTTTTTATCTACACTGGGACAAAAAAATCAGCATCCAAAAATAGTTTCTAATTCAAAATCATTTTTAGATGAATAAAAAAGTCCTAAATCCACTGTTCCATTTAGAAAATGAAACATTATTTTTACATATTTTATTTGTGATTTATTTACATTTACGTCATATAATTCACACAAGTGTGAATAAAAAAATTATGTCTATAAGACTAGTTGTTATGTATTATAAACATTCAAGCATACCTCCAATGATTTTTTTGATCAACTGGTTTCCCAGACTCATCATCATCATGTGTATTTGATGTTCTAATTGGAGTACTAATAATTTTATTTTTTTCATATCCAAACATTTTAAGTAAACATTTTATCTACTTATATTGAGATATATAAGTACCTTTTGGTTTTGGGGAAATTTTATAACCAAGAAAAAATATTAACTCACCCATCATTCTCATCTCAAAATAATATTTCATATGATATGAAAATGAATCAATTAAATATTGTTCAATATAACAAAATATAATGTCATCAATATATATATTATCAATCATGATGTTTTTATTAATGTGACATATAGAAATAGTTCAATCCATGGATCCCTTAAGATAATTGTTTTTTATCTAAAATAATCTTAAACTATCAAATGTTGTTGTATGAGATTTTTGAAAACCATATAAATCATTGAGAATTTTATAAATATATTATTGATGTTTTTTTTCATGACCCAGGGGATGTTAAATATAAATTTCCTCATGTACATATCAATTACTCTATGAACACATTCCATCAATTTTATTTTTTTTAGAAATTATAGAATATTGGAAAATATAGTAAAATAAAAATAATATATAATTTCCAATCGAACAATAGGTTTCTTTAAAATATTTTAGTTCTTGTTGATTATTTAATTTTTAATTGATTCATTTTCTATTTATAATTATATTTCCATTTTCAATGCAATTATTAATGGAAATCCATTTTACCCCATTTATCGATGCTTTACTAAGACATTAACCCATGGTCTAGACTTTGTTCCTCTTGAAATATTTTATCTCACCATGTGTATAATTAATAAAATCCTAATCACCTAATTATACATCCGGATTTTATGGATCAAATTCAGAATGTAATGAAATAGGTTCTATTTCATAACAAAAATATCATCTAGTCCAAACTGATTCATTAACACCAAAAATGATACTATCACTATAGTGGGTTCTTATAAAAAATTGTATTGTTTATAGTAAAATAAGTTCATCAATATAGATTAGAATTTATTACAAGAGAAACTATTTTATGAATATTTTCATTATAAGACGAGCTTTCTAAAAATGGTTGATAATTATTTAAAAAAATGATGATTTGGGATGGGACTATTAAAATAAAAATGTATTGATTTCATCAAAGATAACATGTACTATTTATTTAACAATACATGAATTTTTATTAAGTACAACGTATGACTTCGATGAAATGGAATAACATAAAAAAATTATTCTTCATATTTGGTGTATAATTTATATATGTTTTCATTCTTTTTTATGATGAATATAATTCGTCTACAAATTTCATTGTAATAATCTCTTGGTTTTCAGCCTATCCACAATTTATATAGTGTAATATTAAAAATTGGCCTTATTAGTAATTTTTTGTTGTATATATAAGAGTACTGACTTCAACAGCCTAAAAAATTTATTAGTTGAGTATCCACTCAACATAACTATTTTTATTTTTTGAAGAATATGTTTTTTTTTTCAAAAACCCCATTTATTGAGGGGTTCATGGAGTATAAAACATATGTTCAATGTATTTGATATTATTTTTTTATATCATAATTTTAATGTTCTTCACAATGATAACTAAAAATTATTTTCAACAGAAGGATTTTCTCAATTTTATCTTGGGTAAAAAAATTTAAAATATAAAATGTCATCAGAATTTTTTACTATAAAATAACCCTTGTATGTCAAGTCTAATCATCAACCAAGACACATGAATAGTATTTTCCTCAAATAATAGTAATTTTTTTAGGATTGAATAAATACATGTTCTCTAATTGTAATGAATCTATTGTTGAGTCTTCACTCATATATTTAAAACATGAATTATGATGCTTCCCATTTTGAATATGTTCATATAATTTTGAAAAATCAAACCTCAGTTATGGAATATTTATAACATGTATTTTTCTAGTAAATTCACATATCTTTCTATGTTTATAGTGTCTTATAATTCTATTCCATAACCTAGATTGGTCATCCATTTGACTAAGACAATGCATTTATTTTATCCTAATGTCTTATAACATCTGGTTATAATCAATAGAATGCCTTTGGGAATAGAGAACATATTAATCCTTGGAATTATGTCATACACATTTATCATTTCTAAAATTCACATGTAATTATTCATCACATAAATCACTTTTTATTATTTAGTTTTACCGAAAACCTTACCAAACAAAAAAACTTAAATTGAAGACATTTCTAGATGAACAATATTAACTATACAGATAATATTCCCCTGAGAATTATATCTGGAGGTAAATTTTCCATGGTATACAGTGACAATATATTAAAATAAATTGATGTGTCATGTAATATTTCTAGAACACCCCTACCAATTTTCAAATTTATTTGGTACATTATTTCTTATCCTGAAAGAGAAAATATTAGAATATTGATACCTAAAACTTCATGGGTCCAGAAATGTTAACAGGAATTTTTTTGGTAATTCACATTTGTTTTATGAAATTAGATTTTTCGAAATAAAATTATTTAAATTTGTTATGTTAAGAATTATTTTTCAAATTTCCTCCACATTTACACATTTCATAAAGGGGGTATTTTATCAGTAAAAATAAATAAATACTATAAACTTATTTATTATTTATATAACTCATCATTGAAATACTTACATGAGTATGAGGGACTCTGAAATTTTATCAACACCTCCCATACCAGATTTAATGTTTGAATTTTTTTTTTCATAAATATGAAATTCCAGATCTAACATTAAATACTAAATCCTTGGCCTCTTGATTAATGGATTTAGAATTGAGATTCTAAATACTAGTTAATAAAATATTGATTTTAGATTTTTTTTCCTAAATTACTAGTAATAGTATTTTTCTGTAAAATTTATTTATTGAGACATTTAAAAATATATGATACATCATTTTTTAAAAGAATTATTCTATATTTTTCCTTTTCATGTTATTATAGATTTTCTAACATTCATTTTAAATATGTTTTCATTATTGGATAATTTAACATATGTATGTAGAGTATTATCTTCAATTGAATAAAAATTATTCACCTAATGATTTTGAATTTATCTCATCAGTGTAGTTAGCTCTGAGTGACATATTATTTTAGAATTCAGCTAGGTATACCTAGACCAGTGTAACATCCAACCCTGCATCATTGAATTGAGAGGATGAGGGAATGCTACGTGGACATTAGTGACATTCCCAAGGCTCCAAATGATTGAAATAAATGCTGAGGGAATCAACGGTAAATTTTGGAATGATTTACCAATAACACAATACCAATAATCCAAACAACCCACATACTACATGGAGTATGTTAACAAAACAACCAAACTAATACATTACCAAAAGACAACCAAATAATCCATCACAAACCCACATACCAAATTCCACCAAGAAAAAATCATGTTACTAAGAAGAATAATTACAGAGTCCCAAAGTAAACTCATACATGCTCCACAGCTCCAGACCATGCTCCATGCTCCACACACCTCAACAACTTCCATGCATCCCCACGAACCACTAGCTATGATATGATTTACCTTTACTCAATTATAGAAATACAACATATACAATATCAACAATGTGCCACGGTTGGGGGTTAGAAATAATACTTATTAATTTTTCCCCAAATGAATTCCCTACACACTCCAATATAATGAAACGGTTAGAAAAATAATATAAATTTTTTTATAAAACACTAAATAGTTCAACAATTACAAATAACACAAACACACCCTTATCAAATCACCCCTCCCAAACCACAAAATCCAATATAAATACAAATTATCATCCCATATTAAATTTAAAAACATTCAAATTACAACAATATATATATATTTTTTACCAAAACACAATAAGGATACCAAAACAGTGGAGCTTCCATCCGAACTATTGACTACATTTACAACATGTGCTACTTCCTGCCCACGTATACCTTGATGGTGGACCTTCCATGCAATATCCATCCCATTTTTATAGTAGTACTTCCCACCCAAATACACACAATCCACACCAACATTAACACATAATCAACCAACAATCAAAATACACCAAGGCCCCACCTAATCACACCATCATTCCCATCAAATGTCAATTAACTTCCATAAATAACCCATTTATTGAAAACACAATTTTACCAATTTCCCATACAAAAACACATTTCAATAAACAAAATCTTTATTGAAAACCAGTTTTCACCAAGCATTTTTCAATATAAACCACTAATGAAATTAAAATCAACATTTTAAAATCACACAACAAAACCCATTTTTGATATAATAACCCATTTACATAATATCCACAAAACACCACCATAGGGGTTTCCAACAAGATTCACAAATCAATATCAAAATTAATTTTGAGTAAATAAAATTAATTATAACCAACCCCAATATTTATAACAAATTGGAGTCAATATAGAATCCACATACCTTTAGGGTTCGGGTGAAATCGACCCCCAAGAAACTGCAACCGAAATCTGGCGAGCGCACCACCAAATCCACATTAGATCCCATTAACTATCATCCATAATCAATAAAATTAACAATAAAGGAAAAAAACTTATATCTACATGTAAAATATTTACATCTAGAAAACCATGAATGAGATAAGAGTAGATCTAGAGAAAAACAAGGAGAAACCAAAAAGAGGGACTTACCTGGGAAAAATTACATTTAAACTACCTTGAAACCCCTACGATTTATTTCCAAAATGAGTTGGATATCCCCTAAAACCCTTGAGAACAAAAAATCTGAAGTGATTCTTGAGTGGGATTAATTTTAGAGTGTAATAGTTCAATCCCAAAGGAGCATGGATTTAAAAACACCAATATTATATGGCCGCACGGTTAGCACGCATGGTTTGGAAAACTATGTGCTGACCATGCACATTCCATTTTCTCTAGAAAAGGGGTCTTCGTGATTTCCTTGCATGTTTTGAAAAACCGTTCACAATCCATGTGATTCCCACTCTCTCCCACTTCACGGGTTCCTAGAGATCCCACATGGTTTTCCATAACCGTGCTAAAATTGTGTGACCTTAGAGAAGCCTCCAAACTTATTACAAACCATTCCAACTCTCCCAAACTCCTTCCAATAAATCCGATTCACTTTCAACACAAAAAAATGAATAAAAAAGGATAAATTACTCAAATAACGGGTGAAACATTCTCCCTACCATTGGAAATTGTGTCCCAAAAAGTAGTGAAATATTACATTTCTGAAAGAGCTTGGGTGACTGCTTGACCTTATCTTTCTCCCACTCCCACTTCTCCTCCTAGACCTGAACATGATTCTACAAAATCTATATTAAACTGATTCTTTTACCCTCTAATAAATTATCTTTCCTATCCAAATTTTTCACTGAAACATTCAACAATGAAGCATCTAGCTGTATCTCATCATGATCCCAAAGAATTACATGGTCTCGATCCGTCTAAAACATTTTTAATTGAGAACTGTGAATCACATTATGCACTCTACTAAACCGTGGTGGAAGTCAAACTGATAAACCACCTCTCTAATATACTCAAGTATCTCAATGGGTCTAATATACCTCAGAGATATCATACCCTACTTTCCAAACCAATAATTCCCATGCCTAAGAGAGATCCACAGAAACACATGATCACCCACCTCGAATGACAACAACCGTTGATGGTGGTCTGTATATGACTTATGAATTTGGGCTGTCTCCATATGTTTCCTAATCAACCTAAACTTTTTCGTAGTATCTTGGCAAGGCTCGGTCCGATCATCAAAGCCTCAACAGTTTCCAATGAACATAGTGGAGAACGACAGTGAATCCAATATAATACCTCATACAAAACACTATGTATTGAATCATAATAACTGTTGTGAAAGGAGATCTCCACCAATTATAAATGATCCTCCCATGATCCTCCAAAATCCATAAATATAACTAGAAACATATCTTCCAAAATTTGAATTTTCCTCCCAGTTTCCCATCCATATGGGTATGATACACCATCCTCATAGTCAACTATTATCTAAGGGATTATTTTTAGTATTTCTAGAAATGAGATGTGAACCATAGATCTCTATCTGATTCAATCAAAACTAGAACAACATGCCTCTATACCAACTCCTAGATATATATTTTTAACAGATCCCCCACCGTCTGATATTCACATTTAGGTATCAAATGTGTTAACTTGGTGAGTCTATCCAATATCACCCATATTATAAGGCCTCCACCTTAAACATAACAAAATATTTAATTATGTTAATAATTCACATTATGGATCTTTTCTGGTTTATTGTTATTGAGAATTATGCCATAAATATTATAATATATCTCAAAAAACCAAAATTTAGTCACCTCTACCCAGTATCCATTTTTTCATAAAATAAAATTTCCTAAAAGAAAAAAATAATTCTTTTCTTTATGTAAATCATCATGACTTCTTCCTTTCTCTTACCCTACCTTATATCCTGTGAAAAACATTTCAAAAAATTGGATGAGCATAAAAATATCAATAAGCGTTATAAAATAAAGAATGAAACCATTAGATCACCAATACATAAAAACATAATCTCTTTAACATACCACATGAATTGATATGATTTATTAATAACACATAGAAATCGTAAATCATAATGGTATCTTATGGTATACATAATATAACTACGTTATTGCTTTCACATCTATGTAGGGAGTTGCATTTGGAATACACATAGTATATTCCATAAATATATTAGGAGAAACATTTTCATTTACCTCCATAACATTACCCATTTCATTAAAGAGCTATCTCATGCTCAACTGGCCTAGGTTTATCACAGAACCACCCATAAGCATAAACACTACCTAAGAACCATAGCATAATCAAAACACATAACACAATCCTGAAAGAAAATATAACATTCCCACATTTCAATCACAATATATATGTTAAATATATTTACATAAAAAACCAATTATCAAATACATTTTAATTTCCAATAATATAAAAAGTGTATAAGGTATTTATTTTCTTTATAAAAACACTATTCCCTATTTCGAAATCCAATAATCAAATAAACTCGTGGCGAAATTAATGTATTTTTCACCACATACGTTAAAAATAAAAATTACTTTACTATTGTTTAGTAAAATTCTACGTAGAAAAAATATATTCCCTTGAATGAAATAAAAAGTCAAAGGGGTTTATACACAGTATAAAAGAATGTCGTGTTGAAATCAAAATATGCCTCTATGAAAGGATATTGAGATGTAGTCCCTCAGAATGATCATATCCAACGATTAAGGAAAAATCAATGACAAAATTATTTATAAAATATAATAATACAAACAATATAATTAGAAATTAACTGTTAAACAATCATAGTTCATTCACTCATATTCATATCATGACATATTCAAGATGTAGATGTTTAACCCAATGAATTGAAATTGGGTTTAGAGGATCTCTTATATAAATTCGATAGCCTAACAAAAACACATTAAAATTTAGAAAATGAGTTGATAAAAGAGAAAACAGAGCCTCATAACATGTAAATAAAATGTAAAACATTAACTATATAGTTTAAAATATCCCAAATTAATAAAATGTAAATGTTAATGACATAACAAAAAATAAGTCTTTAACTAAAAGAATACGGTGAAATGTTCCATTAACGTTTTGGTAACTAACAAGACATACACCACATGGAAGAAGAATCAAACAATGAAGATGTAAATATTGATAAATTATATTATATTACACAATTAATAATATCATGAGTAGTATATAGAACACACAAATGTAAATAGTTGCTAATATGGCATGAATCTCAATGAAATAAAAAGTGAGATGAAAACCCCTTACCTCATGTCTGATATGACTCGTTTGTTCTTTAAATTTCATGAATAAAAAAATATTGATAATTTATAATTTCTTCATAACCCTTTTCAAGTTTATTAATTCTTTTTCATCACTTATTAGAAAAATATAAACTTTACAAAATTATATATGTTGATAACGTTCATAATGTCGATATTCAGTACTTATAATTACAAGTGGTCCTTGTGGTCAAAATTCCATTATATATAGAATGATAATCATGATTTAAATACCATATAAATAATATATATCCATTATATATGTATTTATAATAGTGTATATCATTTTTATATATGTAAATGAAATGCTTCGTTCATGGAGATGTTATGACGTACGTACGCATGATTACTATGTTAATTAATTTTTTTCATTTTTAACGTAATGAATACCAAATGATACATAGGTATATTATAATTCTAGTATAATATAATATTATATATATATTGCATTATTTCATTTTCACCGTCCTTTATACATACATTTTTTGTATGAATGAGTCATATCACTTTAAGGGCGCGGTAGTCCACACTTCCTCAAAAAATAATTATTGTATTTACCCATAATTGAAACCATAAAGGAATTACATAAATGAAGAATATAGGATAATATAATTAAATATAAATATAATATATATCACATATAAATAATGTTCCATGAAAATGTCTTCCATGAGAGGTGGTTTGAGATAATCGAACAATCATTGTTTTGTGAGGCGGTAGTTTGATTTCCACCCAAACAATATATTCATTACACATTAGATGGAGGTCTGTGTAAGTTTAGTTAGAATAGTTATCAAAACCGAACCCTTTTATATTGAGTATAGTTGTGTTTTTAAAAAAAATAGAGATAAGGGGGTTGAAAAAGAAAAAGAAAATAAAAGAACTTCAGAGAAAACATTAACTTTAAATCGGGTAACACCCTTTGGTTTGAATAAAAAAAAGATTTCTTCAAGTGCTTGATGTCTAATTTAAGGCTTATAGGTGTAAGATAGGGATATTAAGATCATAATTTTGATGAGGTCGGTCAAGTCAAAGGTCTAGAGAGGTGTGAGATATGGGTTATGGGTGATGGATTTTTATAAGGGAGATGAGGGTCTCATTAGCAATGTTTTAGAAATATTATTTTATTATAAACTAATCTTCAATTTCAAAAGGTCCCTAATTTTTTAAATAAGATGTTATGATGACAATTAATCTTAATTCTTTCAACCAAAATGTTTTATAAAAGTTTTGGTTTCAAATTCAACCTTATCATTTAGTTTTAACCATTAGTGAACTAATTTGACTTTTACGAGTCTTATTGAGTATTCACTCTATAAGGATAATTCTATTACAATAAAATGCCAATCAAACCATGAGTAGTTAATTAATTACATTTTTAACATTATATAATTTATTTTTCTCAGACATAGATTTTTAGGATCATTATATCATTCAATAAAATGTTTTTTTTTTAAAAACTCATTTGTGTCAATTTAAATACAATTCATATCATGAATTTAAAAAATTATATAAAACAACATGATTCATTCTAAAATTCTTCATTATTTTAATGATAAAACTTAATCATATTATATAAAATTCATGTATGGACCAAATTATTCAATATAAAATTATTTTAACATTTATAATCACGTTTATTTATAACATTCATTAATGATTTAATAATTGTATCATTATTTTGTAATAAATTTATTTATTTATTTTATGTCTAAAATTTATAAATAATTAAAATGATATAATAATTATTATTATATTTCTAATTAATATTTATTGTCAAATATATCAAATTTATATCCCCACATTTAAATTGATTAAGTAAATTAATACTAGTTCATGATATTTTTATTTTTACATTAAATAAAAAGTTATTAATTTCATTTTATTAACCCAATGGATTTAAAATGACAAAAATTTCACCAAAAGATTTTATTGGTGCATTATTAGTCATTAAATAAGGTTAGTACATGTTTTAATGGAATTTCATATTATTATAATATTATTTTTCCTTGAATTATTTAATTTACCTTTAACCACGGTAAATAAAAGTCAAACACTACTATTCACCAAAAATTATTTTCAACGTATTAAAACAAATTTTACATAATGATGACTACATGTATGTCATATGTTTTAAATTTAACTAATATAAGCGATAGAATTTCATTTAAATGAAAAAGACGTTTTTTATCTATTACTCAGAGTTTTCAGTATTCATAAAAAATTGATTGCTTTCAAAGAAATAAAAAAACATCACTCCAAGTTATATTTGATATTACAAATTAAAAAATGATATCTATTTTTAAAAATTCAAAACATAGAGGTTTAACTAATAAATTTAATAATAATTCATGTTTTTAATCAAATGAGTGTGCTTTTAAGAAATAATAGCTATAAAAAACGACCCTTCTTTATATCCAATTTCAATGTGAAATTAGTTCCAATGACCAATATTGGATTAAATGATTAAAATATAGTATAAATAAAATATAAAACAAATTACAATGATTATCTAATAATATAAATAAATTATATTAAAAAGGTAGTTCTGAATTAAAATACAATATTTTCAACTATTTATTAAAAAATGATTTTTATCAGAAAAATTAAAAAAATTTACCAATGTAATTTTTAATGTCCCAATTATAAATTAAAATGTTATTTTCTCAAATAGAACATATAAATGTGACTAAATCAATATTTATTGAGGTTTCTCCATAAAAAAGTGGTAAATCAACCTTTTAAATAATATTAGACTATTAAAACATAAAATCTTATTCATTTAAATTTTAAGCCTCTAAAAATAATTTGATAAATGTAAATACATTTAAGAAACATGATTAATCATAATATGGTTAATTCTATTCATTCCTGGAAATATAATAACAAGGGGATAACTACCATTTAAAATAATAATATTATATTATTTTTTTCAGTATAAATCAATGTTGTGTGTAACATAATATTTAAAAGAAACATGATGTTGGTATAAGTAATTCAATCGAACATAGAATCCCCTTTAAAGGAAAATAAATATTTAATTCACAAATTTATATAAATAATAAAATTTTATTTTATTTATTTACCCAAGATGTTACATCCTACCCCCATTTTAGAAATTTTGTCCTCACAATTTTTAAAATGGGCTCAGATACTTCATTAAAATTTCATCATCCAAAAAAAATGTCAACAAATCATTCAAATTAAATGAAACAATGAGAATTAAAAAAGGTCACTGGAGATAACCCATAATAGGATTCAGTTTAGGAAAACATAGAAATGAAATAAATAACTCATATAGACTAAAAGGGACTCATAGAGAACATGATCACAGAAAGATAACCACCACATTTGAAAAAAAATTTGGTTGGGTAATAGTTTGTCAATAAAAGTAAGATTTTAACACTTTTTCTTGAAGATTGTTTTTATTGAGTTGAAATTTTTTTATAACTACCTAGACTAATATCACAAGGAAACGTACTTACATTTCATGCAGACTTTCATCATATACCTAAATTCTACTACATACTCTTCCTTTATCCATACTATGACAATTCAAGATGACATGGTCACATCAAAAAAGACAAAATCAACATCTAGAGAATCTCATAATTCAAAAAGATTAACAATACAATTCCCCTATATTTAGACATTAACCAAAACCAAATTGTTTAGTACAAGATCAAATAATCACCAAAAAGAAAAATCTATTATAAATAGAAAAATTACTCCTAATCTCAAAAACTGAACAAACAATACACAATTATAAACAATGACCATTCAGTACACAATTGTCCATAAATACATCAATATAATCAAATTAATTTTGAAACCCAAAACCCAAAACAATTTATTAACATTGTATTTCAAATCAAATCATAACATTAATCTTCAAATAACATCTACTACTCTTAAACTATCATACTGAAGTTTAATTAAACTATTGAAATATTCTCTATGGTAGGTTAATTATTTCCATAAAAATCCCAAATCACCATATGTCCATAATATAAAAAATATATTCTTAGAAAAATAAAATTTCTTCCATTACAACACAAATTAGATCCCATCGTATTTTATTTTCAGTAAACATATAGTGTTCCCAAAAGAGATAATGTATTCTAAAATAACCATTACCATTCAATTACCAATTCATTTCCATATTCTAAGTATATCCATTTTATATCTCATAAGATCCCAGAATCAACATATTCATGATCTATAAATTTATTTATCTATAAAGAAGAAGTTATACTAACTAAGGACATCATGTATGCCAATGGTAGGTGATCCTCCCTTTTTGCCCTTCGGTTGTTAGTTTGATTCCAGTAGCTTCACTGGATGAGATGGGATGTCACCCTTCCTATTGGTTATCATTTTCCCAAAATTATATAATTTTATTTCATTCCCAAAAATTAGATGAATTCCTCAAAATCAGAATAAAAAATCTTATCCTCAAATGTTATCTTATACATTTCATTTTTCACCCAAAATGTAATAACAATTTATCACCACAAAAATAAATATTACTATTTATAATATCCTAACAATTATGTTTATGTACCTTATACATAAATAACACCCAAACCTCTAAAGTTATCTAAACTGTCCGCTGATACAAACTATAAGGCCCAAAACTTAAACATTACAAAATCATTAATTATGTTAATAATTCACATTATTGGTTTTTTGAGATTTGACGTTTTAGATAAATAAACCATAAGTATTACATTAGAATTCAAAAATTACAAAGTAGACACTTCTACACAAAATCTATTTTTTATAATTTTAAAATTTTTTAATTCAAAAAATAATTCTTTTCTTGATTTAAATATTATAATGTACTTCCTTTATCCTACCCTTCCTTATACCCTTTGAATAACATTTCAAGAACATGGGAAGAGCATAAAAATCACATTAAGGGTTATAAAATAAAGAATGAAATCATTAGTTCATCAATACATACAATACATAATATCTTTAACATAACTAATCTAATCCTATGATTTATGAATAACACATAGAGACCATTAATCATAAAGATAACTAATGTCATACATTACATACTTACGTTGTCGATTTTTCACATCTACATAGGGAGTTACATTTGGAATACCCATCAAATTATATTCCCCAAATCTATTAGGATAAACATTATAATTTACCTCCTTTATGTTACACACTACATTGGAGATCTATTTTTGTCACACCCTCCCTAGGTTTATCCTAGAACCACTCGTATACTTAAACAATGCCCATGAACCATAACATTTTCATAATACATAACACCATCATAAAGGAAAGACAACATTTCAAAATTTCAATAACAATATATCATTGAAATATATAGAAATAACAAATACATTATCAAAACCACTTTAAAAACCAAAATATGTAAAAGGGTATTATGTTATTTATTTTCCTTTTAGAATAAACACCTCAGCTTGTTAAGGAATCCAAAGATCAAATAATACATGAGGTGGTAGAAAGGTCATTCTCACCATGTACGTTAAAAAGAAACAATCTTTTTTTACGTTTAGAAACATGGTACGTTGAAAAAAAAATATTCCCATAGAATGAAATAAAAATTCATAGGGGGTTATATTATGTATAAAATAATGTCGTGTGGAAATAAAAAATATGCCTCATAGAAACGAGATTAAGACAAAGTCCCCCACCAAGATCATATCCTTAGATTAAGTACAAATAAATGAAGTAATTATGTGTGAAAAATAAGAATACATCCAATATATGTGCATATTCAGTGTAAAACTATAAGTGTTCATTCACACATATTCATTGAATGACTTAATCATGAATTATCTGTTTAACGCAATGAATTAAAATTAGGTTAAGAAGCTCTCTTACATAAATTCGACAGCCTAACGACGTCACATTAAATTACATAAAATTAGTTGATGGGCCGGCAATGGGTTTCTCATCAAATAGAAGTAAAATGTACAACAATAAGGATAATCATGAAAACATCCTAACATAATAAATTTGAAATTTTAAAGACATAACATAAAAGAAGTCTTTACATTGAAGAATGCAGTCAAAATTTCCCTTACCGATTTGGTAACTTACGAAACATACAACACATGAAATAAGGATCATAAAATTATGATGTAAATACCCCTAAATTAATGTATATAACACAATAAATAAAATAAGGTTATGTATATTCACTAATCAAAAGTAAATACTTGCAAATATAACATGAATCTCATAGAAATAAAAAGTGAGATGAAACCACCTTAACTCATGCCTCACCTGACCCATTTTTTCATTAAATTTAACATATAAATAACATAAGTTAATTTATACATTCTTCAACTACTTTATAAAATTTATTATTCCTTTTACATCACTTATTACCACGTTATAAATGTTACAAAATCATTTAAGTTAATAACGATAGTTTTGTAGGTATTTAGTACTTATAATTATAAGTTGTCCATGTGGTCAAAATTCTAATACATACAGAATGATATTGATGATTTAAAAATTATATAAATCATATAAATCTAGTATATATTTATTTATAGTTTTCTATATTATTTGTATATATTAAAATGAAATGCACTATTCATGTAGAAGGTAAGCCTTACGTATGCATGAACGCTATATTCATTTCACTTTTTGATTTTTAATGGATTGAAAACCAAAAGATACATATGTATATTATAATTCCATATAATATCATATTTTATATATGTTACATAAGTTCATTAAAAACATCCACTATAAATTCCATGTATGGTATAAACGATTCATATGAATTTGATGGGGTGGTAGTCCTCATTTTCTTAAATAAAATTATCGTATTTACCCATTATGGAAAACATAATGGTATTATATAAATGAAAAATAAAATAGAATATTAATAATATAAATATAATATATATCACATATAAATATATTTCTATCATAATGGAACCCATGAGAAGTGGTAGGAGATAATCGAACAATCATCTTTTTTTGAGGCAATAGTTTTTCATCCACAGAAGTAGTATGATTGTAACACATTAGATTGATGTGTGTGTATGTTTAGTTCAAATAAATCACATATAAACAAAATAGTTTATTTGTGATTCTGGTTTTGTTTTAAAATAATTTAATAAAAATAGTTTATGGTGTTGGAGAAATAAAATAAAAGAAGAGAACATAAGGGAAGTTGTTACCTTTAAATCAGGTAACTAGCTTCGGTTTGAACCTAAAGGATTTCATAAAGTGCCTTACACATAAGGTAAGGTTTTTAGGATGAATATTGGTATTATGGGATCTTATACAGTCATTTTTTGGATAATCCATGGGTCTTGAGGGGTGTGAGTAATCGGTTAGAGGTGATTGATTTTTATAAGGTTGTAGAGGGGCTCTATAGAAATGTTATGAAAATATTATTTTATGATAAACTAAAATTATATTCCAAAATGTCAAAAATTTATTAATTTAAAATATTAGAATACTATTATCAAAAATCCAATAAAAAAATAGGTTTTATATAGGTATTAATTTCAAATTTTACCTCATTGTTTATCTTTAACCCTTAGTTAACTAGTTGGACTCTTACCATGTCTTACTGTGTATTCACTCAATTAGAATAATATAGTTCCTATAAGATGCCAATAAAACCAAAAGTGGTTCATTAATGACATTTTAAACCTTATCTAATTTATTATTCATAATATTATATTGTTAGGAAAATTATATCATTTAATTAAATAATATTTGTTTTAAAAACTCATTTATGTCAATTTAAATACTATTCATAACATGACTTATTAATAAATTATAAATCAACTTGATTCATTAGAAAAAAAATCATTAATTAAAATATAAAAAATCTTTTTAATCAATAAAATTCATGTATGGGAAAAAAAGTTTAAAAATAAAATTATTTTAACATTTATAATCTCATTTATTAAAAACATTTATAAATGAGGTAATAATTACAAAATCATTGTGTCAAAAATAAATTTATATTTATGATTTCTAAAAATTATAAATAAAATACTATGATATAGGATATTTTTTATCTTTAAAATGAATATTTATAGTCATATATATCAATTATACGGCCACACATTAAAATGTATTAAAAATAATAATACATGTTTAAGATATTTTTATTTTTACTTTTAATAAAAAGTTATTAATGTCATTATCTTACCCAAATTGCATTCAAATGAAAAAAAGTTTCACCCAATGATTATATTTTTCAGCAATGACTAATCCTATATGTTTAAGACATGTGTTATGGTAATTTTACGTTATTATAATATTATATTTACCTTGAATTACCATATTTCTGTTTAACCGCGGTTAAGAAATGTAAAAATTTATTATTCAACTGAAAATGTATTTATTTTATTGAACCAAATTTTACTAACGGATGAAAACAAAATAATTCATATTTTTAAAATTAAATTCACATAAGTTTTAAAATTTCATTTAAAAAAAATTTGGGGTTTTAACTACAGCTTAGTGTTTTCACAGTTCCACAAAAATCAACGGTTTTAATAAAAATTAAAAAATTCAGACTAAGATATATATGATATTATTAATTAAATAATGATATTTTTTACCAAAATAAATACATAAACGTTTCATTAAATATTTTAAAATTAATTCTTGTAGTCAAAACAAAAACCATGTTTTTAGTAAATAATAACTATGTATTGATTGATAGTTGTTTATGTCCAATTTCAAAGTAAAATTACATCCATGGTCAAAAATTTGATTAAATGGTAAAAATATAAAATATTTAGACTTTAAAACCAATTAAAATTATAATATATCCATATAAATAGATTAGATTAAAGGCAGATTTGATTTAAAATACTTTTTTTCAATATACATTAAATAATGAATTTATCATAAAAATAACAAAATTTTATCCACATTAAATTTTGATGTCCCAATTGTTAAGAATAATTTCTTTGGTCAAATATAACATAAAAAAGTGACTGAAAATAAATTTAATGTGGTTTTTCCATCATAAGGCATTAAATCGACCTTTTAATAAATATTTGAGTATTTATTCATAAAAATAGATTCATTCACATTTTAAGCCTCTGAGATTTATTAGATAAGTTTAAAAACATTTAAGAAACATTTTTAACCATAGTATGGTTTGTTCTTTTCATTCCAGCAAATACAATGGCTAGGAGTTAACTACAATATATAATAATAATATGATTTTTTTGGATTATAAATCAACGTTGTATGCAATGTATGATTTAAAGGAAAACTGTTGTTGTGTATCGGGTAAGCCATTTAACATAGAGTCCACTTTAAAGAAGAATAAATATTTAATTTACAAATATAGAAAAATATTAAAATGATATATTCATTATTTACCTCGGATTTTATAGATATGGAATCTTGTTTCCTATAAATTCTTGGGAGACATGTCATAAAATCCATTTATATCTACTTCCATTTCCACACTAGGATATGTAAAGACTTCAACAGGCCTGCTGGAAACTGATGCTCGACCTTGAGTTCCTGAAAATTCAAGAATCTCAAAACGAACTCTACAAATTTTCTTTTAATACCCACCTATCAAAACTAGGCATGTAATGCCTTATACATTTTTTGAATTCTAGGGTAATCATCCCACATATAAAGTTGGTAATACCTAATAATTTCCATGCTTCCTGCCACCCGAACAACTATCTAGTTTCGAAAACACAAAACTGAATTCCCCATTACATCCCAACCCTCAACTATTTCCCCACCATTGTGTTTTGACCGCATAACCACACATTCCGAATCAGAAGTCTACGCCTCTCTAACCAAACCAACCTAGTCTAGACCCAACGAAACTTGAATGATGATTTCTCTATCACCCTAGTAATCACATTCTAACACCAAGTCTGCTATAACCGACATGAACTGCCACAAATCTGATTCATGTTTCACCACTTGAGCATATGATTTTCTATATAATGCATCTTCCCCCAAATATCCCTTACACATTGTGTACATTACATTGAATTCAAACATCTCGAGATATTACATCCATCCCCATTTCCTCATGTTCAAATAACATTGTGAGAAAATATACTTTAAACTCATAAGGATGGTAATAACAATGAATTTCTCACCAAATACAAAATGAATCAATATTTTCAAGAATGCCCCACTACATCCAACTCTGAATCATGTGGTGGGTAGTTCTTCTAAATTAAACTCAACATATATGATCCATATGCAACCGCATGACCCCCTGCATGAGAAAAAAAACCAAACCATATCCCAATGCGTCATTATACAACACGTCATTTCCCTAGATCTGGGAAAACATGATTGGTGCTAATGTATGGTGACCCATTAACACTTACGATAATTTATGAAACTATTAAAACCATTGAAATGGGATATAATTTTTGTCAAATCGATCATCAGCTAAGACAATCTTGATAAATCAAGAAAATATCATTGATAATAGCCAGCTAAACCAAGTAATATCTGTATCTCAAAAATGTTATTTGGTGGATTCCAAGATATAACAACCTATAACTTTTCTATATCAACTAAAACACCATTATCAGAAATAAAATGTGCAAGGAAATAAACCACATGTATCCAAAATTCACACATTTACAATTTGGTATACACATGATGATCACTCAAGATTTCCAATACTATAGCCAAATGATGCTCATGATCAACCCTTATCCCCGAATACACAAGTATATCATCAACAAATACCACAATAAATGTTTATTTTTGTGAAATATCTAATTGATCAATTCCATGGAAACCATTGGCACATTCGTTAGAAATAAGGGAATAACCACACACAAATATTGGACATATATACTTCTGAAATCTAATGTGAAAATATACACTTTCCTCAAACGTAATTATTTTATCTATACCTCAATTCAATCTTTAAGAACCATGATGATCCCCTCAATTGTTTAAACAAATAATCAATGCATCGAAGTGGATATCAGTTCATTATCGAATCCTGATTATTTCTATAACAATCAACACAGATCAATAAGGTTCCATATTATTTTTCAACAAACAGAACTGATGTTTCTCATGGAGAAGTGCTAGGATGGATGAAACCATTTTTTCTAACTCTTCTAACTTCACAATTATTCCCACAATTATGCTAGTTCCATTCAGTATGTTGGATGTGAGATTGGACCGGTCCCCAGAATGAGATCAATAATTAAATCCACTTCTCTCACAGGTGGATACCCTATGTAATTTTCAGGAAATACATCCAGAAACTGATCCACAACTACAAGAAGATCACTCTTCTTAACACCTTCCCCAGATTCCAATGATGAAGCCTCTCACTAATATATGATTTTTCCAATAACTGTTTCCAACAAATCTGTTGCACCTATAATTTCATTCCACACCCCTCTAAATATATATTCTACACTATCCTTTGTCAAAATGAAAACTACTCTCCCATAGAAATTGATTTAGGACTTATACATCACTAACCAATCCATTCCTAGGATTATATCATAATCATACATCTTAAGCACTTTGAAATCCCACATCAACTCAATGTCGTCCATTGTCAGGACCCGACCCTACCCGGGCTCGAGCCGCAACTACCCCAAGCCCGCCTTCGTAGGCCAGGGGCTGGCAACCAGCGCTAAAGGCACAACAACTTGGGGAGGCCTTTGTCTATGTACCTGTACAAACACACGCAGCACACTCAATGTAAAAGTGTGGAGTAAAAGAAAGAACAAGCAGTGTAAAAAGAACAACAGCTATATAAATACCACAAATTTTCATCGACCTCTAAATAGTACAAGTACAAGCTGAAAGTAAACTGAAAAGAAAAGGGGGAAAACAAGTGCCCAACCAAAAAGTGCCACAAAATGGCAACAGGTGAACAAAATAAAATAGCAGGAAGGGTCCCCCACTTAGAACCCGACTACGACCACCGCAAGCTGTCCAGGTTCCCAAACTCCTGTGCTCCACCGATGTCACGACCAACATGTTCGTCGTCTGCAATGGCACACCAAGTGCGGGAAAATCCCAAGTAGGGGTGAGTATAAAATTACTTAGTAGGATACCACGAAGGATCGAGGGAGAAACAAAGGAGGTACCGAAGGTTGAGCAGTAGAGCGAACGGGGAGAGGTAAAAGATTACATCATAGAGTACAATAAAGAGACCAAATCAACCCAACATGAGGAAAGAAGGTAGACTCGTCCAAAGACAAGGAGCTGGAAATGGTGAGAGGACGAACGTACCGTCGAGTCTTCTCTACCTATAGCAGGAGAGTAGACTCTTCCAACCATTGGAATCTAGACACGGAAAGCACGTGGCATACCCCACGCATCTTCACCTCTCCTGGAAGGAGAGTAGCCAAAACCCAAGGAGTGGGTACTCGAACAAGGTAGATACATATATGTATGCTCGAAAAGAAGACCGAACAAGCTCGTAAGGGGATCTCCGTTCCGTAGCTCAACCCAAGAAAATTAGTATCCAACAGTCCCAGAAGCAAACACCATCATCGATTCCCAGCATCCCGCACGTCTGCCTTGAACCGCAAGCCAAGGGGCTCAATCAGCACACCTTGTCACTATCCACTTTGGGTGGCACTGACTCGGCCGCACAGTTATAGATATCGTCACTAGACCACGTCTCGGTGGGTAAAGTGTCCCTCGGACATGAGTGTTCTACGGAAGGTCAAACCATGCCTCGTCACTGCACCGCGGTCGAGAGGTCTCCACAAAGTAAAAGTCCTCACAACACTGACCCGTACAACCAAGGGTCCCGCTCTGGTAGACACGTAGGAAATCCACAGACAAGACTGGTAGTAAGGACTGAGTCTGGAATTCCCACAAGTGTCCCACTACCTAGCCCCACTGGAGGGTAATTAATAACCAAATATCGGGTGACCTACTGCCCCTCCCTGCTGGAGGGTAAACCCTAATACATCATCAGGTGACCCACTGCCCAGCCCCGCTAGAGGGTAAACCATAACCAGATATCGGGTGACCCAATGCCCAACCCTGCTGGAGGGTAAACCCTAACCAGATATCGGGTGACCCATTGCCCAGCCCTGCTGGAGGGTAAACCCTAACCAGATATTGGTGGACCCACTGCCCAACCCTGCTGGAGGGTAAACCCTAATACATTATCAGGCGATGCACTGCCTAGCCCCACTGGAGGTTAGACTATAATACATCATCAGGCGACCCACTGCCCGCCCCGCTGGAGGGTAGACCTGGAATAAGTCGACAGGAGACCAACTGCCTAGCCTTGCTGGAGGGTAGACCTGGAACTAGACGACGGGCGACCCACTGCCTAGCCCTGCTAGAGGGTAGGCCCTAAGAGGTCGTCGGGTGACCCACTACCCAATCTCTACTAGAGGGTAGACCCTAAGTGCGTCGGGTGACCCACTACCCATTCTCTGCTAGAGGGTAGACCCTAGGTGAGTCCGATGACCCACTTCCCAGTTTCTGCTGGAGGGTAGACCCTAGAAGCCGATGAGTAACCCACTGCCCAGCACCGCTGTAGGGTCAAAATCATAATTCCTCTGGCCATCTCCACTAGAGGGTACAACACTGGCCAAACGAACAGAGAGTGGGCATCGCGCAACCTCCCAACTCCAAAACAACTCACCCAAAAGAGGTGAAGCGTCTACTCTAGCACTGGGTGTCACTAGCACCACTAACAGCCAATCCATCGAGAATGAAACCAGGGGAGACCACACAACCCTGCTGGTCAACCAACGAACACAGAGCTAGGGGAAACCTCCACCCTACTGGTCAAACAAACACACATAGGGACCCTCTACATCGCGAGGGGAAAAAGTATGCAAAGAAGAACACGACACGCACATTGGGCCCACACGACGTGTGGCCCCAAGTCAACCCCAACTGAGTGCACAAACTTCCTCAGGTACAAACAACCACACGTACCTCCAAGAACCTTCGTATACTCCCAGAGTATACCACGTCTCCAGCCTCAGGGCTATCGTGCACATGGCACCCAACGTCAACGCGAAGGCGTGACGTATCAACTCCACCTCAAAGGCCTATGCACGACCCACCACATCACATCAAGCATTACATCACTCACACGGGAGTGCACGCTATCACTCGCCAATGGTCTGCTACATACACGGTAGAATGACCACCACAGGGGCACCTCCACATTTCCACATTTAACAAGATCATGCAAGAGGCTCCGCACAACCAAATGGAGCGCACCATTGAAATCCTCGCGGAAAAAACACGCGAGATAGACTACTGACTCTCCTCAAATAGATATCTGACGAAAAAGTCACCAACTCCGCCTCATGCCCGAACGACGTCCCGTGATCCGAAGCCTCAGCCCCGAAAACATTCGGGCACATTGCACCATTGCGATCCCCTAAGGAAAACAAATCAAAAGCACTAGCCACATGAGTGAAAAAGATATCTGAAAAAAAAAGATGCATCCCGGCGCACCGCACACGGGCGGTGCTCCGTGAGACCCCCATCCCGGTCCCAAAACTCAATGAACGGATCACACCGTTGCGATCCTCTCGAAAAGGTACACAAAATGGACTATTCACTTGTCCAAAATGGTCGCTCTGTGATAAAGCTGGAAATCACCGTCAACTCCCGAAACAACCCTCACATTGCCCGCACCATCATGCGGAATTACAGCGGGCAGACTGCGCCAACGCAATGCCCTCAGAAAAACACCCAACATCGACTGCTCGCACGCCCCGAACGGACGTCCGAGGAAAAAGTCGCTAAATGTTGCATGCAGCTCAAAAGATGGGTCGTGGGGACCATGCCTCAACTTCGGCCTCAATGCCTGAAACCACCCTTGAAAGCTCTGTCTCGATGCCAGGGTTCCAACGCTGCTGACAACACTGAAAACGAACGTCGGATGCGTCTGCGCCGCTCAAAACAAAAATCTCAGGAGAAATGCTCGTCCACTTAAGGACACGTCGTGCCTCTGCGGCCCCTCATTCCGGGAATTAAAAATTCCCGAAACCAACTCAAAAAGTTCTTCTCTATTTGAAGGTCACAGCGCCGCCGACGACATGACGTTTCGACCCATGGTTTGAGAGTTACGGAAGTTTAAGTCCGTCAGACGCAGGTGGGGGTGGTTCGGACCAGTCCGGCCGGTCCACACCCCCTGGACCGGCTCAAGCCAGCCGGTCCGCGGCTCTTCCGGCCGAACCGCTGTGGCTGCGGTTCACCCGCGCAGACCGCAGACCTCCAAGCCGACTGGCTATGAGTCTGGTCGCTACTCCACGCGGAGACCCGTGTTCAGCGGGTCGCTGCCTCCCGAGCGGGGTCGCGCACCACGACCCCGAGCACCGCGTCAACCGGCCGGCACAGCCTGCTGGTTCTTCTGCTCCACCACGGAGCGCCTCGCCTAGCGCCACCGCCGAATGCCGCTCGCCCTCCGTGAGCCCCGTCCGACACCGAGGAAGACGCCGCCTGCATAGGAGAAGTCGTCGCCGCCCTTCGCCCGTGCCGCCGCGCCTTGGACCGCCGGAGTACATAAAACCGGCCGGAACAACCCCAAATTCCTGAAATCTTCACCGGGCCGCTGCAGCCTCCTCGCAACACGGATTTACGAACCAAAACAAGCGATGGAAATAAGAAAAACTTGACTACACGTTCATGTGGTTCATTTTAAAATCCAATAGAAATTCGACACTAAAATTTGGATTCAAATGAGGGTCGGGAATAAAAACGCAACAAAGGAAAACCTCCTACCTGCAGGGGCGTTGCCCAAAGCTTCACGGGCGATCTGCCGCTGCGTCGTTGCCTTGACGGAGTTGTCTTGCCGGAGGTGCCTCACCAGAGTGGAGGAGGAGAGGGAAGGGGCTGCCCAGGCTAAGAAGAAGAAGAAGATGAAGGGGGGGGGGGGGTGTTTACGTAGAAAATACTTAAACCATCCGCCCGGCACACCCTGACTCCGCTCCCGATGCAGAAAAAAATAAGGTTTCCCTTAGAGCAAAAATGATGCTCCAAGAGCAACGATGGTATCTAAATTTTATTCTGAGACCCAGTTCAAAAGTTATTACACTTAGCGTATGAAGCCGCCAAATTACGAAAACTCCCCTAGGGCCATTTTTCAGAAACAGGCCGCGCCCGTGAAAATTATACCCCTCCTAGGGTAAACCGCATGCTATGAACTCAACGGTCCAATCAGTTTTCCAATCCGAGCCACCGTTTAAAAGATACTGGATTTTCACACTAAACGAATTAATTAAATAATTAATTAATCTATTTAACGTTCCAGAAGCAGCCGAGGGGTCCAAACATCATGCGTCGACAAGTTTTATGTCCATCCTAGGATAAACACCCCATTCCAGACACATCCGTACACTCAGATCTCTAATCCGGAACTCTGTTTAGGAGTAATCTCATTTATTTATAATTTCCAGTGTGAACGCACTGAAAATTTAATTCTGGCTACTCCGGGGCTAGGAATCGCACGCCATCTGAAGGCGCTGCTCTGGAATATCATCAATAATTTTCCAATGTCTTTCACATCAAAAACTGGGTTCTTACATAATTCCCTCCTTCATGATTTTCATCCCTGAAAAGAAAAAGTAGGGATCAACAAAGGGGACTAAGACCACACCTGTCTTTCTCATACCCAGAAGAACCGACGCACAGCTCTGCGTCACTGTACACAGACCAACGGATTGATTTGTTCAAGCTAGGTTGGCCCTCGCCGATGTCATTCACCCACACTAGACTTTGGGGTTAGGTCAAGGCGGTAGGGAACCTCGCCATCCCTTTTCTCAGTTTCATACGGCCCGATGGATCTTGGGGGTAGCTCACCTCCCTGGTCAAACCTCTACGTCACACGCCGCGACTGGAATCACTACCCGCACATGGAACAAGTCTCGATGATTCTCTCGTTCAGAATATCCATATGGTGAAACACCCAAGGATATCTTGTCATAAAAGATTCCACAGTCGATGATCTCTTACATGCTCAAAAGGCGAAGTATTCAACACCATCGACTAAAGGAAAAGGTTCTCACGCCTTATTCCATACCAACACAGGGTTACACCCGACGCCCTGCGTCACCCTGGTAACACCTCAAACAAGGATCAGGGAGAAACTCCTTTCACACGCAGAGCCTAATAATTCTACTGCAATAAGTAGATGAGTATCAAGGGGTACCTCTCACTATCCCGTGCGCTGTAGGATCGTAGACATCCAAAGATCGCGGCTACCCGCATTCCCAACCGTCAGCTCCCGGAGCCTTACGTGGACTGCTTAGTGGTGATGGGGAGATCTCGTAATGTCATCCATCACTACCAACTCCTCCTGCTCATCTACTAGCACCTCCTCCCTGGGTACTACTCCGATCACGGCGCTGCCTCTGCCATGGTGGTGCGCCTGCTGCCCGCCCAAAGCTCCCAGCAACTTGGGTAGGGTAGTCTCGTGCCATGTGACCTCGCCCATCACAAGCATAACACCGAATCTCTCTGGGCTGCACTGGTGCCCTCCGGTTCCATTGTGGTGTACGACCACGCCCCTGATTCCGGTTGTCAGAAAGGAACCTACATCGAGGTTCTGCTTGCCAACACTCGCTAGTTGTGGCAGACGTCTCGGCTCCGACGTGCCTCCTACCACCACCAGCACTATAACGTGACAGGAAGCCCTCTTTCACCAGTGCCTGCTCTAGTACCCCGACATACATGGAAATGCCCAAGGGTACTCTAACAGCATGAATCTCTCGATGGAGACCCTTCTCAAACTTCCACACTCGGACGTTGTCTTCATGGACCAAATCTGGGTAAAAGCGTGCACGGTCTGCGAAACTAGCCGCGTACTCAGCCACCATCATCCCTCCCTACTGAAACTGCGGGAGCTCTTGAATCTGAACGGAGCACATGAAGGAGTGGAAAACTCCTCGCGGAACAACAACTGAAAGTCTCCCCATGAAATCGACGACACGTCAAGAAGCTGAGTCACCAGACTCCACTAGCACAAAGATACTCCATGAAAAGACTTACTGCCAAAGCCACTCTCTGATCTATCGGCGTCTGCACAATCTTGAAAAGGCAAACCACTGTCTCGAGCCAATCCTCTGCTGGCTGAGGGTCTGGCTCACCACTGAACCTCAGCGGTCCCGGCCACTGGAACTCACGGAGCACGCTCAACCTGTGCTCAAGCTCAGCCTGCTCTACTGAAACTGCCTGCTGCTCAACAGGTGGGGGAGCTTCTACCAGCCCACCCGGAGAAAGGGGCTCGCATGATAGGTCCTGGATTGTGGCCTCGTAGCTCATAGGGTCATATTCACGCACCCAAAGATGGTATCCTGGATGGCTGTCTTCGTGGAGACATCATGAATATTATCAAGGAGTGCCGCGGTCAGATGAGCATATATGTATATACCAAAAACAACAACGATGGGGAGCTAACTCAAGAAGGACAGTCAAGACTCAGTCCTATGTGATGCACAACCAAATTTTCCTGCAACAAGTGTCTCAGCATGCCGATTTGACAATCGGGTTATCAAGGTCCTGGTGAATGCATACGTCAGCCGCCACACCATCACTAGACTCCATGACCTGAGAGCCGCTCTCGAGACACGTTGTCACAGTTTCCATAAATCCCAACCAATTCCATTTTATGGGCGTCCGCACAATGCCCCAAGGAACGAACCACCTCTGATACGACTTTGTCACGACTCGACCCTACCCGGGCTCAAGCCGCAACTACCCTAAGCCCGCCTCCATAGGCTAGGGGCTGGCGACTAGTGCCGAAGGCACAAAAAATCGGGGAGGCCTTTTCCTAAGTACCTGTACACACACACGCAGCACACTCAATGCAAAAATGTAGAGTAAAAGAAAGAACGAGAAGAGTAAAAAGAAAAACAGCTATATAAATACCACAAATGTTCATCGACCTCTAAACAGTACAAGTACAAGATGAATGTAAACAGAAAAGAAAAGGGGAAAAACACGCGCCCAACCAAAAAGTGCCACAACCCGACAACAGGTGAACAAAAGAAAACAACTGGAAGGGTCCCCCACTTAGAACCCGACTACGACCACCGCATGCGGTGCAAGCTCCCGAACTCATGTGCTCCACTCATGTCATCACCATCCTGTCTGTCGTCTGCAGGGGTACACCAAGTGCGGGCAAACCCCAAGCATAGGTGAGTATAAAAATACTCAGTAGGATACATTGAAGGCTCGAGGGAGCAACAAATGAGGTACCAAAGGGTGAGTAGTAGAGAGAACAAGGAGAGGTAAAAGAGTACAATAGAGAGTATAGTAAAGAGTCCAACTCAACCCAACAGGAGGAATGAAGGTAGACTCGTCCAGACACAAGGAGCTGGAAACGGTGAGAAGACGAACATTCCGTTGAGTCTTCGCTACCTATAGCAGGAGAGTAGACTCGTCCAACCTCGAGAAGCTAGACACGGAAAGCACGTGGCATACCCCACGCGTCTTCGCCTATCTTGGAAGGAGAGTAGCCGAAACCCAAGGAGTGGGTACTCAAACAAGGTATATACTTATATGTATGCTCGATAAGAAGCTCGAACAAGCTCGTAAGGGGATCTCTGTCCCATAGCTCAGCCCAAGAAAATGAGTCCCCAACAGTCCCAGAAGAAAACACCATCATCGATGCCCAGCATCCCGCACGTCTGCCCTAAACCGCAAGCCAAGGGGCTCAATCACCACACCTTGTCACTATCCTCTTTGAGCGGCACGGACTCGCCCACACGGTTTTAGATCGCATCACAAGAACGTGTCTCGGTGGGGAAAGTGTCCCTCGTACTTGAGAGTTCTAGGGAATGTCAAACCACGCCTCGTCACTGCCCCGCAGTCGAGAGGTATCCTCAAAGTCAAAGCTGTCACAACAATGAACCGTACAACCAAGGGTCTCGCTCCGGTAACCACAGAGGAATGGCACAATCTAGCCTAGTAGTAAGGACTGAGTCTGGAATGCCAACAAGTGTCCCACATCCCAACCCCAATGGAGGGTAACTTATAACCAAATATCGGGTGACCCACTGCCCAGCCCTGCTAGAGGGTAAACCCTAATACATCGTCAGGCGACCCACTGCCCAACCCCGCTGAAGGTTAAACCATAACCAGATATCTGGTGACCCACTACCTAGCCCTGCTGGAGGGTAAACCCTAACCAGATATCGGGTGACCCACTGCCCAGCCCTGCTGGTGGGTAAACCCTAACCAGATATCGGATGACCCACTACCCAGCCCTGGTGGAGGGTAAACCCAAATACATCATCAGGCGACCCACTGCCCTGCCCCGCTGGAGGGTAGTCCATAATACATCATCAGGTGACCCACTGCCCAGCCCCGCTGGAGGGTAGACCTGGAATAAGTCGACAGGCGACCCACTGCCCAGCCTTGCTGGAGGGTAGACCTGGAACTAGATGACGTGCGACCCACTGACCAGCCCTGCTGGATGGTAGGCCCTAAGAGGTTGTCGGGTGACCCACTGCCCAGTCTCTGCTGGAGGGTAGACCCTAAGTGCGTTGGGTGAACCACTGCCCAGTCTCTGCTAGAGGGTAGACTCTAGGTGCGTCGGGTGACCCACATCCAAGTCTCTGCTGGAGGGTAGACCCTAGAAGCCGATGAGTAACCCACTGCCCAGCACTGCTGGAGGGTCAAACTCAAAACTGTTCTGGCCATCTACACTGGAGGGTACAACCCTGGCCAAATGAACAAAGAGTGGGTATCGCACAACCTCCTAACCCCAGAACAACTCACCCAAAAGAGGTGTATCGTCTGCTCCAGCCCTGGGTATCCCTAGCACCGCTGCCGGCCAATCCATCGAGAACGAAACCAGGGGGAGACCACTCAACCCTGCTGGTCAACCAACGTGCATAGAGAAAGGGGAAAAACTCCACCCTGCTAGTCAAACAAACACACAGAGGGGCCCTCTACGTCATGAGGGGTCAAAGTACACAAAGAAGAACACGACACACACATGGGGCCCACACGACGTGTGGCCCCAAGTCAACCCCAACTAAGCGCCCAAACGTCATCTGGTACAAACAACCACATGTACCTACAAGTACTTTCGTATACTCCCAGAGTATACCACGTCTCCAGCCCAAGGGAAATTGTGCACATGGCACCCAACGTCAACGCGAAGGTGTGACGAATCAACTCCACCTCAAAGGCCCAGGCATGGCCAACCACATCACATCATGCATTTACATCACTCACACGGGAGTGCACACGATCACTCACCAATGGTCCACTACAAACACGGTAGATGGACTACCACCAGGGCACCTCCACATTTACACATTTAAAAAGATCATGAAAGAGGCTCCACACAACCAAATGGAGCATACCGTTGTAATCCTCGCAGAAAAACACGTGAGATAGACTACTCACTAGCCTCAAACGGATATCAGATGGAAAAGTCACCAACACCGCCTCACGCCGGAACGACGTCCCATGATCTCGTGCCTCGGCCCCGAAAATAGTCAGGCGCATCGCACTATTGCGATCCCCTCTTTAAAACACGTCAAAATCACTACCCACATGAGTGCAACGGATATCCAGAAAAAATGATGCATCCCGGCGCACTGCACACGAGCGGTGCCACGTGGGACCTGCATCCCGGTCCCGAAACACAAAGAACGGATCGCACCGTTGCAATCCTCACAAAAAAAGTACACGAAATGGACTATTAAATTGTCCAAAACGGTCACCCGGTGATAAATCTTGAAATCACCGTCAACTCCCGAAACGGCCCTTGCGGGGCCCGCACCATCGTGCGGAATTACATCCAGCAGACTGCGCCAATGTTATACCCTCGGAAAAACACCCAACATCGACTGCTCGCACGCTCGAACGAACGTCCGAGGAAAAAGTTGCTAAAAGCTACACACAGCTCAAAAGACGGGTCGTGGGGCCCGCACCTCAACTTCGGCCTCATTGCCTGAAACCACCCTGGAAAGCTCTTCCTTGACGCCAGGGTTCCAAAGCTGCTGAAAACACTCAAAACGGACATCGGATGCGTCCGCGCCGCTCAAAACAAGAATCTCGGGAGAAACGATCGTCCACTTAATGACACGCCGTGCCTCCGTGGCCCCTTGTTTAGGGTATTAAAAATTCCCAAAACGATCTCAAAAAGTTCATCTCTATTTAAAGGTCACGTCTCCGCAGACGACATGATGTTTTGACCCACGTTTTGAGAGTTACGGCAGTTTAATGTCATCAGACGCAGGTGGGGGTGGTCCGGACCGGTACGGCCGATCCCCACAACCTCGAGCGGCTCTGCCGGCCGGTCCGCCGCGGCCGCGGTTCACCCACGCGGGCCACGCGCCTCCAAGCCGACCAGCCACGAGGCCGGTCGCTTCTCCATGTGGAGACCCGCATTCAGCGGGTCTCTGCCCCCCCCCCCCCCCCGAGCGGGGTCGAGCACCGCGACCCCAGGCACCGCGTTAACCGGCCGGCGCAGCCGGACGGTGCCTCTGCTCCGCCGCGGAGCACCTATGACTGGCCCAACCACCGGACTCCGATCTCCCTCCGCGAGCCCCGGCCGACACCGAGGAACCCGCCGCCTTCCGAGGAGAAGCCGCCGCCGCCCTTCGCCAGCGCCGCCGCGCCTCGGACCGCTGGAGTACCAAAAACCGGCTGGAAAAACCCAAAATTTCCGCAATTTTCGCCGGGCCACTACAACCTCTTCACAACATAGATTTACGAACCTAAACAAGCGATGGAAAGAGGAAAAACTCGACTACGAATTCATGTGGTTCGTTCGAAAATCCAAAAGCAATTAGACACTAAAATTTGGATTCAAAGGAGGGTCGGGAATAAAAACGCAACAAAGGAAAACCTCCTACCTGCAGGGGTGTTGCCCGATGCTTCACGGGTGATCCGCCACTGCGTCGTCGCCTTGCCGGAGTTTCCTCGCCGGAGGTGCCTCACCGGAGGTTCCTCTCCGGAGTGTAGGAGGGTATGGAAGGGGCTGCCCAGTCTAAGAAGAAGAAGAAGATAAGGGGGGGATGTTTAAGTAGAAAATACTTAAACTATCCACCCAGCACGCCCCGACTCCTCTCCCGATGCGGACAAAAATAAGGTATCCCCTGGAGTAAACACAACGCTCCGAGAGCAACGATGGTATCGAAATTTTAATCTGATACCCCGTTCAAATGTTATTACACATAGCGTCCGAAGCCGCCAAATTACGAAAACGCCCCTGGAGCCATTTTTCACAAACGGGCATCGCCCGCAAAACTTATACCCCTCCTAGGGTAAAAGGCACGCTCTGAACTCAACGATGCCCTCCGTTTTCCAATCTGAGTGACCATTTAAATGATAATGGAGTTTCTACACTAAAAGAATTAATTAATTAATTAATTAATCCGTTTAACGTTCCAGAAGTGGGCGAGGGGTCCAAACATCCCGCGCCGACATGTTTTATATCATTCATAGGGTAAACACCCAATTCCAGACCCATCCGTACATTCGGATCTCTGATCCGGAACTCCTTTTAGGAGTTATCTCATTTATTTAGCATTTCCAGTCTGAACGCACTGAGAATTTATTTCTGGCCACTCCGGTCCTCGGAATCACACGCCGTCTGAAGGCGCTACTCTGGAATATCATCAAGAATATTCCAAAGTCTTTCACATCAAAAACCGGGTTCTTACATCCATTTCTATAGACACACTCTACATATGAAGGTTCGACACATTGTATGACCTAGAGGAGAATGTATTTTCAAAATAGAAGGCATTATTTAATTATGTAATCCTAACAATGTAATTATGAGAGAATCCTGAAAATAATGCAAAACAACCATATCAAAAAATAATGCATCAATGTGGAATCTAAAAGAACCATACCTCACAGTTTGGATGTTTGCGACTGACCATTCATCACAACCTTCTCACCTCTAAAAAATTGATTTCTTGACATGTTCAAAACTTTATTACGCTACTGTGGAATCATTGTATTATGATAATCACCATGACCCACTTTACTCTACTACTGAGGGGTGAGCGGCTTCCTCAGCATTTTTGAGGAATAAGGCCACTCCAGAGCAGGAGGAGTTTCATGGACACCCGACCACAGATCATTCTAACAATAACACTGAAGATGCCTCATATTCATACAATAATGGCATGCTCAAGGTTGTTCCGTACAACCCCTCTTGATGTGGCTCGTGGAACCACACAGAAAACATCCTTGCTTAGTCTTATGGTTTGAAGGATGATTCACGGATCCTACCATAGGGTTTTGATCCACACTCCGACCATATAAATAATTTTCCCTCTTCGGATTGGTCCCATTATTCGAGTTACCACTATTCCTCGTGGGTACCAAGATTATTCTCCTTCCATTAGCCCCCAAAATTTCATGCTCAGACACTATGGATATATTCACCATTATCTTCTAATCATCTATACACAACATCGTTATCTTGGAACAAATTTCCAGGTTCTACCCATCTTCATAATTAAATGCATTCAATGAAGTAATACCCTCCCCCTGAGGATCAAACTTCACTAAGTTCATTAAACTAGCCAATCATTCCATCCCCACCATGTTTTCTTTCTTTAAACTAATGAAATTATCCGTACACTGAATTCTAAATATATTATGGTTGAATCGTTTATTAAAAAATTCCTAAAAACCCTCATATCAAAATTTTTTCAATCCCGATGTGGTCACAAATATACCAAAACATAAGAGAAACATCTTCCATCATGTACATTTATAACTTCACATTCAGAACTTTCGGTTGTCCCAAGATGTCAAATATCCTAATCACTCTGTCCAGCCACACATTAGCACTTTCATGCTCAGAATCATCCATAATGATGGGTGGATTTAGCCATTTAAACTGAACCATGTGATCCACATACCTTGGTTCATCCACTGTATTCCCACTTTACATATCATGGAAATCATTTACTATACTCTTTACTATATAATAGTTAAAATGGGGCTCTGGTACAATCACATTTTCAGCAGCATAATCTGGATGGACCCTACGTGCCTAGTCGGTGCAATTTTATCAACAGTAAACCATAAGTCTCACTACCTTAAATAGAGATATTATACACTTTTATAATTAAATTACATAAAAACTATTACATCCTGGCTTTCCAGAAGGTCTCATTTCACATGTTACACAATTCTGAAAAATCAACCATGTTTTGAAAATCATCCCATATTTAAAATACCACAAGTATCCGTGTTTAAAATCCTTCTGTTTTGAAACCCAATACATATTTTCACAATCATAACATTCATATCATACCATATATTGTTATACCAAAATGAAATTTTCATCCTTGTGGGAATTCATCTCTAACATACATGGCATGCTCATCTCATTGGGTATAGTCCCGAAAATGAGATAACCAAGCCATATATTTGACTCAAAATACTGATGTACCAAACTTCATCATTATATGATGGTCAGCATAAAAGGGTTAACTATGTACATTTATTCCATACATTCCATGTTCCGACAGTCATACACCTAGATACTATCACTACTTAAGGAATAGACAAAGAATTAATGGCAAAAACAAAACAAAAAAATCAATGCCAATGGACCGAGCTACTTTTCTCACTTGAAATCCAATGACTGAACAAAATGATACCACTTGTAGCATCCACACCTATCTCACTATCTTGAGAGGGTGGAAAAATTTTACGTGGCCTTATGCGATGATCCCAAGGCCCTAAAGGCTGACAATAAAAGTGGAGGTCTTTGAGAATATATTGGGATATGATTTTCCCTTAGGACAAAACCAACCAACCAAACAATCCAAAAACTACTTGATGCATGTCAAGAAAACAAATGAACTCATAAATTACAAAAATAAAACAAAATAATCCATCCTGAAACCACATTACAAATACAACCTCACCAAAATCTGAGTACCGAGATTAAGAATAATAGATAACAAAAGATAACTCAGACACACTACACAACTCCCCACTAAGCTCTATGCTCTTAGAAACACATCATCTCCCATCCATACCCATGAACCGTTAGTAATGAGATGATTTACCTTTACCTCTTTACCAAAATAAAACATCTTCCAATGCACCAAAGAGACATGGCATGTGGCGAGTACTAATAAAAAATGGTAATTTCACAAATGACTTCCTTACACACGCCACTTGGATGAAACTTGTAGCAATTGTTTATAAAAAAATTTATATAAAAAATTTATTATTTTAATAATTATCCATAATACAAACACACCCATATCAAATAACCTCACCCAACCCATGAAATCCAAGGTAAATCCAAAAACTCATTCAATAATACAATTCACTATTTCACATCCGCACAACTATTTTTATCTTTCAAAACCACAAACAACAAGGAAGACAAAACAGTAGAGCATCTGTCCAACTTGTTCACAATATTTCCAACTTGCGGTACATCACTCCCACTTATCCCTTGATGGTGGCCCTTCTGTAAACTATATATCAATGTCTTCAGTGATAATTACATCCCACTTACACAGAATCCACATCATCCTTAACAGTTTATAAACAAACAACAACAAATCACAAAGGACCCACAAAATCACATCATAATTCCCATCACATGTCAATTCACTTCAATAAATCACCCATTTATTTAAAACCAGATTTGAACAATTTCCCAAGAATAAATAAACTTCAATAAACATATTAATTATTGGAAACCATTATTAAAAAAAATAATTTTTCGTAATCAACCACTAATGATTTTAAAATGAACTATTTAAAATCACACAACAAAACCTCGTTTTGGAACAATAACCCATTTTCCCCAAAACCCCCAAAACAACCCCAAATGAGTTTCCAATAAGATTCGTACATAAATATCACTATTATGTTTTAGGAAAAAATATTATATGTAGCCAAAACCACAATATCTAACCAATTTTAGTCAATATAGAAGCCACCTACCCTTACAGTTCCAGCGAATTCGGTCCACAATCAACCACACTACAAATCTGGAAAGCATACCAGTGAAACCACATTAGATTCCCTTACCTATCATCTATTTGAAATAAAATAAAATCCAATCGAAAAAAGAACCCAATATCTACATGTAATATATGTATATCTTGATATTTAAGAATGGGAGAATAATAGATCTAGAGGAAGCAAATGTGAAACCAATAAGAGAGACTTAACCAGGAGGAACCGCCTTCAAAGCACCTGTAAACACCTTCAAATCACTTATAATATGAGTAGGAGATCCCCTAAAAACCATTATAACTGAATATCATGAGTTATTATTGAGTGGGAGGATGTTTGGAGAGAAATATGTCAAGATGAATGGAGCTTGGATATAAAAACCTCATTTTAGGTGGTCACACGGTTAACCTGTGCGGTTTGAAAAAATGTACACAAACCGTGCGCACACCACTATATCGATAGAAGTGGTCCAAATGGTATTTTCTCATGGTTTGGAAATCTATGAGAAGTCCATTTGAATCCCACTATCTCCCTCTGCACGGTTTCCTGGGCTACCCGCATAGTTTTCCATAACCGTGCTCAAATTGTGCGACCATGGAAAAGACTCCAGACATACTAAAAAACAATAGAAACTCTCATAAAATATTCCCAACTCATCCCAAGAACATTAAACACATAAAAATTCATAAATAAAGGCTACATACCTCAATATTGGGCTGATGCATACATGAAGCATTGATTTTGGAATGATACTTCAACAAAGAGTCCAATATTCATCTATCCAGATTTTTTTCTAAGAATATTTTTCTTTAGATTCACAAAAAAATAAACTCTAGGAAATAATAGCATAAGGTCCCGACCTTAAAATTTTTTATAATATTTAATTAAATGAATAATTCATATTTAGGACCTTTTCAAGTTTAGTCTTTTGGAGAATTTTTCAATTAATATTTCATTACATCTAAAAAATTACAAAGTAGAATCTTCAACTCAGTTTCCATTTTTTCAGAAAATAAAAATTCTTAATAAATGATATTTTTACAATTCCATGTTTTAGAAATCATTAATTTCCCTTGATCACATCCATTACCCTATTCAATTTAAGACCTGTGAAAAACATTTCAAAACATTGGATGATCATAAAAAACACATTAAGGGTTATAAGACAATGGCAGAAAACATGTGTTCATCAATAAATACATAAAATTATCTCTTTAACATAAATCATGAAATAATATTATTTACATAGTAAAAACAAATCATAATGAAACTAGTGGATTCCATTATATACTTACGTTGTTGCTTTCACAGCTACGTAGTGAGTTAAATTTGGAATACCCATCGTAGTATATTCCATAATTAAATTATGAGAAACATTCATGTTTACATCCATCATGTTTCTCAATTGATTGGTATGATATCTCAAGCTCACCTTCCCTATGATTATCATGGAACCACTCATTTATGTAAAAATTTCCCAAGGACCGTAATATAATCATATCACATAACACGAGCATAAAGGAATGATAACATTCCAAAATTGCAATCACAATATATAGTCACTAGATACTGAAAAAGATGATGAAATAATAAATACTGAATCAATTTTCAATACCAAAATACGTAAAAGTGTATATGGTGTTAATTTTCCTTTTAAAACATTATATCTTGTTATGGATGCCAAAGATAAAATAATACTTGTGTGGGATGAAAAGGACAGTGTCCCCGCATACATTAAAAGAAACATTCTTTGTTTATTGTTCAGTAAAACATTTCATAGAGAAAATATTCACTTTGAATGAAATGAAATTTCAAAAGGGTGTTATACCACATATAAAATATTGTCATGTAGAAATTAAAATATTCCTCAATGAAAGAAGATTGAGACGAAGTCCCTTACTTCATGTCCGATATGATGTGTTCGTTCTGTAATCTCCTGTATAATAAAATAAGATTAATTTATAATATATTAAGTACATTATTCATTTTTATTATTCCATTTATATCACTTATCACAATGTTATAAGCATTATGTAGTCATTGATGTTAATAACAGTCATTTTGTCGATAATTAGTACCTGAGTCAAAAATGAACTTCTTATATGTACCAGTTGTCTATGTGGTCAAACGTACATTATCTACAGAATGGTATTAATTATTTATATATCATATATATAATATATATCCTGTATATATATATATTTATATATTTAATAGTACAAACCAATTGGAGGTATGAAATGAAATGCACTGTACATGGAGATGGTAAGTTGTACGTACGTATGAATGCTACTTTTATATATATTTCTTATTTTAATGGAAAAAACAAAACGATACATAGGTATATTATAATTAGAGATTACTATAATATATAAGATCATTAAATACTTCATTTATAAATTCCACATAAGGAATGAACGAGTCATATCACTTTGAGGGCACGGTAGTCTGCATTTCCTCAAATGAGATTATCATATTTACCAACTGTGGAAAACATAAAGGTATTATATAAATAAAAAATTAAAAATCAAAAAAAACATAAACATAATATATATCATATATAAATATAGTGCCATCAAACTAGCAACAATGAGAGGCGGTTGGAGATATTTGAACAATCATCATTTTGAGAGGCAGTAGTTTTACATCCACATAAACAATATGTTCATTACCCATTATATGGAGGTGTGTCTAAGTATATTAATAATCCTTCTAATAAAAATATCATATTATATTTAGGATAATAATTTTGTTATAAATTAATGGAATAAATAGTGTTTAGGGTTTGGAGAAGTAAAATAAAATAAAGTAATTTAAGAGAATCTGTTTTCTTTAATTCCGGTAACTCCCTTTGGATTGAACCCAATAGACTTCGTGAAGTGGCTTATGCCTTAGTTATAGATTATATGTAAAGAATATGGATTTAGGGAGATTAATTTTTGAAATATTGGATGATCCAAGGGGCTTGATAGGTGTGAGAAATTTTTTATAAGTGAAAGATTTTTATAAGGGGGAGAAGTGGCTCTTTAGGAAAGTGTGATATTATTATTTTATTATATCATAATTTTTGATTTTGAAATGTATGAATCTAATTAATGTCGATGATAAGATGAATCATGATCGAAATAAAATCATCCAATAATAATTGGACAGTTTTTTAGATATTTTTTTATCTTTATAATTGTATCAATTTAAAACATATAGTAATTAGGTAAACACTACATCATTATTGTTTCATATATAATTTAATTTATATCTTGTCTAAAAATTAAAAAAATACCATGATGTATGAAATATTTTTAGCATTCTAATGAATATTTATAGTTAAATATCTCAATTATATAACCCCATAGTAATTTTTTTAGAAAACTAATACATGTTTATGATATTTTTATTTTTACATTAAAAAAAGTTATTAATATCCCTATCTTACCCATGTTTCGTTAATAGGTCAAAACAGTCACCCATGTATTTTTTTTTTGGTCAGACAATACTCATCCAATAATGTTAGGACAACTCTTAAGGTACATATATATTAATTTAATATTATTTTTACATTGAATTACTCTATTTACCTTTATCCTTAGTAAATAAATGTAAAACACTAATATTCATCAACAAATATTTTCATCTTATTAAACCACAATAAACATATTAATTACAACCATGTATGTTAGATTTTGGAAGTTAAATTATTAGAAGCAGTAAAATTTTATTTAAATGAAAAAATTATATTTTTAAATAATACTTAGTTGTTTCACTAGTTCTCAATAATTGGAGTTTTTTAGAAAAATACAAAAAGGTCACCCTAAGAAAAATTTGGTATTCCAAATTCAAAAATCATGTAAATTTAAAAAAATTTAAATCATAGAATATGGATTAAAAAATTTAAAATTAATTCCCATTTTAAAACAAAATTTGTGTTTTTAAGAAATAATAACTATCAAAAGATTGACAGTGGGTTATGTACAATATCAAGGTGAAATTGCTTCCAATGAACAACATTTTATTAAATGGTAAATATATACAATAATTTCACATTAAAACCAATTATAAAGATAATCTATCCATATGAATAAAATATATTAAAAGACATATTTGAATTGAAATACAATATTTTTCAATAATCATTAAAAATGAATTTTATGAGAAAAAGACCAAAAATTTATCCAAATTAAATTTTGATATCTCGATTCTAAAGAATAATTTAATTTTGGAAAATTGAACATATATAAGCGACAATAACTAGATATAAAAAGGGATCTCCATCAAATGGTGGAATGTTTACCATATAAATATTATTAGATTATTTGTGATAAAAATTTTATTCATTCACATTTTAATCCTCTATTTTTTTGGATAAATTTAAAAACATTTAAAAACATGTGTATTAATATTTTAGTTAGTTATATTCATTCCCGCCAATACAACAGATATGCGATAACTACCAATTAAAATAATAATATTATATTCTTACTGTGAAACGTATGATTTCAATGAAACCTGTTGTTGTATATCAGATACTCTGTTGAACAGAGAAACCATTTTAAAGTAAAATTAATATTCAATTCATCGAAATTAATAAATATGAGAATGTAATATTTCTCTATTTATCTGAGATGTTACATCCTACCCCCCTTTTGAGAATTACATCCTCAAAATTTTATTCTCTTATCAAATAAAAGGGGGTACTTATCTCTCATAGATTTTTCAAATTCCCACGTTGCCTCTCCAACCATATGATTTTTCCACAATAAATTTACCTGATGAATTGTTTTATTCCACAACACTTTCTCCCTTCTGTCAAGAATCTTGACCAGTTGTACCTCATAAGAGAGACTATATTACAACAAAACTACTTCTGGACATAAAATATCAGATTAATATGGAATATACAATCTCAACATTGAATCCTGATAAACATTGTGTAACTGGGAAATACATAATGGTAAATCCACTATTTACGCAACTGATACAACTTTCTCCAGGATTTCATAATGTCCAATTGTAACACGACGATATTTTTTAATATATATTCTTTTTAATATATTTCATATCTTCTATTGAACGATACACCAAGATTATCTTACGCTATATGCAACACAATATTACCTTGTAGTATACAAAACACAAATCTTGGATCATGTTACACACAATTTCAAGTTTGTTTGATAGTAGTTATTCTACCCAACATTGAGTATGTATATATATATATATATTAAATATATAAATGAAATATGGTTAGATTTTGTTATACGCAACAACAAAGGATTCTTTTACTTCATGCAACCCTGACTTGGCTTGCATTACACGCAATCACAACCTTCCTCGATAGCGTGTCTTGTACGCAATACTGGGTTTCACTAAATAAAGATATATTATAATAATATTATTATGAACTAGCCATTATGAATATTATTAACTAAATTTTTATTTTTATAACATTATGATTCATCATACACATTTTCTATTACATAGTATAAGAACAAAATAAATGTTTCTTTTAAAATAAGTATCTTTCAAAAAATGTAGTTTTTCCGCCTTTTAATGGTGCACCTACATTAAATCTATTTTTTGACACATTTATAAGTTAAATTTGAAAAAATAAAATTCTTCTTTGGAATCAGGATATAAAAATTTACTTTTGACAAAATTTACATATTATTTAGATAACTTTCATATTTAAATGAATATTAAAAACACGATATATTTTAAATAAAAACTACTTTTTTCATCGCAATAATTTATATGGATAGGTTATAATATTGAGTGGTTTTAATGTATAAATAGAATATATTTTTACCATTTAATATAACTTATGTCATTACCATTGATTTTACATTTAATTCAAAGGTAAAATCATTTCAATCTTTTGCAATTTGTTTACTTTTAAAACCCGTTTTCTTAACAACAGAATTAATTTTGAATTAATTTATGAAACTTTTGTGTATTGAATTTATAAAAAGTGATTCCATATTTGGAATCAGTGGGTACAAATTATGTAAATATGATACTTTTTATTTTTGGGCATTACGATTAATGACTACGATAAATTTTATTTACCATAGTATAAGGTAAACCGGGTTTTTAAGGGTAAATATAATATTATAAAATATCCTAACAATTGTATTAATATAATTGGATGCTTATATTTAGTCCTAAGTAATATTTGGGTCGAAATGGAATCCATTGGATCCCACTTGTAGGTGATTAAGACCTTTAGTTTATTTTATTTAAAAGAATGTGAAATATGTCTCACTCAACTCTAATAATTAATGTATTTTTAATATAAGTTTATAAATAATATAAATTCATTTATAAATAATCAGTTGAAATATAAAATTATTTTATTTATCATGGTAATTTATTTATAGTTTTAAAGAGATATTTAATTACCTTAATAGATTATACATTAATGATACATAAATTCTTTATTTAGTGAAAAATAAGTAATATAGTTTTAATTGAAATAATAATTCCCATTAAAAGGCTCACAAACCTGACCAAAATTTATTTTCAGTGTATATATACACCATAAGCATAAAATTACCTAATTAATGATATATTTGAGTCTTATAAAAGTGATTATGAAACATATATTATTTTATTTTAAATGTTGTCAAAGTTGTCACCTTCATAATTTAATAAATATTACATTTTAAAAGATTGTTGTTTTAGAATATATATCCTACTAAAAGTATTCTTATTAAATATATATGATTTATCTTCATCCTAGTATTTTATTTTTAATTTCTATGCAACATATAAGTATATTAATAATTATACAAAAATGATGTAGATATTATTTTATTCCGAGAAATATCAAATAAATGGTATTACAAATAGTAAAATAAATATTATATTAACTATTTTATGTTCTAAACTAATTTTCTATAAAAATATGATATTTTAGGAACCTATTAAATATTTTATTTCGAATATATCCTCTTTTTGGATTTTATTTAAATTCAAATAAATGAATAGTGTCAAATTGACACTATGGTTATTTCATAAAAATAACATATTATTATATTTTTTAAATATCACAAAAAATATGTGTAAATAATAAATTGAAATTTATATAGTCTAAAATGTCATAAAGTTTCCAATTATGTAAAATTAATAACACATAAGAAATTATTTATAACCATTTAAAATTTAGAATTTTATTACCACAAATAAAATTAAATAGATTAAATAATGATAAATCAAAATTATAAGGTTTAAAATATGATAAAAACATGTATTAATATGATTTTTTGATGATATTTCAACACTATATCATCTAATATTCTAATTGTGTCATTTTTTTATGTTTTTATGTGTTGTTTGAATTTATATTAAACTAATATTTTTGAGGATTCCAAAGGTGCCCCTCTCCTCCCTTATAAAAGGGCACCCCCTCCACCTCATCTTTACACAACATTGAGCCTTCAAGAACGACCAAACCTTTAAAATTTCCCTTCTAAACATACCTAGAAATATTCTATAGGTCCTGGTTTTCTTCAAAGACCAATTTTAGTGCCCTAAGAGGTGGATTCAAAGAGGCGTGTCGAAGAAGAGGTAATATCTGTTACCGATTCTTTTAAATTTATTTCTTCTTCTGCTTCCTCATATTTAGTTGTTTCATTATGAAGTTATAAAATCAGTTAAAAAATATACTGATATGTTATTATAAATATTAAACAACCCTATTTCACCTTCAATCCATCCTATGGAAAACGAAATCACCGCGCGTGCGTACGTACAGAATACTGTCTCCACGCCGTGGTGTAATCTGTTTTTCCAACACCACCTTACTTGGATGGGTATAATGGTGTAAATAAATAAATATATGTGATTATATTAATGTGATATTTATTTTGAAATATTATAAATACACTTCAATACAATTCCACGATCATGGGAATGATATCATCGCTCGTGCGTACGTTTGGACTACCATCTCCACGACGCGATGAGATTCATTCTCCATGTTAACCATTCATGAATGATTATAAAGTATATATAATGAACAATAATGAAATATATGACATTATAATGATATTGGTATTATGTATATATATATTTATTTAATCTACATCATTCCACTCAACTCAATAAGGAAACGAAAACAGCATTTATGCGTTCGTACAACCTACCATCTACAGGAACATTGCATTTCATTCCATTTATCGATCTATCATATATATAAGTATATGATGAATATATATTATATATAAATAATTTTTTAAATTCTGGAATTAAGTAAATCAGGATATATGTAATAATATCAAGAACAACAATTCGAATCACGTACAATAAATGATACGATTTTACCCAAATCGCTACTTTTACATCAAATTTAAAAAAGAACGGGTATTATAAAATCATAATTAAACCATATAAGATATAATAACAATGAATAGTATTCTGTAATAATTCAATGAAATTATTTAAATCATTATACATGAGGTTCAGATACATACAGATCATATCAGACATAAGGTAAGGGATAATTATTCCAATTTCATTCTTATCAAAGATTGTTTATTCGTATGTATTTAAAGGGGTTATGTTCATCATCCATGTCCATGTTTTCTATAAATGTTTTCATAAAATGTTTTGTATTCATCCATGTATGTTTAAAGCCATTTTTACACTTTCATGACTTTTACCACAAGGTTTCGAAGGAATCATTCTTTTGTTTACCATATGAGATACTTTTTGACTTTTCTAACAAAAGTACGAGGATAATGTTTTTTTAACTAATACGCCATGAACAAATTTTTAAGGTTTCATAACTCCTTATTTTAAAGAAGCTTACAATAAAATATTTCATGAATATTTTCAACAAAATCATTTTCTTTTAAAATTTCATTCTATTTTGTAAAAAGAAAATAATATTGAAGAAGAATGGATATTTTCCTCAAGTATCCATTTCAAGTTTTTTTATCAAAACAATTTTACACACAAGATGAAAATATTACATATGTTTATGTTTCAAGTATAATGTATCTTTGATTTACATGTTTCCACTTTTCTTATGATGAAATTATATCCATTTGTTTTATATTGATTATGTTATGATGGGATGATGTTTATGAAACCAATTGTTTTCTATGGGTTATGATGAATGGTTTATGATTATCATGTGGAACAAGTAAGAATGATATAATAATGAGATGGTTGGAACCTATATATACCCCCAATTAATTGGGTAATGATTCATATATCATGAGATAGACATGGCTGCAACGATATATTAATTCGGTTCAGTATTACAGGACTGGAATAACGAGTGAACTCGATTCAGAATGGGACTTTGTCAACCAAGATCATATTGGAAGCAATTCCTTGGATACTATGGAAATCCTAACATGTGTTTAATGGATTCCACAATTACATGTTTTATTCCCATACCATTTTATCACGATTTTTGTTCCATTATGATCTATGCTTTATGTACATCCACGTTTTATGTCATTGCTCAAGATTTTGATGTTTAAATATTATGTTCATTTTTTGATGTTCAAATGGGTACGGATTGTTTTATTTTCTACATGCTTACCCTTACTATGCATTTGAGCTCACCCTTTATATGGTTTATTTTACAAAGGATATAAAGAAATGTTTTAGGTAATAAAAAAAGGGAAGATCTTTATGGGAGATGTTGAAGATCATTCACCAAGATTAGAAGATTATATTCCATGTTTACAAGGACACTAAACTATTACAGTCCTTGTGTGTCTATTTTTGTTATGTCTTAATTATTCTTCAAAAGTAATGTAATGCCCATGTACCTAAAGCTTTGGGTCTCTAAAGTTGGAATCAGAGAAAAGGTTTATTTAACCTTTTGAAACTAGGATTTAAAAACATTAGTGAGATCCCTAGAGATATTTCTAAGGAATGTATAGGGATGTTTCTAAGGTTAAGTATAAGTATAGGTTATAGTCCTATAATTACGGTAAAAATCATAGAAATAAACCTAAGAAGATAGATATTGATGGTAATCTGCCTTTATTATGTTTTTTTCCTAGCATGATTTGTGCCTCCCACAATGTTCTTTTTGGATTTTAGACGATGGATGGAAACCGAAGGAACCGTGTTGATCAATCTAATGGACAATGAACTGATTGTACTACTGAAAAACTAAATTTGATGGGATATGGAGTGAAAAATATTATTTCTATACTTACACAAGCTATCAATCATTCTATATTTCTAGATGATCAGAGAAGGGAACATTATTCTATTGAATACTTCATGAGGCAACGTCCACCGTCTTTCAATGGGTCTTCTGATCCACTTGTTGTGGAACAATGGATCAGTACCATTGAAAAGATATTTTGCATACATTAGTTTTTAGAACATGAAAAATTCATTTTAGCTGTTTACCATTTAGAAGGAGAAGCATACAAGTGGGGGACACTAATTAAGAATACACGGACCTAAGGTGAAATTGAATTCATGGAATGGGACAAGTTCAAGAACATGTAATTCAGTAAGTACTTCCCTCTTATTCTTAGAAAAAAGATGTAAAAGGATTTCCTTGAGCATAAGAAGAAGGATGATGAATCTGTTGGTATTTTCGAAGAGAATTTTACAAGACTTGCATGGTAGGAATCTGGATTTATCATCCAACCTGAATATAAAGTTACTCGATTCTTCAGTGGCATAAAACCAAGTCTTCAAAGGGAATTATCTATAAGAGACTTCAGTAGCTATGATGAAATTGTGCGTTGTGCAGTAAAGGTAGAACTAGAAGTTGGTGTAACATATCCACCTCATGTTTTTGACAATAAAAAAAAGATGGAGTTCAAGGAAAATCCTCAGAACAATTGTGAAAAGAAAGTGAATGATTCTTTATACCCAATGTGTGGAAATAAGAATGTTATAAATTGTCTAAAAGGTACTAGAAAATGTTTCAAGTTCGAAAAATAAGTTCATCGAGCAGTTGAGTGTCCAAGAAATGGAAAAAGGGTTTCTAGTGATGTAAATAATGAAAAGACTATAGAGAACGCTCCACCAACACATCAATGCTACAAGTGAAAGTAAATGGGGGCATTATGATAATAAATTCCCTAATTCAAGGGTTAATGATGATCGACATGAGCATCCTCTTAAGGTGAAGTACAAATGGAATCACATAGAATCAGTATTGGCGATGTTGAGTATGAAAATGATCTAGAGGAATGATTATGTGTTTATATATTGGGATTCAAAAATAATGTTTTGGAATCTATTTTATAGTACAGTGGAATATTTGATTCTCAATGTATTGGTTTATTATGGTTTTCAATAATTTTATGGTATCGGTAACCATGAAAAGTAAATAATATATCATACAAATCAGATGATATGCGCATAATGAAGGGATAAGGAGGAAGTAATTTGTTTGATGGTATTCATGAGCTCATGATTGATATAATGACAATTTGATATCATGGTATGAGTATATAGAATTTTCAGAATTTTAGTATGTGGAATGAATTATCATTTGACAGTATTCATGTTTTCACTAAAGTTCAATGGGTATTCATTTTTTTCAATAGAATACATGATTAATGTATTCACATGTATGGAATGTGATAATCAAGATATATCATATGATATATAGGGGATAAATGATGGTATTCATGTTCTTGTTATATCACCATTCTATTTATCATTTTATTTATCCTATGAGATTGGATAAAGTATTTTGGATAATCCTAAATATTGGAATCGATTAACATACACATCAGATAGTATTTTTTAAGGCTACAACATTTTGTTATGTTATAATAGTATAGTTTTAGAAAAAGGTCACCCCGTAGGGCGGGAGACAAACTGTCACATCGGACAAGGCTGTGGGAATAGAACCCACAACCGAAGTGCGACATGCATTTATCTCCTACCACTAGCCTACATTAAGTACATAGTTAGTAGAAACAACTTTTATTTTATTGAGCGGTATGATAATTGAAGTATAAGTATATTTTTGGAATCATATACGATTTATATCCCCACATATATACTTATGTATTTTTAAAAACTTTTGCTAACATTTTGTTTGAGACAGATGGAATGACCCATCATTCTATCACATGATCTTCTAACACATCATGAATGTAAAATTCAACTTCATTTATTTTAGAGATGATGTGGAAATTGTTCAAGGCACAAACAATAGGGAAATTGTTTGGAAAACCAAAAATGTTTTCCTAGTGCTCTTTTATCTGATAAATAAGATGGTCCCTTAGATCATCACAAATTTATGGCCTTGTGACTGTTTGCTTTATCATATCCATGTCCTCTACCACTATCCATTAGAACTTGATGGTCAGATTTTTCTTCAATATCGATATTTTCACCTATGTTATACTATGTGGAAACCCAGTGGTCAGATAGTTTGGGAAACCATTCTGTTTCATACTTTAGTTTTTGAAGAAAAGTTTTGGTATTCCTTTTTTTGATGTGGGTTTCAATGAAAGAAACTCTCTTGTAATAAACCATTTATATCCCCGACAAATTTAGAGGGTGAAATTCATTTTAAGGGGGGTAGAATGAAACAACTCAAGATTTTATAAGATATATTCTTTTTAATATATTTCATATCGTCTATTGAACACTACACAAACATTATCTTGCGCTATATGCAACATAGTATTAGCTTGTAGTATATGAAACACTAATCATGGATCGTGATACACAAAATTTCAATTTTGTTTGATAGTATTTATTCTACAAAATATTGAGTATATATATATATATATATTTAATTTATAAATCAAATATGGTTGGTTTTTGTTATAAGCAACAAAAAAGGAGTCTTTCACTACACGCAACCTTGACTTCGCTTGATTACACGCAATCACGACCTTCCTTGATAGCGTGCGTTGTACGCAATACCGAGTTTCATTAAACAACAATATATTATTATAATATTATTATGAACTAGAATTTATGAATATTATTAAATAAATTTTTAATTTTATGACATTATTATTCATCATACACATTTTCTAGAACATGGTATAAGAACAAAATAAATTGTTCGTGTAAAATAAGTATTTTTAAAAAAATGCAGTTGTGACGCCTTTTGATGGTTCACCAACTTTAAATATAGTTTTTTAAATGTTTGTAAGTTTAATTTGACAAAATAAAAATATTTTTTTGAATCAGGATATAAAAATTTACTTTGGAAAAAATTTTCATATTATTCTGAAAACTTTCATATTTTAATGAATAGTGAAAACACGATATATTTTAAATAAAAACAACATTTTTCATGGAAATAATTTATATTGTTATATTATAATATTGAGTGGTTTTAAAGTATAAATAGAATATATTTTTACAATTTAACATAATTTATGTCATTAGCATTGATTTTACAATTAATTCATAGGTAAAATCATTTCAATCTTTTGCAATGTTTTAACTTTTAAAACTCGTTTTCTTAACAATGAGATTAATTTTAAATTAATTTCTGGAACTTTTTTGTATGGAATTTAGAAAAATGGATTCAATATTTGGAATATGTGGGTCTAAATTATGTTAATAGGATACTTTTTATTTTTGGGAATTATGAATATTAACAACGGTAAATTTTATTTATCATAGTAAAAGTTAAACTTGGTAATTAAGGGTAAATATAATATTATAAAATTACCGTAACACTTTTATTAATATAATTGGATGCTTATATTTATTCCTAAGGAATATTTGGGTCGAAATGGAATCCATTGGAACCAACTTGTAGGTGATTATGACCGCTAGTTTATTTTATTTAAAGGAAAGTGAAATATGTCTCACTAAACTTTTATAATTAAAGTATTGTTAATATAAGTTTATACAGAATATATATTCAGTTAATATAAATTTGAAAGATAACATCTTTTTATTTATCATGGTAATTTATTTAAAAATTTTATGATATATTTAATTACATTAATATCTTATAAATTAATGATGTAGAAAGTATTTATTTAGTGAAAAATAAGTAATATAGTTTTTATTGAAATTATAATACCCATTAAGAGGCACAAAAAACATACCAAAACTTATTTTTAGTGTATATATACACATTAATCATTGAATGACCGAATATATGGTAGTTTGGAGTCTTATAAAAGTGATTATGACACATATATTATTTTATTTTAAATGATGTCAATGTTGTCACCTTCATTATTTAATAAATATAACATTTTAAAACTAGGGTGTTTTAGAATATAAATGCGAATAAAATTATTATTATAAAATATATAAGAATTATCTTCACCCTAGTATTTTATTTTTAATTTTTATTCAACAAATAAGTATATTTAATAATTCTACAAAAATGTTATAGAAATTATTTTATTAAGAGAAGTATCAAATAAATGGTTTTACAAATAGTAAAATAATTATTATATGAACTATTTAATGTACTCCATTAATTTTTATGAGGAATATGATATGTTAGGAAGCTATGAAATATTATAGTTCGAATATATACTCCTTTTGGATTTTATTTAAAATCAAATAAATGAATAGTGTCAAAATTGACATTATTGTTATTTTATTAAAATAAATATTATTAAATTGTTTAAAAATCACAAAAAATATTAAATAATTATAAATTGAAATCTATATAGTCTAAAATGTCATAATGTATCCAATTATGGAAAATTAACAACACATAAGTGATTATTTATAACCATTTAAAATTTATAATTTTATTACCACAAATAAAATTAAATAGACTAAATAAGGATAAATCAAACTAATAAGGGTTAAAATAAAATAAAAACATATCTAAAATTGATTTGATGATGATATTACATTCCTATATCATCTAATATTCTAATTGAGTCTTTTTTGGAGGGTTTTAGGTGGGGTCTAAATATATATTAAACAAATGTTTTTGAGGATTCCAAAGGTGCCCCTCTCCCCCCTTATAAAATGGCACCTCCTCCCTCTCAACATTACACAACATTGAGCCTTCAAGCTAGGCCAAAAAATTACCATTACCCTTATAAACATCCCTTGAAATATTATATAGGTACTGGTATTCTTAAAAGTCCAATTTTAGGGCCCTAAGAGGAGGTTTCAAAGAGGGGTGTCCAAGAAGAAGTAATATCCATTAAAGATTCTTTCAAATTTATTTCAACTTCTAATTCCTATTATTTTGTTGTTTCATTATGAAGTATTAACATATGTATCAATAATATACTGATATGTTATTATAAATATGAAACAACCCTATTTCACCTTTTATCCATCCTACGAAAAACGAAATCACCGCGCGTGCGTACTTACGGAATACCGTCTCCACGCCATGGTGTAATCTGTTTTTCCAACACCACCTTAATTGGATGGTTATAATGGTGTAAATAAATAACTATATGGGATTATTGTAAAGTTATATTGATTCTTAAATATTATACATACACTTCAATACAATTCCATGATCATGTGAATGATATCATCGATCGTGCGTACGTACGGACTACCGTCTCCACGACGTGATGAGATTCATTCTCCATGTTAACCATTCATGAATGATTATAAAGCACATATAATGAATAATAATGAAATATATGTCTTTATAATGGTACTGGATTTATATATGTATATATATATATGTATTTAAACTACTTAATTCCATTCAATTCAATAAGGAAACGAAAACAGTGTTCATGCGTACGTACGGCCTACCGTCTCCATAAACAGTGTATTTCATTCTATTTATCGGTCTATCATATATATATTTATATGATGAATATATATTATATAGAAATAATTTTTTACATTATATAATTAATTAAATCAGTATATAAGTAATAATATCATGATCAACAATTCGATACACGTACAATAAATGAAACAATTTTACCCAAATCTCTGATTTTACATCGAATTTACAAAAGAACGGGTAATATAGAGTCATAAGTAAATCATATATGATATCATAACAATGAAAATGATTATGTAATAGTTCAATGTCATTATTTAAATCATTATACTGGTGTTTTAGATACATATGAATCATATCAGACATAAGGTAAGGGATAATTATTCCAATATCATTCTTATCCGAGATTGTATATTCGTAAGTATTTACTACGGTTATGTTTATCATTCATCTCTATTATTTTAAAAAAAATTCATAAATTTTTTTTTATTCTTCCATGTATGTTTAACGTCATTTTTACCCTTTCATGACTTTTACCTCATGGTTTGGAAGGAATCTTTCATTTTTTACCATACGAGGTACTTTTTGACTTTTCTGAAAAAAGTATGAGGATAATGTTTTTTTAACTTATACGGGATGAAAGTATGTTTATGGATTCATAAATACATATTTTCAAAAAGCTTACTCTACAATATTTCATGAATATTTTCAACAAAATCCATTTCTTTTAAAATTTCATGGAATTTAGTAAAAAGAAAATGATTTTGAAGAAGAAAATATATTTTCCTCACGAATCCATTTCAAGTGTTTTATCAAAACCATATTACATACAAGATGACATTATTTAATTTGTGTATGTTTCAAGTATAGTGTCTCTATGATTTTCATGGTTCCACTTTTATTATAATGAAATGATATCCATTTGTTTTATATAAAATATGTTATGATGGGATGATGATTATGAAACCAATTTTTATTCTTTGGGTTATGATGAATGATTTATGTTGATGTTGTGGATCAAGTAAAAATGATTTCATTGTGAGATGGGTGGAACCTATATCTACCTTCAATGCATTGGTTTAAGATTTATATCTCATGATATAGAAATGGCTAGAATGATATGTTTATCCGGTTCAGTATTACAGGACAGGAACTAGGAGTGAACTCGATTTAGAATGGGACTTTGTCCACCAAGATTGTATTGGAAGCAATGCCTTGGATACTATGGAAATCATAACATGTGCTTAATGTATTCCACAATAACATGTTTTATTCCCATTCCATTTTATCATGATTTATGTTCAATTATGATCTATGCCTTATGTACTGCCATGTTTTATCTCATTTATCATGATTTTGATGTTTAAATATTATGTTCATGTTTTGAGGGTAAAATGTGTATGGTTTGTTTTATTTTCTCCATGCATACCCTTACTATGAATTTGAGCTCATCCTTTATATGTTTTATTTTCCCCATGATATAATGAAAGGTTTTAGGTAATAAAAAAAGGGAATATCTTTATTGGAGATGATGAAGATATTTCACCAAGATTAGAATATTATGTTCCATGTTTCCAAAGACACTAAACTATTACAGTCCTTCTGTGTCTTTTTTTATGTATTAAGTATTTTGCAAAAGTAATGTAATTTCCATGTACGTCATGCTTTGGGTATCGACACCAATGAACCTCAGACCCAACTTTCCGTTCTTACCAAAACACATAACACTTTTCCATGGAGAGATTTTGAGAGATCATGATCACCTTCATGAAAAGAATGATCTTTCCACCGATTATCTGCATACCTTTTCTGGTTGTTCTGAGCTCTTCTCATGTTCATCCGAATCAACTCTACATTTTTTATTCAACTCATTGTCTTCTTTATGTTCTCTATTAATTTATTCTAGGAAACATGATTTCACTGACACCTGTAACAAAATAGTGTAACTTCCAGCACCAACAACTTCTATGCCAAATTTCAACAAATCGGAAACCAAAGGTTATCATTCCAAATGTAGCATAGTTAATGAAGCATTACTTTTTCTACTGAAAGCATAAATCACTTTATTTTTATTTCCCAGATGGTAATGAATCGTGAAATTGTAATCCTTAATTATTTCTAGCCATATCCCCTATCTCATTTTCAATTCTCTTGATTTAATATATACTTTAATTTTCATTGAACATTATATATTTCACACTTTACTCCATACAAATGATGCCTCAAAATTTTTGAAGAAAAAACAACATCAGCTAAATAAAAATCATGTGATAGGTAATTTAACTCATGAGGTTTCAACTGACGTAAAGAATAAGCAATTACCTGATCATTTTGCATAAGGACACATCCAATTACATTAAATAAAGCATCACTATAGACAACAAAATCACCTTTTCTGGAAGTTTGTTCCAAAAGTAGAGCATTCTCCAAATCATCATTTCAATTCATGAAAAAAAACGTCACATTTTTTTGTCTAAAAGAACTTAACACCTTTTCATGAAAACATATTTATTGGACTACATAATGGTATAAAATTTTCAACAAACACCCTGTAATAACCTTCCAAACCAAGAAAACTACGGATATTTTTTTATATTTGTGGGTATTGGCCATTCATATACAACTTTTTTTTTAGAAAGATCAACAGTTATACCATTTTTTAATCAATGTGACCATCCAAAAAAAGTGTGACAAAAACTCAAACTTTATGAATTTCCCAAATTGTTTCATTTCTTTTAATGTTTCCTAGAAAACACATAAATGAATTTCATGCTCCTCTTTACTATTATAATAAACCAAAACATCATCGATGACCACAATAACAATCTTATCTAGGAACTGACGGAAAATTCTATTCATTAGATCCATGAATACAACAGGTGCATTTGTTACCACAAAAGGCATAACTTCAAATTCATAATGGAAATATCTAGTACGAAACATGGTCTTCGAAATGTTTTTTTCCTTTAAATTCAATGACTGTACCCCTACATCAAAAAAACATTGAAAAATACTGAGCTCCATAGATCTGATCAAAAAAATTATTAATATGAAGGAAAGGATATTTGTTCTTATCAGTAATGTAAGTCAGTTCTCTATAATCAATGCAATGTTTCATTGTACCAAATTTCTTGTTAATAATCAAGAACAATGTACCCCATGGGGATGTGCTTGGTCGAAAGAAAAGATTATCTAATAACTCATGTAATTGCTTCTTTAACTCTAATAGTTCAATCTGAGACATTCAATAAGGGGGTTTAGAAATTGGCGTAGAATTACGAACTAAGTCAATAGAAAATTCAAGTTCCCGATCAGTTATAATACAAGGAATATCATCAAGATAAACATCAATGTACTCATTTACAACTGATGCATCATTAATCTAAACAGTTGTTGTGTTTTCAACAATATGTTCAAGGTAATATTAATTTTCATTATTTATTAGTTTCTCATCTTCTCGATATGTTATCAAAATAAAGGGTTCATTCTTGTACACAAACTGAACATACATCTAAAAAGAAACCAATTTAGCACTACAATAAATCTTAACATGATAAACAGAAAGACAATCCACACCCAAAATTATACTAAACAATACTAGAGGAAAAACTAGAAGGTTCGGAGGTGTATTCTTTTTGCAGAAAATGACACGAAGGTTCTTATTATTTGTTTTTATCTGAAAATTTCCTCCATGTGTTTTTACCATAAGTTAAGGATTTATATATTGATATGGAATTCCAAATTTACTAGAAAAAATATCAGAAATGAACATATGTGTAGACCCTGAATCAGAAAACATATTGGAAAAATATGGACAAAGAAAAAATGTACATGCTACTACTTCATTTGATGGCCCAACATCTGCAAAATTAGTTGCAAAGGATTTCCCAACCCCTTTCTTCGTGTAGTCTTGATGATATCCCTCAGTTTAGTTCTTAGTTGGACACTCATTTTAATTATGACCCAATTCATTTCACAAGAAAAATTTAACTGACTGTAAATCATATTTTGTCTTAACGTTGCCCTAATGATTTTCAGTTCAATTACAAGCCTTATGTCCCATTTTACCACATCAGTAGAAATTAACATAATTGAAAAGACATTCACCAACATGATTTTTACTATAATTTTCGCAACCTGTATTCTTATGTTTCTCACTATTAGACTTTTTTTAAAGAGTTCTTCTCTTTCATCTGCCACCTAGACCTCTTGTTTTGTTGTTTTTCAATGAAAATTTGATAATCGGAAATCTCCATTTCAACCTTCTCTGCACATATAACTTGTTTCTCATAACTTTTGAACTAAAAAGAAGCTAAAACCATTCTATAAATTGGTTTTATTCATGAGAACAAATAGTTGATTTCAATTTCATGATCTCATTTGAAATTTGGAGCATACCTTGCCAATTCAGTTAATTTTACTTCATATGCAGTCACTGAGTCATTTGCCTCCTTAAATTATAGGAATTGTATTTTTATCCTATGACGAACCACCATAGGAAAATATTTCTCTTGAAACAAACCTTCAAATTCATCCTGATCAAGAGTATCAATTTCCTCATTATGCTTGATATTTTTCACCATCTACCACCACTGATTAGTTTCACCTTCAATATGGTAAACATAAAGACTAACATTTTTATGTTCTGAACATCCCCTAACATCTAAATTTTTTTCCATTGATTTAATCCACCCTTCAGCTAGAACAATGTCAGATGATCCTATTAATGAAGGGGGGTGTTTCCTCATTAAATGATACTATACTGACATGTTCTATTGTGGTTGGTCTGCATGATCTCGTTTAGAAATACAACAACCATTTATAGTCTGATTCAATTGTGCCATCCCTGCAACAAACTGTTCAGTTCTTATTCTGACCATCTCAGGTTGCTTATTTTGAAGGTTGTCTTCCTTCTGATGATGTCCCATCATAGCTTCCATGTATCTTTGTGGAAAACAATTCTAAACAAAGAAATATCTTAGGTATAGCAATAAAGTAATTTTTAAATGTTATATCAATTCTGTCTTACCATAAATTAAATTATCGACAATAATTTATTAATAACCTAACTCCTAAAGTTGTCTAAACTGACCTTTGAAACCATCTATAAGGACTCAGCCTTAAAACATTAATCAATCATGAATTATATGAATAATTTTCATTGAGGTTCTTTTCTGGGTTGTGGTATTAAAAAATTAGGCCATAAATATTACATACATCTCAAAAATTAAAAATTAGACACTTCTACTCCGTTTCTATTTTATTCATAAAATAAAAACACATGAAAAAATGAGTCATGTCCAATTCCATCTTTTAAACAACATTACTTTACCTTGATCCCATCCATGACCCTATTCACTTTATTTCATGTGAAATACATTTCAAAACATGGGATGAGCATAAAAAGCTCAATAAGGGTGATAAAACCGAGAATCAAAACATTATTTCATCAATTCATACATAACATAAGCTCTCAATCATACCTCATGAAATATTATGATTTACATAGTGATCAAAAATCATAAAGGTAAATTATGGAATCCATAACATACTTATGTTGTAGCTTTCACAACTACGTAGAGAGTTACATTAGGAATACCCATCACAGTGTATTCTACAAATCTATTAGGATAAACATTAAAGTTTACCTCCATCAAATTAAACAATGCATTGGAGATCTATCTCAGGCTCACCCACCCTAGGTTTATCATGAAACCACCTATATACATAAATAATTCCCAAGGTCCATAATATAATCATAACACATATCATCAGCATAAATGAAAAGATAACATTCCCATGTTGGAATCACAATATATATATGGGCCCGACCATAAACATTACATATTGTTGAATTAATTGAATAATTCACATAAGGGATATTTTCAGGTATAGAGTTTTAGAGAATTAGGGTATAACTATTACATATCAAAGATTACAAAGTATACACATATACTTAGCTTCCATTTTTTCACAAAATAAAAACTCTTGAACAAAAGAGTCATGTCTTGTTCCGTGTTTTAGATAGCCTGACATTTCCTTGATCCCATCCTTGACCCTATTCAACTTTATGTCATGTAAAAAACATTTTAAAAAAACATGGGATGAGCATAAAAAGCTTAGTAAGGGTTATAACAATACAGAAATAAAACATTAGTCCATGTATATATAAGAATCAACGAAATAATAATTTACTCATAAAACATAAGCAATTTAACATACCACTTGAAATCATAAGATTTACGAATAACTGATAGAAATCGTAAGAAATAAAGGTATCTTGAGGCATTCATAACATTCGTACATTGGGAGTAACCCTCATGGTTACGTTTGGAATACCCATCACAACATATTCCCTAAATCTCTTTGGAGGAACCTTAACTTTTAACTTCTTCATGTTACCCAATGCATTGGAGAGCTATATTGGGCTCACCCGCCGTTAGTTTATCACGGAACTACCCATTTTCATAATCAATGCCCAAGAAACAAAAAATAATAATAGAAGATAAATTAAACATAAAATAAAGATAACATTCCCACATTGCAATAACAATATAACATTTTAAGATATTTAAATAATTAATCCATTCAAAGATACCTTTTTCAAAACCATTTAAAACATTTAATAAAGAGATTTTTGAATCAAAGTGTCCCATACCACCATGTAGATTTTATCATTTTAAACAATTAATATCCATATAAATAATTCCTTAAAACCATTTTCAAAACATGGATATTAATATTAACAAATCATTTAAAAATTTAATGTGATATTTTAGTTAAAGGGGTTTTACATAAATTAGAGACACTTGAATACAATAATTGAGGAATAACATTTAATCAGAACACTATAATATCATGAGAATAAATGGATTCATGATATAATACTACAAAAGACAGTATATACACCATATAAGAGTGAATTGGTTCATAACAACAATGAAGTCTCAATATAAATGTAAAATGAGATGAAATCCCTTATAAAGGTGGTATCCTTAAATTAAGGATAAATCAATCTCAAAATTATGTGTGACAAATATAAATACACCCAATATAAGTGGATATTATTTTTAATGAAATCAAATTTCATTCACACATATTCAGAGTATGACATATTCAATAACTACATGTTGAACCCAAAGTCATCGAAATTGGGTTAAAAAGTTCCCATAGTAAAATTCGACAGTGTAACGACGTCACATTAAAATTCATAAAATTAGTTGATGAGAGATAAAACATTATCTCATCACTTGGAAATAAAATTTACATCAATAAAAATATATAAGAACATATCCCAACATTAAAATATGTAAATTAAAAGACATAACAAAATTAGTCTTTTAAAAAGAGGAGTGTGAAAGGTTCCCTTACCGATTTGGGAAACTTTCGAAACATACACCCCATGAAAGAAGGGTCATACAATGAAGATGTAACTATCTATAAATTACATTATATTTTAAAAATAGTAACATAATTTGAATTACATACACCACACAAAAATAAATAGTGTCCAATGTAGCATGAATCTCACATGAATAAAAAGTGAGATGAAAATCCCCTTATGAAAATTCATCAGCCTAACGGTGCAACATAAAACATAAAAAAATGGATTGATGAGATCATATAGGGTCTCTATTAATATGAAAATTAAAATTAAATAATTATTAATATTAAATAACATCCCCAAACATAAGAAACACGAGCTTAAAAGTAATGACATAAAGGAAAGTACTTATAAAGAAAGAGAGAGGTATGATCTATTACCTCAAGTCAGACTTGTCTTGTTCGTTTCTTTATATTTCTAAATAATAAACATTGGTCAATTTATATTTTCTTATGTTCCTCCTTTAATGATTATTATTCAGTTCATATCACATATTATAATGTTATAATAATTGGTTTATAATGTGAGCTCATATCAGACGTTTTTGTCGATGATTGGTACATTAGTCAAAAAATGAACGTGTTTGAAAATGATTGTCCATGTAGTTATAAGTAAATCATCTCCAGAATAGTATTAATGATTTAAATATCATATATATATACAGTAAATATTCATGTTATACTATTCAATAACATTTGGAGGTAAAAAGAAATGAAATGCACTGTTCATGGAGACGGTAGACTATACGTACGCGTGAACCCTACTTTCATTTCATTGACGTATTAATGTAATTAAAAATAATTGAGAGATATATATATTATAATTTAATTATAATATATATGTTTTATAGGTCACATATGTTCACTAATTTCATTCTTTTAACATTCCATTTATTGCATGAACGAGTCACATCAATTGAGGGGGCGGTAGTCCACACTTCCTCGTATGAAATTATCGCATTTTCACAACATGCAATGAATAAAGGAATGTTTTAAATATAAAATACTGAAGCATATGGAAAAATAAATACCATATATATCATATATAAAATACAGTGACATCATAATGGCCACCATGAAAGGTTTTAATAGAAGATTGAACAATCATCATTTCGTGAGGTAGTAATTCGTAATCCATAGAAGCAATATGTTATTTAAACATTATACGAAGGTGTGTGCAAGTGTATCTCGAATAATTCACATAAAAACATCCTACTATATTGAATATACTGGTGTTTTTACAAAATAAATGAATAAAAAGTGTTTAGGGTCTTGGAGAAACAAACAAAAACATAAGAACACAAGTGAAGACATTAACTTTAAATCGCGTAACTCCTTTTGGATTGAACCAAAAAGGTTTTTAAAGAGAATTATGCCAAAGTTGAGGCTTCAATGATTAAAATAGGGATGTGGAGAGATGAAATGGGCCAGGTTTTTCCGAGCCAAAGGCTTCAGAGGTTTGGGTAAGGTGGTAGTTGTGGGGGCCTTTTATAAGATAAGAGGAGCGGCACTCTTGGAAGGTTACAAAAAATTACTTTAATATAAAATTATTTTCTTATTTTAAAGGTCCCAAAAGGATATATTTCTAGGATAAGGTTATAAATTTTCTAAATCCACCCATCCAATAGATTTGTGACAGTTGTAAAACTTAGATTTCACCCTATCTTCTCATTTTATTTAAATCGTTCATTTTTGAGGTAATCATTACATCGCCACGGTGTCATAAATAAAATAATTTATTTAATGACTAATTTTTTTAAAAAACAATCATGATGTAGGAAATATTTTTAGCTTAATAATGATTATTTCTAGTCAAAAATATTACTTTTATAACCCCATATAATAATTTCTTTAGTAAAACAATACATGTTTGTGACATTTTAATTTTAACATTAAATAAAAAGTTATTAATGTCATTTTCCAACCAAAGTGGCTCCATGGGGTCCCTAAGTTGACACATGGATTTTATTGGTTGGCCATGACTCATCAAATAAGAGTAGGAAATGTGTCAAGTTCATTTCATATTATTATAACATTATCTTTACCTTTAATTACACTAATTACCTTTACTCGCGATTAATAAAACATAAAAGATACTATTCACCAAAAAATTATTTTAATTTCATTGGACCAAGTTTTACTTCTTAATGACAAGAATGTATGTCTTATTTTTGTAAATGAAATCACAGAAGTGTTAAAGTTTCATTTAAATAAAAAATCAATTTCTATAACTACCACTTAGTGGTTTCACTATTCATAAAAAATTGATGTTCTTCCGAAAAGTAAAAAAAATCACCCTAATCTATATTTGATATTCCGAACTCAAAAATGATTTATATTTTAAAAAATAAAAAATATATAAGTTGAAATAACTAATTTAATAATTCATTCATGCTGTCAATAAAATAGAATGTTTTTAAGAAATAATATCTATTAAAAAATTGACATTAGTTTAAGTCCAATTTCAACGTGAAATTAATTCCAATCTCCAACATCGGATTAAATTGAAAAAATATATTCTAAATAAACTTTAATATCAATAATAAATTTAATCTATCCATATAAAAAATCATATTAAAAGGAGGTTTGGAATTAAATGAAACATTTTCACAAAAAAATGATCTTTATCTTAAAAATAACAAAAATTTACACAAAGTAAATTTTGATGTCCAGATTCTAAAGAATAATTTTATTTTGTCAAATACAACATATTAAATTGTCAAAAGTACATTTAAATAGGGTTCTCCATCAAAAGGCGGTTAATCATCCTTTTAAATATTATTAGAAGATTTAGGCTTAAAATTGGATTCATTTGCATTTTAATCCTCAAACATTTATTAGATAAAAGAAAAAATATTTGACAAACATATATAATCATTTTGTAGTTAGTTCCATTCATTCCCACAAATACAATGGTTAGGCACTAACTACCATTTAAAATAATATTATTTTATTATTAGAGTGCAACGTAAGATTTCAAAAAACTCGGTGTTGTGTATTGGGTATGCCATCGGGCATAGCATTACTATTAAAGTAATATTAATATTTTATTCAAAAATATGGATAAATATTAAAATTGTATATTCTTTATTTACCTGGGGTGTTAAAATATATCATTTCCAGATATTAAACAAGATATTGAAATAATAAATCCAAAAACCATTTTCAATTCCAAAAAATGTTAAATATTATATGTATATATTTTCAATTTAAAAACATTATGACATGTTAAGGAAGTCAAATATCAAATAATACTCGAGGAGGCTTAAATGGTCATTGTCACAGCATACGTTAAATGAAACATTAGTTTTTTTCTCATTTAGTAATACACATTGTTGAAAAATTATTCCATATGAATGAAATAAAAATTCGAAAGGGTTTTGTACACTGTTTAAAATATAGTCGTGTAGAAATCAAAAGAGGCCTCAATCATAGAAGATTAAGACGAAGTCTCATACCTCTTGTCCAACATGACCCATTCGTTCATAAATCTATTAAATAATAAAGAAATGATAATTTATACTTACATAAGAACCCTTTTCAACTTTATTATTCCATTTATATAAATTATTATGAATGTTATCAACATTATGTAATCATTTGTGTTTATAACGGTGAATATGTCGATAATTGGAACTTGAGTCAAATATGAAATTCTTATATTTACCAGTTGTCTATGTGGTCAGGAGTAAATTATATCATGAATGGAATTAATAATTTAGATATCTTATATATCTTATATATCCAATATAAATATGTATTTATTATAGTACATAACATTTGGAGGTATGACATGAAATGAAATGTTCATGGAGATGGTATGTCATACGTACGTAGGTACGCTACATTCATTTCTATTTATATTTTACTAGAATTAAAACATAATGATATATAGGTATATTATAATTATACTATAATGTCATATATAATATGATTAACTCCATCCATTATATGTTTTACTTAATGAATGAACGATTCATATCAATTTGAGGGGGCGGTCATCCGCACTTCTTCAAATGATATTATCATATTTACCCACGATGGAAACCATAATGGTATTATATAAATGGAAAATACATAATAATTTTAAAAAAATAAACATAATATATTTAATATAGAAAAATAGTGTCATTATAATGCCCAATGGGAGAGGTGGTTGGAGATATTTGAACAATCATCGTTTCGTGTGACAGTAGTTCACTATCCATAGAAAAAATATGTTCATTACCAATTAGATAGAGGTGTGTGTAAGTGTAGTTATAATACATCTATTAAAATAAACCTATAATATTGAGGGTACTGGTGTTGTTATAAAATAATCTATTAAAATGAGATTACGGGTTGGAGAAGTAATATAAATGAAAAGAATTTAAGAGAAACTGTTACCTATAATTCGGGTAACTCCCTTTGGTTTGAACCAAAAGGACCACGTGAAGTGCTTTCTGCCTAAGTTAAGTCTTATAGGAAGAGAATAAGGATATTTGGAGCTTAATTAGGATGATGTTGTACGAGCCAAGGGGTATGAGAGGTGTGAGGAATTGGCTAGAAGTGATGGCTTTTTTATAAGGGAGAGGAGGGGATCTTTATGAATGTGAGAAACTTTTGTTTTATTATATCATGATTTTAGGTTTACAAATGTCCAAAACTAATTAATGTCGAAGATAATATGACTCATGGTCGAAAAATAATAATCCAATAAAAATTGAGTAGGTTTTGAAAATTGTTTTAGTCTTTATAATTTCTTTTATTTAAATCATTTATTAATGTGATAAACACTGCATCATTATTGTGACATAAATAATTTAATTTATTTGACGTAAAAAATAAGAAAAAATTAAATTATGTAGGAAATATTTTTATCTTTCAAATTTATATTTATAGTGAAATATATAAATTATATTACCCCACATTATAATAGTTATAGAAAAATAATACATGTTTAGGATATTTTTATTTTATCTTTTAAAAAAGCTATTATCATAATTATCTTACCCAAGTGGAATTAAAAAAAAGTATCACCCAAGGATTATCTTGGTTGGCCATTACACATCCAATATGTTTAGGAAGAGAGTTAAGGTTGTATTATTTTAATTTAATCTTATTTTTACATTGAATTACTCTATTTACCTTTATCGGCTGCAAATAAACGTAAAAAAATAAAATTCATCAAAAATTATTTTCATATAATTTATCCACATTTTACTTATTAATAATAACCATGTATATCAATTTTTTTAATTCAATTCACAGGAGTGGTAAAATTTCATTGAAATGAAAATGCCAGATTTTTAACTACTTCTTAGTGTTTTCATTATTCATCCGAAATTAGAGCTTTTCAGAAAAATACCAAAATGTCACCCTCAAATAAATTTGATATTCATAATTATAAAATTATATATATTTTACCAAATTAAAACCATTGAATTTTTATAAATTAATTTAATATTAATTCACGTTGTCACAACAAAAAGCTTGTTTTTATGAAATAATTACTACCAAATGATTGACAATTGATTATGTCCAATTTCAATGTGCAATTGCTTCCAATGACCAATATTGAATTAAATGGTGAAAATATAATTTATTTATACATTAAAACCAATTAAAATGATAATATATCCATATAAAAAAATTATATTAAAAGTCATATTTGAATTAAAATAAATTATTTTTTCACTATTCATTTATAAAATTGATTTTTATCATAAAAATACCAAAATATTTACCCAATGTAAATTTGAGGTCCTAATTCTAAAAGAGAATTTTATTTTGTCAAATAGAACATATAAAAGTGACAAAATAAAATTTAAAAAGGGGTCTCCATTAAAAGGCGGTAAATTGACCTTTTAAATATTATTTGAATATTTTTGCTTAAAATTGGATTCATTCACATTTTAGGCATACAATATTTGTTGGATAATTATAAGATAATTTATCAAACATGTGTAATCATATTTTAGTTTGTTCAATTAATTCCTACCAATACAGGGACTCGGCGTTAACTACCATTTAATACAATAATATTATATTTTATGTTGGCAACTTATGATTTCATAGAAACCCGTTATTTTGTATCGGGTATGCCATCGAACATAGAAACCACATTAAAGTAAAATTATTATTTTATTCACAAAAATTTATAAATATAGAAATTTCATATTTCTCTATTTATCTGGGATGTTACAAACAGAATATAGGAATTTATTTTATTTTTACAATAAATATTTTTTAAAATTATTATTAATATTTCATTACATTATATCATTCCATTTGAGCTTTAAACAATATAGTGTTGTATTTATACCATTATTACAATCATTATAAGTACCCTCATAATATTTTTTTATTTATGTCCATGTTAATTTTCTTATAATGAAACATAATGTCTATCTTTTGAAATCTATTTTTTGTACTCTGATAAATATTATCTCGTTTATTCTTAGAATGTTCAGAAAATCTAGAATAATATTTTAAAACAACACTTTTATTATTGATATACATTACCAATTTTCTGGTTTCTAATAATTTGCATGATTTTCTATAGTATTAAATGAAACAAGTTAATAAATTTTCATGGATTTTATAAATAACAGATTAATATAACCTAATAATGAATGATTTTAAAAAACAATTAATCAATGAAAATATTACAAAATTTCATTGTATCACAAATCTCTAAAATCCCAGAATCTGATTCAGTTTGCATGACATCATTTATTTTCAAAATGATAATTTCATCATATAATATTTTGTCACATATAGACTGATAAAAGTTAACAATAATCATAAATATATTATGTATCTTAGCATCTAATTCACCACGTTAATATTCAAGGGAATGGTAGTTATCTCTTAGCACAACTATTTAAGATTCAATATATTTTGATGTTCCTTTGTGAGTAACATATGTCAAATTAAGAATACTATTTTATGCTTCAAAAGGTAAAATTTGGTTATATATGTTACCTTTCATGAAATATAAAAATGTATTTCAAAACATAAAACTAAAATGATATTCTAACTTCACTTTATTAGTAAAGGATCCAAATTCATTATCAGGTATTTAACAATCACTGGTCAGCATGAAATGATTATCTCCTCATATGATGATCATTATCTTCTTCATTATATCCCTCCATTATTTATAATTGTAACAAAAAAATATTTGTTTTATGTTGGGATTATGATTATCCATTGATCAAACATTAACTCCCGACATATTACAAAATTTGATATGTAAAATCCATTCCACAATAATTTATATTGTAATATAGTTTTATAAAAAAAAATTATAATAAAATTTAAAATGACATGACAAATTAATGTAGATAAATTTTTTTTTCAAGTACATGAGAAGTTGAATCCAGTTCCGATAAAAAATTTTCCAAAAAAAATTTGAATTATATTATAATCAGATCAAATAATTTATTCAACATGGAATAAATATTAGATATGGGGTGAATTATAGTTCTAGAAATATTTGTTTAAAAGGATTTAAACTAAACAATTCACAATAACTATTTATATAATAGGTTCATATTTTGATATGGCCCTTATTCTAATTAAAACATTTTTCATAATCATATTATTTAGGATAATATCATAGTAACAAAATTTAAATAAAATGATCGTATAGTATTCATTGTGTATATGATTATATCAAAGTAAATCAATAGTAATCACAAAAGATTACATAAAATTAAACCAATCATATTCATGATAGATACAATTAATTCATTATGTATTGGATTAACAATATGTATGATTAGTAAAATATATTTTGTTTATATTAATGGGAATTTTTACAATAAAAAAAATAACTAACCAGCACAATGGATTTTAAATGACTTATAAGATAAGATTAAACGATTAAAAACAATGTAACAATGACTTAATGTTATTTAAAAAAATATTTATATTTTTAATTTAATATTAAGGTAGCCAAAAACTATGGAGAAAGGACTCCATTATTTTATACCTATAATAAGTTCTACATTTCTTTAGTAATGGAATACCTGGATATGAATATTAGATTCTCTGTCACCCTATCTTTAGAAGCCTTGGATATAATGGATAAGATTATGTCAAATTATCCTCATCTTCCCTCGATCAAGATAATCATATTTCTATCTTCTTATATTATAAATCCCTTTATAATATTCCAAAAAATTGAAAAAAAGACATTTAAAAAATTTATAATGAGAAAACCTCCCTTGGTTTCCCTGATAATTTTTTTTCTAATAAAATACATGAGATTAAGAACATGTTGTAAATGATTTTTAGAATTTCGAAATATCAAGTGAATAATGTTGTCATTAATCAATATAACTATTACTCCAAACCAATGAAATGATTAGGTATTTATAGCAAAACATTCCAACAATCATATTTTATACATCTTTTATATTTTTTCTGCGTTTTTTGCAATTACGTGGACAACAGACACTTCAATAGGTATATTAAAACAAAATTTCCAACATCATTTTGATTTAATCTATTAATGTGTAAAATGTAATCCATTATAATAAAAATCACATTTCCCTATTTAGAATTTAATTTTCGGTAAATATGATGGATTTTATCAGAGAATATAATTAAAATAATTTCTATCAAATTGAATATGATGTTTATGGTTTCTAATATCAGTTCGTTTAAAAAGTCCTTTTCAGTATAATGACATGATATAAAGACTTAAATCTGGTTTAATAAGGTTAATTTTATTTTTATCATATCCATACCCATTAAATTTAATGTTATAAATAAAGTTAATTTAATTCTAAAATAAAATAGAACAAATTCAAAATATGTTCATGGTTTATGTTTTCTCCGAAATTATTCTGAAAAACATTGGACAAGAAAAGTGTTTTTATCAAATAAATAACAAATGGTTTGTGATTTACAAAAAAATAATAATTTAAAATTCATAATGAAACTTTTTAATAAACAAATAATTTCATATATATTCAGTATATATGTATTTAGAGTAATCCAAAAATGATAAATATATATAATTAAAAATTTCAATCATGGAGATGGTAGATCATATGTTTGAATTAATGTTGATTCAATTTTACCAACAGATTAAAATAATTAGATATAAATAATATATTACAATTAAAAAATATTTTTATGTCAATTATATGACATAATTCAATAACAAATTCTTTATTACCATCCATGAAATTATAGAATGAATCATATTTCAGATCAAATTTTTACATTGTTTTATTGATGCACAACATTATCATATTATCAGAGAAAGTAAATTAAGAATCCATGAATGATATAATTTTTATATTGGTATAATAAAATAAATAATAATAATGAAAAATATTTAATTCATCATTTTATCCTATCATGATAGGTGGTAATGGAGTTTTAACTACATTTTTTCAATGAGGCGGTAGTCTGTCGTACACATGATGAATGAGTTTATTTTCAATTGAGGGGGATGAGAGGGGTCTAGGTTATTAACATAAAATATAATAATGCCATTTTATTTAATATAATTATAATATTATATCATCATTGTTATATAATATTATATAGATGTGTAGGACGATATAAAATAAAACACTCGGTTAGGGATGTTACATCTTATTTAGAAAATGTCCTTTAGTTTAGACAAAAACAGATTCTATTTTGTATTTAATAACCAAATTAATCACTCATGGATTACATGAGGGGATTTATGATGGTTGCAGTGTATTTAATTTCTAAACGAAATGGTTGTTTATGTGTGAATATAATAGGATAGTTGGTTCCTTTTTTTAGGTTAGGTGAGGGGCGTAGTTGTAATTTTTTAAATTAATAAGGGATAACCACATATTTCCAATTCCAAAAACCTCTACAATGGTTAATTTAAAAATTTTAGATGTTATAAGGTCTATATATGAATGTAAAATTGGTTTGGGACATATTTTATTAAATATTTATCACATATCTGTTTTTTAATTATTATTTTGTAAACTCATTAATACATTAAGTGTGGTGAATAATTTTTGTTGTTTTTATAATTCCTTATAAAAAAAATGAAGTTGAACTTATTGGAAAATATAAATAAATAATAATAAAAATATATAAATATAATTTCATAATTAAAATAAATTAAATTAAGTAATTTAATTAAAAATTAAACTAAGAGATGCAATAATATAGAGTATTTTCAATGGGAAAATATTTCACAAATAATGATAGTTCTAATATCAAAATCCATTTTAATATTGATTCCAATGACCAATATGTTATTAATAAATTTACAATTGAACAAATCTATGTTTTAAAACCATCTTTAATATTTTTTTAAATATTATAAAATAAAATATATTTTCTAAAAGAAACCATTATTTTTCACCATTCCCAGATAATGATTCTTTTTTTATTAAAATGAAAATCACTCTTACAAAACATTGAACATTACATTAACAATTAATTTTATTTTTCAAAATATATTTTATAAAAATGGTAAATATTATTTTTCTTATTTTTCAACAAAATGAAATATGTTTTTGATAAAAAAGTATTTTAAAAATATATAGAGTCATTTGAAATAATTTATGTACATTTTTTTCAATATGACTTATTTATATAAAATAATAATACATAATATCTAAAACATGGTTATTAAAATTAATATATCTATGTATATTGGTATGATTATAATGGCCACATGTAAATAATAATATTAAAAATATATAAGTGTTTTTTAAAACTCATTTTTTTTGTCTAATGTATGTTAAAAATGGTGTTCCATATAACAAAATCCAAAAAAATTTCATTATATTGGTTAAAAAAATTAAAAAAAACTATTTTGGTCAAATTATTCCCCCTATAAAATTTATTTTTCCCCAAAATTTCATAACATTAATAAAAAAATGGGATAATTCTTCATCCTCATTTCTTCATGTTCCCACATAGCTTCGTCAAACAAGTAGTTTCACCAAAAAACAATGAAAAGGTGAGTGGTATTATATTTTAACAACATTGTATTGATGATACATAATCATTACTAGTTATTCATCTAAATAATGATATTACTCCTGTTGAAAAACACATATGATTAGTTCATTTTAAGTGTAAAGAATGCACTTCATCTATAAAGATACAAGGAATAAATCATATACTTAGAAGAGGTTTTGTGGATGTAAAAACCGATAAGATACCATCCAAATATGATCAATAATTTCAAACGGATATATAAAATAATGTATTAGTTTTCAATTATTTGTAAATATAATTTCAATATTACAAGTATAAATTATTATTAATCAAATTTTGAAAATCATCAAATTATAGATCATGCCACTGATCAACAAAATAATGTTTATGATGACTATAAAGAGAATTGAAGTGTTAATGAATGGTTCAAAACATTTAAACAACTCAATCAACATGTTGAAAAACCAATTATATTATTTATTCAACTTTAATACATCATTTTGGAGTTCTACAATTTTTCCCATATAGGGATTTAAAAGTATCAATTTTAATAAATGAGTGAAAGATAATATTTTAAGAAAAATCATGTAGAGTATTGTGTTGATATAGAACACCTATGAAAGCCATAGAAAATGATCTCATCATATCAAAGCGGGTATGAATTTCTCTCACATACTAATTATATAATACGGTTTATATGTATTATTGAGGCATAACTTTTCATCCATATCCTTTTTCATAAATCATCATATTTTTAGGTATATCTTAAATTATAATCATGCAATGTAGAATGTGACACACAATTAATCCTTAACAATTAAATAATTTATATTTTATAAATTTTTCCAGGATAGAAAAATCCGTATAAAAATATTTATTGTTATAATGATTATGGTAATTGAAAATAAACAATATTGCATTATTCTATTTATATTTTTTACGACAATGATGAAAATTTTCATGGTTTTGTTTTCCTATTTCAATTCTAGTATGGGTAATAGATATAACAACCCCTTAGTCATTTATCTCTTAGCCTTAAATTTCTAAAAAAATATGAATCGAGATATAAACATTTGATATCTCATTAAATTTCATCCCAATAAAACATTCTTACAAATCTCTATAATTTATAGTACTTCTAGGATGAATAGTGAATGATGAACTCTGAAAATCTTCATAATTGACCCTTCTACAACTTGGATATGAATAGATCTCATACATAGTTTATGAACCCTACCATTACATTTTGATAATGAATAAACAAATGATCATGTATCACCATGTTTTTTAGATATTCATATGCATTCAATGCCTCATTAATCATTACGTGAATAGATGGTTTATTTTTAATTTTAGAAAGATAATATTCCACTCATTCAATATTGATTATTAAATTAATTCTTTCAAAATCGAGGAATATTAACACTTCTATGATCCTCGTAATGGGTATGCTACAATGATCTTTATGACTCAAATCATCATCCACCTTGTTATCATACTGAGGTTTGAAATTTATTTAGAAGTAATAATCTTTAGTCATATTTAATTGCCTTATATAAATCATGTTCAAATCCTTTTAATTGAAAATTCATACTATACTAGAATAATTGATAACTATATATCACACATTAATACAGATTGATAATGAATCCATATATTTAATGCTAATATTACAGCATTTTACTTCAAATCATGAGTTGGGTAATTTTGTACATGAACAATTAGATGACCTTATGAATAAGTTATAACCCTGAATATCTGAATGAGAATTTATAATAATAGCATCTCAGATGCATGGTTATAGATTAAAAAATTTTATATACTATATGATATTAAATTTATATGTACAATGCATAATCTTCCCTTCATTTTTAATTTTCCTCCAATTGATCTTCCCATTGGAAGATGATTACCTTTTCTGTGAACAAGGTGAGGGGATTAGATAGTCATGATAAAATCCCCTAAAATATCAAAAATAATTAGGTAAAACCTGAAAGATACAAATATATGTCAATTTTGTGGGTATAGGATAAAATTCAAAAGCATATATCTTCGATGGATCTTCATATATACCCTATCTATAGATTATATAATGAAAAATGATTTATTTTTCATCCAATATTCACACTTTGTAAAATTTTCATATATATCCACAACCCATAGATTCATTAGTAAAATTTTCTAGTGATATTGATGATCTTACATACACATTGGATATATAACTACATATACAATAAATAATAAAATCAAATTCTCAAGTAATTCTCAGAAGACACATATCATTAATGTTATGATGGTAGTGGGACAATTTTTAAGATCTAATAGCGTAATTATATATTTATTGTTTTAATATATTGTACAAAATGTTTTCTTCGATATATCCTTCTTTGTTTCCATTAAATTAATTATTTCCAAAATAAATCTAAATCTTGTAAACGTATTAATATGTTTGTATTTGATCAAAATATTCATCAATATGAGGTAAAATATAAATTTTTTCTATATTTTGAAATTTTTCATCTTCCAAAAATCAATGAAAAGTCTCATTGGTCAATATTTCTTTTAAAAAATTATAGGTGCACCCCACTATGATAGACATAGCTGAATGAATCCCTTTTTACTGTTATATTAGAGTTAATTATTTAATTATTATACCACATTTTGTTATATTATATATGGATTCTATGAAATTATTTTCTAACGAGGTAACATTTCTATTGAAAAATCATCTTCATGATTCAGTGGAAATCTAGAAATGTAAAGACCCGTAAAATTCAAGGGAAATTTTTTCTTAATTTTCTTTAGAATTTTACAAGAGCGCGGTTTCAAACGGCACCTGATTCCGAGGCCCGGAGTGCCCGGAATTAATTTCTGAAGTTTGGCTCGGGTACGTTCAGTGAACGAACGAGCGGGTATTTCTAACTTTTGATACGGTGCTCGGAATTGAAATCCGAGGGCACCGATGAACTCGCAGCGCCGATATTCTCTTAAAGAGACCTTTTCGGGAGTTGCGTTTGTTTCGGGTTGAAAGTTAGTTTTTGGGAGATTTATAAAAAAGTTGAATAAAAAGTGTGAATTATTTTTATTTTACTTTTTGTAGGTTAACTCCTCTCAAAGGGAGTTAGGGGTGGGACCCACACCCACTTAACATCCCATGAGAGGATTAAGTGTGGTGGGGCCCACACGAAACCTAAACCTCTCATCTTCCCTCAAACTCCCTTAACCCCTCTTTAATTAACATGACAACTTGTTATAAATGTGGAGTTATCTCTTTTTTTGAATTTCAAACCTTTGAAATTCTTTTTGTGAATAAAATAAGACTTTGTCTTATTTTGTTGGGTTAGAACTCTTAGCCATCTTGGAGTGGTTGAGAGATTTTCTTTCTTCTTCAACCTTGACGAAGAACACGAAGAACGCCGTTCTTCAACGAAGAACTTCTTCGCCGAAGAACCCGGTCTTTCCGCGACGCCATATCCGCGACGTGACGTTCTTCTTCCGCATCATCTTTTCCGCGTCGAACGCCATCGACAACGACTCTTCCTCCGACGTCAAAGGAATCGACACCGATATTCCACGACTCCGTCAACGTGCGACTATCAAGGTAAGGGTTCTTGAGTTCGTTGTTTCCTTTTTGTTTGACTTTCCTCAAGACTTGACGTAGAACACTCAAGTTCCGACGAAGAACGCCGCTCCGCTCTTCTTCGTCTTCGGTGTCAACGAGAGAGAACACCGCACCTTCCTCGGACAACCTTCGTCGGCATACAAGGTTTCGCCAACGACGTGCCTCTTCGGACGCGCCTCTTCGTCATCGAATTTTACGAACGACGACCGCGACGCCCGACCTCCGCGACGTCGTCTTCCGCGGAACGTAGTCAAATCTTCGAACCTTATACCAAGGTAGGGGTTGTTGATTCAATATTTATTTATTTCGTTCTTGATCGTGGATCTAGCACGTCTAACGTGAGACACTTGATTATTTTTTAAGTTGTGCTATTATTTAACGTGAGGGGGGCCGGACCGCATGAACACGGCCGAACCCCCTCCATCATTCATGTTGTTTATCTGCGGGCGGAAGCAAGGTGGCGTGGTGCCGTCGCACCACGCGGATAATTGTATGTTAATTTTACGCATCGCCGTCGCGCGCACACCATGGAAGAAACATCAAGAACGCGACGCCGTCGCGCCGCGTTGGAAGAAATTAAAGTACGGCGGAGGGGCGCAGTGCCGTCGCACCGCGCCGGACGACGAACACCGCGGCCGGTTCCGGGCCGCGGCGGGATGAGAAGACCGCGGCCGGTTCCGGGCCGCGGCGGGAAGAGAAGACTGGCAGCCGGGCCGCCGGCGTCGGAAGCCGAAGGAGGGGACCGGAAATTCCGGTCCGGTTTGAGAAAACCGGCCGGCCAGCTGGCCGGCCGGATGTCTTTAAAACCGGGGGAATTAATCCCCCAGCCTTCACTTAAAACCCCCCTCTTTATGAGGGGGGAGCGTTTCCCTTGGGGGGGCAGGAGGCCCCCCGTTTTTTTTATGAAGCGGGCCCCCAGGAGGGGGGCCGTTGTTTGACAAAGCGGCGCGGCATAGCCGCGCCGCCACTCCAAGAAACGGGGGATTGATTGCCCCCGCGTGTGGCTCCTCGCGGCACCCCGAGCCGCCGCGGCACCCCGCGCCGCCGCGCCGCCCAGGGGGTGGTCGGGCCGGGTCGGCCCGGACCCGGACCCCCCAGTTTTGAACCTGTTTCGGTCTTTTGCTCATATCTTGAGCCTCGTACCTCCGAATGACGAACCGTCTGCGGCAACGCGATCCTTGGATCGAGACGGTCTTTTCAGTATATCGCACTCAAGGTTTCGGTTTACTTTGAGTTCGGTCGGGTTGGTTCGTTCACGAAACCAACCGGGCCTTCGGAGCGGAAACGCTCATATCTTGAGCTACGGACGTCCGATTGAAGTTCCGTCAGCTGTTTTGTGTTTCTCTTAGTGAGAAGGATCTTTTGGCATACTCCGCCCGAGGTTTGGACGCATGTGGAGTACGGTCGGGTTGGTTTTGCCTTAAAAACCAACCGGGCCCCGGAGACGAAAATGCCAATAACTCTCAGACCGGGCGTCCGATCGACGCACTGTCTGTTGCGTTGAGTTCCTGTTTACGATACGGAACTTTTGGTATCCTTCACCCGAGTTTCGGGTACAGTTGAGATACGGCCGGGATTGGTTTGCTCAAGAAACCAACCGGGCCCCCGGGACGAAAAAGCTAATAACTCACAAACCGGGCGTCCGTTTGACGCGCCGTCTGTTGCGTTGAGACCCCTATGATGAGGCGGTCCTTTGAGACACTTCTTTGTGGGACTTTGTGATACTTGGAGTATCGACCAGTAGCTCGTGGAGCGGACCCTCCCGGAGACGAGCGTGCAGAGTACGGAGACCGTGTAGCCGGCTGAGATCTGACGACTGCTTGACCGACACGACTTGGAGTGAGTCGACTAGCCCAGTGGACGGAGCGCCCGGTATTTGGCGGCAGACCCATGGCGGACGGAGCGCCTGGTAGTTGGCAGCAAACCCGCGGTACTCGACAGGAGGAGTATCTCAGTAGGCTATCTGGGTGAGCGCCCGGTATTTGGCAGCAGACCCTCAGCGGACGGAGCGCCCGGTAGTTGGCAGCAGACCCGCGGTACTCGACAGGAGGAGTACTTCAGCAGTCTTAGGTTAGTGAGCAGTACCTCGGAGTCGTGACAGGACCACTGTACACTCTAGAGACGGAGCTCTTCAGCAGTTACGGTTTCGATAATGAAAATCCTGGTTTGAGCTGAGACTTTTGACCTTTGTGTTTCCTCATGATTGAGATAGGTTACTTGATAACTTAGGTATATGTATGGGCATATACCTGGGTAGTGGTTATCCGTTGATCTCATGATCCTTGTGTTTCCTCATGACTGAGATGAGTTACTTGATAACTTAGGTATATGTATGGGCATATACCTAAGTAGAGTTTATCTGTTGTGATCTTCTTGTGGTTATCCTTGTTGGTTTTAGTGAGACCTTGAGGGTCTCGGGGTCCCTACTGAGTATCGTTATACTCACCCCTGCACGGGCTATGCCCGCACCTCGTTGTGTTGGTTGCAGACGACGACCAGTACTGACAGAGGCCGAGTGTTCGAGGACTGGACGGTACCTGGGGGTGGACTATACGACGAGGCAGTACCCAGAGGCAGACCACTGGGCGGGACATACACGAAGCAGACGGCGGGACCCGAGGAGCAGAGGAGCTATCTGTACCCACCCTTCAGGTGGGATTTGTAGTGGACAGTTCGGCGTAGCAGCTTTACTTTTTAGTTGTTGTTTTCCCTTTTGGGTTGTACTTTACAGTTGGGCTTGTATTTCCGGCCCCTTTTTACTTTCCGCACTTTTAGTTGTACTCTGTTTTTGCTTAGTGTTACTTTCCGCTTGCTTACTCTGTGGTGTTTGTTTACTTTACAAAGGCAATGCCTTCACTTTTTAACGGGATTTACGCCTTGGTGCTAGTCGCCAGCCCCTGGCCTATGGAAGGCGGGCTTGGGGTAGTCACGGCACGGACCCCGAGGGCGGGTCGTGACAAATTGGTATCAGAGGTGGTCGGTTCTACCGCAGACTCTGATCTTTCTTTCTATGAAGCACTAGTGTTATGGGTACCGGGTGTGGTTTTCAGTTCAGGGAGTCCAGTGTTGGTGCGGGCGGTCGACGTATCCATACACCAGGACCCTGACAACTAATTTCTGACTTTGTCCACGAAAACACTGATTGCGTGCGTGTTTTCAAAGGTTTTTCCCCTTAAAACAGCTCAAACCAGGTCAGCTCACCAGGTATAATCGTTTGATCGTGTTACGTTGTTTCTTTCAGGATAGCCCCACGACGGCAGCCAGCTAGGGTTCCGAGAATTGAACGTGACGACAGCCCACCGAGCGACGAGGCCTCGGTGCAGGGCCCTTTGTCAGCAGTGGCACCGGCGGTAGCTCTACCCGCCGAGCCCCCGATGCTTCCAGCAGCAGCCGCTGACGATGCACGTCGCCTCAGCGCACTGCATGAGTTTCAGCACCAGCGACCGCCCAGGTTTCGCGGGGAGACGGATCCCCAGGCTGCAGAGGACTGGCTGGAGGCAGGGGTACGAGTGTTTAGGCTAGTGAGGACACCAGCAGACCTCATGGTGATCCTCGCTGCGAGCCTACTACACGCAGCAGCAGGACGATGGTGGAGCTTGATGCTCCAGGTGCACGATTAGGCATCTCTACTTTGGACGGACTTTGAGAGCCTCTTCCGCTCGGAGTTCGTCCCAGCCACCCTTTGTGCGGTGCGTATCCAGGAGCTTCTGCAGCTGCGGCAGGGCAGCATGACGGTCGCTCAGTACTCGGCGAGATTTACCGATCTCTCGCGCTACTCGACCGACATGGTACGAGATCCATTCGTCCGGGCCCGGACCTTCGAGCAGGGTTTGAGACACGAGATCAGGGCATCGTTGATCTCCCTCAGCTTACCGACTCAGACAGGAGTACTGGAGCAGACCCTTCTGATTGAGAGCTTCCTTGCTGAGTCTTCACCAGTGTAGCGACCCACCGCAGGGCGGCACGTAGCGGAGTCTTCGGTAGCAGGTAGCCGACAGATGACTCAGGGGTCCAGATAGACCAGACCTTCAGGCAGACGACCTCAGGGCACTGGCTCAGCAGTGCAGGGCACACAGCGCTGAGCCAGTCTTTTGAGTGGAAGACAGTGCTTTGCATGCGGCGGGCAAGGCCACATGGCTCGTGACTGCCCGACCCGCCATGCGGAGGAGCAGCAGACGGTTGAGGAACCACCTAGGCAGAGGCAGTGGTTCGACCGTGGCGGTCCGCAGGGAGGAGGCGGACGAGGCAGAGGAGCTGGCCGAGCAGCAGGTGGTGGACGACGCTTTGAGGCTCTGCCACCACCACCACCAGGAGGTCCACCCCGACCACAGGGAGTAGGTGAACATGCGAGAGCACAGCTTCAGGCAGTTGAAGCTTACGAACATGGAGCTCTGGGAGCCGATGGACAGGAGCAGAACTAGTGGATACATCCTTGTACTTCTGGTTCCTTGCTGCTTTTGTGTAGCGTCTTGTATTATGAGCTGCAATAATAAAAGACGCATCCTTTGTGATGTTTTCATTCCTGTCCTCTTTTGTGATGTTACTAAGAGGTTCCAGTTGACTGTTGACTTGACCCTCACTTGTGAGACATCTACTGGAGGAGACCAGTTACCACACACTGATGCCGACAGTGTGACTCAACCCTTGGAGGCGAGAGTAACGATTGGATCTCTTAGTAGTAGCGTCGAGGCCTTACGACGTCATCCTTGGTATGGATTAGTATCATCCATGTTAGGATTGACTGTTTTAGGCAAAGAATGTGGTTCATCCAGGGGATGAGACCAGGTTTCTCTTATCGGCAAAGAAGAAATCCCGCAGCTCTTGTGGGACCAGAGATGGTCCGGGCCACGTCAGAGGAGGTCCAGGTCATCCAGGAGCGGATGAGGACAGCACAGAGCCGACAGAAGTCATTCGCTGACAGGAGGCGGAGGCCACTAGAGTTCGAGGATGGTGACCACGTCTTCTTGCGGGTCTCACCTCGACGTGGTATTCGGAGATTTGGCCGAGGCGGCAAGTTATCTCCGCGCTTCATCGGACCCTTCCAGGTCCTCAGCAGGGTTGGTGAGGTGGCTTATCGCCTGGCTCTACCACCTCAGTTGCACCGGGTGCACGACGTCTTCCACGTATCTCAGCTGAGGAGATACGTGCACGACCCGACGCACATCCCTGACCATGTGGAGCTTGACGTTGACGATGGGGCGACTTTTACGGAGGTCCCGGTGGAGGTAGAGGATCGACAGGAGTGGGTCCTACATGGGCGATCGATTCCTCTTGTGCACAAAAGATGGCGGCACGGGAATCTCCAGGAGAGCACATGGGAGCGGGAGGCTCAGATGCGTGCTCAGTACCCTCATTTGTTTCCCTAGTTTTTGATGTATCTTTACGGGGACGCAAAGCCCTGTGGTGGGAGTAATGTAAAGACCCGTAAAATTCAAGGGAAATTTTTTCTTAATTTTCTTTAGAATTTTACAAGAGCGCGGTTTCAGACGGCACCAGATTCCGAGGCCCGGAGTGCCCGGAATTAATTTCTGAAGTTTGGCTCGGGTACGTTCAGTGAACGAACGAGCGGGTATTTCTAACTTTTGATACGGTGCTCGGAATTGAAATCTGAGGGCACCGATGAACTCGCAGCGCCGATATTCTCTTAATGAGACCTTTTCGGGAGTTGCGTTTGTTTCGGGTTGAAAGTTAGTTTTTGGGAGATTTATAAAAAAGTTGAATAAAAAGTGTGAATTCTTTTTATTTTACTTTTTGTAGGTTAACTCATCTCAAAGGGAGTTAGGGGTGGGACCCACACCCACTTAACCTCCCATGAGAGTATTAAGTGTGGTGGGGCCCACACGAAACCTAAACCTCTCATCTTCCCTCAAACTCCCTTAACCCCTCTTTAATTAACATGACAACTTGTTATAAATGTGGAGTTATCTCTTTTTTTGAATTTCAAACCTTTGAAATTCTTTTTGTGAATAAAATAAGACTTTGTCTTATTTTGTTGGGTTAGAACTCTTAGCCATCTTGGAGTGGTTGAGAGCTTTTCTTTCTTCTTCAACCTTGACGAAGAACACGAAGAACGCCGTTCTTCAACGAAGAACTTCTTCGCCGAAGAACCCGGTCTTTCCGCGACGCCATATCCGCGACGTGACGTTCTTCTTCCGCATCATCTTTTCCGCGTCGAACGCCATCGACAACGACTCTTCCTCCGACGTCAAAGGAATCGACACCGATATTCCACGACTCTGTCAACGTGCGACTATCAAGGTAATGGTTCTTGAGTTCGTTGTTTCCTTTTTGTTTGACTTTCCTCAAGACTTGACGTAGAACGCTCAAGTTCCGACGTAGAACGCCGCTCCGCTCTTCTTCGTCTTCGGTGTCAACGAGAGAGAACACCGCACCTTCCTCGGACAACCTTCGTCGGCATACAAGGTTTCGCCAACGACGTGCCTCTTCGTCGTCGAATTTTACAAACGACGACCGCGACGCCCGACCTCCGTGACGTCGTCTTCCGCGGAACGTAGTCAAATCTTCGAACCTTATACCAAGGTAGGGGTTGTTGATTCAATATTTATTTATTTCGTTCTTGATCGTGGATCTAGCACGTCTAACGTGAGACACTTGATTATTTTTTAAGTTGTGCTATTATTTAACGTGAGGGGGGCCGGACCGCATGAACACGGCCGAAACCCCTCCATCATTCATGTTGTTTATCTGCGGGCGGAAGCAAGGTGGCGTGGTGCCGTCGCACCACGCGGATAATTGTATGTTAATTTTACGCATCGCCGTCGCGCGCACACCATGGAAGAAACATCAAGAACGCGACGCCGTCGCGCCGCGTTGGAAGAAATTAAAGTACGGCGGAGGGGCGCGGTTCCGTCGCACCGCGCCGGACGATGAACATCGCGGCCGGTTCCGGGCCGCGGCGGGATGAGAAGACCACGGCCGGTTCCGGGCCGCGGCGGGAAGAGAAGACCGGCGGCCGGGCCGCCGGCGTCGGAAGCCGAAGGAGGGGACCGGAAATTCCGGTCCCGTTTGAGAAAACCGGCCGGCCAGCTGGCCGGCCGGACGTCTTTAAAACCGGGGGAATTAATCCCCCGACCTTCACTTAAAACCCCCCTCTTTATGAGGGGGGAGCGTTTCCCTTGGGGGGGGCAGGAGGCCCCCGTTTTTTTTATGAAGCGGGCCCCCAGGAGGGGGGCCGTTGTTTGACAAAGCGGCGCGGCATAGCCGCGCCGCCACTCAAAGAAACGGGGGCTTGATTGCCCCCGCGTGCGGCTCCTCGCGGCACCCCGCGACGCCGCGGCACCCCGCGCCGCCGCGCCGCCGCGCCGCCGCGCCGCCGCCCCGCCCCGGGGGGGTCGGGCCGGGTCGGCCCGGACCCGGACCCCCCCGTTTTGAACCTGTTTTGGTCTTTTGCTCATAACATGAGCCTCCGACCTCCGAATGACGAACCGTCTGCGGCAACGCGATCCTTGGATCGAGACGGTCTTTTCGGTATATCACACTCAAGGTTTCGGTTTACTTTGAGTTCGGACGGGTTGGTTCGTTCACGAAACCAACCGGGCCTTCGGAGCGGAAACGCTCATATCTTGAGCTACGGACGTCCGATTGACGTTCCGTCAGCTGTTTTGTGTTCCTCTTAGTGAGACGGATCTCTTGGCATACTCCGCCCGAGGTTTGGACGCAGGTGGAGTACGGTCGGGTTGGTTTTGCCTTAAAAACCAACCGGGCCCCGGAGACGAAAATGCCAATAACTCTCAGACCGGGCGTCCGATCGACGCACCGTCTGTTGCGTTGAGTTCCTGTTTACGATACGGAACTTTTGGTATCCTTCGCCCGAGTTTCGGGTACAGTTGAGATACGGCCGGGATTGGTTTGCTCACGAAACCAACCGGGCCCCCGGGACGAAAAAGCTAATAACTCACAGACCGGGCGTCCATTTGACGCACCGTCTGTTGCGTTGAGACCCCTATGATGAGACGGTCCTTTGAGACACTTCTTTTCGGGACTTTGTGATACTTGGAGTATCGACCAGTAGCTCGTGGAGCGGACCCTCCTGGAGACGAGCGTGCAGAGTACGGAGACCGTGTAGCCGGCTGAGATCTGACGACTGCTTGACCGACACGACTTGGAGTGAGTCGACTAGCCCAGTGGACGGAGCGCCCGGTATTTGGAGGCAGACCCACGGCGGACGGAGCGCCTGGTAGTTGGCAGCAAACCCGCGGTACTCGACAGGAGGAGTACCTCAGTAGGCTATCTGGGTGAGCGCCCGGTATTTGGCAGCAGACCCTCAGCGGACGGAGCGCCCGGTAGTTGGCAGCAGACCCGCGGTACTCGACAGGAGGAGTACTTCAGCAGTCTTAGGTTAGTGAGCAGTACCTCGGAGTCGTGACAGGACCACTGTACACTCTAGAGACGGAGCTCTTCAGCAGTTACGGTTTCGATAATGAAAATCCTGGTTTGAGATGAGACTTTTGACCTTTGTGTTTCCTCATGATTGAGATGGGTTACTTGATAACTTAGGTATATGTATGGGCATATACCTGGGTAGTGGTTATCCGTTGATCTCATGATCCTTGTGTTTCCTCATGACTGAGATGGGTTACTTGATAACTTAGGTATATGTATGGGCATATACCTAAGTAGAGTTTATCTGTTGTGATCTTCTTGTGGTTATCCTTGTTGGTTTTAGTGAGACCTTGAGGGTCTCGGGGTCCCTACTGAGTATCGTTATACTCACCCCTGCACGGGCTATGCCCGCACCTCGTTGTGTTGGTTGCAGACGACGGCCAGTACTGACAGAGGCCGAGTGTTCGAGGACTGGACGGTACCTGGAGGTGGACTATATGACGAGGCGGTACCCAGAGGCAGACCACTGGGCGGGACATACACGAAGCAGACGGCGGGACCCGAGGAGCAGAGGAGCTATCTGTACCCACCCTTCAGGTGGGATTTCCAGTGGACAGCTCGGCGTAGCAGCTTTACTTTTTAGTTGCTGTTTTCCCTTTTGAGTTGTACTTTACAGTTGGGCTTGTATTTCCGGCCCCATTTTACTTTCCGCACTTTTAGTTGTACTCTGTTTTTGCTTAGTGTTACTTTCCGCTTGCTTACTCTGTGGTGTTTGTTTACTTTACAAAGGCAATGCCTTCCCTTTTTACTGGGATTTACGCCTTGGTGCTAGTCGCCAGCCCCTGGCCTATGGAAGGCGGGCTTGGGGTAGTCACGGCACGGACCCCGAGGGCGGGTCGTGACAAGAAAGCTCATTCATTCAGACATAAAAATGTACCAAAACAATATTCTTATCATTGATGTTAAATTTATCCACAACCATTTGAAATAAAAAATCCTTCCCCGTGGAATCAAAATTCATACAATGGATTGGATCTCCATAAAAATATCATACACAAAATCAAACAGATGGATAGTCGTTGTTTATATTGGAATATCGAATGTAACATAACTTCATCAAAAATTGGTATGTGATTTATTTAAATAAATACAATTAATGACTTATATAACATAAAAATTAACCAAAGTATGATTTGATATATTTTTCAGATACACATTAAATCAAACCTCAATCAGAGAATAATCATATGCTTGAGATCATATAAGAATTCCAATAGGGGTTTTCACTTCTAATTATACAACTAATAACTTTGTTGGAATCATGAAACGATTATAAAATTATTAATATATGAATGAATTGGTTTATCCATATTTAAATAATACATTATCATTACTATAGAGGATGTGAATTTTACCTTTCACCACATCGTTATTCCACCACTCATCGAAAATATAAATCACATGAGATTTCCCCTTAACCATGGGCTTAGGAGGTTTCTTACACTGATAATTGTATCTCCCCGACCTCAGAAGCCCAGAGTTAGTGCATTATTACATAACATTGGAATGATACTAGGAAATGATGTCCCAAATGACCAATCGGTTTAGTAGCCTTGGAAATACTAGATACATTCATAAGGTTAACATTCCAACATTAAATTAAAAACAAAACTAAATTATTCCATTAGAAACATCCAAGCTTCCTAGATTATGCCTTCAAGTCACTCATAACTAACTTATTCACATACTAGGAAAAATAAAACCACGAAAGGGGATAGATCAGATGCTTAGTAAGGATTAAAATATGTTACAAACATTCATAAATAAGAATAAACATTTAAGGAAATCTATAACTAAAAAAATACTTTTAAACTTGAACTCCAGCATATTATGTCTAAAAAATAAAATGAAATAATGCCATTTAGTTATTCACATGGGTATTATACTAGTCGAATAATCACTTGCAATATCAATAACCACTTTCATAATTATGGAAGACATAATGCTAGACTATCATAACCACATAGTAAAGGCCTTGTGCCAAGTCTAAAAATATGATTTTGTCAAGGCCCTGTTCCAAGAGACTAGTTTGGCCCATTAGACCTATCGATACATCAAGGATCTATAGCAGGCTCCACCCGTCACTTACTAATTCCAATTTATTCCTCATATGACAAGTTTGAAACATAACCTAAACAACAGTATTAAAACTCGCATACGAAATGTCAATAATTTATCCCCAAACCATGAATGGTATAAAAATAGCTCATCCAATGTCAAATATAACTCATTGTATAAATATAGAAGATTTTATTTTATCAGATTGACCTCAATAGAGAATAATGAAGAATATTGACAAAGATGAAAATAATTATCAAAACTATTAGATAGAAATATCCCCCTTTTTATTGAAATCATTTAAAAGTCACACTATTTGTTAAGAAGCCATTTAAAAATAGATTTTTGAATCAATGTGTCCCATACCACATTGAAACATTTAAAATGAATTTTGATTTTGAAACATTATTTTCCATATAAATACATCCTTAAAACCATTTTTAATAAACAGATATTAATGAGAAAAATATTGAATAATAAATCATTAAATCATTTAAAATGATATTTTAGTTAGAGTTCGTAACAAAAATAGATAAACTAGAATAAAAATAATTGAGGTAATAAAGACATTGAAATATCATGAGAATAAATGGATTCATCATATACTATGTAAAATTACATTATATACACCATATAACAGTTATTTGGTTCATAACAACGAAGAAGTATCAATGGAATGTAAATTGAGATGAAATCACTTTTAATGACTGTATCATTAGGTTAAGGATAAATCAATGACATAATTATGTGTGACAAATATAAATACAGTAAATATAATAGGATATTAAGTGGAAATCAATTACATGACATTCAATCATATTCATGTAAAAACAACACCAAGTAATTGGATATTTAACTCAAAAATTGGATATTGAGTTCAAATTACTCTTATAAAGATCATATCGATGACTTGGGAATTTTTCAATGGAGTGATAATGTGTATCAAAAGTATATCCATAGAATGGGGAGTGGAAATTATGACACAATAAAATTCATAGTGATTCCACACATAATATTGTAGAAAAATAATCAATGAAGTATGTGAAAATCCGAATGAGTGGAAATTGAAATTTCAAATTAACTTATCGGTTTGACAACTTACGAAACATACACCCTTGAAAGAAGCATCATACAACGATGATGTAAATATCCATAAATCAAAGTATATTATACAATTAATACAATAATAGGCATTACATACACCACGTGCAATAAATAAGTGTTGAACAATGGAAATATCAGATAATTAAAAGTGAGATAAGAAACCACTGACTTTGTACTTTTTCCTTGGTTGAGAGTAGGTTATCCTTCTCATCTTCGGGTTATTCCATTTTATTTGATCAAAATGGTTCCTTAAGTTGGATTTATGACCAATGGAGGGCCTCTATGATGAAGTGAGGGAATCTGAGAGGATATTTGGGAAGGGGTTGGCTGAGCCAAAAGTCATTGATGGTGTGAATTTTAGAGAAAGGTAAGTGCCCTTTTATAAGAGGGGTGAGGGGAACCTTAGAAAAAACCTAAAATATTATTTTCTAATAAAATAATTTTCTGTTTATAATGGATCCAAAGTTTATTATTTTGTGTCTGATGTGGTGATGGGATGAAAACCACTCATACAACAGGTTTTAGATAGGTTTTGGTCACTATATTAACCTAAAATTTTAGATTTAACTCTTAGTTTAATAGTTTGACATTTACCATGTCTCTTTGTATTTTTATATTATATGTTTAATAAATATAATGTATACTTCCAAGAGAACCACATGTGGATCATTAATGATACACCTATCATTATATAATTCCTTTGGCCGAACCATTGATTTTTACGAATACAATATCATTTAATAATATAATATTTGATATAAAAATTATTTTATGTCAATTTTGACACTATTTGGTATTTTGTATTTTCTAAATTCATAACAGCATTATTACTTCGAGCGATATTACTCTAGCTAACCAGAATATGTCATATTAATCTATTAAATCAGTTTAATTCATAAAAAGTATCAAATTTCATTTATTTGGATATTTATAATATCAATAATTTTAATATTTCATTAATTAGGTAATTACTGCATCATCATTGTGTCGTTAATAAATTAAATTATTTAATGTCTAAAAATTATAAATAAAATACCATTATGTATGAAATATTTTTAACTTTATAATCAATATTTATAGTAGAATTTATCTTATGTGTAACCCTATATTAAAAAGGTTTTAGTTATTAAACATTTATTTTAACTCATTTAACTATTATTTAAATTAAATATTTATAAATCTTCTAATCTAATCCAAGTGGACCAAATAGGTTCATATTTTATTACTAAGGTTTTTAAGGTCGAATTATACTTATCCAATAGAATTAGGAAAAGTTTATGGGTAATAATAATATCATTTTTAACCTTTATTAACCTATTTACTTTGAAGCGCGGTAAATAAACGTAAGGAGTTACTATTTCCCAAAAATTATTTTTATATCATTGAACCAAATTTTACTCCTTGATATTAACAATGTATTTTGGATATTTTAAATTCAACTCACATAAGTGGCAAAATTATATTTTATGTGAATTTACAAATTCTCATAGGAGGTGGGTAAAAGACGATAAAATGTTCTGTAAGATTTTATATATCTAACATTATTCAAAAATGACTCAAATTAATTACATTGAACTTATATAGGTATTATGTATCTATTTTTACCTAAAATAAATTTGAATAATATAAATAATTATTTAATAATAAATTTGGTTTTAAACTATAACTAAGTGGTTTTCACTATTCATAAAAAATTAAATGTTTTCAAAAACATAGCAAAAATTCACCCTAAGATAATATTGATAGTTTCAATTCAAAAACTAAGTATATTTTAGAAAATTAAAAAATATAGAAATATAATTTATTAGATTAATATTAATTCCCTTTTTCAAAACCAAAAAACATTTTTTATGAAATAATAACTACCAAAAATTGACATTTGTTTATGTCCAATTTCAATATGAAATTATTTACAATGACAAAAATTATATTAAATGGTAAAAATATAATCTAATTATACAACAAAACCATCCATATTTATTGTTGAACATAATAAATTATTTTTATTATAAAAGTTGTTTTCAGTTAAAATATATTATTTTTCACTATTCACACATATATGAAAGTTATCAGAAAACACAAAACAAATTATTGAAACTAAATCAGTATGTCCCAATTAAAAAGAAATATTATTCTGTAAAATTGAATATATAAAAGTTTCAGTAATTGGATTTAAAAAGGGGTCTCCATTAAAAGTCGGTAAAACTGCATTTTTTAAAAAAATACTTCTTCTATCTAAAACAAATGAATTTTTCCTTACATTATGTCTAAGAAACTCATAATCTGGATTCTAAAATTATAAGTGATATATTACATTTAAAATTTGTTAGTAGTATTCATAACTGCTTTTGAACATCTAATTTGGTAAGTCGTGGTGCGCTTGAACATGATGTTGTGTGTAGTGTAAGTTATTGAATTACTTTGAAGAACTAACATACTATGAAATCATGAGGTGTTACATTCTTCACTGCTTCAATAAATTGTGTCCTAATTTTTTTTAAAATTGGCCTTGGGAATACAATGGATAGTCCCACATCCGAAAAATAGTCAGTAAAACTATCAATTTAAAAGATAGAAAGTGAAGTACAATGGTCACCCATGATAACCCATACTAGGATTCCTTGTAAGAAAACATGGATATGGAAGTTAAAATACGTGTAAATTTATGATATATAGGGATAGATTACCTGATCAGGAGAAAGTTAACAACAAGAAAACCACAAACTAGTGATGGGAAAAATGGTCATTAGTTTCCCAGTATGAAGAGTAAAATGAATAAAAAATTGTATCAAGTTATATTTCATAAAGTTGACGAAATTATTTTTGATATTGAATAAGAACATAAAGAGATATACATTCATTTTATGTAGAGATTCATTGATTATAAAATTTGTACCACTAACTTATTTTATCTAAACAATGAGTATTCAAGAATACTTGGTCAAACCAGAAGATCTAGAATACACTTCAAGAGAATCACATTATACACAAAGTATAAACTACATATTTAACGTGTCTTAGGGATTAATCAAAACCAAAACAGTTAGTACCTGATCTGATGATCCCCCAATAGTATATTCCTTTAGTCAAAGAAACACTAATATTAATTTCTAAAATTAAACCAACAATACCCCAATGAAAAATAAATATCATTCAACAAACAATTGTCATTAAATTTATTCAATATAATCCAAACTAATATAGACAGCAAAAACATAAAATAATTTGGTTATGTAGTCTTCCACATAAAATTGTATCTCTAAATTATGTCAACAACTATTAATGTCACATAATTAAAAGTAATTTACCTAATCACATATTCACTATTATAGGTTAATCATTTCCATAAATAACCCAAATCGCTATAAACCCACAACAAAAACATAGATAAAAATCCACAATTACTCCTAAAATGAGATCCCATTGTATTCTATTTTCCATGGGCATATAGTGTTCCCAACCAAGTGAACATCTTCCAAAATAAAAATTATCACTTAATCTCCAAATAATTTTCCTATACTAAGGGTATTATTTTGGTAAGACATAAGATCCAAAATCAACATATTATCGATATATAAAATCATTTAACTAATAATAATTGGTCACACTTAGCACAGACTTCATGTAGTCCAGTGGTAGGCGATAAATCCCAATCACACTCTAGTTGTGGGTTCAATTCCCATCGCTTTGTCTGATGCGACTGGTTGTCACACGGTCTTCTTTTTGTCCTCTATAAAAAACTATATTTTGTGACATTTCAAAAATGATATAAATTCATCAAAATAAACATATCATAATTTAACCAAACATTTATTTCATACCTTTCATTTTCATCATAATTTATAATATCATATAGTTTCCTCAAACCCAATGATCATATAAAAAAATGGTTATTTATAACTATATCATTAAGAGAAAATATGAGTCTTCCTCAAATATCATTTTCACATGACAAACTGTTGGGTTAAAAATATGAGAAAATTATTCCAAAGTAATAGAATAATCACGAAGAAAAAATACTTATTAAAATTTCTCTAACCATTTATTTCCACATAGAATCTTCTATGAACATGAAAATATCCTATATAATAGGGAATTCACTCAAGTAGTGGTCAGGTCTCCTACATTTACATAAAATTACTGTAAATTGATTCTTGCGACCATTTTTATTTTCTTCTATAGTACACATCATTTTTCCTTGGTAATTCATCACTTTATGTCCTTATTTCTCACATATAATGAATTTCAATATTCCATTCAGACATATTCTAGGGATTCTCCTTCCACATTTCCTACATGAGGGGAATCGAGGATAATTTTCTCCATGGTCTCGACTACTGGAGGTCTTATCATTCATCACATTTCTCTTCTTTGTTGAGTCCGGGAGTTGGATAACATATATGCCGTTCATCATATTTTTGGAAAACTGATTTAGAATGAACACAATATCATTTACATGTATCAACATTCTATTTATTTTCACATTTCCACCACCATTCCCACCATGGGCATCATTCTCACTATTACAATGACTTCGTTGGAATCCAGCCATTGACTAAAACTATAAATCATTTTGTCGATAACAGTGGTCATAAAATATTTTAGAGCATATCATGACCCCATATTTTCAATTTTAAACACCTTAGGATTAACCAAGGTCATTTATTCTAATCTTATATTTAAATAATTCAAATCGATTTGTAATGAAAATGAAAATTATCCTATGAAAATCCCCTGTGCTCATCATAACCAATAGTGCAGTAAGGCCTGTTGTCGTGCACCAGTACCCATTTGAGTCTAGCTCAAAGTGGTGTTTTTGGGTTTAACATCTAGGTATATCTGTTCCAGAGCCGTCTCTACCTGCTCGTATCAAAACAAGTATGTATTTCTTGGAAAAATCACAAAATTCATACAACATCAATATTTTAGGAAGATCCTATATACTATTCCTCATGGTCTATCTTAGGTTTAGGTTCTCTAATTAAAGTTTATCTAAATCTAGTTTCCATGGTTTGTACTAAACTTCCTCTGATACCAACTGTAACACCCCGACCCCAAATGCCCATAGTTGGTGCATTAATACATAATATTGGAATGATACAAGGAAATAATCTCCCGAAAGAATCATTAGTTTAGTATCCTTGTAAATACTAGATACATTAATAAGGTCAACATTACAACTGAAAAAAACTACACAAAATAATTTCTTTTGAAACATCCATTCTTCCTAGACTATTCAAGCAAGTCACTCATAACTAACTTATTCACATCCTGGGAAAATTAAAACATAGAAAGTGGTGAGCTCAGATGCATAGTTAGGATAACAATATAGCAGAAACTTTCATAAATAAAAATTAACATCTAAGGGAATGTTTAACTTTAAAAAGCCTTTTAAACATGAACTTTAGCATAATATGGAAAAAAATAAAATGAAATAATTCCATTTACTAATTCACATTGATATTATCCTAGTCGAATAATCACATGCAATATCAACATCAACTTTCTTAATGATGGAACACATAATGACAGAATATCATAACCACATAGTCAATGCCTTATGTTAATACTACAAATACAATTTTGTCAAGGCCTTATGAGAAGACACTAGTGTGTCACATGAGACCTACTGATTCATCAGTGAGCTATAGCGGGCTCCAACCATCACATACATAGTCCAATTAATTCCTCATATTAAAAGTTTGAAACATAAAATAAACAATATTATTAAAACTATTAGACGAAATGACAATACTTTTTCCACAAACAATGAACGGTAAAAAATTGCACATCCACAGTCAACCATAACTCATTAGATACAATATGGGAGATTTTATTGTATCAGATTAACCTTAATAGGGAATAATGAATGATATTGAAATAGATGAAAATAATTATCAAAACTATTTGAGGGGAAATATCCCCCTTTTTCTTGAAATCATTTAAAAGTCACAATATTTATCAAGTAGCCATTTAAAAATAGATTTTTGAATCAAAGTGTCACATACCACATTGAAACATTTAAATAGAATTTTTATTTTAAAACATTAATTTCCATATAAATAAATCCTTAAAACCATTTTTAAAACATGGAAATTAATGAGAACGGTTTATAATAATAAATCTTTAAAACATTTAAAATGATATTTTAGTTAGACTTCCTAACCAAAAGAGAGAAAGTTGATACAAATAATTGGGGTAATAAAAAAATTGTAATATTATTAGAATAAATGGATTCACGATATACATTGTAAATGAACACTATATACACTATATAGAAGTGATTTGGTATATAACAACAAAGAAGTATCAATGGAATATAAATTGAGATAAAATCACTTATAAAGACAGTATCATTAGGTTGAGGATAAATCAATGACATAATAATGTATGGAAAATATAAATACGCTCAATATGATTTGATATTAAGTTTAAACAAATTCAAGGACATTTACACATATTATTTTAAAAACAACATCAATGAATTGGATATTAATCACAAAAATGGAGATTGATTTAAAATTACTCTTATCAAGTTCATATAGATGACTTGAGAATTTATCAATGGAGTGATTATGTGTATCAAATGTATATACATAGAAAGGGGAGTGGAAATTATGATATAATAAAATTAATAGTGATTCAACACATAATTTTGGAGTTAAATAATCAATGATGTTTTTGTATATCCAGATGCGTGGAAAATGAAATTTCAAATTCCCTTATCGATTTGATAAATTAAGAAACCTACACCCTTGAAAGAAGGATCATACAAAGATGATGTAAATATCCATAAATTAATGTATATTACATAATGAATACAATCATGGGAATTATAGACACCACGTGCAATAAATGAGTGGTGAACAATGGAAATCTCATGGAATTTAATGTGAGATAAGAAACCCCATTGTTCTTTTTCATTGGTCGATGGTTGGTTAACCTCCTCTTCTTCAGGTTCTTCCTTTTATTTGATCAAAAGGGCTCCTAATGTTGGTTTTATGAAAAATGGGGGTACTCTAGGTTGAATTTAGGGAAGCTGAGAGCATATTTGAGCAGGGGTTGGCCTTGACAAAAGGCATTGAATGTGTGAATTTTAGAGAAGGGGAAGTGCCCTTTTATAATAGGGGTGAGGTGCCCATAGGAAAAACATAAAATATTATTTTATAATAAAATAATTATCAGTTTATAATGGCTCCAAAGTGTATTATGTAATGTCTGAGGTGGGGATGGGTTGACATGCACTCAACCAATTGGTTTTAGATAGGATAAGGTCACTATATTAACCATAAATTTTAGATTTAACTCATAGTTAAATAGTTTGACATTTACCATGTCTCTTTGTATTTTCATATTATATTGTTAATAAACATAATATATAAATCCAATCAAACCAAATGTTGTTCATTAATGATACACCTATCATTATATAATTCCTTTTTCTAAACATTGGATTTTTTGGAATAGAATATCAATTAATAATATAATATTTGATTTAAAAACTCTTTTTGTCAATTTTGACACTATATGGTATTTTGTTTTTTCTAAATTCATAAGAGAATTATTACCTCAAAAAATATTCATCTAGAGAACCCAAATATTTCATATTAAGCTATAATGTTAGTAGAAATCAAAAAAAGTCTCAAATTATATTTATTTAGATATTTATAATATCAATTATTTTAATATTTCATTAATTATGTAATTACAATATCATCATTCTGTCATTAAGAAAATAAACTATTAAATGTATAAAAAATATAAATTAAATACCAATATTTATGAAATATCATTAGCTTTCTAATGAATATTAATAGTCAAATTTATATTATGATTAACCCTGTATGAAATTTTTTTTAGTTATTAAACATTGATTTTAACTCTATTAACTCTTATTTAAATTAAATAATGATAAATATCCCAATCTAATCCAAGTTGACCAAATAGGTTCATATTTTATTCATATGTTTGTTTTTGGTCTAATTATTCTTATCCAATAGAATAATGACATGTGTAAGGGTAATAATAATATCATTTTTACCCTTAATAACCCTATATACTTTTAACCGGGGTCCATAAAATTAAAAAGCTAATTTTGACGAAAAATTATTTTTATCCTATTGAACTTCATTTTACTCCTTGATATTAACTGTTTCTATCCGATTTTTGAAATTCAACTCCCAAAAGTGGTATAATTATATTTTCTATGAATTTACAAATTCACCTAGGTGGTTGGTAAAAGACGGTGAAAAGTTCAGTAAAATTTTATATATCTAATATTATTACAAAATGACTCAAACGATTTAAATTAAACATATATAGGTATTATGAATCTATTTTAAACTAAAATAAATATAAATAAAATATATAATTATTTAAATAAATATTTGGTTTTAAACTATAACTCAGTGTTTTTGAAAATTCATAAAAAATTTAATGTTTTCAAAAACAATCCAAAAATTCACCCTAAGTAAATATTGATATGTTAACTAAAAAATGAAATATATTTTACCAAATTAAAAACAAATAAATAGAATTTATTTTTTTAATATTAATTTCCATTGTCAAAACCAAAAAGTGTATATTTATGATAAAATAACTACCTGAAGATTGAAATTTGTTTATGTCCAATTTCAATTTTAAATTACATCCAATGAAAATAATTGTATTAAATGGTAAAAATATAATCTAATTATACAGCCAAACCATTCATATTTATTGTTGAAGACTATAACATATTTTGATTAAAAAAGTTGTTTTCATTTAAAATATATTATTTTTCACTATTCACACAAATATGAATGTTATCAGAAAAACTCCACAAATTTATTGAAACTAAATTATTATGTCCCCATCCCAAAGAAGATGTATATTTTTTTCAAATATAATATATAAATGTTTCAAATATTGGATTTTAAAAGGGTTCTACATTATTAGGTGGTAAAATTGAATTTTTTAAAAATTACTTCTTTTATCTGAAAAAAATGAATTTGTCCTAACATTATGTATAAGAAACTAATAATACAGATTCAAAAATAATAATGGTTATATAAATTTTATAATCTGTTAATACAATTCATAACCGCTTTTAAAATGCTAGTTTGGTATGTCGTGGTGTGCTTGAACATTATCCACTCCTTCAATAAATTCCATCCTAGAAATTATTATAATTGGGCATGGGAATACAATGAAATGTCCTAAATCGTAAAAAGTGTCAATAAAACTCTCAATATAAAGGAAAGAAAGAGAAGTACAATTGTCACCCAAGATAACAAATCAAAGTAACTTTTTTATTTTCAAACAATTTTAAGGGACATGTGAGAACCTATATAGATAAATAGTTCAAACACCAAAATACAGCCCATACTATGATTCCATGTAGGAAAACATGGATATGGAAGATAAACTAAGTGCCATGTCTTGATGGAGAGGGATAGAAAACATGATTAGGAGAAAGTTAACAACAAGAAAACCACATACCTGTGATGTGGAAAATGGTCATTAGTTTCAACGTAGGAAAATTAAATGGACAACAATTTTTTTAAAGATAAATTTTTCAAATATGACGAATTTATTTATTATATTAACTAAGAAAATAAGGATATATACTTACTCTTTAAGCAGAGTATCATTCATTAATAAATTTCTACCACTAACACATTTTTTTAAATGATGATTATTAAATAAGTCTTGGTAACATCATAAGAGCTAGAATACACTTCTAGAGAATCACATGATCCACAATGGAAAAAGTACATATTTATCTTGTCTTTAGAGATTAATCAAAACAAAAACGGTTAGTACAAGATCTGATGGTCCCCCAATAGTATATTCTGTTACATACAAAAACAGTAATATTAATTTCTAAAATTAAACCAACAATACGCCAAAGTTAAATAAATACCATTCAATAAAAAACTGTTCTTAATATCCCTAAATATTATCAAAAATAATATTGAAACAAAAATATTAAAAGAATTTGTTTATGTAGTCTTCCAGGTTAAATTGTATCTCTATATTAAATCAACTACTCTTAATGTCACAAACTTATGAGTATTTAACCAAATCACATATTCTATGTTATATGTTAAACATTTCCATAAATAACCGAAATTGTTATAAATCCACAATAAAAACATAGAAAAAATAATCCACCATTACTCCTCCAATGAAATCCCATTGTATTCTACTTTCCTTTGGCATATAGTGTTCCCATCAAAGTGAACATCTTCCAAAATAAAATTTGTCACTTAATCATGAAATCATTTTTCATATAATAAGGGTATTAATTTGATGAGACATAAGATCTCATATATACTTATTATTGATCAATAAAATCATTTAACTAAAAATAATTAGTCACGCTAACCATGGACTTCACGTAGTCTAGTGGTAGGCAATAAATCCCAATCACACTCTAGTTGTGGGTTCAATTCCCACTGCTTTTTCGGATGCGACGAGTTGTCACAAGGTCTGAATGTTGTCCTCTTTCAAAAACTATATTATATAACATTACAATAATGATATAAATTCCTCAAAATAACCATAACATAATTTAACCACAAATGTTATCTCATACCGTGCATTTTCATCCCAAAATATAATAAGTTGTAATTGCTTCAAACCCAATGATCATATAAAACACAATGGTTATTTATAACTATATCCACAAGATAAAAGAATATTCTTCCAATAATATCACCATCACATGACAAACATCAGGGTTACAAATACAAGAGAAAATTATTCCAATGTAATCCCATCAATAAGAATCACAACAACATATAAAAATTTGTACATCCATTTATTTCCAAAAAGCTTATTCTTTGACCAAGAATATACCCTATTGAATAGGGAATTCAAAAAGGTAATGTTTAGGTCCCCTACATATATAGAAAATGAAAGTAAATGGATTCGTGGGACCATTTTTATTTTCTTTCATAGTACTCTTCATTTTTCCTGGGCAATTCTACACATTATGTCAGTCTTTACCACGTGTAAATCATTTCATTGTTCCATTAAGACACTTTCATTGGTGTCTCCTTCCACATTTCATGCATGATAGAAATTGAGGATTCTTTTCTCCATTGTCTCCATTGATGGAGCTCTTATCATTCATCACCTTTCACTTCATTGATGAGTCCAGGAGGTCGTTAATATATATGTTGTTGATCATATTTTTTCAAAAGTGATTTGGAATAAACATAATATTTTTACACCTATCAAAATTCCATTTTATTGCTCATTTCCACCACTGTTCCCCCCTTGTACATCATTATCAAAGCTACTATGAATTCCTCGGATTCCAGCCATTGACTTAAACTAGAAAGCATTTTGTGAGTAATAGTTTTCATAAAATCTTTTAGATAATATCATGACACCATATTTTAAATTTGAAACACATTAGGATTAACCAAGGTCATTTATTCTCATATTATATTTAAATACATCAAATAGGTTTTTAAGGAAAATGTATATTATCCTATGAAAATCCCCCGGGAGCGTCGTAACCACGAGTACAGCAAGGCCCGTTGTTGTGAACCAGTACCCATTTGAGTCTAGCACAAAACTGTGTTTTCAGGTTTTACACCTAGGTAAATTTGTGACAGACCACCTCTACCTGCTCGTATGTAGACAAATATGTATTTCTTGGAATACTCACAAAATCACTACAATACCAAAATTTAAGGAAGTCCTCTATACTAATCTTCAAAATCTATCTTATGGCTATGCGCTCTAATAAGTATTTATCTAAATATAGTATCCAAGGTTTCTACTAACATCCTCTTATACCAACTTTAACACCCTTACCCCAGAAGCCCATAGTTTGTGCATTAATACATAACATTGGAATGATACATGGAAATCATGTCCCAAAAGACCAATCAGTATAGTATCCTTGTAAATACTAGATACTTTAATATGGTCAACATTTACAACATGAATATATAAACAAGAATAAATTATTCCATTAGAAACATCCAAGATTCCTAGATAATTCCTAAAAGTCACTCGTTACATTCATCTTCACATACAGGAATAACTAAAACTTATAAAGAGGTGAGCTCAGACGTACAGTAAGGATACCATTATAGCAGAAACACTGATAAATTAGCATAAAATTTTAAGGCAATGTGTAACTAAAATAAATGATTTTTAAACATGATCTTCTACATAATATGGGGAAAAATAAAATTAAATAGTTTCATTTACTTATTCACATCGATATTATACTACTCGAATAATCAAATGAGATATCAATAACCACTTTCATAATGATGGAATACATAATTCCATACTATCATAACGACATAGTCAGGGCTTTGTTCCAAGACTACAAATAATATTTTTTCAAGGCCTTGTTCCAAGACAATAGTTTTTCCCATGAGACCTACCAATGCATCGAGGAGATATACCAGGCTCCACCTGTCACATAATAAGTCAAATGCATTTACTTTATGAAAAGTTTGAAACATATCATAAACATTCTTATTAAAACTAGCATATGAAATTTCAAAAAATTATCCGAAAACCATGAAAGGTATAAAAATTGCACATCCACAGTCATACATAACACATGGGATACAATATTGAAGATTGTGTTGTATCATATTAACCTCAATTGAGAAAAATGAAGGATATTGACATAGATGATAATAATCATCAAAACTATTAAAGAGAAATATAAACCTTTTTCTTGAAATCATTTAAAAGTCACACTATTTGTCATGAATCCATTTAAAAATATATTTTTCAATCAATGTGTCCCATACCACATTGAAAATTTTAAAAGGAATTTTAATTTTAAATCATTAATGTCCATATAAATAAATCCTTAAAACCATTTTTAAAACGTGTACATTAGGATGATTTAGAATAATAAATCATTAAAATATTTTAAATGATATTTTAGTTAGATTACCTAATCGAAAGATAGAAACCTTAATAAAAATAATTGAGGTAATAATTTTTTTTAATATCATGAGAATAATGGGATTCAGGATATACTATGTTGAAGTATATTATATATAGCATATAAAAGTGATTTGGTGTGTAACAACAAATAAGTCTTAATGGAATATAAATTGAGATGAAATCTCTAATAAAGACAGTATAATTAGGTTAAGGAAAAATCAATGACATAATTATGTGTAAAAAATATAAATACACTCAATGTTATTTGATATATAGTTTAAATCAATCAGTGGACATTCAAAAATATTCTTTTAAAAACAACACCAATGAATTTGAAATTTTACTCATCACATGGAGATTGTGTTAAAATTAATCTTATCGAGTTCAAATTGATGACTTGAGAATTTGACAATGGAGTGATTATGTGTATCAAAAGTATATCCCCTGAAAGGGGAGTGAAAATTATGACATAAGAAAATGAATATTTATTCAACACATAATCGTTGAGTAAAATAATCAATGATGTATGCGTCATGCCGAATTAGTGGAAATTGAAATTTTAAATTCCCTTATCGATTTGATAACTTACGAAACACACACCCATGAAATAAGGATCATACAATGATGATATAAATATCCATAAATTATATTATATTATAGAATGACTATAATCATGGGAATTACACAAGCCACATGCAATAAATAAGTGGTGAACAATGGAAATATCATGGAATTTAAATTGAGATAAGAAACCCCTTACTTTATACTTTTTCCTTGGTCGAGTATAGGTTAACCTCCTCTTCTTCAGGTTCTTCCTTTTGATTTGATCAAAAGGGCTCCATAAGGTGGTTTTCTGACAAATGGGGGGCCTCTAGGATGATGTGAGGGATATTTAGAGGATACTTGAAACAGGGTTGGTTGAGCCGAAAGGCTTTGATGGTGTGAATTTGAGAGAAGGGGAAGTTCTCTTTTATAAAAGGGGTGAGGGGAACCTCAGAAAAAACATAAAATATTATTTTATAATAAAATCATTATCGAATTCTAATGGATCCAAAGTGTATTATATAATTTCTATGGTGGGTATTGGTTTAAAACAACTCAACCAATTGTTTTTAAATAGGTTAGGGTCACTATATTATCCTTAACATTTAGATTTAACTCTTAGTTAAATAGTTTGACATTTACTATGTCTCTTTTTATTTTTATATTATGTGGATAATAAACATACTATATACTTCCAAGGGAACCAAAAGTGCTTAATTAATGATACACCTATCATTATATAAATCCTTTTTCCAAACCATAGATTTTTAGGAATATAATATCAATTATTAATATAATATTTGATTTAAAAACTCTTTTATGTCAATTTTGAAACTATTTGGTATTTTGTTTTTTCTAAATACAAAACAACATTATTAATTAGATATAAATTCATCTAACCAACCCTAATATTTCATATTAAACTATAAAATTATTGGATTTTTTAAAAATTACCATATTACATTTATTTGAATATTTATAATATCAATTATTATAATATTTTATTAATTAGGTAATTACTGCATCATCATTGTTTCATTAATAAATTAAATTATTTAATGTCTAAAAAATATAAATAAAATACCATTATGTATGAAATAATTTTAGATTTCTAATGAATATTTATATATTATGTTATCTTAGGTGTATCCCTATATTGAAAATGTTTTAGTTATTAAACATTGATTTTAACTCTTTTTACTATTGTTTGATTTAAATAATAATAAATTTCCTAATCTAATCCATGTGGACCAAAGAGGTTCATATTTCATTCCTATGGTTGTTTTTGGTCGAATTACACCTGTCCAATATAATTAGTACATGTGTTAGGGTATCAATAATATCATTTTTACCCTTACTTACCATATTTACTTTTAACTGTTGTAAATAATAATAAAAAAAGTTACAATTAACCAAAAATTTTGTTTATCTTATTGAAAAAATTTTAATCTTTCGTATTAACTGTGTCTCTCAGATTCTCGAAATTCAACTCACAGAAGCAGTAATATTATGTTTTAGGTGAATTTACAAATTCTCTTAGAAGGTGAGTAAAAGACGGTCAAAAGTTAAATAAAATTTAATATATCTATTATTATTACAAAATGACTCAAATGAATTGCATTGAACTTATATGGGTATTATGTATCTATTTTTCAAAAATAAATTTATATAAAATAAATAATTATTTAAATAAAAATTCGGTTTTAAACTATAACTCTGTTTTTTTAACTATTCATCAAAAATTGAAAGTTTTCAAAAACATACGAAAAGCTCACCCTAAGCTAATATTGATATTATAAATTCAAAAATCTAGTCTATTTTACCAAATTAAAAACATTGATATTGAATTTATTAGTTTAACATTAATTTCTGATGTCAAATCCAAAATGTACATTTTTATGAAATAATAACTACCAAAAGATTGACATTTGTTTATGCCCAATTTCAATGTGAAATTATTTCGAATGACAAACACTGTATTAAATGGTAAATATATAATCCAATTATAAATCCAATCCATTCATTTGTATTTTTGATCACTATATATTATTTTTAATAAAAAAGTCATTTAAAATATATTATTTGTTACTATTCACCAAAATAAGAAAGTTATCAGAAATACAGAAAAAATTTATAGAATCTAAATTATAATGTACCGATACAAATTAAGAAGATTATTTTTTCAAATATAATATATAAAAGTTTCAAATATTTGTTTTAAAAAAGGTTCTTCATTAAAAGGTGGTAAAATTACATTTTTAAAAAAATACCTCTTATATATGAAAAAGATGAATTTGTCCTTACATTATGTCGATGAAAATAATAATATGGATTCTAAAATTATAAGGGTTATTTAAAGTTAAGAATTTGTTAATAAAATTAATAACCACTTTTAAATGACTATTTTGGTAAGTGGTGGTGCGCTTGAACTTGATGGTGCGTGTAGTGTATGGTATTGAATTACTTTGATAATCTAACATACTATGAAATCATGGAGTGTTACAATAATCATAATTAAAAGTAGGATTTAGTCACTTTTTACCATTGTTCCCATACTCCTTTTCTTCGAAACTATGGAGTGTGGTTGGTTTATTTTTTGTATCATTCAAAAAAATTTAAACATTAGTTGGCTTCTTCCAATAAAATTGGAAATCAATTTCTCCATGAGCTTATTTACCAGAAATAAATATTTTACAGGCCCCATTAATAAATTTTTTTCCAATGTTTCCTAAAAAACAATGATCATTATGGAATGTTTATATTTTTATATCCATGGTTTTTAGATTTTCCGTTTAACTCCATTATCCATCCCCTATCAGAACCATGATATTAATGGGAAATTATGATATCTATTTACATCTTCATAGATCCTAAAATGATTTATTCATAGTTACTAATGTCCCTTTTTGTCTACATAACTTCATATAATGTGTTTTAATATATTAAATAAGTAGAAATCCTAAATTTTTTGTTCAACTATAATGTTAGAAGAGTTCCCCGGATTTTTTATAAAAATTATCCAAAAGGCACCAACAGATTCATCATAATTTCTTTCTAACTATAAGAATTATTTAACAATTTATTGAATATTGATATAAATGAATTACATATTGAAGAATAAAATATTATAATCATACCACTCTATTGAGTCAATATCATCATATTTAATTTTATTATTTATTAGATTCCAACATTAATATGCTTCTCCTTCACAATTATAGATATCCAAAAATACTTTTTCATGTTATGAACACTAGGAATGGAAAATATATATTCATTGGTATTGATCCATTTTCCAGTAAATAGTGAATTATATGAACCACTTATTTAATGTGGATGATGAATCATTAAGGGCTCAACATAACATTTTTTATCATGTGTTAATTTGGATGTTCATCATCATTCATATCAAAGTAATTTTCAATGAGAACAGTAATGAGATTTATAATTGCAACTCATATAATTTATTTCTACATTGGAGGACAAAAATTTAATTTACCATCACACGCAGAATTCACATGTCCCATTTGGGATTCATCTATTGACTATAACACAAAAACCATTGGTAATAAACAATAATCATTGTGAAACCACTTATAATCATGAAAAAAACATAAATAATATCTAAATCATAGTACCTTATTCATTATCTATAAAACCATATGATTATCCTTAGTTACTCCCATTCACCACATATTAATTTATTTCATGAAGTTTTGTAAGGAGTATGTGAATGTCAAAGTCATATCCCCCAAGAAGTCAAACTAGAGTGAAATATGTCCATTTTTCATGCACTAGGCAGAGGTCGAGTCATGTTCAATGTTCCCTTTTGATGTTATTAACCCTAGGTACATATGAGATAAATCCAAATCCCCATTTAGTTTCTATACAAGGATTTAATATCAACTAAACTAATATCTATAACATTTACAAAAAAATAGTATATCCTTCTAAACATGAACTCATACATAGATTTATCCTTATGTATATCCTTATAATTATCCTTCAGGATCTCACAAAATCATTCTTATAATAGTTTCTAATGGATATCTACACCTATCATTTGATATCACATTAAGGACCTAATCATCTTACACAGAGACATTACATCTTATTGGTTTAATAATAATTACATTAAACAAACAAATTAATGGGGATCATAAAAGTGTAATTCCTTTAGAAATATAGAAACAAAAACAATAGATTTATATAAAACCAATATAATCACCCAATATTTTCTTCATAAAAATCATTCGTATTCGACATATAAAACATAATACTTTTCCCCATATCATGTTGAATGAATCATATGACTGTGTGAGATCAGATATTCTACATAGGTATTTCTTCAAGAAATCATCATTTCACAAACAAAATGGAATGAGAACATGAGAATACCATTGGAATACTTTAACCTAAAAATTATAGATCATAATCCATAGTCATAGAATAATTCATGGACGTTCATATGACATTAATCAAAATGTAATAAAGAAACACAAAACATGAGAGCATAACTATATTTCCCCTCTTTAAAACAATACATAATCTTATGATATGTCATTAATTTAACATTAATTCACATAAAGGATATATTTTTTATACGAGTTTTAGAAATTTTGGCAATTATTAATATACATCATCCCATAATCATATAAGAGGAAACTATAAACATAGAATCTATTATTATGAAAAATAGAAATATTTTATTAAAATTAAACATGAATTATTTTCATAATGATAATAATGATAAAAATATCATATACATTAAATATATATGTATTTATAATATTCAACAAAATTTTATGATAATAAATGAAATACCCCTTACATGGAGATGGTTGGTCATCCATATGCATGAATAGTAAATTAATTAATTTATCATACTTAAAGAAATGTAAACTAAATGATAAATACAAATATTATAATATAATTTTAATATAAACGCAATATATTACACATTATTTCATTAATTCCATCTTTAATATGTTCCATGTATGGCATGAACGGGTCATATCACATTAAGAGGGCTGTAGTGCACAATTCATCATATGAAATTATCAAATTCATACATTATGGAAAGGATAAAGGAATGTTGTAAATAGTAATTACATAATAATGAAGACAATATAATTCTAATATATATCATATATTAATAATTTTCCATCATAATGGCCACCATGCGATGTGGTAGATGAAAATTGAAAAATCCATATTTCGTGATGTAGTAGTTCATTAAACCTATAAATAATATGTTCCATATCCATTAAATGGAGGTTGATTTAAATTTTGGCTATAACACATAATATGGAACCTAATTTTATATATATTATATTTTTGGTTGTTAAAAAATAATAGAATCCAAACAGGTTAGGGGTTGGATAAGGTGAATAAAGGAATACAGATTAAGAGGAGATGTTGCTTATAAATCATGATACTCCTTTTGAATTGAATCAAAATTATTTCTTAAATTTCCTTATTCCTAGAGTATGAATTATATGAATAAGGGATGGATTTTAAGAGATTATTTGAATATAATTTAGATGAGCCATGGAGCTTTATAGGTGTGATTAATTGGGTAGAGGTTGTGGACTTTTATACGGGGTGGGAGAAGCACGTTAGAATGTCTTGAAATATTATTTTATTAATAACTGATTGTAGAATTCTAAAAACTCAAATTTAATATAGTTAGAGTATGTGATTAGTATGGGTTTAAATCCTCTATAAAAATAGGGTTTATACATTTTTACATCAAAAATTTTAAATTGTCTTTTGGTTTTTCCACTTAATTAAATAATTTAACTCTAACAACGTCTTCTTGAATTTTCACACTATATAGTTAGTATAGTTGATATAAAATTACCTGATAACCTCAAAAAAATAATGTCATTTTTACATTATATATATCTGTTTTATAAATCATATATTTTTATGACTATTATATCATTTAATAAAATTTGATTTCCTATAAATACACATTTATGTCAATGTTGACACTATTTAGAAATTTATTTTTGAATATGTCATAAAAATGATTAATTAGAATAGACTACATTGACTAAAATATGACAAGTAAAATTCCTTCATAAAATTATTTCATGGAATCAATATTTTTAAATTTCATTTATTTTAATATTGATAATATCATTTATTTGAATCACACATTAATAAGATAATCACTACATCATCAATGAGTCATAAATAAATAAATTTATTTAATTACTAAAAAATATAAATAAAATCAAATGATATTGGAAATATTTTTAACCTCATAATTACTTTTTATTGATAAATATATATGTAATATAACACCATATTAAAAAAAATTATTAAGATGATACATGTTTATTTTATATTTCACATTACATTAAATTAATTTTTATAAAATAAAATTATCACACCCAGGTGGATCACAAAAGGAAAATGTTCAGACAACGTATTTTTTTGATCTCCCATGACTAGTCCAATAATATAAGGACATGTGTTATGGAAATTTTATAATATTAAAATTATATTTTTATCCTTATTTACCAAATTTACCCCTTAACCGTGGTAAATAATAATAATTTCAAAATTAGGTATTCATAATGTCCAAAAATTAAGGGTACATATTAAAAAATTTTGTACCATATGATTCCAAATATGGATTCAATTTTTTAAAATTCAAAACACATAACTATTATCAAATAATTTATAATTAAATCTTATTGTCAAAACGAGATAAAGTTCTTTTATAATGTAAAAACCATCAAATGATTGACACATCTTTTTAACAAATGTCACTGTCAAACTACATCTAATGACCATAATTTGATTAAATGGTAAAATCTTATTCCAATTACATAGTAAAAAAAATAAAAGGATAATGTATCTATATAAATAATTTAGTTAAAAACGTAGTTTTGAATTAAAATGAAGTATTATTCACTATTTATTAAAATATGAATTCTATCAAAAAATTACCAAAAAATCAACCAAAATAAATTATGATGTCTGAAATCTAAAGAAGATGGCAATTTTGTTAAATATAAAATATAAAAAAGACCAAAACATGATTTATAATATATTCTACAACTAAAGGTAGTGAAAAACCTTTTTTGATGTATTACAATATTTTCAACATAAAATATGATTTCTTATCATTTTAATAATACATAACTTATTGGATAAATTTAAAAAAATTTAAAAAATTATGTGATAATATAGTAGTTAGTAATGTTAATTGCAACCAATACAAAAACTAATTTTGAAATATCAATTAAAATATTAATATTTTTATTGTATCGTTTTTATTAAAACTCAATGATATGTGGAACGTATGATTTATATGGAACTCGTTGTTGAGTGTTAAGTAAAATATTATAAAAATATACATATAATATAAAATTAATATCTAATTCATAAATATTAATGAAAAGGTATTATTCTATCAATACATTGGATCATACATCATTCCCCAATTTAGAAAATTTTATTCCAGAAATTTTATATACCGATCAAATATGCGGGGGTATTTATCCCTAATAGAATTTTCAAATTCTCATGATTCCTATTCAACAATATGGTTTTTAAAATAAACCGTCACATAATGAAATGAAATTCCTGCAACATATTCTCTCTTTGTTTACTAATATGTACTCGTTGTTCCTTATATGAAACATTCTCATCAAACTAAACTACTCCTTGACTCAAACAATTACATGGATCCAATAAAATAATATTTTAATATTGAAATATAAAAAACACATTGTGCTAGGGATAAAAATAGAGGTAAGGCCACTATATAGGTAATTGTTCCAACTTTATCCAATATTTCTATGATTCCAATGATCCTCAAACTCAGCTTTCATTTCTAACCAAAACGAATCACACATTTCTCGAAGGAATGTTGTAAATAGTAATTACATAAGAATGAAGAAAATATAATTATAATATATATCATATATTAATAATTTTCCATCATAATGGACACCATGTGATGTGGTAGATGAAAATTGAAAAATCCATATTTCGTGATGTAGTAGTTCGTTGAACCTATAAATAATATGTTCTATATCCATTAAATGGAGTGTTTTTTTAAATTTTTGGTATAACACATAACATGGAACCTAATTTTAAATATATTATATTTGTGTTGTTAAAAAATAATAGAATACAAATAGGTTAGGGGTTGGATAAGGTAAATAAAGGAATGGAGATTTAGAGGAGACGTTGCCTATAAATAATATAACTCCTTTTGAATTGAATCAAAATTATTTCTTAAATTTCCTTATTCCCAGAGTATGAATTATATGAATAAGGGAAGGATTTTAAGAGATTATCTGAACATAATTGAGATGAGACAAGGAGATTTATAGTTGTGAGTAATTGGGTAGAGGTTGTGGACTTTTATACGGGGTGGTAGAAGCATATTAGAATGTCTTGAAATATTATTTTATTAATAACTTATTTTAGAATTCTAAAAACTCAAATGTGATATAGTTAGAGTATGAGAATAGTATGGGTTTAAATCCTCTATAAAAATAGGTTTTAGACATTTTTACATCAAAAATTTTAAATTATCTTTTGTGGTTTCCACTTAATTAAATAAATGAACTATAACAATGTATTCTTGAATTTTCACACTATATTGTTAGTATAGTTGATATATAATTACCTCATAACCTCCAAAATAACATTAATTTCATTTTTACATTATATATGTCTGTTTTATAAATCATATATTTTTATGACTATTATATCATTTAATAAAATTTAATTTCTTATAAATACACATTTATGTCAATGTTGACACTATTTAGACATTTATTTTTGTATATGTCATAAAAATGATTAATTCGAATAGACTACATTGACTAAAATATGACAAGTAAAATTACTTCATAAAATTATTTCATGGAATAAATATTTTTAAATTTCATTTATTTTAATATTGATAATATCATTTATTTGAATCACAAATTAATATGATAATCACTACATCATCAATGAGTCATAAATAAATAAATTTATTTAATTATTAAAAAATATAAATAAATTCTAATGATATTAAAAATATTTTTTACCTTATAATGACTTTTATAGATTAATATATTTGTAATAAAACACCATATTAAAAAAAATTATTAAGATGATATATGTTTATTTTATATTTCACATTACATTAAATTAATTTTTATAAAATAAAATTATCACACCCATGTGGATCACAAATGGAAAATGTTCAGACAACATATTTTTTTGGTCTCCCATGACTAGTCCAATAATATAAGGACACATGTTATGGTAATTTTATAATATTAAAATTATAGTTTTATCCTTATTTACCAAATTTACCCCTTAACCGTGGTAAATAAAAATAATTTCAAAATTAGGTATTCATAATGTCCAAAAATTAAGGGTACATATTAAAAAAATTTGTACCATATGATTCTAAATATAGAATCAATTTTTTCAAATTCAAAACACATAATTATTATCAAATAATTTATATTTAAATCTCAATTTCAAAACGAGATGACGTTCTTTTATAATGTAAAAACCATCAAATGATTGACACATCTTTTTAACAAATGTCGCTGTCAAACTACATCCAATGACCATAATTTGATTAAATGGTAAAATTTTAATCCAATTACATTGTAAAAAAATTAAAAGGATAATGTATCCATATAAATAATTTAGATAAAAATGTATTTTTTAATTAAAATGCAGTATTATTCACTATTTATTAAAATATGAATTCTATAAAAAAAATATCTTAAAATCAACCAAAATAAATTATGATGTCTGAAATCTAAAAAAGATGGGTATTTTGTAAAATATAACATATAAAAAAGACCAAAACATGATTTATAATCGATTCTACAACTAAATGTAGTGAAAAACCTTTTTTGAATTATTACAATATTTTCAACATAAAATAGGATTTCTTATCCTTTTAATAATCCTTAACTTATTGGATGAATGTAAAAAAATTTAAAAAATTATGTATTAATATAGTAGTTAGTAATGTTAATTCCAACCAATACAAAAATTGATTTTTAAATATCATTTCAAATATTAATATTTGTATTGTATCGTTTTTATTAAAACTCAATGATATGTAGAACGTAAGATTTCTGTGGAACCCATTGTTGCATGTTAAGTAAAATATTTTAAAAATACACATATAATCTATAATTAATATATAATTCATAAATATTAATGTAAAGGTATTATTCTATCAATACATTGGATCTTACATCATTCCCCAATTTTGAAAATTTTATTCCAGAAATTTTATATACCTATAAAATATGTGGGGGTATTTATCCCTAATAGAATTTTCAAATTCTCATGTTTCCTCTTCAACAATATGGTTTTTACAATAAACCTTCACATAATGAAATTAGTTTCCTACAACATATTCTCTCTTTGTTCAATAATATGACTCGTTGTTCCTTATATGAAACATTCTCATCAAACTAAACTACTTTTGGACTCAAACCATTACATGGATCCAATAAAATAATATTTTAATATTGAAATATAAAAAACACATTGTGTCAGGGATAAAAATAGAGGTATGGCCATTGTATAGGTAATTGTTCCAACTTTATCCAATATTTCTATGATTCCAATGATCCACAAACTCAGCTTTCATTTCTAACCAAAACACATCACACATTTCTTCGGAGAATCGTTGAGAAAGAAATGATCACCGACCTCAACAGAAATATCCATCCTCCGGTTATCTATATAATTTTTTTACCTACTCTGAGTTTTCCTTATGTGATTTTTAATGAATTGAACTTTTTATAGTGTCTCTTATATCAATCCTAGTCCCCTCAACCTCCTTTCACCTATTTCAACCCAAAAATGTAGACATCAACACCACTTTCGATATAATGACTCAAATAGTGCCTTTTTAATAGTGTAATGAAAACTATTATTATATTAAAACTCTACCAAAGGAAGATGTTGATCCTAACATCCTATTTAATCCAATGAAGAAGAACATACTATATCCTCCACGATTTTATTTGTTCTTTTAACTGCCCATATGATTGAGGATGAAAAGTCCTAATAAAATTTAATTTAGTTACCAATGACTTTAAAAGTCCTTTACCAATGTTAGAAGTTAAAAAGGAATCATGATCTGATACAATGGCGAGGTGAACCCCATGTAACCTGAATATCTCAATAATATAAAAAAGATATAGATGATCTAGATACATTGTATATTGAAAATGAATAAAATAAGTATAGTTAGTTAATCAATCAAAAATAACCTTGATTACATTATTACCTAGAGAAGTCGATGGTAATCCAACTATGAAATCTATGGATATATTTTACCATTTCAAATCTGGTACTAGAAAAGGTTGAAGCATTATTTTTGATAACTACTTCTGTGTTTTATCCTAAAAAAAGTGAAACACTTCCCCGTAAACTCAACAATATCTCTTTTCATTCCATCCCATAATCAATATTATGAAGACCTCTATACATCTATGTATTTCCATGATAAATATAAAAAAAGAGAACTATGATCTTTATAGAACAACTCTTTATTCAATTTTTAATTACATGGAACACATAATTTTTTCTGAAATCACAAAACATAATCTTTATCAATGTAAAATTTTGGAAACATACCCTTATGAACCAATTCTACATTGATTCTACAACTCACTATCTCCCTTATGCACTTTATCTATTCTATTAGATACAAATGATTGTACTAAAACCTAAAACAAAATATAGTAATTTCTTGCACCAATAACATCCATTCTAATGTTAATTAAATCATAAATCAATAATTCACATTCTAAATATATCCTTTCTAATGTAACATTACCCTTTCAAATCAATATATCAGAAACTGTGTTTTCATTTCCAAGATGTTAATGGATCGTGCAATCATAATACTCAATAAATTCGACCCACTATCTATGCCTATTGTTAATTATTTCTTGAGTGAATATATATTACAAAACTCTATGTTTATTTTATATTTCCCATTTTACTCCTCACAAATTTTGCCTCCAAATTTTAAATTTAAAACACAATAGAATCTAATTACAAATCATTGGTAGTGTATTTTATCTCATGAGGTTTCAATTTATTTGAATCATAAGGAATTTCTTGATCATTATACATTAATCCCTAATCATTTCCATTCAATAAAGCATCATCATTATTTATAGAATATTATCCATTTCTTGAATGTAGTGCCAATATTGGAGAATTCACCGATCTTCATTTCAGTTCCTGAATACATTTGTCACATTCTTTTTTCCTGATGATCTTAACACAATTTTGAGTTAACTTAGTCAATGATCAAGATAACCATAAAATATTTTCAACAAACAAACAATAATAACCTACTAAACCATGACAATTATGAATCTCAATTATTTTTTTTGGGACTTTTCATTATACAACAACATTTGTTTTATCAGGATCAATATTTATTCGACATATTAAAACAATGTGACCATGGAATTAAATTTTTTATAACCAAAACTCGGACATGATGAATTATTCATTTAGTTTATAATTTTTATGATTTCTAAAACAACCCTTAAATGACAATCATACACCTCGTTACTTTTATAATATTCCAAAATACCATCAATAAAAACAACCAAAATATTATCCATGAAATAATGGAATATTCTATTCATAAGATACAAGAATATATCAGGTTAAATGGTTAACCCAATTTGAAAATTACAAAATCATAATGGCTGTATCTACTAAAAAAGACGGTATTCATAATATTTGTTTCCATTAAATTCAATTGATTACACCCCCGCCTTGAGTCAATAATTGAAAAATATTGAGCATCCTAGAGATAATCAAACAAATCATCGATATTAGGAAAATATTCTTGTTCATAATATGGATGTTATTCAAGTAAATTAAAAAAGTGGAAGGTCTTATTTAACAATATTTACTTTTAACAAACAATATAGGATAACCCCATAGTGTTGTGCTTGATATAAAGAATCCTTTATCTAATAACTCTTGATATTTCTTCTTTAAAACTAACAGTTAAATTTGAGCCATTTGATAATTGGTTTTTAAATTTTCTTATCATCATGTACCATATAAATAGTAAAATAAACTTCAAAAATAGGTATACTACATAGAAAATGAATTGAAAAAACATGAAGATACTCAGTTACCATTGAATTGTCATTAATATACATAGTTATTATATTAAAAACAATATATAAAAAACATGCATTTCCATATTTTACTAGTTTTTAGCGTCCTGATATGTTATCATTGGTAGGGGTTAATTATTATACACAAACAAAATACTTATCTAAAAAGATACTTTTCTAGATCTATATTTAATCTTATCATCGTAGGGATAAATCCATTCCATAGCTAGAATAACATCAAAATATAATAGAGGGAATCATAAAATAAGGTTTTCAGGTATATTCTTTCCACATACAAGGACATGAAGGCCCTTATAATTTATTCTTGTCTCAACATTTCCCTATGTGTTTTTACCATAAGTAATAGATTAATTTGATGATATAGAGTTCTCAATTTACTTAAAATTTCATAAAAAATGAATAATGTGTATAAGTGGAATCAAAAGAAAAATTTGAGTAATATAAATAAAAAAACATAACGAATACCACTTAATTTGATGTCCTAACATCTGCAGAAGTAGTTTCAAAGGATTTAATCACCCCATTCTGCTTGTACATTTATTTTTTCCCATCATTTGAGTTATTCGATTGAAAATTATTTTTTTAACGACCCATATAGTTACATTTAAGATATTTAACTAACTGTATAAAAAATTTCTCATACAATTTTCATTTGAAGTGTTATGATGAGCTTTTAGTCCCATTTAACCACAACAACAACACTTACTAGAATACAAAAGGCATTATTTTTTTCATTTTTAAAACAATTTACAAACAATAAACCAATGTTTCTTGCCTTCAATCAATTTTGAAGTGTTTTCCCTCTATCATTCTTCCTTAACCAATTATTCATATGTTATGCATATAACAACATCTCATTAGAGAACTCACTTTCAACCCACACTGCATATCAAGACATTTTTTCTTATATTTCAATTTCATGAGATGCTAATTACCTTCGATACATTGGCTTAATCCTGAGTAAAAAGTAATGATTTTACTATCATTATCTCATATTAAATTTGGATCCACTAGTTATTGTCTTGTATATTTTTCCATTACAAGAATCCTCTGAGCCTCAGTTTTATTAGTTTTTGTTCATCCTATGTTGTAAAGTATTAGGAAAATATTTTATAAAAAACATACATTTTAATTCATTGAAATTGAGAGAATCAAAATCTTCCATGTCCTAGATATTCTCAACTATTGACTACCACTGATTTGCATCACCTTAAAATTCATAAACAACAATATTACACTTTTAGTTTTTAGAACATCCAATTCATCGAAAATATTTTCTAGGGATTTTGTCGGCTCTTCAGTAGGCACATGGTCAAATGATCCATTGAATGATGAAGTAAATTTTCTAATGAAATGATGCACTACTTACATTTTCTTATAAGTTTGATCTGGATATCCTTGGGCATGTATACCACTTCCATTTATATTATTATTAATCTACTCGATTACAGCAATAAAATTTTTAGTTCAAATTCCAAAAATCTCAGGGTACTGATTTTGTAGGTTGTTTTCCTCTAGTTATCATCATATAACAATAGCCCTTTTTCCTCTACGTAAAACCAGTCTGAAAAAATGTATCTTAGATGAATAATCTTATATATCATTAAAATTTTGAATCATTTCTATTTTACCGTAGAGAAAAATTAAATTTTAGTAATTCTTTTAACAAAATCCTAAATAAAAATCATATATAAACCATCCTCTAATACTATCGATAATACCCTAAAATTATGAGATTACATAATCATTAGATAAGTCAATAATTTAAATTTAATTAACATCGTATATCATTTAAGGTATTTAATTTTAGTGAATTAGGATACTATTAATACATATCATCTTATAATCCAAAAAGTGGTTACTATAAAAACATTATCCATTTCATTAACAAAAGAATCTCTTTTAAAAAATAAAACATTAATTATTTTATGGTTAAAACACAACATCACTTATTCATTTCTCTTACGTATTTTAATTCCCTATTAAATAATTTTAATATCCTTAGATGAGCTTAAAAACACACTAATGGAAAAAATAAGGAATTAAAATGGTATTCTATTAATATTTATAAACTAATAAATTCATTAAAAACACGATTACTTCATAGTAATTATAAAATCAAGAAGGAAAAATGTACCATTCATATTATATTAACATTGTAGCATTCACATATATATAGGGTGTAACCTCCATGGTTACGTTTGGAATACCCATCATTGTATATTCCCTAAATCTATTAAGATAAACCAAATAGTTTACCACTTTCATGTTAAATAATTAATTGGAGAGATATCATAGGTTCACCAACCCTCAGTTTATTACAGAACCAACAATATACATACGTAATTACCATGAACCGTAACTTAATCATAACAGGTGAACAAGAATAAATGAAAAACAAAATATTCACATAAAAATCATAATAAATGATTTCATGATATTAATATAATAAATCCAATATAAAAATGATTTTTAAAACCAATATAACTGAATAATAATAGGTTATTTACAATACTTTTTAAAATAATTACGGCATGTAAAGGAATCCAAATTCCAAAAAATGGTCATAGTGGAGGAATGGGCGTGGTCACCCCATACATAAATCAAACATTTTCAATATAGTAAAACAAATTGTAGAAAATTATTCCTTTTTAAAATTGTTGAATTAAATTTTTATTCAAAGGGGATTATTATAAAATGTATAAAATAATTTAATGTCTATATAAAACTATTCCTCATTAAAGGATATTTAGATGAATTCTCTTACCCTGGGTCCAACATGTCTTCATTATTCATTAATTACCTAAATAATAAAATTAGTATAATATCTAATTTCAGTAAAAAAAATTCATTCTTATCAATAATTTTATATCACTTATTAACATTTTATATCAATTATTTAATTATTTTAGATCATTTCGGTCGGTTTTTATGGTTGGAACATGATTCAAAAATGAAATTTTTTGATGAAAATTTTCTGTGTGGTTATATGTAAATTATCAACATAATGATATTAAATATTTAAATATCACATCTATCCAATATTTATTAATTTAAAAGAGTCCATAACAATTGGAGATAAGAAAATAAATGCACCAATCATGGAGAGGGTGGGTTGTACATATGCCTGAATTATAGATTCATTTATTTGTCATATTAAAATAATGAAAACTAAATGATACATAGGTATATTTTAATCCCAGTATAATATCGTTGTTATAAGTTTCACATAAGATCATTAATTCTAATATATATATGTTCCATGTATGGCACTAATGAATCATATCACATTGAGGGGGAAGTAGACCACACATCCTTAAATTACCATATGACCAAATATATTTTATTATTAATAATAATAAGAACACTTTTATGGATAATTCATGAAACAAACAATTAAGAGCAACCCATAATACACTATAGCACGTTAAAAAATTATTAAAACCCAACTTAAAACCATTAGAATAAGTATCCTAAAATAACTTCATGGAGGAAAATGTTTTCTCTTGGCCACGGTCATCTCGGATAATTCCTTCAAAATGAGAGGCCAAATTACCCTACGCTCGCAAGATCTCCTCCTCATTTATATTCATGTTATTTAAGTCTATGGCTAGGGTTAATTGGTGTTTGTTGATTGTAACACCCCAAGATTTCATAGTGTGTTAGTTCTTCAAAATAATTCAATAACTTTCACTACATGCAACACAATGTTCAAGCACACCATGACTTACCAAACAAGCCGTTCAAAAGAGGTTATGAATAGTATTAGATAAATTTTAATGTTTATATAATCCTTATAATTTTAGAATCCATATTATGAGTTTCTTAGATATAATGCAAGAACAAATTCATTTTCAGTATTGCACTTTTATCAACTTTAATAGTGAATCCTTTTTAAATACTATATTTTAAACTTTTTGACTAAATGGGGACATCAAAAAATTTAAAATGAAACATCCGAAGCTTCCACGGTACGCTTTCCTTTGAATAAAACAGTAGCGTGTGTTGTACGCAACGTCGAGTTTTAACACACACCACAACCGATCAAACTAGCTGTTATGAATAGTAATATCTACTTTTTGAAATTATATATATTTTATATTTGAAAATGGACTTCATTTTTGGATTCGGAATATCGAATTTAGCCTAAGGTGAAATTTTGGTACATTTCGGATAACTTTCATATTTTGATGAATAGTGAAAATTACTAAATTTTAATTAAAAACAACTTTTTTAATCAAAATAATTAATAGTGATAAATTATGAATTTGAGTGTTTTTAAAGTATATTTAGAATATATTTTTACCGTTTAATATAATGTTGGTCATTGGACATAATTTTACAATTAAACCAAACCTAAACAAGTGTCAATCTTTTGATAGTTATTATCTCTTAAAAACACGCTTTTTGTTTTGACAGCGGGAATTAATTTTAAATTAATTTCTGCCACTTCTGTGTTTTGAATTTAGAAAAATGGATTCCATATTTGGAATCAGCATGTTCAAATTGTGTAAATAGGTAAATTTTATTTTTAGACATTTTGAATAATTACTGCGGTAAATATTTTATTTACCATGGTTAAAGGGTAAATCCGGTAAATAAGGGTAAAAAAATTATATTATAATAATACAAAATTACCCTAAAACGTGCCCTAACCTTATTGGTGGACACATACCCGACCATGGGCATCCTTGGGTCAATTTGGGGACCCCATGGAGCCACTTGTATGTGGTAGGGACACATTATATTAATAAAGTTAAAATAAAAATAAAAATGGCATAAGCTTACATCTTTTAGAAGAACAATTTTTACATAGGGTTATACATTTTGGATTTTCGATTATAAATATTCATTAGAAAGATAAAAGGATTTCCTACATAATGATATTTTATTTATAATTTTTAGACATTAAATAATTTATTTAATTTATGACACAATGATGATGCAGTAATTACTATAATAGTGAAAAATTAAAATAATTGATATTATAAATACCCAAATAAATATAATATGAAACTTTTAATGAATTAAACTAATTTTCTAGGATAATATGATATATTAGGATTGATTTAATTGACTTTGTTCGAAGTAATCAATCTGTTATGAGTTTCACAAAAATCAACTATTGAATAGTGTCAAAATTGACATAAAAGAGTTCTTAAAACAAATATTATATTATTAATTGATATTAAATTCCTAAAAATCTAAGTTTCGGCCAAGAGACTTATATTATGATAGGTTCCTCATTAATGGACCACTTGGGGGTCGCTTGGATGTATATAGTAAGTTTATTAACCATATTATATAAAAATACAAAGAGACATTGTAAAAGTGAAACTAATTAACTTAGAGTTAATACTTAAAGATAAGGTTAATATAAGTACCCAAACCTGTCTAAATTCTATTGGTTGAGTGGTTTTAGACCTATCCCCACCTTAACCTTTGAATAGTCAACTTTGGAGCCATTAGAAACCGAATATGAATTTATTATAAATTAATATTTCTAGCTATTCCAAAGGTGCCCCTCACCCCTCTTATAAAAGGGCACTCCTCCTTCTCATTTCTTCACACCTCTAAAGCCTTTTGGTTCGGCCAAACTCTGCCCCAATACTCTCCCAACATCCCTCACTACAACCTAGGGGCCTTAGTTTGATCAGAAAGACAACCTAAGGAGCCCTTTTGATCAAATCAAAAGGAAGAACCCGAAGAAGAGGTAATGTTTTCACCACCCCTTTTCCAAGTTCATTTCTTCTTCCACTTCTTCTTCCTTTGTTGTTACCATTCTAAAATAATGACTCCAGTATCATTTATATACTGTGATGTTATTATAAATATGGAACAACCATATTCAGTATTCTATCCACCCTTTGAATAACATGTCACCATACGTGCGTACGTACGGCTTACCGTCTCCACGTCGTGGTGTAATTGTTATTCAATATATTATTATTTGGATGGGTATAATAATGATGTGTAACTCATGTAAATAATAAATATAACATATTAATGATTCTGTATATATGATATACCATCCATTTATATATTATTTTAATATCAAAAGAATGATATTGTCGCTCGTGCGTACGTACGGACTACCGTCTCCACGAACGCGATGAGATTCATTCTCCATCGTATCCATTCAAGTATAATTATCATTTGATGATTTAAAAATGATGTTTAAGGACTTGATATCATTCTGGATATGAATAATATACAACCTATCCTTTACAAACATGTCTTACGTAACAAAACATATAAAAGAAAACAAGTAAGTTAACACCCGAAACGACGATAATTCTAAGATATTATTAACAAATCAATGTTAAAAGATCATATATGATATCATATTAATATATATGATTCTTGTATAATTTAATAACAATTATTTCACCATTATACAGGAGGTTAACCTACCCCAACAAAGGAAAAGTACAAGGTAAGGGTTATTTCACAATCTCTTCATTATCCGAGGTTGTATTATACGTAATAATCTACTGGGATCTCTTTATCATCCACATCCATGTTTCTTCGAAATGTATTTCAAAACATTTTTACTATTTACAAGAATATGGGTTAAAGTCATTTATACCCTTGTTTGACTTTTTATAAGAGGTTTATAAAGGAATCTTTCCGTCGTTTTCAAAACAATGTCCTTTTTAACCTTTTCGACAGAATTGAGGTAAGAATGTTTTTTTTAACTTATACGGCAGGTGCGGTTATTTTCCGCCGTTATAAAATCGTCGAAGCTTTCCATACAAGGTTATAAGAATATTTTCAAAGAAAATGTTTTATTTTATATGGATCTTAAATTATTTCAAAATAAAAGGAGATACTTCTTTAAAAAGAATTTTGATTTCATCTATGTCAACATCCTTTGATGGATTTTAAGATTATTTGAAGTTGATTTGTTATGATACAAAACTTCTATATTGTATTGAAGGTTTTGTGATATGTTTGACTGTGGATGTGCTATTTTTATACCATTCATAGTTTATGGTGAAATTATTGACATTTCGTATGCTAGTTTTAATACGGATGTTTATGTTATGTTTAAACCTTTTCATATGGGAATGCATTGGACTTAATAAGTGACGGGTGGAGCCCGCTATAGCTCCTCGATGCATCGGTAGGTCTCATGAGACAAACTAGTGTCTTGGCACAAGGCCTTGACAAAATCTTATTTGTAGTCTTGGCACGAGGCCTTGACTATGTGGTTATGATAGTCTGGCATTATGCATTCCATCATTATGAAAGTGGTTATTGATTTTTGCATGTGATTATTCGATTAGTAGAATATCCATGTGAATAAGTAAATGGCATTATTTCATTTTTTTATGCCATACCATGTTGAAAGTTCATATTTAAAAGGCTTTTGTTTTAGTTATACATTGCCTTAAATGTTTATTCTTATTTATGAAAGTTTCCTCTATATTGTTATCCTTACTGGGCATTTGAGCTCACCCCTTTTCTATGTTTTATTTTTCCCAGAATGTGAAGAAGTAAGTTATGAATGACCTGCAGGGATTTTATGAGGGGTTAATAGTGTGGATTGTGGAAACATTATGTTGTTGTAGTAGTTTTTCATTTTATGATGTAATGTAAAACTTATGAATATATCTAGTGTTTCCAAGGCTACTAAACCAATCGGTCTTTCGAGATTTGATCTTTCTTGTGATCATGCCAATGTTATGTAATAATGCACCGACTCTAGGTAGCTGGGGTCGGGGCGTTACAGTTGGTATCAGAGGAAGTTTAGTACAAACCTTGGAAGCTAGATTTAGATAAACTCTGATTAGAGCACATAGACCTAAGATGAACTTTGAGGATTAGTATAGAAGAACTTCCTAGAATTTTGGTATTGTAGAGACTTTGTGAGTTTTCCGAGCAATACATCCCTGTCTGGATACGAGCAGGTAGAGGCGGCTCTGGCACAGATGTACCTAGGGGTAAAACCCGAAAACACCGCTTTGAGCTAGACTCGAACGGGAACTGGTGCACGACAACGGGCCTTGCTGCACTCTTGGTTACGACACTCCCGGGGGATATGCTTAGGATAACTCTCATTTTCTTTACAAATCATTATGAAGGGTTTATGAGTATATACATCCTCAAATGATACATTTTTATGATTATGGATTATATCCATAAATAGTTCAATTTATGTTAAGTGTATTATAAGTATGGGATTATGTATTCATAAACTGATCTAGTGTATTCCATTGTTTAGAAATGGCGCCCAGTAGAAGGAATGAGAACTCCAGAAATGCACATGATCCAAAGAGAAGGAAGGATCATATATTTCATGGTCTTAAGCTAGAATTTATAAGAGAAATAGTCTCCCATGTATTATCATCATATGAAGAAATAATATCATGTGTTGATAAGATAAGTAAAGAGTTTACTGAGTCCTATGGATTTGAAGGGAAGCAAGAGAAGAAAAGGATGGAAGAGAGAAAGATGGATAAAGGGAAGAGGGAAAAGAAGAATTTTTTTCATATGTGGTAACTGTGGAAAGAAACACCCTGGAACTTGCCTGAAAGGAATGGGAGTTTGTTATAAGTGTGGAGGAAAAGGGCACAAAGTACATGACTGCAAGGGTAAGAAAATGGTTTCAAATGTACAATGCTTCATTTGCAAGGAGTTTGGACACTACGCGAACCTATGTCCCAGTCATCAGACTATTCCGCAAATGATGTTATTGGATAATAACCAAGTTATGATACTACCACAGATGAAGAGAAGTGATTAGAGTTCTTATGTTGATTATGTCAATTGAGTGTTGTATCAACAATGTACTCGTTATAATAATTATGGAGTATATAAGGATTGTACTGCAGTACTATTTCATTAAGGACTTAAGATTGTGTGGAACAAAGAAAAGTGACTCAATAGCAGGATAAATTTTTGGAAAATATATGGTTGAGAGAATGATAAATCACAATATAGTTCTGATACTGAGGTAGTGATTTTGGAATAATATGTGATTGTTTTGGATAAATTATATTGGATATTCTTGACTACCTTGGAACTGATTAATGATTTGTATATTCCATTATTGTTGGGGTTTAAAATATTTTTGGATTGATGAAGTATATCCAGCATTCTATATGGAATAAGGGAGAATGAATGTAATCAATAAGGAATATGGTAATTCAGGATGTTTCAGTGTATTAAAAGAATACAAGATGAAGGTATTCATATGCTATTATGGGGTAAAAAGGATCTACATTATTCTTACCTTCCTTATAAATGTTGGACTGTGAGTTTGGACAGAAGTATTTTGGATAGTTCTAGTTTGGATTATTTTGGATTGCCATAAAAGGACAACCCGGAGGTCGGGCGGCAACCCGTCGCGTCCGGCAAGGCTGCAAGACTTGAACCCGCAACCGAAGGGCGACAAGAGTGTATCACCTACCACTGGCCCACGAGATGTCTTGGATTAAATAATGTAGTTTTTTTTAAAAGATCTGGTAGATTAATTATAAATTCATTTATTTTGGAACCCTGTACGAATGGTATAAATAGAAATTTTTTTTACGTTCTATTATCTTTTAGAGTGAAAGATGAGTTTGTGGTAGAAATTTATTAATGGATAAAAATCTAATTATAATGTAAGTATATCTCCTTATGATCTTAGCCAATCTCATAAATAAATTCCTCAACATTAATAAAAGGAACATAGAACAAAAATGTTGTCCTAGATGGTACCTTAAATCATCACTAATTTATGGCTTTGGGATTGTTGGCCTTTTCATAGCCATGTTCTCTACCACTCTCCATCATATAATTGATGGTTAGATTTCTCTTCCATATCCATATTTTCCTACATGGAACCCTAGTATGTGTTATTTTCGGTAATCTTTATACTTTCCACTCTTTATTTTAAAAAGAGGCCTCATTAATTCATTTTTCGATGTGGGATTTCAACTAAGATATTTTGAAACGTCAAAAATGTGTTATCCTAATACCCTATGTTTTGTTGAACCAATGGTATTTCAAATCATCATAGATTGATGAATTTAAGGACCTCAATTTTACACTTGTTTGTGATTGACGACCTCAATCACCACCTATAAATATTTACGTTTTTCCTCCAATTATATGTCTCTAATTGCCAACAATGTTCTCCTAATCGAGATCATAATTTGGTGGTGACCCTTTCATTTCTCTTTTCCTCATATTAAGACTAAATTTTAGTAACCCAATTTCCGATGTGGGTTTTCCCACATATATATTATCTATTTTCAACCATTTATTTTCAAAGAACAATTTTAAATTGCGAGGATGCAATTTATTGAAGGAGGGGAGAATGTAACACCCCAAGATTTCATAGTGTGTTAGTTCTTCAAAATAATTCAATAACTTTCACTACATGCAACACAATGTTCAAGCACACCATGACTTACCAAACAAGCCGTTCAAAAGAGGTTATGAATAGTATTAGATAAATTTTAATGTTTATATAATCCTTATAATTTTAGAATCCATATTATGAGTTTCTTAGATATAATGCAAGAACAAATTCATTTTCAGTATTGCACTTTTATCAACTTTAATAGTGAACCCTTTTTAAATACTATATTTTAAACTTTTTGACTAAATGGGGACATCAAAAAATTTAAAATGAAACATCCCAAGCTTCCACGGTACGCTTTCCTTTGAATAAAACAGTAGCGTGTGTTGTACGCAACGTCGAGTTTTAACACACACCACAACCGATCAAACTAGCTGTTATGAATAGTAATATCTACTTTTTGAAATTATATATATTTTATATTTGAAAATGGACTTCATTTTTGGATTCGGAATATCGAATTTAGCCTAAGGTGAAATTTTGGTACATTTCGGATAACTTTCATATTTTGATGAATAGTGAAAATTACTAAATTTTAATTAAAAACAACTTTTTTAATCAAAATAATTAATAGTGATAAATTATGAATTTGAGTGTTTTTAAAGTATATTTAGAATATATTTTTACCGTTTAATATAATGTTGGTCATTGGACATAATTTTAAAATTAAACTAAACCTAAACAAGTGTCAATCTTTTGATAGTTATTATCTCTTAAAAACACGCTTTTTGTTTTGACAGCGGGAATTAATTTTAAATTAATTTCTGCCACTTCTATGTTTTGAATTTAGAAAAATGGATTCCATATTTGGAATCAGGATGTTCAAATTGTGTAAATAGGTAAATTTTATTTTTAGACATTTTGAATAATTACTGCGGTAAATATTTTATTTACCATGGTTAAAGGATAAATCCGGTAAATAAGGGTAAAAAAATAATATTATAATAATACAAAATTACCCTAAAACGTGCCCTAACCTTATTGGTGGACACATACCCGACCATGGCCATCCTTGGGTCAATTTGGGGACCCCATGGAGCCACTTGTATGTGGTAGGGACACATTATATTAATAAAGTTAAAATAAAAATAAAAATGGCATAAGCTTACATCTTTTAGAAGAACAATTTTTACATAGGGTTATACATGTTGGATTTTCGATTATAAATATTCATTAGAAAGATAAAAAGATTTCCTACATAATGATATTTTATTTATAATTTTTAGACATTAAATAATTTATTTAATTTATGACACAATGATGATGCAGTAATTACTATAATAGTGAAACATTAAAATAATTGATATTATAAATACCCAAATAAATGAAATATGAAACTTTTAATGAATTAAACTAATTTTCTAGGATAATATGATATATTAGGATTGATTTAATTGACTTTGTTCGAAGTAATCAATCTGTTATGAGTTTCACAAAAATCAACTATTGAATAGTGTCAAAATTGACATAAAAGAGTTCTTAAAACAAATATTATATTATTAATTGATATTAAATTCCTAAAAATCTAAGGTTCGGCCAAGAGACTTATATTATGATAGGTTCCTCATTAATGGACCACTTGGGGGTCTCTTGGATGTATATAGTAAGTTTAATAACCATATTATATAAAAATACAAAGAGACATTGTAAAAGTGAAACTAATTAACTTAGAGTTAATACTTAAAGATAAGGTTAATATAAGTACCCAAACCTGTCTAAATTCTATTGGTTGAGTGGTTTTAGACCTATCCCCACCTTAACCTTTGAATAGTCAACTTTGGAGCCATTAGAAACCGAATATGAATTTATTATAAATTAATATTTCTAGCTATTCCAAAGGTGCCCCTCACCCCTCTTATAAAAGGGCACTCCTCCTTCTCATTTCTTCACACCTCTAAAGCCTTTTGGTTCGGCCAAACTCTGCCCAAATACTCTCCCAACATCCCTCACTACAACCTAGGGGCCTTAGTTTGATCAGAAAGACAACCTAAGGAGCCCTTTTGATCAAATCAAAAGGAAGAACCCGAAGAAGAGGTAATGTTTTCACCACCCCTTTTCCAAGTTCATTTCTTCTTCCACTTCTTCTTCCTTTGTTGTTACCATTCTAAAATAATGACTCCAGTATCATTTATATACTGTTATGTTATTATAAATATGGAACAACCATATTCAGTATTCTACCCACCCTTTGAATAACATGTCACCATACGTGCGTACGTATGACTTACCGTCTCCACGTCGTGGTGTAATTGTTATTCAATATATTATTATTTGGATGGGTATAATAATGATGTGTAACTCATGTAAATAATAAATATAACATATTAATGATTCTGTATATATGATATACCATCCATTTATATATTATTTTAATATCAAAAGAATGATATTGTCGCTCGTGCGTACGTACGGACTACCGTCTCCACGAACGCGATGAGATTCATTCTCCATCGTATCCATTCAAGTATAATTATCATTTGATGATTTAAAAATGATGTTTAAGGACTTGATATCATTCTGGATATGAATAATATACAACCTATCCTTTACAAACATGTCTTACGTAACAAAACATATAAAAGAAAACAAGTAAGTTAACACCCGAAACGACGATAATTCTAAGATATTATTAACAAATCAATGTTAAAAGATCATATATGATATCATATTAATATATATGATTCTTGTATAATTTAATAACAATTATTTCACCATTATACAGGAGGTTAACCTACCCCAACAAAGGAAAAGTACAAGGTAAGGGTTATTTCACAATCTCTTCATTATCCGAGGTTGTATTATACGTAATAATCTACTGGGATCTCTTTATCATCCACATCCATGTTTCTTCGAAATGTATTTCAAAACATTTTTACTATTTACAAGAATATGGGTTAATGTCATTTATACCCTTGTTTGACTTTTTATAAGAGGTTTATAAAGGAATCTTTCCGTCGTTTTCAAAACAATGTCCTTTTTAACCTTTTCGACAGAATTGAGGTAAGAATGTTTTTTTTAACTTATACGGCAGGTGCGGTTATTTTCCGCCGTTATAAAATCGTCGAAGCTTTCCATACAAGGTTATAAGAATATTTTCAAAGAAAATGTTTTATTTTATATGGATCTTAAATTATTTCAAAATAAAAGGAGATACTTCTTTAAAAAGAATTTTGATTTCATCTATGTCAACATCCTTTGATGGATTTTAAGATTATTTGAAGTTGATTTGTTATGATACAAAACTTCTATATTGTATTGAAGGTTTTGTGATATGTTTGACTGTGGATGTGCTATTTTTATACCATTCATAGTTTATGGTGAAATTATTGACATTTTGTATGCTAGTTTTAATACGGATGTTTATGTTATGTTTAAACCTTTTCATATGGGAATGCATTGGACTTAATAAGTGACGGGTGGAGCCCGCTATAGCTCCTCGATGCATCGGTAGGTCTCATGAGACAAACTAGTGTCTTGGCACAAGGCCTTGACAAAATCTTATTTGTAGTCTTGGCACGAGGCCTTGACTATGTGGTTATGATAGTCTGGCATTATGCATTCCATCATTATGAAAGTGGTTATTGATTTTTTCATGTGATTATTCGATTAGTAGAATATCCATGTGAATAAGTAAATGGCATTATTTCATTTTTTTTATGCCATACCATGTTGAAAGTTCATATTTAAAAGGCTTTTGTTTTAGTTATACATTGCCTTAAATGTTTATTCTTATATATGAAAGTTTCCGCTATATTGTTATCCTTACTGGGCATTTGAGCTCACCCCTTTTCTATGTTTTATTTTTCCCAGAATGTGAAGAAGTAAGTTATGAATGACCTGCAGGGATTTTATGAGGGGTTAATAGTGTGGATTGTGGAAACATTATGTTGTTGTAGTAGTTTTTCATTTTATGATGTAATGTAAAACTTATGAATATATCTAGTGTTTCCAAGGATACTAAACCAATCGGTCTTTCGAGATTTGATCTTTCTTGTGATCATGCCAATGTTATGTAATAATGCACCGACTCTAGGTAGCTGGGGTCGGGGCGTTACATTGATCAACTCGCTTTGTTCCATGTTCATGCTAAATTGAATGAATCTTTCTTATATTTCATTGTGCAGCCTCATCAGAAGCATGAATTGGTACCCCTTCTCTCCCATCCCATCCTCTGATTTTAATAACAACTCCCATCATTTTGTGAGGCAGTAGTTCTCCACACACAGAAATAGGTTGTTATATATCTCATATATGGAGGTGTTAGAATGTTAATTACCAAACCATAGAATATATTAATTGTATTATATTTATGATAATATTGTTGTCATTAAATAATTAAATAAAAATATTTTAGGGGTTGGAGACTGAAAATAGATAAAAGGTAATTGAGAGGTGACGTTACTTTTAAATCAGGTAACTCCAAAGGATTTGAGGAAAATGCATTCGTAAATTACCATATTCCAAAGGTAAGTCCTCTAAATGGAAGGTAAGGATTTTAGGAGATTAATTTATTATGATTTGGATGAGATAAGGTACTTCAGAGATATGAGTAATTTGGTAGATATGGTGGATTTTTTTAACATAGAGGAGGGACATTTAGGAAATTTGTGAAATATTATATTATATTAAATTTATTTTCAAATTCATAGAGTTAAAAAGTAAAATATTTGCATTATTATATTATAATGGGTATAAATCCTCTAAAAAATGTGTTTTATACATGTTTATGTCACAAATTTAACAGTAACGTTTACTATTAACCCTTAGTTAAATAAATTAACTCTTACAATGACTTCTTTTATTTTAACACTATATGGTTATTATAATTAAAATAAATTCCAGGAGATCCTCTGTTGTACAATTAATGATATTTTTAAAATTATCTATGATAATTGGAAAAATAATATATTTTTATGACTATTATATCATTCAATAAAATTGAAATCGTTTTAAAAACTCCTTTATGTCAATTTTGAAACTATTTGGTAATTTATTTTTCTTAGATTCATAAAAACAACATTCCTAAGAAAAAATAAATTAAATTAATATAACATTTCATAATTATTTATAAGATTCATGTATGGAATCAAATTATTCAAATTAAACATATTTTAGTATTCATAATATCATTTATTTGAATCTTTCATTAACAAGGTATCTTCATCATCATCATTATGTCATAAACAATTTACGTAATATATAAAAATAATAAATAAAATACCCTGATGCATAAATTATTTATTTCATTCTAATGAATATTTATAGTCCAATAGATCAATAATATAAATGACTATTAAAATTGTCTTATGAATAAGATACATGTTTATGTTATATTTCAATTTACATTAAATTAATTTTTATAACATGTCATTATCAAACCCAAGTTGCTCTTAAATGCCAAATGTTATGCCTATGTATTTTTTAGGTCACAGATGACTAACAAAATATGAATAGAAAATTTTTTAGTGTATTTTTATATTATTACAACACAATTTTGACCATTATTTTCCTAATTTACCCTTTAATTGTGGTAAATAAAAATAAATATTGAATTTTCAATTCATAAGGACCAAAAATAATAGGTACCAATCTACCCAATTTGAACAATATGATTACAAATATAGAATACATTTACGTTTGAAATTCAAAACACAAAATATGAATTAATTAATTTAAAATTAAATATTCTTACCAAAATGAGAAAACTAGGTTTTAAAATGAAAAAAGCATCAAAATATTGACACATGATTATATAAAATTTCAATGAGAAATTAAAGCCAATGACCGTAATTTTGTTAAAATATAAAAACATAATCCAATTACAAATAAAAAATAATTAAAAATATAATGTAATTATATAAATAAATTATAAGAAAATGCATTCATGAATTAAAATGCAATATTGTTCACAATTCATTAAAATATGAATTTCATCAGAAAAATTCGAAAAAATCAACAAAAAATATATTTTCCCTTACCTCTAAATAAAAATTTATTTTTCCATATCTAACATATACAATACACAAAAAAATATATTTACAAATGGTTGACCTTAAAATTTTTGTAACACAAGATTTTAAAAATATTAAAGTATTTTATGCATAAAATTTAATTTCTCTTCTCATTTTAGGCCTCTAAAATCTATTGGATAATTGTAAAAACATTTAACAAACATTTTTAATAATATTATAGTTATTTTTATCATTATTATCAATAAAACGGTAAGGTGTTAACCATCATTTAAAATATTATTTTTTGAATTGTATCATTATTAGGTATAACCCAATGTTGTGTGAAACGTAGGACTTGGAATAAGCCCATTGTTGTGTGTTGAGTACACTATCAGACAAAGAGTCCACTTAATAAAAAATTAATATCTAATTAATAAATATTAATAAAGAAATATTATTTTATAAATACCTATTACATTATAATAACATTTCCGTATGATATATATTTATAGAATAAACATAACCATATAAAATCACTTCCATAGTAATTATGGGCTCATTATAATGACTAACATTGTGGAATGGAATCACTATGAACCCCATCTTAGTAGTAATGGTTCATTCCCAAGAATACCATATTGGAAAAATTCTATTATTGAGTTGAGTTCATTAATCATTTCATTCCTTTATAATCGTTTGTGAAATTAATAATTATCTAGTATATAGTTTGGAGATATAGTTCCCACCAATCACATAATTAAAATCATACATACATGTTCCAGATGATCCTAAAATTTCAACATATCGGAACCCATAAAATTTTATATATTTTATAATTATTTTGTCATAACATAACAAATGGAAGAGAAACTGGTTTCCAAATCATTTTAAAATTTAATCAAAAAAATATTTTGGAAAAAGGAAGTGGGTTTTATTAATTTTTTATCATGGTAGAAATTGTGGTGGGAAAATATATTTTATAAATATATTTTAATAATAATCAATAGAAATCCAAATGAAGAATAATAATGGCATAACTGATCATATCACCACATAAGAACAAGTAACATCAAGGTATTTCATTAAAAATGGAAAACTATTTTTAAAAATTACATCGATACATTCTTAGTAAAAAAATATCCTACAGAATCACATTTAAATTTTTTTTTAAGAAATTTAGATCTTTAAAATAATGAAAAAAACATATAAATTATTATTTATATAAAATAATGTAAATGATGTTGGTAAATTTTATTCATCACATACAAGTTAATGAAAATGTTCCTTTAATATTTTGTGTAAAATCCTTACATTCTATTTATAAAAAAAGAAATAAATATTCTTTCTAAATTTTTTATTTAATAAAAATAATAATATAATTGAATTTATAAAATCATTTTGGATACATTAGCAATTTTATAGATATTTTTTAGAAAACATGGGCATGGAAGATAAAGGGTTTTCTATTTATGTGATAAATTAATTTTATTTTATTTATAAATATTATTAGATAATATTATGTGTATAATGTTATGGAAATGAAATAAAAACATGTGTTCTTCAAAAATAATTTTTTTCATAAATTATATGAATTTAATTATATATATATCACCCAATTTCACTATCTAAAGCATTAAAATACACAATTCTGGTATATGATGAGATTATATAATAAAACCCTTTCCACATTGGTATAATTCAAATCATAGGAACCATTAAATAATAAAATAAAATTAAAAATTAAATATCATTAAACGAATGATATATTATATAAAAAATTTTTATGGGGAATTTTATACACCACATAGAATAATATAGGTTTATAATACAAATTATTTCCCAAAAAAAGGCAATTTCATACAAAAAACACATAAAGATTAAGTATATTATAATTAATAAAAAACATTAATGGATCATATTAAAATTGATCTGTATATAGAAATAATATTCATTATAATAATCAAAAAATAAACTCATACAGAGTATGTGAATCGTAGATATGGAAAAATTTGTGCATATGGAATAATCTCACGGATATAAAAAGTGAGATGAAAAATTTATTGTCTTATGTATCAACTTCCATTATACACATGTGTTAGGGTAATAATAATATCATTTTTACCCTTACATACCCTTTTTACTTTTAACCGTGGTAAATAAAAGTAAAAAGTTACTATTCACCAAAAATTATTTTTACCTTGTTGAACAAAATTTACTCTTTCATATTAACTGTGTCTATCAGATTCTCGAAATTTAACTCAGAGAAGTGGTAAAATTATGTTTTATGTGAATTTACAAATTCTATTAGGAGGTTGGTAAAAGTCGGTGAGAAGTGAAATAAAATTTTATAGATCTAATATTTTTAAAAAATGAATCAAATGAATTACATTGAACATATATGGGTATTATGTATCTATTTTTCTAAAATAAATTTAATTAAAGTAAATAATTATTTAAATAAAAATTCTATTTTAAACTATAACTCTGTGTTTTTAACTATTCATAAAAAATTAAAAGTTTTCAGAAACATACAAAAAATTCAACCTAATCTAATTTTGAAATTCGAAATACCAAAATGTAGTCTATTTTACCAAATTAAAAACATTGATATTGAATTTTTTAGTTTAAAATTAATTTCGGATGTCAAATCCAAAAAGTGTTTTTTTATGAAATAATATCTTCCAAAAGATTGCCATTTTTTTATGCCCAATTTCAAAGTGAAATTATTTCCAATAACAAACATTGTATTAAATGGTAAAAGTAAAATACAATTATACATCCAAAATATTCATATGTATTTTTGAACAATATATACTACTTTGATTAAAGAAGTTGATTTTAGTTAAAATATATTATTTTTTACTACTCACCCAAATATGAAAGTTATCATAAATACACAAAAAATTTAGTGAAACTAAATTATAATTAACTGATCCCAAAGAAGAAATTTATTTTTTCAAATAGAATATATAAAAGTTTCAAATATTTTATTTAAAAAGGTTCTGTCATTAAAAGGCGGTAAAATGTCATATTTTAAAAAATACCTCTTATATATGAAAAAGATGATTTTTCCTTACATTATGTATAAGAAACTAATAAAATGTATTCTAAAATTATAAGGTTTATTTAAAGTTGAATATTTTTTAATAATATTCATAACCTCTTTTAAACAACTATTTTGGTAAGTGGTGGTGCGCTTGAACTTGATGGTCTGTGTAGTGTATGGTATTGAATTACTTTGAAGAACGAACATACTATAAAATCATGGAGGGTTACAATAATCATTAATAAAAGTGGGATTTAGTCACTTTTTACCATTGTTCCCATAGTCATTTTCTTCAATACTATGGATTGTGGTTGGTTAATTTTTTTGTATCATTCAATAAATTTTAAACATTAGTTGACTTCTTCCTATAAAATTGGAAATCAATTTCTCCATGAGCATATTTGACAGAAATAAAAATTTTACAGGCCCCATTAATAAAATTTCATTCGTTGTTTCCTAACACAATATGGTCATTATGAATTGTTTATATTTTTATATCCATGGTTTTTAGATTTTCCTTTTAATTCTATAATCCATCCCTTATCAGACCTGTGATATTAATGGGAAATTGTGTTATCTATTTAAAACATTATAGATACTAAAATGATTTATTCATAGATTTAAATGTTACTTATGTCTACATAACATCATATAATGTGTTTTAATCTATTAAATAAGTAGTCATCCTAAACTTTTTGTTTGACTATAATGTTAGAAGACTTCACTTTATTTTTAATAAAAATTATCCAAAAGGAACTAATATATTCATCATAATTCTTTTCTATCAATAAGAATTATTTTACAATTTATATAAGATGGATATAAATGAATTACATATTAAAGAATAAAATATTATAATAATCCCAGTCTTTGGATTCAATATTATCATACACAATTTTATTATTTATTAGATTCCAACATTAATCTGCTTCTCTTTCCCAATTATAGATATCCAAAATGTCTTTTTCATGTTATGAACTCTAGGAATGGAAAATATATATTCATTGGTATTGATCCATTTTCCAGTAAATAGGAATTATAGAAGACACTTATTTAATGTAGATGATGAATCATTAAAGACTCAACAAAACATTTTTTTTTCATGTGTTAATTTGGATGATCACCATCATTCATATCATACTAATTTTTAATGAGAACAGTAATGAGATTTATAATTTCAACTAATATAATGTATTTCTATATTGTAGGAAAATCATTTCATTTACCATCACACTTGGAATTAACATGTCCCATTTGGGATTCATCTATTGAGTATAACATAAAAACAATGGGAAATAAAAAATAATCATTGTGAAACACCTTATAATCATGAAAAAACATTAATAATGTCTAAATCATAGTACCTTATTCATTATCTATAACAGCATATAATTATCCTTAGTTATTCCCAATCATCACATATTAATGTATTTCATGATGTTTTGTAAGGAGATTGTGAATGTCCAAGTCATATCTCCCAAGAGGACAAACTATAGTGAAATAAGTCCAATTTTCATGCACTAGGAAGAGGTCGAGTCCTGTTCAATTTTCCCTTTTGATGTTATTAACCCTAGGTATATATGAGCTAAATCCAAATCCCCATGTAGTATCCATACAAGGATTTAATATCAACTAACCTAATATATATAACATTTACAAAAAATAGTATATTCTTCTTAACATGAACTCATATATACATTAATCTTAATGTATATCCTTATAATTATCCTTAAGGATCACACAAAATCATTCATATAATAGTTTCTAATGGATATCTACCCCAATCATTTTATATCACATTAAGGACCCAAAAATCTTACACAGAGACATTACATCTTTTGGTTTAATAATAATTACATTAAACAAACAAAATAATGGGGATCATAAAAGTATAATTCCTTTAGAAATATAGAAACACAAATAATAGATTTATATAAAACCAATATAATCAGCCATGATGTTCTTCATAAAAATAATTCTTATTCAACATATCAAACATAATACCTTTCACCATATCTTGTAGAATGAAACATATGATTGTGTGATATCAGATATTCTGCATTGGAATTACATGGAGAAATCATCATTTCACGAAAAAAATGGTATGAGAACATGAGAATATCATTGGAATATTATAACCTAAAAATCATAGATCATAATCCATAGTTATAGAATAAATCATGGATGTTCATATGTCCTTAAAAATAATGTAATAAAAAAACACAAACCATGAGAGCATAACTATATTGACCCTCCTTAAAACATTACATAATATATGTTATGCCTTTAATTAAACACTAATTCACATAATGTATATATTCTCGTTACGAGTATTATAAATTTTTGAAATTATTAATATATATCATCCCATAATCATATAAGAGGAAATTATCAACATAGAATCTATTATTCTGAAAAATAGAAACACTATTATAAAATTAAACATGAATTAATTTCAATGTAAATGTAATCTTACCTTATTTCATTCAATAATTTATCCTTATAACTTGAAAGAACATTTTTAAAAAATGGGATGAGCATAAAAATTAAAAATTGGTTAAATAAAAAACGAAAATAGTAGTCTATGAATATTTCTTAACACATAAATTCATAACAATCATGAAATAATCATTTCAATTATAAGTCATAAAGTTAACTTATGGAATTTAAAAAATACATAAATTGTAGCATTCCAAACTACATAGGGAGTTAACATCATGGTTATAATTGGAATAAAAATCATAATATATTCCCTAAATCTCATAGAATAAAACATAATGTTTACCTTGGTCGTGTTACCATGTTCACAGAGATCTATCACGGGCTCACCATCCATCACATTGTCAAATATCCACTTGTATGCATAAGAAATTCCCATTAACAAAAACCTAATCCTAACTCGTGAACTATTATAAAGAAAAAATAACATTTCCCCAATGTAATAATAAGACATATTTTCAAGATATTGATATAATAAATCCATTGAGAAAATTATTTTCCATATCAAATTACCAAAAAAATGAATATGGTATTTACTTTTGTTTTTTAAAAACATTATGGCTTGTAGAGAATCCAAATACATAATATTTTTCATGGTAGTGGAAACGTCTTTATCCATTCGTATGTAAAAAAATAATTTTTTCATTTAGTAAAATTATTTTTAGAAAAATATTTCTTTTGAAAAGAGTTTACTGAAATTAAATTTTAGAGGGTATTATTAAACTTCATATAAAATATGGTCATGTCAAAATAAAAATATTCCTCAATGATAGGAGATTGAGATGAAGCCCCTTACCTTGAGTCCAACTTGTCTTCTTCAATATTTAATATCATGGATAAAAACATAGGATAATATATAGATTCTTCAAAACTTTTTCTCTTTTATCACTACTTTTATATCACTTATTATAATGTTATAACAATTATTTAATTATTTTAGTTCATATCGGACGTTTTGTCGATGTTTGATACATGAGTAAAAATGTAATTGTTTCGATGTAAATTTTTGATGTGGTAAAAATTCCATTATCTCCATAAAGATAATGGGGATAAAAATATCATATACATTAAATATATTTGTATTTAAAAGATTCCATAACATTTTATGATAATAAATGAAATACACCATTCATTGAGACGGTAGGTCATCCAAATGCATGAACACTAAATTAATTAATTTATCATACTAAAGGAATGTAAAGTAAATGATAATTACATATATTATAATTTAATTATAATATCTATGTAATATATTTCACATACTTTCATTAATTCAATCATTAATATTTTCCATGTATGGCATGAACAAGTCATATCACATTATGTGGGTTGCAGTGTACAGTTACTCAAATAAAATTATCATATTTATACATTATGGAAAGGATAGAGGAATGTTGTAAATAATAATTACATAATAATTAAGGCCATATATTTATAATATATATCATATATTAAAAATCTTCCAACATAATAGACACCATGAGATGTTGTAGTTGAAAATTTAGAAATCCATATTTCGTGATGTATTACTTCGTTGAACCTATAAATATTCTGTTATGAATCTATTAAATGGAGGTGTTTTAAAATTTTGCGTATAACACAGAACATGGAACATACGTTTATATTGATTATGTTGGTGTTGTTAAAAAATAATGGAATCCAAATAGGTTAGGGGTTGGAGAAGGTAAATAATGGAATGGAGATTTATAGGAGAAATTGCCTATAAATCGTTTAACTCCTTTTGAATTGAATAAAAAGTATTTCTTAAATTTACTTATTCCCATAATATGAATTATATGAAGAAGGGATGGATTTTGGGAGATTATTTGACCATAATTTAGATGAGCCAAGGGTCTTTACATGTGTCAGTAATTGGGTAGAGGTTGTTGGGTTTTATGTGGCGGAGGAGAAGAACATTAGAATGTCTTGAAATATTATTTTATTAAAAACTGTTTTTAGAATTCTAAAAACTCAAATGTGATATAGTTAGAGAATTAGAATAGAATGGGTTTAAATCCTATATAAATATATATTTTAGATATTTTTACTTCAAAAATTTTACATTATCTTTTGGGTTTTTCTCTTAATTAAATAAATTAACAGTAACCATATCTTCTTGAATTTTCACACTATATGGTTAGTATAGTTGATATAAAATTCCATGATAACCTCCAAAGGAACATTAATGTCATTTTTAGATTATATATGTCTGTTTTCTAAATAATATATTTATATGACTATTATATCATTTAATAAAATTGAATTTCTTATAAATACACATTTATGTCAATGTTGACACTATTTAGAAATTTATTTTTGTTTATGCAATAAAAATGATAAATTCGAAAAGATTACATTGACTAAAATATGACAAGTAATAGTCCTCCATAAAATTATTTTATGGAAACAAAATTTTTAGATTACATTTATTTTAATATTGATATTATCATTTATTTGAATCACACATTAATATGATAATCACTACATCATCAATGAGTCATAAATAAATTTATTTATTTAACTAATAAAAAATATAAATAAAATATGATGATATTGGAAATATTTTTAAACTTATAATGACTTTTTATAGATAAGTATATATCTAATATAACACCTTATTAAAAGAAATTATTATGATGATACATGTTTATATTATATTTCACATTACATTAAATTAATTTTATTAAAATATCATTGTCACACCCATGTGGATCACACATGGAAAATGTTCAGACAACAATTTTTTTTGATCTCCCATGACTATTCCAATAATATAAGGGAACGTGTTATGGTAATTTTATAATATTAAAATTATATTGTTATCCTTATTTTGCATATTTACCCCTTAACAGTGGTAAATAAAAATAATTTAAAAATAATTTATTAATAATTTCTAAAAATTAAGGGTACATATTAAAATTTTTTGTACCATATTATTCCAAATATGGAATTAATTTTTAAAAATTTAAAACAGATAATTATTATCAAATAATTTTAAATTAAATCTGACTGTCAATATGTGAAATTTTTTTTTATAATGTAAAAACCATCAGATGATTGACACATCTTTTTAACAAATTTCACTATGAAACTACATCCAATGACCATAATTTGATTAAATGGTAAAATCGTAATCAAATTACATATTAGAACAAATTAAAAGGATAATGTATCCATATAAATAATTTAGATAAAAGTGTAGTTTTGAATTAAAATGCAGTATTATTCACTATTTATTAAAACATGAATTCTATCAAAAAATTACCAAAAAATCAACCAATATATATTATGATGTCCGAAATCTAAAGAAGATGGTTATTTTGTAATATATAACATATAAAAAATAATGAAACTTGATTTATAACCGATTATACATTTAAAGGTAGTAAATGTCCTTTTTTAAAGTATTTTAATATTTTCTATATAAAATTGGATTTCTTATCATTTTAATAATATTTAATTCATTGGATAAATGTAAAAAAATTAAAAAATTTATGTAATAATATTGTAGTTAGTAATGTAAATTCCAACCAATTCAACAACTAATTGTTAATTCATTTAAAATATTAATATTTGTATTGTATCATTTTTATTAAAAGTCAATGATATGTGCAACGTAAGATTTTTGAGGAACCCTTTGCTGCGTGTCAAGTAAACTATTATAAAAATATCCATATAATATAAAATTAATATCTAATTCATAAATATTATTGAAAAGGTATTATTTTCTCAATACATTGGATCTTACATCATTCCCCAATTTTGAAAATTGTGTATCGGAAAATTTATATACCAATCAAATATATGGGGGTATTTATCCCTACTATAATTTTCAAATTATCTTGTTTCCACTTCAACAATATGGTTTTTACAAAAAACCTTCAGATAATGTAATTAATTTTCCTGCAACATATTCTCTCTTTGATCAAGAATCTGTATTTTTTTACCTTATAAGAAACATTCCCATCAAAATGAACTACTCCTAGACTTGAACCATTACATGGATCCAATAAAATACCATTTCAAAATTGATATATAATAGACACATTGTTTCAGGGATAAAAATGGAGGTAAGGCCACTCTATAGGTAATTGATCAAACTTTATCCAATATTTCATTATTTCCAATGAACCTCAAACTTAGATTTCATTTCTATCCAAAATGCATCACACATTTCCTTGTAGAATCATTGAGAAAGAAATGATCACCGTACTCAACAGAAATATCCATCCCGTGGTAATCCATATAAATTTTTTACCTACTCTGAGTTGTCCTTATGTGATTTATAATGAATTGAAATTTTTATAGTATCTCTTTTATCAATCCTGGTCCCATCAACTTCCTTTCACCTACATCATCCCAAAAAAGATAGAGTTCAACACCACTTTCGATATAATAACTCAAATAGTTCCTTTTGAATAGTGTAATGAAAGAAATTATTATATTAAAACTCTACCAAAGGAAGATGTTGATCCAAACTTCCTTTTTAATCCAATGAAGAAATACATACAATATACTCTACGATCTGATTTGATCTTTTAACTGCCCCACTAATTGAGGATGAAAAGTTGTAATAAAATTAAATTTAGTTACCAATGACATTAAAAGGCCTTTACAAATGTTAGAAGTTAAAATTTAATCATGATCTGATACAATGGAGAGGTGAAGTCCATGTAACCTGAAATTCTCAATAATATACAACAAATAAAGATGATCTAGATATAATGTATATTGAATAATATGAAAATAAGTATTGTTAATTAATCAATCAAAAATAACCTATATTACATTATTACCTTGATATGTCTTTGGTAATACAACTATAAAATCTATGGATATATTTTCCCATTTCCACTCTGGTAATAGAAATGGATAGAGCATTATTTTTGATAACTACTTCTCTGTTGTATCCTATAAAAATTAAAACACTTCCTAGTAAACTCAAAAATATCTATTTTCATTATGTCCCACCATCAATATTCTAAAGACCTCTATACATCTATGTATTTCCATACTAAACATAAAAAAGAGAACTATGAGCTTTATAGAACAACTCTCTGTTCAATTGAGAATTACATGGAAGAGAAACTTTTTTTGAAATCACAAAACATAATATTTATCGATGTTAAATTTTGGAAACATAACCTTATGAACCAATTCTAAATTTATTCTATAACTCACTATATCCATTCTGCACTTTATCTATTCTGTTTGATACAAACGATTATACTAAAACATGGAACAAAATATAGGAATTTCTTGCACCAATAACATCCATTCCAATGTTAATTAAATCATTAATAAATAAGTCACATTCCAAATGTATCATGACTAATGTAACAATACCTTTTTAAATCAATGAATCAAAAACTGTGTTTTCATTTTCAGGATGGTAATGGATCATGGAATCATAATCCTCGATAAATTCCACCCACTATCTATGCGTGTTGTTAATTATTTCTGAATGAATATATATTATAAAAATTAATGTTTATTTTATATTTCATATTTTACTCCTCACAAAAGGGGCCTCCAAATTTTAAATTATGAAAAAAATAGAATCTAATTACAAATCATGGGTAATGTAATTTATCTCAGGAGGTTTCAATTGATTTGAATCATAAACAATTGCTTGACCATTATAAATTAATCCATAACCATGTCCATTCAATAGAGAATAATTATATATATTGAACAATCTCAATTTCTTTAATGTATTACCAAAATTGGAGAATTCACCAATAATTCGTTCAATTCCTGAATACATTTGTCACGTTCTCTTTTCTAGAGGATCCTAACACAATTTTGTGGTAACTTAATCAGTGATCAAGATAACCAAGCAATATTTTCAACAAACCACCAATAATAACCTGCTAAACCATGGAAAATATGAATCTCAGTTATATTTTTGGGACTTTTCATTGTACACCAACATTTTTTTTCAGGATCAATATTTATTCGACATTTAGAAACAATGTGACCATGGAATGAAGTTTTTTTAACCAAAACGCAGACATGATGAATTATAAATTCAGTTTATATTTTTAATGTTTTCTAACACAACCCTTAAATGAAAATAATACGCCTAATTAATTTTATAATATTCCAAAATACTATCAATAAACACAACCAAAAACATATCCATGAAATAATGGATTATTCTACTCGTAAGAAACATGAATATATCAGGGTAATTGGTTAACCAAAATTGAAGATTAAATATTCATAATGTCCATATCTACTTCAAAAAATAGTATTCGTAATGTTTGGTTCCATTAATGTCAATTGATTAAACCCCCACCTTGAGTCAAGAATTGAAAAATAATGAGCATCCTAGAGATAATCAAACAAATCATCGATATTAGGAAAAATATGCTTGTTCATAATAGGGATGTAATTCAAGTAAATTTAATCAATGGAAGGTATTATTTAACAATATTTACTTTTGAAAAACAATATATAAGAACCCCATAGTATTGGGCTAGATATAATGAATCCTTTATCTAATAACTCTTTAAATTTCTTCCTTAACACTAAAAGTTAAATTTGAGCCATTTGATAATTGGATTTTAAATTTTCTTATCATCATGTACCATGTAAATATTAAAATCAACGTCCAATATAGGTATACTACTTGGAAAATAAATAGGAAAAACATCAAGATACACCTTTACCATTAAAAATTCATTAATATAAATAGTTCTTTTATTTTCAACAATATGTGAAAAAAACATGCATTTTCATATTATACTAGTTTTTAGCGTCCTGATATGTTATCATTAGTAAGGGTTAATTATTATACACAAAAAATGATTATCTAAAAAGATACTTTTGTAGCTCTATACACAATCTTATCATGGTAGGAAGAAATTCATTCTATATCTAGAATAACATCAAAATCCATTAGAGGTAAAAAAAATAAGTTTGGCAGGTATATTCTTTCCACACACAAGGACATGAAGGCCTTTATAATTTATTCTTGTCTCAACATTTCCCCTCTGTGTTTTTAGCATCAGTAATAGATTCATTTGATGATATAGTGATCCCAATTACCTTGAAATTTAATAAAAAATGAATAATGTGTATAAGTGGAATAAAAAACCAGTTGAGTAATCTAAATAAAAACACGTACCGGATACCAATTCATTTGATGTCCTATAATCAACTAAAGTAGTTTCAATGGATTCAATCAACCCATTCTGCTTATACATTGATTATTTCCCATAATTTGAGTTATTCGTCAGAGAATAATTTTTATAATGACCAATATAATTACATTTAAGATATTTCACTAACTTTATAACAAATTTTTCTTACAATTATCATTTTATGTGCTATTATGAGCTTTTGGTCCCATTTCACCACAACAACAACACTTACCAGAATTAAAAAGGCATTATTTTTTTCATTATTTAAAAAAATTAAGAAACTATTAACCAAAGATTCTTTCCTTCAATCAATTTTGATGTTTTTCCCTCTATCCTTCCACCGTAGCCACTTATTCTTATGTTATTTATATAACAACTTCTTATTAGAAAACTCACTTTCAACCTTCTCCACATATCATGAATTTTTTTCTCATATTTCAATTTCACATGATGCTAATTACCTTCGATACATTGGCTTAATCCTGATTAAAAATGAATGATATTACTATAAATATCTCATATGAAATTTGCATCATCAATTTATAGTCATGTAAATTTTATCGTTATAAGCATATTATGAGCCTCAGTTTTATTATTATTTTTCTAATCCTATGTTGAACTGCATTAGGAAAATATTTTAGAAAAAACATACATTTGAATTCATAGAAATGGAGAGAATCCATATCCTCTATGTCCCAGATATTCCCAACCATTGACTACCACTGATTGGTATCACCTTCAAATTCATAAACAACAAGATTACAATTTTAATTTTTAGAACAACCTAGACATCGAAAATATTTTCTAGGGTTTTAGTTGGCTCTTCTGCAGGCACATGGTCATATGATCCTTAGAATGATGAAGTAATTTTTCTAATGAAATGATGCACTACTTACATTTTCTTATATGTTTGATCTGGATATAATTGTGCATGGATACCACTTCCATTTATATTGTTAGTAAACTACTCGATTATAGAAACATATTTTTCAGTTCAAATCCCAACAATCTCAAGATACTGATTTTGTAGGTTGTTTTCCTATGGATATCATCATATCACAATAGCCATTTTTCCTCTACGTAAAACCAGTGTTAAAAAATGTATCTTATGAATAATCTTATTAATCATTGAAATTATGAATCATTTATATTTTACCATAGAGAAAAAATAATTTTTAGTAATTCTATTAACAAAATCCTAAATCAAAATCTTATCAAAATCGTCCTCCAATACAATCGATAATACCCCAACCTTATGACATTACATAATCATTAGATAAGTCTTTAATTTGATTTTAATTAACATCATATATCTTATCAGGTTTTTAATTTCAATGAATTAGGATACTATTAATACAAATCATCCTATAATCCTACATGTGGTTTCTATAAAAACATTATACATTTCTTCAACAATGGTAACTCTTTTAAAAAATAAAACATTAATTATTTTCTGGTTAAAACACAACATGACTTATTAATTGCTCTTACTCATTTTAATACCCTATGAAATCATTTTAATATTCTTGAATGAGCCTAAAAACTCACTAATGGAAAAAATAAGGAATTAAAATGGTATTCCATTAATATTTATAAACCAATAAATTCATATGAAACATGAGAACTTCATTGAAATTATAAATCAAGAAGGAAACATGGGCCATTCATATTATATAAACATTTTATCTTTCACATATATATAGGTTGTAACCTCCATGGTTATGTTTGGAATACCCATCATTGTATATTCCCTAAATCTACTAAGAGAAACCAAATAGTTTACCACTTTCTTGTTACCTAATGCATTGGAGAGCTATCATAGGTTCACCAACCCTCAGTTTATTACAAATCCACCCATATACATACGTAATTCCCATGAAACGTAACCTATTCATAACACATGAACAAAAATAAATGAAAAATAAAATTATCACATAAAAATCATAAAAAATGATTTCATGATATTTATATAATAAATCCATTCTAAAAATGATTTTCAAAACCAATATGACTAAAAAATAATAGTTTATTAAAAATTACTTTTTAAAAACATTACGATATGTAGAGGAATCCAAATACTAAAAAATTGTCACTGTGGAGGAATGGGCATGGTCACCCCATACATAAAAAAATACTTTTTAAATTTAGTAAATAAAATTGTAGAAAATTATTCCTTTTTAAAACTATTGAATTAAATTTATATTCAAAGGGAATTATTATAAATTGTATAAAATAAAGTAATGTATATATAAAAATATTCCTCAGTAAAGGATATTCAGATGAATTCTCTTACCCTGAGTCCAACAATTTTTCATTATTCATTAATTACCTAAATAATAAACTTAGTACAATATATAATTTCAATAAAAAAATTCATGCCTATCAGTAATTTTATATCACTTATTACCATTTTATATCAATTATTTAATTATTTTGGATCATATCTGTCTTTTTTTTATTGTCAGTACCTGATTCAAAAATGAAACTGTATTGATGAAAATTGTCTGTGTGGTTATAAGTCAATTATGAAAATAATGATATTCATTATTTAAATATCACATATATACAATATATATTAATTTAAAAGAGTCCGTAACAATTGGAGATAAGAAATGAAATCACCAATCATGTAGATGGTAGGTCATACAGATTCTTGAATGCTAGATTCATTTTTTTTCATATTAATGGAATGAAAACTAAATGACACATATGTATATTTTTATCCCAGTATAATATCATTGATATAAGTGTCACATTAGATCATTAACTCCAATCTATATATGTTCCATTTATGGCACGAACAAATCATATCACTTTGAGGGGAAACTAGACCACACATCCTTAAATCACCATATGACCAAATATATTTTTTTATTATTATTATTAATAACACTTTTATGGATAATGTTTGAAACAAACAATGAAAACCTACCCATAATACACTATAACAGATTAAAAAATTATTAAAACCCAACTAAAAACAATTAGACTAAATATCCAAAAACAACTTCTTGGAGAAAAATGTTTTCTATTGGCCAGGTTCATCTCTGATAATTCCTTCAAAATGAGAGGCCAAATTACCCTACGCTTGGAAGATATCCTCATCATCTATTTTTTTGTTATTTATCCCTATGGCTAGGGTTAATTGTTGTTTGTTGAACCACTCGCTCTGTTTCATGATCATGTCAAATTGAATGAATATTTCTTACATTCCATTCTGCATCCTCATGAGAAGCACGAATGGATACCCCATTCTCTTTCATCCCCTCCTTTGAATGTAATAATAACTCCCATCATTTTGTGATGCAGTAGTTCTCAACACACAGAAATAGTATGTTCTATATCTCATATATGGAGGTGTTTATATGTTAAGGTCAAAACCATAGAATATATTAATTGTATTATATTTATTATAATATTTTTGTCGTTAAATAATTGAATAAAAATATGTTAGTGTTTGGAGAATGAAAATAGATAAAAGGGACTTTAGAGGAGATATTACCTTTAAATCAGGTAACTCCAATGGATTTGAGAAAAATCCATTCATAAATTTCCATATTCCAAATGTATGTCCTTAAAATTGAAGGGGTGGATTCTAGGAGATTATTTTATTATGATTTGGATGAGATAAGGTTCTTCAGAGCTATGAGAAATTAAATAGATATGGTGGTTGTTTTTAAGAGAGAGGAAGGAAATTTTAAAAATTTGTGAAATATTATATTATATTAAATTGATTTTCAAATTCATATAGATAAAAATTAAAAGATTTATATTATTATAATATAATGTGTCACATCCTCTAATCCAATGTCTTTTAGACAAGTTTAAGTCACAAATTTAACATTATCATTTACTGTTAACTCTTAGTTAAATAAATTAACTCCTACAATGAATTCTTTAATTTTAACACTATATGGTTAATATAATTAAAATAAATTCCAGGAGAACCTCTACTATACAATTAATGATATTTTTAACATTATATTTGTTAATTATCCAAATAATATATTTTTATGACTGTTATATCATTTAGTAAAATTGAATTCGTTTTAAAAACTCATTTTTGTCAATTTTGAAACTATTTTGTAATTTAATTTTCTTAGATTCATAAAAACATCATAATTCGAAAAAATAAATTAAATTAATATAACATATCTTTATTATTCATAAGATTCACGTATGGAATAAAATTATTCAAATTACATATATTTTAGTATCCATAATATCATTTATTTGAATCTTTCATTAGTAAGGTATCTTCATCATCATCATTATGTCATAAAAAATTTACGTAATATATAAAAATAATAAATAAAATACCACGACGTAGAAGTTATTTTTTTCTTACTAATGAATACTTATAGTCCAATAGATAGTAATATAAATTCATATTTAAATTGTCTTATAAATAAATACATGTTTATGTTATATTTCATTTTACATTTAATTAATTATTATTACAAGTCATTATCAAACCCAAGTGGCTCCTAAAACCCAAAGGTTCTGCTTATGTATTTTTTTGGTCACTCATGACTAACAAAATAGGATTAGAAAATTTTTTAGTGTAGTTTTATATTATTACAATATCATTTTGACACTTATTTTTTTAATTGACCCTTTAATTGTGGTAAATAAAATTAATTATTGAAGTTACAATTCATAAGTTCCAAAAATAATAGGTACCAATTTACCCAATTTGAACAATCTGATTCAAAATACAGAATACATTTATTTTTTAAATTCAAAACAGAAAATATGAATTATTTAATTTAAAATTAAATATTCTTACCAAAATATGAAAACTAGGTTTGAAAATGTTAAAGTCATCAAAATATTGACACGTGATTATATGAAATTCCAATGTGAAATTAAATCCAACGACCATAATTTGATTAAAATATAAAAACATATTCCAATTAAAAATTTAAAATAATTAAAAATATAATGTAATTATATAAATAAATTATAAGAAAATTAATTCGTGAATTAAAATGAAATATTGTTCACAATTCATTAAAATATGAATTTCATCAGAAAAATTCGATAAAATAAACAAAAATTTTCTTTTCCCTTGCCTCTAAATAATTTTTTTCCATACATAACATATAAAATACACCCAAAATATATTTACAAATGGTTTTCCCTGAAATGTTTGAAATACAACCTTTTAAAAATATTAATGTATTTTATTCATAAAATTGGATTTCTCTTCTATTTTTAAGCCTCTAAAATCTATTGGTTAATATTAAAAAAAATTAACAAACATTTTTAATAAAATTATAGTTAATTTTATCATTATTTAAAATAAAACAGTAAGGTGTTAACCATAATTTAAATTATTATTATAATAATTGTATCATTATTAGGTATAACTCAATGTTGTGTGAAACGTCTGACTTGGAAGAATCATGTTGTTGTGTGTTGAGTACACTAGCAGACAAAAGAGTCCACTTAATAAAAAATTAATATCTAATTTAAAAATATTAAACATAATCTATTATTTTATAGATACCTACTACATTACAATAACATTTCCGTATGATATATATTTATGGAATACACATAACCATATACAATCTCTTCTTTAGAAATTATGGGCTCATTATAATGACTTACATTGTGGAATGGAGTCACATTGAACCCCATCATAGTAGTAATGGTTCATTCCCAAGAATACCAAATTGGAAAATTTCAAGTATTGAGTTGAGTTCAATACCCATTTCATTCCTCTTTAATATTTTTAGAAATTAATAATTATCTAGTATATTTTTTGGAGATATAGTTCCCACCTATCATATAATTAAAATCATACATATGTGTTCCAAAAGATCATAAATATTCACCATATCTGAACCCATAAAATATTATATATTTTTTAATTATTTCTTCATAACATAACAAACGGAAGAGAAATTGGTTTCCAAATCATTTAAACATTTAATCGAACAAAAACTTTTGGAAAAAATAATTGGGTTTCATAAATTTTTTATCATGGTAGAAATTGTGGTGGGAATTATATTTTATAAACATATTTTAATAATAATAAATAGAAATCCAAATGAAGAATAATAATGGCATAATTGATCATATCACCACATTAGAACAAGTAACATCGTGATATTTGATTATAAATGGAATAATATTTTTAATGTTTACATAGATCTATTCTTAGGAAAAATACATTTCATACAGAATCACATTTTTAAAAAAAATATATTTTTTAGGATATTTATATCTTTAAAAGAATAAAATAAACATGTAAATTATTATTTATATTAAATAATGTACATGATGTTGGTAAATTTTATTCACCACATACAAATTAATGAAAATGTTCCTTTAATATTTTTTTTAAATCTAGACATTAAATATATATAAAAATAAATAAATATTCTTTATAAATTATTTATATAATAAAAATAATAATATAATTGATTTTTTATAATAATTATGGATAAATTATTAATTTTCTAGAAATTTTTCTGAAAACATGGGCATTGAAGATAAAGGTTTTTTGATTGATGCGATAAATAAATTTGATTTTATTATTATTTATTATTATATTATTTTAAGTGTATAATTTTATGGAAATGAATTAAAAACATGTGTTCATCAAAAAATAATTTTTTCCATGAAATATATGAGTTTAAATATATATATATATCACATGATTTCAGCATCTAATGCATTAAAATACACAATTCTGGTAAATGATGAGATTGTATCTTAAAACCCTTGCCACATTTTTATATTTTGAATCATAGGAACCATTAAATAATAATATAAAATTAAAAATTCAGTATCATTAAATGAATGATTTTTTATATATAACATTTTTATGTTGAATTTAATAAACCACATAGAATAATATAGGTGTATAATATAATTTATGTCCCAAAGAAGGCAATTTGATACAAAAAGCACATAACGATTTAGTATATTATTATTAATAAAAACATTAAAGGATTATATTAAAATTTATTTGTATACATAAATAATATTCAAGATAATAATCAAAAAATAAACTCATATATTGTATGTGAAACATTGATATGGAAAAAGATGTGCATATGGAATAATCTCACAGATATAAAAAGTGAGAAGAAAAATTTATTTCCTTATGTCTCAACTTCCATTGTACACATTTAAACCTATGTTTTAACAATATTATATATATCATAAATATTTTATATAACCATACATATATATATCATACAATGTATGATTTACATATGATATCGTTTTCTCGTTTTTTAAAAATTCAATGTTCATGTCACATTTCTTGAAATAGCGTCTTTAATTTTCATATATTTATGAAATTTTTTAGACCAATTATGTTGAACAAGTTTAAATAATATAAATAATTTTTGAAATGAAATAAATATCATACATATTAAATAAATATTTATATTTAGTAGTTCATAATAATGTTAATATATTAATTGAAATACATCATTCAAAGAGATAGTGGGACATATGTATGAATGAAAAATGATTCCATTTTCTAAAAGGATTGAATGAATAAAATATAAATAATATATTTAAATTAATGAATCAATATCATATCATATATTTCACATATTTTCAATAATCCCATCAATATTTCCATCCATATAAAGTGTGAACGAATCACATCACATTGTCAGGTAGTCGTCCTTTATACAAAAGAAGATGATATTTTATTCAGACATACTGGAAATTAAGAAGATATATGTGATATAAGGATTAAATGAATATGATAATATTATACATATTTATATATAATATAAACATTTTATCCAACATTATATTTATATTTGATATATAATAATGGAAAAACATATAATATCATTTTAGGAGGCAGTGGTTCACTATACACATTATCAATAGTTTAGATTCCCATTTGAGGGAGGGGTAGATGGTTTTAAATAAAGAACATAACATAAAAAATACGATTTATATATAAGATAATTGGTTTTGTATATCATAATGTTATTAAAATAAATTTTTTTAGTTGATGATGAAATAATATATAACACACGACTGGGGATGTTGCCTCTTCTTTAAACAACCTATTCTGGTTTTCACCAAAATCATTAAAAGGTTTGACTTATGAACAAAATAAGTATTTTCGGATGCGATTAGGGAATTTATAAATGCCTTTTGAGTAGTATTATCTGAGTAAAATGGTTTTGAGTATATGTATTGAAGATGATAGGGGGTGTCCATTTATAAGTGAGGTGAGTAACACAAAGGTAATTTATTAAAACTATCAGGTTTACCTAAGTTTTAAACATGAATAAAACAAAAAAAGTTGAAACTAAGAATCATTATAAGGTATAAAGTAGATAAATATCCATAAAATATTTTTTTTCATGTTTTGGGTCATTTTTATCCCTTATCATCTTATTTTACCCCATAGTAGACCCATTTTTAGTTTAATAACCGTAAATAATATGTTTTTGTATTATTATAAATTATATTAATAAATAATTATTTTACAGAACATATTTTATGAATTAATATAATTAGAAATATTTAATAAATTTTTAAAAATTCAACTCACATAAGTTGAAAATTTTCATTTAAAATTTTTCCTGCTGATGCCCTGACAATGCAGTTCTTAAAATGGGAAAATCGTCATAAGTATAGAAAGATATAATTTTAAAATTCAAAATGAAATTGTTTTAAATGAACTATATTGGATTAAATAATATTTTATTGACCAAATTTTACATTAAAATAATAATAATAATAATTCAATTTTTTTAATGATGTAAAGGAATATACCATATTTAATTAACAAATGTTTTTTTTATTATGTAAAATTATTATCTATTTAAAAAATTCCATAAAATTCATTTTAAAATAATTTATACATGTTTATTTAATAAATGAAAAAATTTAATAGATAATTATTTTAAAATTGTAATAAATATTACATTTATTAATTATTTACAAACTTTAAAAACAAATATTTTTTTGAAATAGAATTTTTTAAACATATAAAGACATTTCAGAAACCTTAATCATTGTTTTATCAATATAAATTCATTTTATTAATCATTTATTATTATTATTTATAAAATTTTCTTCTTATTAATAATTATATGTTTAAGTCCTAGGTTATAATAAACATATTTAATTCTTAATATTAGTTATATCTTGTGGTTTGTCGGAACATGTGTTGTGTGTAAGGAAAGATAAATTCATTGTTCCATGTAAAATAATCTATGAAATAATGTTAATTTATTTCAAATACATTATTCATAAAATTACATGTTGTTACATATATACTATCATCAAAAAATAATCCTTTCAAGTTTTTTATTATTTTAATAAATTATTGTTTTCCAAATATATAAATTTGATCAATACAAAATTCAAATTAATTTATCATAACATTGAAAATAGCATCAATGGATTTCCATCTCTTCTTAGAATTATCCATGTTATCTAATGATTTCTCAAGTTTAAAATCATTTTAATTCTAACAGGACATCATCCCCATGGTTTAAAACATTTATTATTTTTATCATTCAATAATTCATGTTACACATGGACTCATCGTATGATACCATGAAAAAATCATAATCAAGAATAGAAATCTCTATTAAGCACTGGGAGAATGAAAAAAGGTAAATAAGAAACTATTATATATTTCCATTAATTAATATTCAATATTATAAATGATCATATAATCCTAAAAAATAAAAAATTCAAACATTGACATCTTCTATCAGTCATTGTGTAATATTATATACGAGTATGAATATCACTATTCTTCTACCTTCTCCGGAATCATTTTTTATCACAAAATTGGGAATCCCCACCAATTTTTCATTGACCAACTTCTATCTGAAAATCAATTCACATTACAATACAAGGATCACATATAGATAAAACAAACATGGTATCAATGAAATGGAAATCATATTCAATTTATAATGTTTTCCCAAAAGAAAATCCATCCATCATTTATAATAAAACGGGATCACTCTGGCATGAAAATTTATCATTATTATGAAATTGGTTGTTTAAATACTTATTTTAAATGATTTTTTATCACATATTAAAAATATAGGTATCCTATGGCTTATTATTAAAAGAATATTATAATAATTTAATGATTATAATTAGAATAATTTAATTGTTCATCATTTTATGGAGGATCAATTTAATTAAAAATATCCATTATTATATTATTAATAATCTTATCATCTTAATATTCATTATCTCTTTAACAATAAATTAATATATAATATTTAAAAATAAATGTGCCACATGACTCATTTTATTTCTATAAAATAACTAGAATATTTGATTCATTTAAAAATTAAAATTTAATTATTTAGCAAAAAATTCAACATCATTACATTCTAAAAAATGTAAACACATTAACATGATTTAAAAAACAATAATATAAATCAATAATTCCTATATTTATCTCACTATATATCAAAACAAGAGTCAAACTATTATCACGGTGGAAATAAATATGATCATTATAACCCTGGAATAAAATATTATTATACCGAGTTATATATTCATTTTGGATAATTAAATCATTTCAGGATGAGATAAAGCACGTTTAGATTACAATTACACATAAAATATATGAATTAAATAATGCCCTACAACAATTATAGACTAAAAATTATTGTCAAAATAATGAAACAATTAGGTTCAATCAGTGTCACAAGGAAAACCAACATTACAAAAAGATCAATAGAATGAATATAAGGCCACCAAGACACCCCCATAACATGATAAAAAACAATAAAATAGATGGTTTTTCCACCATGATCATCCATAAAAAATAATGAATGAATAATGTCAAATAAATGGTATTTATGTTCAAAAAAATAATTCTCTTATAAATAATTGGAGTTAGGAAGAAAAAAATAATCATTTAAGGGGCACCAAAGGAATGTATGACAAACAAAACCTAGAAAAAACTCATGTAAATAGATCCTTGACATTATAAAATTGGAAAGCATACCCATGGTTAATTTGATGCATCTGTAAAGTGAAGAAAATAAAATTTATATGAAAAAATATTGAATTAATGGGTAAGAATTCAATTTAAAACATATTTAAGATCCCTATTTACTCTTAATAGGATTCCATTTTCATATCATTCATGATATAAATAGATCGATAATCATATTGGACATTTGAAAACAACTTCAAACACTCCAATGGATGGGCCTTGGTCTTACTGGTTCATGTTCACATATTAACAAAAATGACATCCCATATGGTTTCTTGTTCACATCCAAACCATTTTCAATAAGATATGACTTCCAAAATGTCCATTGATGACAATTTCTTCTGATTTTTTAGGTAAAGGGACCGTCGATGAAAAATTCTTAGAACTACCCACACTGTGGGAATTTTGAGTTTTATGATTACTTTAAAAGTAACACCAATCCCTAAAATATCCTTTAAAACTAATTTAAAAAACATTTTTTTGGATTTTTTGTACCCACTCGATAAAACAACCCAAATTATTATTCTTCATGAATTCCACCTAGGTTTAGTGGCCCTTTATAAAAAATTCTAATATTTTTCATTTCACACACCATCAAAATCCTTATCAGCACCTCAAAGACAAATTAATTCAGATATAAAACATAGATAAGGTCAGAAGGATTACATAAAACATCTAGGAATGGGTCATTGAGGGAATATTTTTTTAATACACAATCAGTTGAAGGTTTTTTATTTATATAATATGAATTTATCTATATCTGTCACCATATACTTTTTGATTTTCATGGAAAATAAATAATCACCAGAAACATAGGGATATTAAATGTAATATTCTATTAAATATTATGTTTCAAATTATATGACTACATAGAATATATTAGTACAATTTAAAAATTGCCATAAAAACTAAAAAAAAATAAATGACTTAATTCATGATTTTTTTGCCAATACTGTTCGAAAAATTTAAACATGTTGATATTATGGTAATTATATGAAATAATCAAAAAGATATAAAAACAAGATATTTCAAAGGAAGTCGCATCATACTACTATAGATTTTGAAGGTAATTAAAAATATATTTATGTGGAAATCAATATTGGGATTGCATGATATCTATATGATGAAAGATAAACCTTATTCAGAAGAGTAACATTGTGGAATTAGAGTTATGTCCCAAAATTAATAATTTAATTTAAATAGTGATCATTTTACAAAATAAACTCAATATGTAGGAAACATTATCATGTTAAAATCATCGTCTTGTATAAATGGGGTACTGACAAATTTGGGGGATATATTTTAATGATACATTTTTTCTATTTGAAAGACATAAAGAATTATATAATTTTTTCCATTGTTTCACAATGTAATTATGATTATATAACAATGGATATGATGTTACTGTGTTTTTATTGTGAACATGATGAAATAGTACACATTAAAATATAATTTATTGTAATTAAAGGTGATGGTTGGATAATTTATAAGAATAAATGTAATTATATGTGTTTCAACGTGTTCATAAACTGGTGTATTTAAATAATGATAGTATCATAAAAATTATGAAATTAATGATTGGGAAAATATTTTTAATCATATATTTAATAGTGTAAGATAAAAATAACTGAATATTATTTTTTAATGATGACATTATTTTATTAAAATTAATAAGAGGACATGTGAAGAAAATTTTACCTAAAAACGAGAACACATTGTGATGATAATGAGATGAAAGATGAAGTTTTTTATTATTTTTCTAGTTAAAAAACATATGTCTATATTTTTTTAACAAATATATATTATCATTAGTTTTTGACGAAAATGAACAATATATAATAAATAATATTACCTATTTCTATAACACTTCTATGAAAGTTATCCTTTGATGAGGAATAATATTTTCTTCAAAATAAGTACTTACAATGGTTAATTACTATATTTTATGTTTTTTATTTAATATTTCCTCTTTAAAATCCTTTTATTTCATAAAATGATGGATATAACATAGAATATCTTCTTGATGGGGAAAATACTCAATTTTTTTAACATGAAATAATCAATTAGTAATAGAGAAGAATATGTTATCATTTTATGGTGGATAGGGAATATATATTTCCCAAATATATTATAGATCATGTTTTGATTCCCATTATTATATCATATACAATTGGGGTGACAGGTGTTCCTTGATGGGGATTAAAATTCATTGAAGTTTATAGGAGTTGTGTTTCGAAGAATATAAGTCATTTATTTTATAAATCGAAAGGTTATTACCCATTAGATTATATAAATTTACATATAATTGATATATTATTAAATATTAATTCTATATGTTGGAGAACTCCCAAAATAATCTGGTATTATATATAAATGTAAATTATTTAAGTGACCCAATTAATGTTATGACCCTAGTAATACCATTATCCAAACATAAAATCCAACATGATAAATAATCAAAATAATATAAAAAGTTACATGTATTATCCATAATAGTAATATTAATATCATTTTAGGTTTAAAAACATACTTAATGAGGTGATTGTAGAAAATTTCAATAGTAGGTTTCCTATTACAGTACTCCTAAATATCTTACAATAGCGATGAAATAAGAAAACATGATCATACACTATATATTTATTCCACTATAATTGAATATGAATAAAATATAAACTAATACACAGAATCCCAACTATAAATATATATATTGTAAAATCCATCCCATAAATCACAAAATATTAATGCAGAACCTACACAAATAAAAAACAAAAAATTATCCATTTATAATAAATTAGAATGTCAAGTACAAATAGACCAAATAATAATTATTATAACATCAGATTAATTATTTGGGACCTAGGTGAAGTTTTATTAACAGAATTATATATAATATTAAATTTCATATTAATCAATACATTCTCGGAAACATATATATTAATGGTTAATTTATTCATATCTATAGTCTCCATTTTAAAAAAGTTCATTTATAGTATTCTAAATCCAATAATCTACTAAAATCGTCACCATCCATCACAAGGAAAGAAAAATAAATTGTTGTTACAAGTGTTTTAGAATATAATATAATAAAGAGTTATAATTATTAGGACACATAGAGATATAATGTAACATAAACTAATTAAACATCAACAATAGAATACATTATAATTTGAAAAATTATCACTTCATTCATGGATTATTAATAGAACAATAATAAATTGATTATATCGGACGAAAATAAGAAAAAACATTTATGAGTAAGAATCATATCTTGGACCATCATTCACACAATAATTTTGTTGTTGGGTAAAAAAATAATCTCCAAAATTGTAAGGTGCATTTTATTTTCATAAAAACCTGTAATGAGAAAAAATTATCTTCGATGTAAGAAATAGTAAATTGATCAAAATTTAAATTGAATTTTATTGAAAAAATAATTAAATAATCAAAATCACTATTTATACATATGACTTTTTTTAATCCTATGAACAACCTTAAAAAATAATATTATACCATGATTGATCAAAAAGTGGAATCCTTATGATAATTATTATGGATCAATTTATACCAATGTGATTTTCATGAAAACAAATTAATTTAAATGTGTGTAAAAATAATAACATTATTAATTTTAATATCACAAATAAAACTATGTCTACTTATACAAATTTGTGGTTTCATTTTCATTTATCCATTGTGGTCCATCCTCAAATACTCCTTCCAAAAACAAAAAATTCGCATTCTGTGTGAATTATTAATATAAATAATCATCAATACATGGGTGATTAATTGATTTTAGAAAGTAAAGTTTGTTAATAACAAAACAGTAAATAAACCACCGAAAATTTTATTTCTAATGTTATGAGGTTTACAATAAAAAATGTTAATTTATATTTTTAAATTATGGAAATATCCTGAAACGGGGCAAAAATTAAGAATAAAAAGGAACCACATTGTTCTTAATAGGTATATCACCCCCATAAACACTAAATATTCCCAAAATATTCATCATTAATATATTTATGGAACAAAAAAATATAGACATATTTATAATCCTATTAGACCTAATATAATCTCTCAAAAATAAAAAAATATAAAAAAATACAACTCATGAAAAATTGTAATCCTATTACATTTAGGATATAATAGAAAAACCAAATTACTAGAGTTATTTCTACGAAGAATAATAATTTATTTCACACACAATATGAACAATATATTCAATGTGGGGTAACGTTACAATATCATTTTTTACCGAGTAAATACCCAATCATGTCACCTTTTATCATTACTGAATACATTATAGTGTTAAAATATTATCTTATCTATTTAACGAATGTGAATAGAAATATAAAATTCTACTGGAGATCCCATAAATAAGAAAATTAAAACTAATTATATGTAATATTATTCTAAATCATGATACTGAGTTGTCTAATTTTTATGAATTTAGGTACCTATCAAACTCTTGTATTTTTTAGATGTTAAAAATGATATGGTGACCAATAAAAAATGGTATCCAAATAACCAATAATAATTCATGATAAAAACTAAAAATATAATGATGTAAAACATTAAAAATATTTATATGGGGGACATACAAATCTAAATTAAACTATAAAATAATATAATTTTAGTATTATCCATTATATATATATATAATGAGATAGGATTTGAAATAATGAGTTATTGGGATATTTATAATCATATATTTAATCCCAAAATATAGAATAGAATTATCTATATGTTTACATAGAAAATAATTCACTGAAGCAATTAAAGAATATTGTTGTGCAATTTAAAACTGAAAATATAACACCCTTTAATTTACAATTATTTAATAAAACACAATGATTATTAAAAACTCATCATTTGAAAATATATATAATATAAACATTCCTATTTAATTGTTCTATTTGGAACTATGGAATAATTATTATTATAAAATTTATTAATGGTGACATATTTGACGCCCTTTGAGAAGTCAACCCATGTTCCTATGATATCTATAATAATTCCAATAATATGATTCAAGTTAATATATTTTAGAAAATATTTATTGAAATTGTGACTAATATCCATTTATTGATTAATTGGTTCTTATCACACTTTTAATATACTATTTCTATTATGAAATTAAATTATTAAATATACACAAAATTTTATACATAAAACACTAATTGTCCATATATCTTTCAGATCATGTAATGCACAAGCCGATGTTTTGTTATACCTTTATTAATACGTAGTCCACATCTAATGAAAACAATTAATAATCCTTCATTGAATAACCTCATATAAATTTTTATATTATAAAACATTGATAATGAATAAGAATAAATATAGGTATGATACTCATGATTAATAATCTTCTTTTCCTTATACAACTAATTGAAAAAAATAAAAGTGAAATAGTTAATAATTCTAACATACTATGATATCACAGAATGACTATTGAAAAAAAATTACAGAATATGGGGATGTGATAATTACAAAAATTGACCACAAATATGATGAAGATGCTTCAAATTATTTAAATCCTCAATTTCTACGATAGATAATATTCCTTTGAAAACATGATCATCATAAATGTAATATCAATTTAAATAACCCCTGATAATCCAGAAGTATTATTTTTAAGTTATTATGTTTTCAAAATGAATCCAAAATTCATATATGAGAATTTTATCATTAAAATAATTTATAAAAAAATTCTATATAAACTAATTTTTAATACTAATGTAGTAATGAAAATGTTTAGTGTAGAAAAATGGTTCTCCCGACAGTAATATTCTACGATTCCAAAAAATAGTGATGATATGATTCATAAAATATATGAAATTATGAAAAATTAATTAAATAAAAATCTTTAAATGAATGTTACGTATATAAAAATTATATAATGAAATATTAGATTTAATAAAATCTACTAAATAAAAATTAAAAATTATGGAAAATGATTACATATCTGGTAGTTTTTTTGGGATAATACACCCCGTATATAATTTAATTTTAAAAGTATTTTAACCAACTCCATTAACACCACTAGAAATATATAATATTAAAGGATATGATAATGTAGCTTCTCTGCATAATTTTGTTATTATAGTATTCCTGAATATTGATACTATATTACCAAATTTAACTAATGGAGATGATCCTAAGGATTTATAAATATCATGACATCATATTTATTTTATTTTTACCCACACACCAGCTAGTTTGTGTTTTAGATAGAGTAAAACCACAATCAAGGTAACATCCTAATCTTCCATATCCATTATAATTGAGGTTTGAAATGATAGAATTATGGTAACTCCTAACATTTATAATTTATCAATTTGGTATATTGATTCATAATAATAATTTCTTTTCCCTTGTCATTTAAATGTGAAATTTCCACATTTACCTAAATTTATTTACGAATAAACATCAAAAAATTATGGGTGACCCATTTCCCAATATAATTAATGAGGAACATTCATATAATGAGAATTTAAATAAATAATTTGATATAAATTCATATGTGCATATTATTAATTAACAACACGAGATAAATGTTTAATATTATACCACATTTTATGAATATATTGAAAAATGACATTATAACGAACGTAATTAAATTATAGAATTCTTATATGAAGATTATTAAAAATGGTATAATATAAGGTAATGTTGATACACACTACTTAATATGTATCCCCAGTATTATATTTTTGGAAATTAATCAACATAAATATGTTTCGCCATAGAAAATGAAAACATTCTATGAATCACTTATTACAACGTTTGAAATAGAATTCTTTGAAAATTCCCCTAAAAAAGGATTTATAGTTATTGCAATAAAAATCTGTTTTATTACTAATGACAAAAAATGAAATTACATTATTTTAAAACCCATGGAATTTAAATATATATTCACTCATCCCAATATTTTTTTATAATTTAATTGATATGATATACTCAGATAACATATTCTATAAACATGATTTTTTGAATAAATAAATTATTAATTATCATGTTTTCCTTTTGTACATATAATTACATAACTATGTTGTTTTACTAGAAATTAGTCCTTTTAATCTATTTATATTCAAAATAATAATAATTGTTTATATGATGTGTCGACAAGATAGAGGTAAAAAAATCTATATCCGTTATCAATTATCTATCTAAATATAAATCATTACAGACAACATCGTTTTGAAATTAATATTTTAGAAAACAAATAATGTATAAATAAGGAATTGAAAATATGATGAATTAGGCCATCATATGAAGCTATGTTTTAGTCATCGGGGATAAAAATACTGAATTATAATTTTTTCCATTGATAAACTTCGTTATATCAGATGGTGTTGTTTTCATATTTTATACTCATTGATAGAACTCATTAATTCGTTTTAATATAAAATTCATTGGTGCATATAGAATTTTTTATTTCATCATGTGTATTTAGATAAAATACTCATGAAATATTTGATGTTTTTTTGATGATGCTAATGATTAAAATGAATTCATATATTTATAACAAGATTATATGAAGGATTGAAGTATGAGGGTCATTAATTAATAGATTAATGATTAATGAACAATTGTTACTAGTTAAGGGAATCACATTGCAGAATAATAATGATTAACAATGATTATGTATTTGAGGATTTTTTGGTAGTATGTTTCTCAATGTTGGAAATATGTATATGATTTGAACATATTTTAATAATGAAACAAATGAAGACAAATTGTAATATGATGCATCATTCAATATTAGAGTTTCTCATCAAACAATATAAATGACTATTTGAATATTTTATTTCAATATAAATGATTATTTTTTGATACAACATATTAATTAAAATTTACATATAATAATATTGATCATAATATTAATATTTATTTTATTTTAATATATATATGAAATTATATTGTACATTTATTTTAAAACATAACACCATATAGAAACAAGTTGTATCATGTTCTGAAGAATAATACTATGGGTGTTTATATGGATGAATGAACATAATGGGCTTGTTTGAACAATGAATAATACATCCATATATATATTAGTAGAAATTTTAGTAATTTTGGTATGGTGATATTAGTGATAAAAAAGTCGCAAAAATGATTAAATTTCATGTGGTACCTTAGGAGAAAATGATAGATGAATATATATTTTATCCTTGTCCTAAAATCAAGTACATTATAGTGGGGGAAACTATTCCAACACCTTGTCCATTCTTAATCAATTATAAGACATGAATGTTGATATAGGAACTACAAATAATAAACCAAATATATTTTCTGATCTATAACATGAGTGTGGCGATAATGTAAAAACAATTGTGATTTTTTAATCACTATAAATCTAGTATAAATATCATTTATTTCATTAATTTTTTACATTAACCAATAATATGAAATTGAGTTTTTAGATGGTTTTATGGTTACATAAAATTCGCCACTAACTTCATAGCCGGGTTTTACTTAGGCAATGGTCTAATATATAGGTAAAACATGTTTGATAAGTGATCAATTTATCTCACACCATTCATACCTATGTAATAAACATACAACTCTAAAGTGATTATCAAACAATATCATGAATATTTAAAGTAAAACCCAATCCAATTAATGAATTTTTATTGAAATATTAATCATTTAATAATTAATTATATGAATGATATTGTCAAATAATAAGATTCTCTATAGAGTTAATCCAACATAGCATATTTCATGAAATTTTTCCTTTTTTTAATAAATATTCTTGAGTGATATGTAACAGATTATTAATGGGGAAAAGACAATAGAAAACATATTTTTTTTTCATGCATAATATTATTTTTGAAATAAATATTATTATTACAATTAATTATATTAAAAAAATTATTATGTTTATAATTTAAAATGAAACTAAAATTATAGGATTTTTCAAGGTAACCTCATTATGAATAAGAGTAACAATTGTAGAGTTCTTACTTGGTTAGATTATTTGATTTATAAATTGATAGTAATAGTATCAATACAATTATATCCAATAATCTATTATTAATCCATAACAAATTATATAGAGAACACATTTTCCATTGGTAATTTATCATTTCCAAAGGAGATTATAGAATTTTTACTTTATTTATAAATTAAATAAATAAAATTTTCCAAGAAATATTCTATATTTTATTATATTTTCCATAAAATAATTTTATTTGTATTCTATAACTATGATATACTATAGAAGACATATATTTTATATTTCTATATGAATCAAATATTAATTTGGTAAATGTATTCAATAAAATACTCAAATCCATTATTAATTATACTAATAATGTTCCTAGAAAACCTAAATTTTATAAAAAATAATATGAATTGGGAGATGGAATATATCCAATTTAAATGAATTTTTTATCTATTCTTTATGATTAATTTTTTAAATAAATTGAGTAAATATGCATTCAAAATGCAATAATATCATTATTAGATATAATTAATTCCTTATATTCACTAAAAATATAATTATGAATTTGAAAGTTGTAACTTGTAATAAATTAGATAATTTGTTTAAGAGTATGGGATCCTTTAATAAAATAAACAATTAACTATTTCTATGTCCCATATATATTTTGATATCAAATAGATTGATTTTTATGAAAAATTTAATATAAAAATGGGATGAATACATAAAAAATCCCACCATATCAACATAATTGGAAAAATAAAATGATAGTTCATTTTAATCTATATATATTATGATATCACATAAAGAATATGGTAAGTAGTCCGTTGTGATATAAAAATAATAAAATATTCTATATGTGATAAAAAAACAATTAACCATGAGTTTTTACACATTTTACATATTACATTTAACATTATTTTTTATGGTACGAAGTTATGAAAAATACATAGAAAGTATGATCACTACTAATATGATCATAATTAGAAAAATTTAAATTATAATTCTATCATTTCATGACCTTTCACTAATATTAATGATCCCTAATTGAATCATGGTGATAATAAAAATGAAATATAATTTATAATTACGATTTACGGGTATGAAGAACATATAACTCTACCAACAACAGATTATAATGATTTGTATCATTGAATTAATAATTAAATGATAAATAAAAAATGAATTTCATATATGAAATTGTAAAAGATGAGTTATTAAGGAATAAAAATATCACCTTGAATAATATAATTTATAATCTATAACAAGATAATTATTCCATTACGTTCATGTAAGAAACTATTATTATAAGACTTCTATACAGTATTATAAAAAATGTTCATAAATTTATAGTTATGTAATGGAATTTTAGATTTTATGATATCAATACACTATTACCAAAATAATATATTACTTTAGATTTGATAATTCATTTTACTGTTAATATTTGAAACTTTAATATTATAAATGTTTTTAATAATTAATACTTACCACTATCACCAACCCCAAAACAATAATGTATATAAATATATCATTGATATTTTGATTCATTTTCTTATATTCAATAATTTTAATTTTATGATTTTTAGAGATAAATAGTGAATCCATTTTTATACATTGATTTTAGGGATGGTGTTTTAAGCACCATCATATATGATCTAATGACATATTCCATCCACTTTGATGGAATGACATGTGTTGTAGCTACTTTAACAATGGGAGAATACAAAATTTTCGTTTCTACCTATAAATAATCCATATCATTCTTCAGAACTATTTTCCCCTTATTATGTCATGTAATGGATAGATTTTTATAGTCCTCTATAGTTTTGTATTAATTATTCTAACCAATCATAAAATTTGGAATTTAATCATAAAACACATAAAAAGACATAATTAATCATTCTACTATGAATGGAATTGGAAACAAATATTTTGGTTTTATATTTGAGAAAAATTTAATAAAGGACTATCAGAAAATATTCTATTTTTAAAATCACCATAATATTTATGAATATGACATGTTTTTGAATTATAGTACCATAATGTCTCTTATGGGGAAAATAATAAATAAGGGAGCACACAATATTGAAATAGATAAAAATAATCTCACAATATAGTAGATATTTAGATTTAGTGGATTCGTTTATATAGATAAGCTTATAAATAATAATTCATATATTAGTAATATGAAGTTATTCACAATGATGAATATCATGTTTGGTATGTTTATCCCAGAAATTAATATATTTGTGTTTAGAGCTCAAATGGTTCAACTAATATGATCATATATTATTAATCAGTGAATTATTGTTAAAATACAATGATACTTCTCTAATGAATTCAAAAATTGAATTGTTATTAGATAAAAATAGAAAAACCCCCATGAAAAATAAGTTATATATGAATGTTATTTATTTAATCAAATTAAACTACCATAAACCCACTTTTTTACATAATATTTTTTTTAAATCTATGATTTATTATATAAAGATCCCATTAAGATATTAATTAATCTTCAATATTCAATATTTATTAAATTTATTAATATGAAACATACCATGTTAAAATTTTAATATTTATAGATTATCAATCTATAATTATTTTCATAATGAACATATCATGACAATTATAATTTTATTGTTTAAATATATTGATAATATTATAATGAATTCTTTTTTTAGTGACAAAATTAACAACATTTAGAATATATTTAAATTAGAGTTATATTTCTAATTATATATAATATTAATATATTATTATAAACTAAAAAATAGTACAATATTACCTAATTATTCCATTTAAATTTCATTATTTTGAAAATAGAATAATTTAAACTGTGAAACAATGATATAAATAATAATCTTTATCTTACAGTTTTATAAAACATTCTCTATTTTTATATTAATAGTTGAATCTGGTCGTATGTATTTTTATATTGTTATATATAATATTGTCTTAATGATATTATTATTATATTTTTTATATAATATATGAACAATATAATTATTTAATATTTATTACTAGAACATTAATATGAACGCATTGAACACATAAATAAATATATAAAATTTAAGAAAAATAATAGAAGTTATTTATTTTATTCCCAATAATTATTTAATTTAACAGTAATGTTTCATTATAAATAAATGAATCAAATACATCATATATATATATCAATATTAAATTTATTTATATTTTACTAATTTGACATGTAATTTAAAAATGAAAATTATTACTTTTCACTTTTATTTGTTTATAAGCTAAATTAGATTATTTAGAATTTTGATTAACAGTCATATTACGTAATAATTGTTAATTGATATCAAATAAAAAATTATTAGTCATAAAAAAAATCTTATTATCTTAAAATAATTTACAATTAAATTTTAAATCATGGAATAATAATAAATATCGTATATAAAAATTTCTCAATATGGTAAATGAGTATCTATTTTTACAGCATTATATTTTTAAACCTATTGATTTTTAATATTAATGGATATATAAAATTATATTGACTAAAAAAATTACATCAAAATCATAGAAAATTTACATATACATTTATGGTGAAATAATAATAAATTCTTATTTACGTAAATATGTTGACGGAGGTTTTTGAGTATAGATATTATTAAGTGGGTAATGTAACACATGGAAGTGGTTTTCAAAAATGGTTTGTTTATGAGGTGTTTATGTTAATATACATAACAAATTCACTATTACTGATTTTCATATAAATAAGGATGTTATATGAATTACATTAAATATAAATTAAATAAGGGTGTTCCTGTTGAGGTAGATTTTATCTGATATTTAATGTGATTTGATGGGGTCTGGATTTTGAAGAGTTTTTTATTTAGTTGATGAAGATTAAAATGAAATAATTTTGTGGTGGAATATATTGGTTATGTTTTAATTAATATTATGAAATGTAAATAACTATTAATTATATTTTTTTAATGTTGTAATATTTATTTTTATGTTGTTATTTACTTCTAAAGTTTAATTATGATTGTGTTCTCATAGTTCATGGAATCATGCCATAGTAAAATGTTCATGTTTTTATTTTTTAGGTTTTAAATATTTTTATCGATGAATTTTCAAACTCATAAATCCTTATCAACACAACATAGGTTATCTAGATGTCGAAATTCATGTAAGTTTTTTCATGAAGAATTATATTATGTCATGAAACCAAGATCATGAAATAATTATTTTTATATTAAAAATATATGAATCTATGAATTACCTTAGTAACAACGTTCACAATGTAATAATGTTGGTCTTGATTCCTAATTTGTGGAAGTTCTATATTAGATGAGTTATAACTAATGTATCATTAAATAATATTCCATGGTGTTTTCATGATGTTTATTGTCATGTTGGAATGAATATTATATTTTCATGATTAATGGTGTAATAAGAATTTAATTTTTCTAAAAAATAACTTCTTAGATACAATAAATTATCATTTATGTTAAATTTTTATGAAATAGAATCACCAAATTATTGATAAGTTCATTTTTTATGATATGATGGATTTAAAAGAGGTGGGTGGTAAAAGTGAATGTCGAGTCATTTAATTTGAATTTTAAATTTAAATACCATTGGTTTATAGTAATTAATGAGTATATTCAATAATACGTTTGGTGAATTTATATAATATTATCAAATATAGGAAATATTATTGTTAAATAAGAATAAGATATGGAGTAAAAAATATGATGTTAAATTCTCATATGAAAAATATTTCATTTGAATTGTATATTTAATGAAAAATAATCAATTTAAAAATATTATGGTAGTATAGTGTTTTTAAGACTCAATAGTTAAATCCATATAATAATATTTTGTCATTATTTATGTTGGATAATAAGAAAAATGTTTGAAGATAGATTGTGCATCACATGTTCAACTAAGAACATTGAATCTATTAAACTATTTTTTTAAACACTTGGATCATGAGATCATCAACATTACTTGATCATTATAATGATATAGAGATACATTTTCAATGGTGAATATTGTTAGAAAAGTCCTTATATCTATTTTAATTACTTATCTATTGAATCTTTAACAAGAATATTTTCCATCACATTAAAATGTGTTGATATTCAATTGATGTTTTTTCAAATAGTATAAAATTATAATGTATCTCATATGAGAAGATTTTTGACGAACTGGGACTGGGTTAAATGTTTTCTAATAATGATTATATTAAATTGATTATAATTTTTTAATTTTTCATTTATGTAATTAATTAAATGAAAAAAGTTATTCTGAAATTTAATGGGATGATTTTTTTATATGGAATTGTAAATGTTTTCCAAAAGAATTCTTAGTCACTTTTCATATATTTGAGGACACTAAAAAAATTTAATACATTTTTATCTAGGTGTATTTATGACATTATTACAATGAATTAAATTTTAAAATGTTGGTACCACTTAATGTGTTTTACATATTTTAGCACATTTATTATTTTAAAAAAATGACATCTTAAATGATAAAATTTGATTATGAGGATGGATAATTAAATGTCAATTTATTTGATGTTGGAAATACAATTAATTTAATTTATGAATTAAAATCAGTGTTTTAGTGATTATAGGATCAATTGTTCAAGATGATAATTATCGATTTATTCTTAATAAATAATAAATTTTATCAGTTTTTTCAAGTTAATTTGAAGGGTTTTTTATTTTTAAAATGTTTTTCTATAATTTATCATTTTATAATAAATAATAATTTTCAAAATTTTCTAAATTTTATAAATTTATTTATTTTTCAATTTTTTGTTATTAAATTTTCATTACATATTTTGGTTCTTTTATGTAGTAATGGTCCATTGAATTTTTCTTGGCGAACATCGTTAGAGTCTATGTGGTAGAGTGGTTTTCTAGTCGATATATCGATAGCAACTTAAAAATTTGAATATTTAACATAAAGAAAAAATAATTTACCATTTGTTTAAATAAATTGACCATGAGATCATTAGAACTTTACCTCAATGTATTTAACATTAAAAAATAAAAAAACTAATTCTTGTGCAATTAGTGTATCCTACCATCATCTCAAATTCCAATTTGTAAAAAGTAAGAAATACAACTGAATTATTTCCAATTATAAAATATTACATGAAGGAAGTGTGGTCGATAAACTATCCAATAGAATGATGTTGATTTGACCATGTATTTTAACATCATATAAACGTGCCTATTATCTTTTAACTACCACATAAACAATTGAAATGGACTAGGAATGGTATATTCAATGAGCCACAATAGCACTCATAAAGTGATCATGACCAACACGTGTGTTATGTTACAATACAGAAGTATTATAACCCACCATTCCTATTATTTAACACATTTCAAGGTGATATTTGATCCAGTCTATCATGATGTATGCAAACATTAATCTATTTTCTGAGAAACTGTAGAACTAGATGAAAAATTCTTGATACTATGAGAATTTTTGGGTTTACACTATATCGTGGGATATATGGGGATCTAATGATATTCATGGGAGATATGAAATATTTTTTCCAAATTTTTTAACATAGGGGTTTTATGTTTAATTAAATACTTGTATTACGAATTTATGGAATATGATGATGAATAGAAAGATAGAAATAGAATTTTCGGGCATAGTGAACAATTTTAGTCCCTCAAATAATCATTTATAGTAATAGTGTGTGATGATACTAATCTAGAAAGAAATAATATCTCAAAATACTGATGATAAATTAAAAAATTCCAAAATTTTGTGATGATAACTACCAGATTAATGAGATATTTGAAGGATACATGATATTGTCCCTTGACACACTCTGTAGACTGATAAATTCAAAATTGATTATGATGGAAACCCCATACTCATTAGAACTATAAAAATAATGACTTGAATGTAATTTTATGTTCCCATTTAAATTAGATGGTTTTTTAGTTAACAAAGATAGACCAAAAAGGGGAAGCCTAAAAATGATGACAGTGTTGATGAATTATATATTTCATGAATGAATAATGATTTGGAAATTATGGATTATTTATTAATATGTTTACCAATAATTTTCAAATGTGATTATGATAGTTTTTTTAATGTTGTATTGTAATCATAATGATGGGGCCAATACTCCCCCAATGTTGTGGCTTTGATTATTTACATGGGTACACAAAACATGATAAATTTATTTTCATTATGAATTCTTTTTCTTGAGTAGAATGAATTTTTAATGATTTGAGTGAAATACATTGTTTGAGTGTCATTGAGGATTTTTGTGGAATCACAAAATTGAGATATTCAAACCTAGTTATGATATAAAAATTAGATAATGATGATAACTTTTTAAATTAAAATATGAGGTGTATTGAATTGCTCGACTATTCAATGATTAAGGGTTTTTACACACCTATTGAAATAGACTACTTGAATCATTTTGTTTCCATTTTCTCTTATTTTAGGATCAAAATATAGAATAAGTGTTAATGATGAAGTTGACATATGTAGTGGAAGATAGCCATGAACATTAACTACATGTCCATATAAGGACACTTTTTCTACACATATCTTGGAAGAGAAAATGGATTAATGTTTGTAGTAACAAAACCATGTGAAGTCACAAATTTTAATGAAATTAAAGATGAAAATGAATTAAATAAAGCGTTAAAGATTACATATTGATCTGATTATCTCAAATCATGTTCAATGATTCATCATTTTCTATTTTATGAACAATTAATAAGAAATTGTTGCAAGTTAAGTAATAAGTTATTTGGAAATTGATGAAATATTTGACTGATTCTCACTCATGGAATAAAAAACCCTTCAATCATACACATGGAAACAATCCAGATTCATGATCATGGTCACTATTTAAAAAAAGTTTTTTGGGTAAACACATTTAATTATAATGGATTTTACAAACTGATTTGGTGAGGTGGACAACGAATATTGAATGTTCCTTGTAGAGGCTATGGAGAAATTTATGAATTAGTGACTGTGAGATTAGTGAGAGAACATGGATGTAATTTTTATTTATTCTATTGTTTCAGTGCATATAATATAGGGGAGAGGGATGGAAACATATAGTAAGAGTCACATAGGGATGAATATTTAAATTAGAGAAAGCCAGGATGAGATGCATGTGATATAAAAACATTGGATCTTGGAAATAGTATCAAAGGTCTTTATTGACAACCATTATCTATCTATGCTCCATAATTTTAACTTTAATGATTTATTTAATTGATTTATTAAAATATATTTTTGATATAAATATGATAATTGAATAAAACTAATGCACGATAATGAGATATTATTTTTTAATAATATGACTTTATTCAAGTGAAACTTATTATTGAGAGTTACAATGGTATTTATTTTATATGAAAAAAATATATTAGAATCTTTGGGAAACGGTGAGAAATGATCTCAATTTAATTTAACTTTATATCTACAGAATCACCAAAGAATCAATCTGATAATGTATCATCTAATTAAGGGTAGTACATTTGAATATAAATAGAATTAGATCTTAATGTGAAACTTGGTTCATCCTTGGGTGGATGAGTGGATGATTCAATAGATGAGCTATAGTATTCATTCACTGATAGGTTGTTTAACTATAATCACTAGTCATATGATTATCATCTGAGTCATGTAAAGATTTTTTATTGATGAAGATAAAGAATAAAAATCAAAAAATTTAAAATGAATAAATGCTAATTCAATTTCATTATACCATATATAGATTGTTCCATGTTAACTATGTGACCTATTCTCTCTCTCTCTCACTTGTGTTATTTTTTATGCTTCAATAGCTAATATTTTTTCATTACTAACTTCAATCATCAACATTAATTTTCATTTCACTTTTTCTACATTTATTATATGTTTTTGCTGATTTCATGGTCTCATAAATATTGTAATTCATTCTTTTATGATTGAATACTATTCTCAAACATTTTGATTTATAATTAGTTATTAATATTTTTCTTTCCCTGTAATTAATGACTAACTTGATCAATTATTATCTTCATTCAAGAGAATGTAATTTTATACCAAGATGAAAATAACTATTTGAAAATTAAAAAAATAAATCCCATTAAATCCATGTTCATAAAAAAAATAAAAAACTAAATCTAAAAATATATTTTATATTGGGGGGTATAGATACTAGTTCTAAACAGAGGAGATTAGATACCAACAGTTTATAAATATAAATTCTTCATTGTGATCTATAATTGGAGAAGAATAAATTTGAAAAAAAAAGATTATAGGGAAAATCATAATAAGAAATAACATGTAAATATCAATCCACCAAACCATGGAAATGATTAATAAATAGATTTAGGATCTGGATGATTCCAGTGAAAAATATTTCAAATAAACCATCACACATTATGTCAAATAATAAGTATATCAATTATGAAATTAAATTTTCTCACATGTCTATATTACCATCATTCAATTGAATTCCAAATGAATATTCTCTAGAAATAATTAGGAGATTATATTATATGGGGAAGTTTCTTCCAGTTAGGGGGGTTAGTGAATAAGTACATAAAATATGAGCCTATATATTTATAATTAATGAAATAAATAATATGTATTCATAAAATGGGTGATAAAATTTTTGACACACGAACAAAATTTTAGAATGTTTCTATTAAAAAGTTTTTTCCAATGATAATGATCATTGATATAATGTATATAATCTTTATCATAGTTCAAGATGAGACTGGAATATTTCATCATTATATTGATAGATTCATGGTGTTACATAGGAAATTTCATGAACACTAATGATATCTGCAAATTCCCATTGATATGTTCTACAATAGTATAACACCATACCCCCAAACATTGTTGGATTAATATATTTGTATATATTTTAGTAATTGAAATTATGAGGAATAGAAACTTGTTTTTTTAAAAAATAAATAAAATCCGTAATACATGAGATCTAGAAAGAGATTCATTATTATGAAATAAATCATAACATTACCCCAAGATGAAGTCCAATTGGATGGTCATTATAATGAAAATAATCATATTGCACCTAGGTAGAAATATAACCACGATGGAATGATTGTGAATTACAATTATATTTATCATAATTTGGATATTCATAACCAAGCTAATAATATAGAAAACATTGTAATATCTTTTCATAGAATGAAACAAAAGGGTTAAACATTCTCAATCACACAAAACAAAGGTCATAAGAACTATGAGAAAATATTATATAGATAAAATGATTATTTATACCCCATAAACCTCATAGTTTTTAACAAAATATTATGTAATAATTAAAAACTCATCCAATGGTTCAGTCTTCCTTTTTTCAAATAAATTTAGATTGGAAATTTCAGCGGGCGTTGAGTAGAATGGATTCCCATGATTCGTATCATAAAGGTCTCAGGAAGAATTAAAAAATAACATAATTAAGTTATATAAAGAAAATACAAAATAAAATACCCTATTGATAATGATATATTGGTAGTGGATATTAGGAAATAACACCCAATCACCAATAAAATAAATATTAGGGAAACTCCAGAGTGGTTAATACTAATTGTTTTTTTCAAACACAGTATGGAGATAAAAATAGTCTAGAACCTTCTCTAAATAAAAAATGATGAAAATATAACCAAAAATAGAGTAAACCATATTTATATAATTGTTGAAATTGACACTAAAAACACCATAATCTCATCTAATTTAGTTTAATCCCCAAAATAAAACATGTTTTTTTAAATGGGAATTAAATAATATAGACCAAATTAAGGGAAAGGAAAACATTATGAATATTTAAACCCTAATTTTATTTTCCCATAATGATATAAAAATGGTCATGAAATAAATATTTTCACATATTTAGAACATGCTATCAAACCCCACAAAATTATACATTTCTCGGAGGCTTTATTTCAATTTCCATATTACCTAAAATCAACAAGGAATATTTTATTACAATAAAAAATATGTTAATAATTATCAATATACCATCCAATAGGGTATTTTAGAATAATATTTTATAATAGGATACCTCATAAAGGTCATGTTTCTAGAAACAATTTGATCCCATTGACACATTGCGAGTTTGGTTTGAGAAAATATTTTTCAGAACTTGATTAATTTATTAATCTGATTTAATTTTCCTTATTCTAATTCATGGGGTTATAGGGATCCAAAACCTACCACTGTTTTCCTTGTGTTTTATTATTATTCCATTACTCACCATATTGGGAGGGTTGATGACTTTATGGAGATATTGGGGGATCTAATTCCCACTAATATTCTCATGATTATTACTATGTTTAGAATGAATGTACTAATTAATATTCATACACCCTTATTAGCCACATAAGGATATGTAATTGATATTTCAAAAGGTAAAATCATTTTAAATTTTGGACAGAAAATATGGGAGCTTAATGTCTTCCCAAATGATAACGAACTAGCTTCAGGAGAGATATGTTCATGAGACATTTTATTTATTTTGAAGTATCATTTCATAATTTTGAAGAATTGACAAAAAAATAAGTTGTAAAATGAATACCTTTTGTAGTTGAAAATAAATATAATAAGTATTTTTTTATTTTAAAAAATTTATATTTGGACACTTTTCCAATGAGAGAAAAAATATATGTCTTTGATGTGATTCATTTTATAGAATAAGAATAATTTATCTATTGACTTGATCAATATTTTGGAGAGTTCATGGATCCCTTATATATGTCAATGGGTACCAAAAATTTGATGAATATTAAGGATAATTGATGGAAAACATTAGTAAATTTTCCAATTTTTTTATAAACATGTATTTAGATTTTGAGTATGTGAAACGATTTAATAGGTGTATTATATAGTTTTTTATAGTTCGTACATTATGTGGTAGCATGAGGACCTCATACCACCTAGGAACAAGTGTCCACCATCATAAAATGAACCCTAGTTGGATGTATAACCCATTATTACACGTTTGATATTTGATTTTATTAAAAATTTAACTACAATACATATCATCATCTCATCCAATTTAGAGTAGAGTTTTAAAGATAATGTTTTATCTACATTAATAAAATTTTAATATATCATTGGCTACTAATTTTCTATCATTAAAAGTATATTTATATTTAATTTTATATGTAAAATACCCCTATAATCTAACAATACTATAGAATATTTTAGAGGAATAAAATTTTGAATCAAAACATTAAATAATTGTCCAGAGGGTATGGGATAAGATTGGTTGATTCTGTGATCATTTATATACTTTTAGAAATACCTTGAGTGTGCCTTGTCTATATATTTTCTATGAAGAGTTTTTTGGTGTTGCAACCAATTAGAATAATACAATAATCAATCTCAAAAATCAACGACGTTGAGGTTATTTGATTATTATAGGAAAAATTATTCTTCTAAAAGGAATAACAACTCCTAAATCTATTTTGGGACAAAATGATTAAGAGTTTATTTGGAATGGAATAATTATTATTTATTAATGGATTATATATTCGCAACTAGATTAATATGTCTCCTAATAACTAGTATTATACCACTTTCATACAATTATTTTGAACATTCCCTTTTGATGATTTTGCATAGTCTTGTGTGATGCTCTATTCACATTTTAATGATGTACGATGGAAATTTCCATACACACGATTGAATTGATAATTTTTATTTTCCTAGTTGATTTTTTGATAGTTATAAACACATTAGATAACATCTAAAAACTATGGAAACAATTTGGGATATATGTTGAGTGATTAATGTGGGTTTAAATAGTAAGAACTATAAAATCATGGTAACTAAATAAATATTTCTGAGCTACAATGTTTCAACGTGGGTGAATGATGTTTAAAGTACATAAATAGAAGAGAAAAAAAGTCTCACATCCATAAAAAGTTCATTAAATTAGTATTTTTCATGGAAAAGTCAGTTTATATAAAATATTAAATAATTAATTTTATAAAATCAACAAGATTTTTTTCTCACTACTTTTAAATGATACATAAGTTTGGTTTGATGATCGGTGTTTAGAGTCATTTAAAATTTTAAATAAAAAATTGCTACATCAATTTTTATCGATATCCATATATATTTCAATGTGATATTTTATTCTATTGATGTTATTGAGGGGGTTATTTATGTATAAATATTGGAGTGGATACTATAATATATTTATAATTCTACTAAGTTGTGGCATGATTCCCACTAAAATAATGTACAGAAAATAGAGATAAATACAATAATTATTTCTATAAGTAAATTTATAAAATATTTCATGGGATCTAATTTTTTCTTTTTCACAAATTATATTAGTCTTAAATATCTTCAAGAGAAGAAATAATCAAACCAAAAATTATTAGATAAACTCTTTAGCTATAGAGATTTGACTGGGGAATAAAGGATATGATTGGATTTGAGAATTTTTTTTCTAATCAATTGTACATGTTACCCAATATATAAGAAGAATAAAAAATGAGATAAATATATAATTATTATATGAGAATGTATTTTATATTTCATTTATCAAATCTTCATAGTCTCATGATATAAATAATTTTCCTTTTATAATAATCATGATCATGTGTAATTCAGTGAATCATAGGATAAATTTCATTTTTTAGTTGATGTAATACTTTTGGGATGATCTCTTTCTTATTACAATATATGTTGGTGGAATTATAAGGAAATTTGTTGGCTATAAAGTGATATTTTACATTCATGAGAGATACCTGTAATCACCGTTAGTTGGAAATCATAGGGGTTAATGGACATCCTAAATGTCATTATATGTTGGCTTCAACTAGCCCATGCTATTCAATGTTATTATGAATCTTCTGGTTGGTTCATTAGGTGTCAATAGATGGGGAAATTATTGTAGGAAATAAGATCTGATTCAAAAGGATATTCTTGTGGTACAATTTTTTTATGTCTAGGTTATGCAATTTTTAGGACCATTTCCTTAATCTTATTGGAATGATTACATTTCTCTAGTTATGAATTATTTTTTGAGGTGGGTTTTGTAAATTTCAATTCCAAATAACTGTGATTCTAGTGTTGTTAAATTCATAATAAATTTATCAAAAATTATATTTTCTAAATTATTAATTATAAATAAAATAACACATTTTAGTCAATATAATTTCAATTATTTAATTAAAAAATACATTTTTACTCATAAAATGGTTACAAATAACATCCATAGTCTAGTGTATATACTAAAATTTCCAACACGACGCTAGGTTTTATTTTTGAAAATATAATGTAAAACTCTATGAATGAATGTTCAATATGGTAGGATGAATATTTATGGGATTACATTTTTTTATACGTTCTCCATAAAAATTTCACTTTATGTTTATATATTTTTGGAAATAATTTTTTATTCATAGGAAATATCACCAGAAATCCACTTTCCCTATGAATTCATTGAATTTTGATTTCAACTCTATTGGTTCAAAGAAGGTTGTTAGATATTTGATATTTGACCAAAATAATAGGGTAATATTTGGAGAATTTTAAACACTATAAATAGAGAAAAATAATCCTTTCATGATTAATTCATTAAATTTTTTTTAAAGGTTGATCAATTGGTGTTTTTGTTCGATTTCATGGTGATGCTGTCTCCTGGTAAACTAATGGAAAATTCATTTTGATCCTTTACTATTATATGAGTAAATATTAAAGGAGATTTTTATTTATTTGAATGATAGATCATTCAATTTTGTAAATGGTCTGGGTGTAAAACCATTCTTTGGAGTGAGATAAATAGATTTGATACCATCCACTTAAATGAATGATCAAAATACAATGAGTCTAACTTAGGACTATACACTCAAAGTATCAGAGATAATTACCCTTGATTGTTGTTATTTTTTTAAAATATTTTATTTCATAATATAACCCATTCCCCTATACTCAGTGTTCTATTATCGGTGAATTGACAACATGGGAAATTTTAAATTCACCCATGTCCTTATAATTACATTAAATGGATCCTTCCTATAAAATTTTATCATTTATCAAATACTAAATGGATTTTCTTTCGAGATCATTATGGATTAAATTCCCCAAGATTTTACACTTTGGTTATATTATTTATAAAATTAAAAATTATTCATCATTATGTATATTTTTACATTGTACAGTAACTACAAATTTATAACAAGAAGGACTACTCAATGATATAATGGAGAATTAATTAGGACAAAATAAAATGTTAAATGATCCAAATATATGGGTCTATGGATAAAATTTATTTATTGATTTTTTTTGGTACCTATTACTGATAATTAAGTGAATAGGAATACCCATTGTTGTTCTACTTTCAAAATAAAGGATCTGTTTTCTGAAAAACTATGAGGAAATGGAAATTTATATGGTTTTCAAAATCAATTTGGATGAAAATTTCAAACCTTTCATCGCCAATTATCATCCATTTCATTTAACTATTATTTTACATAAATTTTATCATTATAAATTGTGACCAAAATTTTAAATTTTAGTGCGTCGTATTAAAATAACAAGAGTGAAATTTTTGAAATACTTTTTTTGGCCCATATTTTTAAAAAGGAAACAATTATATTAATAATATTGACACATTAAATCAATCTATGAATTACTATATTTTTAATATATTTCTAGTAAATAATTTATATTTTATTAGGGATACAAATTTCTACAATAATTTGATATTAGTATGTGGGATTGGGGACAATAAAATTCCAATTCATCCTTTCAATGTGTTATAAATATCATTAAATATCTTCATAAATTTATTTTTTTCAAAATATGATGGTATATGGAATTAAATTTACACTTTAATGTTTTCATACATAGGGATGAATTTTTTTATGCTTGTGGATTACATTGATTTTTAAATTTAACATATACATTACTATTGAGTGATGTTTACCAAAACTATTATCAAGAAACTATTTAAGAAGAAGAAATAGAATGTTATATGATATATCAAGCTGGAAATATAATTATAATAGTGGATAACAGGATTTTGGAACTATAACCATTATGACATAGCCTTTTTGACATGATGTCCCTAGTGAACCAACATAAATTATAATAAGAGATGTCCTTTATACTAGAAGTAATAATTGAAATTATGAACCCATTTTGAATATATGATACATTATGCACTAAAAATAAAAATAATTAAATAATAGGTGTTTTAAAAAAACATCGAAAGAAAAAAACTAAATAAATATAATAAATTTTCAAATAACAATACATTAATTTGAAAGGAAATATCAAACCTAAATAGTGAATGATGAAATTTACTTTCACGATAATCATTTTTATTGTGTAAATAAAATTAAAATTGAATTGTTATTGATCTTAAGGGGGAGTGATAATCAAGGTGGATCATATTATGATTATAATTAAACATAAATATTAAAGATATGTATTATTTTAACTAGATAATGAATATAAATTGAATTGAGGATGACAGTGAATTCATGTAGACTCAATGACACATTCAACGTTTATTTGGTTTTTTTACATCATTTATATGGTGGTTTTCAGTCTAGGTGTTGATTTTTCGAAAACTAATTTGATATTTTTAGACTGTATCAAAATATTTTTAATTTCAAATCAATGTTTAAACATGAATAATATTTAGATAATCATAAAAATATTACATTTTATGTGAAATATTAAAAATATGGATTATAAGAGTAAGGAATAATATTTAATTATGGGTGTGTATACTGTACCATTTATTTCAAATATTTGTTCACATATTTTTGGGAAATAATTTTTTTAAATTATAAAAAATTACTTATAAATAATAATATTTAATTTTTGGTTTTCATAAACATAAATCATGATATTCTATGAAAATTATAAAGAAAGATAATGTTTTGGGGATTTATTAGTTTAATTATTCATGATGAGGATTATATATATATCATAAATAACAAGATAAATTGTTGGATTTCTCAATTTATTCGAAAGTGGTTTTAATTTTAAAAATAAATATTTAAGCATTATATTTATGATATTAATCATTAATTTTGTAATTTCTCTCATTTATTAAACTATATTGATTTTTACATTCATTAACTTCTTAAAATAAATTTTTATTTAATCTAATTTTTCTATATACTTAGGGTCCATAATATAAATTATACCAAATTCTCAAAGTGGTAATGGGATGATGTGGTCTTATATTCGATTGATAAACCGAAAGATAAATATTTAAAGCTAATTCATGATGAAGGAAGAAGTTAACTCATCTTAAAATAATTTTTTCATGACACCACTATTGACTAACAAAAATTTAGTGAAAATACATGATTAGAAAAACACCGACATAATTTTATTGGAGTGAAACCAACATTGGGAAAATAAATTAGTTAGTACAATTGGGAAACATCAACTAACTACACTCCCATTTTAAAATAACATATGAAGTAGTATTGATTAGTCATATGTCAAAAACAAAAAATTTAAGTTGATTCTAATTTGTAACATCATGGGATATTTCGTATTATCTTTGACCAACCATTTGAAAAATCATAGTTTACCATTTTTGATGATTTCAACTAAATATTTGAGTCTTCTTAAACTAACTACACCCACATCATGTTCAATGTCCCCATATGAAGGCATTATAATATGAATTTTTTTGGCATCCTACTGCATTACAATGTGAGATTAGATCATGCCTCCTATGATTGGAAGTGACAGGAATCTGGTTCAAGAAAAACTAATGAACATAATTATGGAAGGCCCAAATAGATATAATGTTAAGGTCAGCATTGAATCCTGGAGGAGATAATGAACTGATGATGAATATGGAATATATGAATATGACAATCTGAATTCAATAAAATAGCTTTTCATAGATGATTTAATTTATATAATCATAACCTAAGGATGTTGTGGATGAATATGAATACATAAACAATCATATATAGAGTGGTGTCCCAAATAAGAACATTGAATGATAAAATCCAATATAGTCATTGGTGGAAGTAATATATGAAGATAAAAAATGAAAATGTTTTTAAATTTTTAATAATTACTCAAATATTATAAATATGACAACAATATAAACTTGATTTGTGATAAAGACATGATATTGACCGGATTTATACCCCACAAACTAATGAATACCAAATTAACGAGTATTTTTAGCCGATTATGAATGGAACTATAGAAATGGTGGCTGGAATAGAATAAGAAACTCCTAATTCAAAGAGATATATTATTTATTCCAAAATACGAAAAATTTTAGGTTCATCCATAAAACAAAATGAAATTGAAGAATTAAATATTGTAATGGAAAATGAGGATTCATAAATAATATATCCAATATGAGTAGTTTTTTTGTAGTTTTTAATGAGATTTTTTTATTGAATTTTATTCTATGTAGATAATTAAGGTAATGATGGAGCCTCCAAATAATATAATTTTGTGTCTAAGAGGTATAATCTGGCTGCAAAACACATGTTCTATCAAGAATGAAATTAAATAATAGGATGAATTGGTCAGATTTTTAATATCTAGATCCTATGATATTGATACAATGTTAAAAATAGTTAAGTATATATATATAATAGTGAAATAAAAACCAAATAATTAAATTCAACTATACAATATCTATATTGATCCATGTTTTCTCTATCATTAGTTCAGTATTTATCTTGTATTTTCTACTTGATCTTCACTATTTTCAGATTTTTACTACTCACCTTAATCATCACATTCATTTCCATGGTGACTTGTTATTTTCATATTTTTAAAAATATTTTTTTCAATATTTCATAGTCACAGACAAATATTTTATGTAATTACAAGTTGATTCATACCGATTCACATGATGGTGGGAACCTAAAAAATATTGGGATTCATGATTTATGGAATGTAAACTAGCCCATATAAATGAATATTTATTATGTTCCTTATTGTTTCGTTGAATACATTTAGTGGGTATGAATTTTTGTGTTCAATATGGATGGATCACTAATAGGAATTATATTTATTTATTTATTTCCCTATGGCTTGATATCTACAGATGTATATTTTTTGGTGCCCCATATTGGGGTGATGATGTCAGATGGGATGTCTATTAGTGTTATCATTATATAGAAAATAATATAATATGTTACATAGTTTGATATTCTGAGATCATTATTGGATGTTTATTAATATTTATTCTATACTTGGATGCATTAGTATTCATTATTGAAATAAAAAAATAAGTGTTATTTCAATGAACCGACTCTGTATGTCTATAAGAGCACCAATGTTTTTTATACAGTGTTTTTTATAGTTTATTGTGATAGATTTAATGGTGGCATATGAACACAATATCATTTAATTAGGGTGATTTATTAGTTGCATCAGAAGGAATTATAATAGTTTTTCTTATTGAGTGGATGATTTAAATATATTTTTTATCTAACATTTTGTTGGAATTATATGAAATAACATGTAGTGATATACGTTATTCTAGAATTACAGTAGATAAATGTACTATATTATTTATGGTAATGTTTATATTTCATTGGTTATTGATATTACATTAATAATTATGGAACTTTGTACATATGGTTCTAGTTTCCACTATATTTTATATTGAAATCCTGCTTTGTGGGACACAATGAACCATATTTCTAGGTCATGTCAACTCACAACTTGGATGTTTTGTGGTAGAATGGAATCAATGAAACTATTTTCATATAGTTTAGTGTAATTTATATAGAGACCTGAATATTTATGTACATGGAAATTACATTACTATTTCATAAATATAAATACATACGAAAAACCATCACCCAAGGACGGTAATAGTTTAGTGTCTTTGGAAACTCAGAACATAATCTTCTAATCATGGTGAAAGATCGTAAAAATATCCCATAATGATGTTCCCCTTTTGATTTCTTACCTAAAACCTCTCTTTATAGCCTTGGGAAAATAAAACATATAAAGGGTGAGCTCAAATGCTCAGTAAGGGTAAACATTGAGAAAATAATACAATCCATAAACATTTGAAGGAAAAAACTTGAACATAAAATCTACACATCAAAATCTTGAGCAGAGTCATAAATCGTGGACGTACATAAAGAATATATCATAATGGAACATACATTATGATAAAATAGAATGGGAATAAAACATGTAATTATGGAAAACCATTATTCACATTATATGATTTCCATAGTAGCCATGTAACTGCTTCCAAGACCATCTTAGTGGACAAAGTCCCTTTCTGAATCGGGTTCACTCCTCGTTCTAGTCCTGTAACGTTGAACTGGATTAACATAATGTTCTAGCCATGTCTATCTAATGTGATATAAATCTTTACCCAATTAATTTTAGGGTGATATATTACCCACCCATCGCATATTGAAATCATTCTTACTTGTGCCACAGAATAATCATAAATCATTCATCATAACACAAAGAATACAATGGGTTTCATAAACATCATCCCATCATAACATAATATATAAAAAACAAATGGATATCATTTCATCTTACAAAATGTGAAACCATGAAAATCATTGAGACATTATAATTGAATCATACACATATGAAATAAGGTCATCTTATATGGAAAATGGGTTTGATAAAACACATGAAATGAATTCTTGAGTCAAATATACTTCCTTCTTCAAAACCATTTTCTTTTCAAAATATTCCATGAAATTTTAAAATAAAATGATTTTGTTGAAAATATTCATGAAATATTGCAGAGTATGCTTCTTGAAAATAAGGAGTTATGAAACTGTAAAAATCGGTTCATTCCATATAAGTTAAAAAAACATTCTTCTTGTACTTTTGTCGGAAATGTCAAAAATTTCATCACATCATAAACAACAGAATATTAATTCCATAAGACAAATTAAATGTCAAAGAGAGGTAAATATGACATGAAAAATACATGGAAGAATATTAGACACTTTATGAAAATCTTTTTCTTGGGATGGATGAATAATATGACCCCAGTAAGTTTTTACATATAAGCAATTTCAGATAAAAATGAGATTACAAAATTATCCCTTACCTTAGGTTTGATATGCTTCGTACATATCCGAACCTCCTGTATAATGATTTAAATAATGTCATTGACTTATTACAGAAACATATTAATTATTATGATATCATATATGGTTCAATTATGACTTTATATTACCCATTATTTTGTAAATTCTATGTTAAATCAGCGTTTTGGGTAAAATCATTTTATTTATCATATGTGTTTTGACATGTTGTTCTTGATATTATAATTACTCATATCATGTTTTAATTACTTCCAGAATATAAATCATTATTTATATATCATATATTTTCAGTATATATATATAATAGATAGATAAATGAAATGAAATATTGAGTTCATGGAGACGGTAGGCCGTACATACGCATTAATGGTGTTTTCCATTCCTTATTGACTTGAAATGATGTAAGTAGATGAAATATATAGATATATCCAGTAGCATTATCGTGTCATATATTTCATTATTATTCGTTATATATACTTAATAATCATTCTTGAATTGTTAAAATGGAGAATTAATCTCATCGCGTCGTGGAGATGGCAATTCGTACGTACGGACGAGTGATGATATCATTCACATAATTATTGATTTGAATTGGATTAGATAATATAATATCTCAGAAACATTATGATGTTATAATAACTATATATAGTTATTATTTAAACCATTATACCAATCTATGTAAGGTGGTGGTGGGAAAACAAATTACACCACGGCGTGGAGACGGTATTCCTTACGTACGCACATGCGGTGATTTCATTTTCTGTAGGATTGATATAAGGTGAAATAGGGTTGTTTCATATATAATATAACTTATCAGTATATGATTGATACTGATTCTATTAATTTATTATGAAACAAAAAAAGAAGAAGTAGTAGAGTAAGAAAGAAACATGAATGAATCGGTAGAAGTGATTACCTCTTCCTCGACGTGCCACTCTTAATCTTCATTCTAGGGCACTAGATATGGTCATTTGAGAAGACCATAACCACTATAATAAAAATAGAGATGTTAATAAGATAAATGGGATGGTATTTTCTGGGAATGAAGGCTCAAAATTATGTAAAGAGAAGAGGGTGGAGGTGCCCTTTTATAAGGGAGGAGAGGGTCACCTTAGGAAAAACATAAAATATTATTTTATAATAAAGTTATATTCCATTTATAATAGCTACAGAAAGATTTATATGGATGCTAAAGTGGGGATGGATCGAAATACTTTCAATCAATAGGTTATAGATAGGTTTGGGTTATTATTTTAACCTTATCATATAGATTTAAGTCAAAGTTAAATAATTTAACATTTACCATGTCTTCATGTTTCCTTACACTACATGTTTAATAAACATACAATAACATTCCAAACGATCCACAAGTGGTTAATTATTAATATATATAACATTATCTATGTCATTTTCAGACCCATAGATTTTTAGGAATAGAATAACAATTAATAATATAATATTTGTTTTAAAAAATATTTTAAGTCAATTATGACACTAGTTGATAATTGCTATTTGTGAAAACAATAACATTATTATTAGTTCAAAAAATGTTAATTGAATCAATACTAACATGTCATATTATCCTATAAATTTTTTTAAATTTATAAAAACTCTCAAACTACATTTATTTGTGTATTAATAACATCAACTATGATAATATTTCATTAATAAGGTAACTACTGCATCATCATTGTGTCATAAATAAAATAACATATTTAGTGTATAAAAATTATAAATAAAATAATATTATGTAGGAAATGTTATTATATTTATAATTAATATTTATATTCGAATTTATCTTATGTATAACCCTATATTAAATTTTTTTTAGTTATTGAACTTTGATTTTAACTCTTTTACCTCTTCTTTGAATTAAATAATAATAAATGTCCTAATCTAATCCAACTGGACCTAAATGATAATATTGTATTCCTAAGGTTGTTTTTGGTAAATTTTTACTTATCCAATAGAATTAGAACATGTTTTATGGTAATAATAATATCATTTTTACCTTAATAACCGAATTTACTTTTAACCGTTGTAAATAATTATAAGAAGTTACTATTCACCAAAAATTATTTTTATCTTATTGAACCACATTTTACTTATTGATATTAACCGTGTCTCTCGGATTATCGAAATTCTACTCATAGAAGCAGAAAATTAATATTTATGTAAATTCGGAAATGCTCCTAAGAGGTTGTTAAAAGACGGTAAAAATTCAATAAAATTTTAAATATCTAAAACTATTATAAAATGACTCCAATTAATTAAATTGAACTTATATAATAATTATGTATCTATTTTGACCTAAAATAAAATATAAATAAAATAAATTAATATTTAAATAGATAGTCAGTTTTAACCAATAACTCAGTGTTTTTCACTATTCGTCAAAAATTGAATGTTTTCTGAAAAATACCAAAAAATCACCCTAGTCAAATTTTGATATTCCAAATCTAAAAATGAAGTCCATTTTGAATAATAAAATTTATAAATTTTCAAAACATGGGTATTACTATTCATAATAGCTATTTTATATCATATTTTAAGAACATATATCTGTTTAGTGAAACTCGGTATTGCGTACAACACACGATATCATGGAAGGTTGGATTTCGTGTAATGGAAGCCATGTCAGGTTTGCGTGTATTGAAAGATTCCTTTTTTGTTGCATATAATTGAATCCAACCACATTTCGTTTATACAATGAATATATATATATATACATACTCAATGTTTCTTATAATTACTTATATCAAACGGACATGAAATTGTGTGTAACACGATCAAAGATTGGTGTCGCGTATACTGCAAGGTAAAACGATGTTGCGTATAGCTCAAGATAATCATGGTGTAGCGTACAACATAATACATCAAATAAATTTAAAATAATACTTCTCATATATTATCTGGGTGTTACATTCAACCCCCCTTAAAATGAATTTCTCCACCGAAATTCGTCAGGGTTATAAATCATTTACTACATGAATGTTTCTTTCATAGAAACCCACATCGTAAAAAGGAATACTAAAAATTAATTTTAAAAACTAAAGTATGAAACTTAATGGTTACCCAAATTAACTTATCCCCAGGTTTCTACATAGAAGAACCTATGTGAAAATATGGATATGGATGAGAAATCTTATAGTCCAGTTATGATGTAGAGTGGTTGAGAACATGGATATAAAAAAGACAAAATGCACAATGCCATAAATTTATGATGATCTAAGGTACCATCTGATTCATCAGATATGATAGTACTAGGAAAACATTTTTTTTTCAGGATCATTTACCTAACATTTATGAATTTTTTTATAAGGCGGAATACTTACTTGATTTCGGTGTAATATCATCATTGGACATTCCATGAAAAATTTCAACTTCATCTCTATTTAAAGAAATGACGTGGAATTTCTTATTCATGAAGTGTTTGCAGATCATATGATAAAATGATAATTCATCCAATCTGTTTCTATCAGAAAAGGGATAACATAAGTTATAAAATATACATATGTACATCTATGGTGAGATTAATCGTATATGATTCTAAAAATTGACTTATACATCATCTATCATACCGCTTAATAAAATAAAAACTAGTTTCTACAAACCATAGAATTCTTATAGGCCAGTGGTAAGTAATAAAGACCTGTCGCACTTCAGTTGTGGGTTCAATTCTTGCAACCTCGTCCAACCCGAAGGGTTTTTGCACGTCCTGTAGGTTGTCTTTTTTTCTAAAACTACACTATTATATCATTCCATAATAATATCGAAAAAAATGTTTTATCCTTAAACTATTATATCTGATGTCCAACATAAACCATTACAATATTAAGGCTTATCCAAAATACGTATGTCCAATCTTATATTATAAAGAATACAATTACTAGAAATGTCGTCTACCGAGCATGTGAATACCATCATTTATCCCCCATATATCATATGATATATCTTGTTGGACACATTCCAAACATGTGAATACCTTAATCAAGTATTTTCTTGAAAAAATTGAATACCCATTGAACCTTTGTGAAAACATGAATGCTATCAAAAGTTAACTCTTTCAACATAAAAAAATCCCAAAATTTCTATATACTCAAACCATAATATCACTATGTCCTTATATCATTCATAATCTTATTAATACAATTAAACATTTCATTTTCTCCATATCCTTTCATTATGCACATATCATCTACATTCAAAAAATATTTGAATAACCTTTAATGGTTACTGGTACCATTCATCATATACTTTCAAAAAATCAAGGTAGGAAAACAATGTAACAATCCTTATATTTTTCTTTATTCCAACATACCATACATTATTCTTGATAAACATACAATCATTCCACTACCTTCTAAAACCACTAACTAAGCTTCATCATTTCTTTCAACCAATATATCATTTATAGTCTCTTCATCATAATCCACATAAATATTACCCATATGACCATACTGATTCTCTTCATAAGATTTTCCCTTAGTGCATTGGTTTTCATAATGCCCGTACATTCTACATTTAAAACATTCAACCATTGTTGAAGTCATAGAAATACCATTATACTTTTACATTGTGTTAACTGAACCTCTTTTTTGCAATTACTGGATTTGTCTCCTTATTTTCCACACCCAAAGAATCTTCTTGTTCCTTTGAAACATTCTCTTTGATACCTCTTCCTGCATGATTTACATGAGGCAAATTGAACACTATTTCCTCTATGATCATCATGAAACTCCATCTTTCTCGTATAAGCTGTGTCGGGAAACATACCAATGATGAAATTATTTATCATATTATGAGATTCTTGATTAGGCATAATAATGATGTTTGGATATCCAAATCATGTTTCATTTGGTTTCTCATTTAGAATATCATTCCATTTTCCATCATATTCTCCATTAACATTAATACTCTTATTTACTGCCATTTCATAAAACCCAAAAAAAAATATTGTGAGATGTAAAAATCATAATCAAGGAGGATTACCTTAAATATCTCACATCATAGGTTTAATTATAATATTGTTACCTTAATTCTATAACTATAACCTATACTTATACTTTACCTTAGGTACATCCCTAGAAAAACCTTAGAAATAAGTATAGGGATCTCAGTAAAGTTTTCGCATCCTAATTTCCAAAGGTTGACTAATCCTTTCCTATAATACCAAATGTAGAGACCTGGATTTTGACGTACATGGACATTACATTACTTTTGTGAAATACTTAATACACAATAAAAACCAACACAGAAGGACCGTATTAGTTTAGGGTCATTGGAAACTAGGAAGATAATCTTCTAATCATGGTGAAGGATCTTCAATATCTCCCATAAATATCTTCCCCTTTTATTTTCTTAACGAAAACCATTAATTATATCCTAGGAGAAAGAAAACATATAAAGGGTGAGCTCAAATTCTCGGTATGCATAAACATGGATAAAAAAACAATCCATAAACATTTGAATGAAAAAACATGAACGTAAAATCCAAACATCAAAATCTTGAGAAAAGAAATAAATCATGGAAGTATGTAAGGCATATATCATAACAGATCATCACTGATGATAAAATGTCTTGTGATAAAACATGTAATTGTGGAAAAACATTAATCACATGATATTTTTTCCATAGTATACAAGGCATTGCTTCCAAGGCCATCTTAGTGGACAAAGTCCCTTTATTAATCGAGTTCACTCCTCGTTATAGTCCTATAACACTGAACTAGATTAACTTACCATTCCATCCATTACTATCTCATGAGATATATATCATTACCCAATTCAATCAATGTAGATATAGGTCTCACCCATATCATATTGAAATAATTCTTACTTGTGCCACAAAATAATCATAAATCATTCATCATAACCCAAATAATAAAATGGGTTTCATAAACATCATCCCATCATAACATAATCCATATAACAAATGGATATCATATCATAAAAAGAAAAATTAAAATATGAAAATAATATAGACATTATACTTGAATCTTAAACATATGAAATAATTTCATTTTATATGGAAAATGGGTTTGATAAAACACCTGAAATGAATTCTTGAGGAAAATATCCATTCTTCTTCAAAATAATTTTCTTTTCACAAAGTGCCATGCAATTTTAATAGAAAATGATTTTGATGAAAATAGTCAATAAATCATGTAGATTATTATCCATGAAAATAAGGAGTTATGAAACCATAGAAATCCATTAATTCCATATAAGCTAAAAAAACATTATACTCGTACTTTTCCCGGAAAAGTTAAAAATTTCCTCGTATGGTAAACAGATGAAATATTACTTCTATAACACAAAGTAAAAGTCAAAGTGATGTAAATATGAAATTAAAAATACGTTGAAAAATAAAAAATGTTTCTGAAAAACCTTTTATGGGCATGGATTACAAATATAACCCCAGTAAATACTTACGTATAAGAAATCTCAGATAAAAATTTGATTACAAAATTATCCCTTACCATAGGTCTGATATGCTTCGTACGTATCCTCACCTCCTGTATAATTATTTAAATAATGTCATTGAATTATTAAATAATCATATACATTTTTATGATATCATATATGGTTTAATTATTACTTTATATTACCCGTTCGTTTGTAAATTATATGTTAAAGAAGCATTTTGGGGAAAATTGTTTTTTATCGTACGTTTTTCGACTTCTTGTTCATGATATTATTATTACTTATATCAAGTTCTACTTACTTTTAGAATGTAAATCATGATTTATATATCTTATATATTCAGTATATATATATAAATAAAAGATAGATAAATGAAATGAAATACACCGTTAATGGAGACGGTAGGTCGTACGTACGCATGAACGTTGTTTTCCTTTCCTTATTGACGTGAATTGAAGTAAGTTGATGAAATATATACATATATACAGTTGCCTTATCATGTCATATATTTCATTATTATTCATTATATATACTTTATAATCATTCATGAATGGTTAATATGGAGAATGAATCTCATCGTGTCGTGGAGACGATAATCCATATGTACACACGAGCGATGATATCTTTCCCATAATTATTGAATTGATTTGGAGTGGATGATATAATATCTCATAATAATTATGAAGTTATAATAACTATATATAGTTTTTATTTACTCCATTATACCCATCCTTGTAAGGTGGTGTTGGAAAAACAGATTACACCATGGCGTGGAGACGGTATTTCGTACATATGCACGCGCGGTGATTTCATTTTCTAGAGGATTTAGAGAAGGTGAAATAGGATTTTTTCATATTAATAATAACATATAAATATAATAGTAATACTTATGTAATTAAATTATTTTGAAACTATAAAAGAAGAATAAGTAGAAGAAGTAAGTAACATGAAATAATCGGTATAAGAGATTACCTCTTATTCGACGTGTCTCACATAAACATCTTTCTAGAGAACTAGAGTTTGTCTTTTGAGGAGACCATAACCTAAATTATATAACTAGATATGTTTAGAAGATAAATGGTTTGGGTTTTTCTGATATTGAAACCTCAAAATTGTGTAAAGAGGAGAGGGAGGAGGCGCCCTTTTTTAAGGGAGGAGAGGGGAACCTTAGGAAAAACATAAAATATTATTTTATAATAAATTCATATTCGGTTTATAATAGCTCCAAATTGATTTATTTCGAGGCTAATGTGGGGATGGGTCAAAAAACTATCAACCAATACGTTTTAGAAAGTTTATATTACTATTTTAACCTTATCATATTGATTTAACTCAAAGTTAAATAATTTAACCTTTACTGTATCTTCTTGATTTCTTAAACTATATGGTTAATAAAAATACTATAACAAGAAAAACGAACCCCAAGTGGTTTATTATTAATATATATATCCTTATCTATGTAATTTGGCCGTACCATATATTTTTACGAATATAATATCAATTAATAATATACTATTTGTTTTAAAAACAATTGTTTGTCAATTTTGACAATATTTGGTAATTGATTTTAGTTGAAAATAATAACAGCATTATTAGATAAAAAATGTTAATTTAATGAATACTAAAATGTCATAGTATCATAGAAAATTATTGGAATGCATAAAAATTCTCAAATTACATTTATTTGGGTATTTATAACATCAATTATGTTAATATTTCAATAATAATGTAATTACTACATCATCATTGTGTCATAAACAAGTTAAATTATTTAATTTCTAAAATTATAAATAAAATAACATTATTAATAAATATTTTTAGATTTATAATTAATATTTATAGTCGAATTTATATTTTGTATAACACTATATTAAAAATGTTTTCGTTGTTTAACTTTGATTTTAACTCTTTTAACTCTTCTTTGAATTAAATAATAATAAATGTCCTATTCTAATTTAAGTGGACCTAAATGATAATATTATATTAATAAGGTTGTTTTTGGTGAAATTATACTTATACAATAGAATTAGGACATGTGTTATGGTAATAATAATATCATTTATATCATTAATTACACTATTTACTTTTAACCATGGTAAATAAATGAAAAAAGATACTATTCACAAAAAATTATTTTTATCTTACTGAACCCCATTTTACTACATTATATTAAATTTTTCTCTTGGGTTTTTGAAATTCCACCCACAGAAGCGGTAAAATAAAGATTTATGTAATTTTGGAAATGCTCCTAGGAGGTTGGTAAATGACGGTAAAAATTCAATAAAATTTTTATATATCTAAAACTATTATAAAATGACTCCAATTAATTACATTGAAATTATATGGTTTTTATGTATTTATTTTTACCTAAAATAAATATAAATAAAATAAATTATTATTTAAATAAAAATACTGTTTTAACCAATAACTTAGTGTTTTTCACTATTCATCAAAAATAGAATGTTTTCAAAAAAATACAAAAAATTCAACCTAGGAGAATTTTGAAATTATAAATCCAAAAATGAAGTCCATTTTGAAAAATAAAATTTATAAAATTTCAAAAAGTTGGTTTTACTATTCATAACTGCTAGTTTATATAACATTTTAATAACATATCTTTGTTTAGTGAAACTCGGTATTGCATACAACGCACGATATCGTGGAAGGTCGTGATTGCGTGTAATGCAAGCCAAGTCATGGTTGCATGTAGTGAATGATTCATTTTATGTTGCATATAATAGAATCGAACCATATTTCATTAATACATTGAATATATATATATACACACACTCATTGTTGTGTAGAATAACATCTATAAAATGAACTTGAAGTTGTGTGTAACACGATCCAAGATTAGTGTTGCGTATACTGCAAGCTAATACGGTGTTGCGTATAGCGCATGATAATCTGGGTGTAACGTATAACACAAGACATCAAATAAATTAAAATTAATATTTCTTATAAAATCTCAGGGTGTTACATTTATAGTATGGATTACATATGTTGTATGACATCAATATTACATATATATAGTACTTGATGTAATTTAGATAATCTAAGTTGACATCCATGGTCTATTGTTTTCAATTCAAGGACTCTACATAAAAGGAACCAGCCTTAATCATTACATATTCTTGAATTAAATGAATAATTCACAATGAGTATCTTTTTAGGTTTATACTTTTAGAGAATTAGGCTATAACAATTACATTACATCCCAATAATTACAATGTAGCACTTTACTCAGTTTCAATTTTTTTATAAAATAAAAACGCATGGAAAAAAAGAGTCACATCTAGTTCCATATTTTAAGAACCAGTACTATTCTTTGATCACATCCTTGATCATATTCATCTTTATGTCCTGTGAAATCATTTCAATACTTGCAAAGAGCATAAAATGCTCAGTATCGGTTAAAAAATTAAGAAAGAAAATAATATTGCATCAAAACATGTTCATTTTAATATACCTCATGAAATCATAATATATATTAATAACACATAGAAATCATAAATCATAAACTTAACATGGGGTGTCCATAACATACTTATGTTGTACATTTCAAAGCTACATAGAGAGTTACATTTGGAATACCCATCATAGTATATATTCCATATATCACTTAGGAGAAACATTATCATTTACCTCCATCACATTACCCAATGCATTGAAGAGCCATAGCGAGCTCACCTGCAGTAGGTTTCTCACATAACCACCTATATACGTAATAAATGCCCATGAACCCAAACAAAATGATAACACATAACATAACCATGAAGGAGTGACAACATTCCCACATTCCAATCACAATTTATCATTTCAAGATATTGAAATAATACGACCATTATAAAAAGAAAATTCAATACCAAAATATTTAAATGAGTATATGATATTCATTTTCATTTAAAAACATCACAGATTTTTGAGCAAGCCAAATATCAAATAATACTCCTAGCAACAGAAATGGTAATTGCCACCGATTACCTTAAAAATAAACATTCTTTTCTGTCATTTTGTAAAATTAGTCCTAGGGAAAATATTCTCTTTGAATAAAATTAATGTAAAGGGGTTTATAGACAATATAAAATAATTTATTAAATAAATAAATGGATTACTCAATGAATTTATATTGATATGATGTTCCTTATCTCATGTCTGACTTGACCCAATTGTTCTTTAATCTATTAAATAATAAACTAAAGTTAATTTACACTTTATTAAGAACCATTTTCATGTTTATTATTCCTTTTTTCTCACTTATTACCATGTTATAAGCATTATAAAATCAATTATGTTAATAATGATCATTTTGTCGATATTTGGTACTTTAGTCAAAAATGAACTTCTTGTAATATCAAGTTGTTCATGTGGTTAAAATTGCATTATCTCTAGATTTATATTCTTGATTTATATATCCAATATATCATATATATCTAGTATATATATGTATTTATAATACTACATTACAATTGGCGATAATAAATGAAATGCACTATTCATGGAGACAGTATGCCGTATATACGCATAACTGCTACTTCCATTTCTATTTCGTATTTTAGAAATTGAAAACATAAAAATACCTAGGTATATTATAATTATTGTATAATATCATATATAATTTCAGTAACTTCATCCTTTCTACAATCCACATATGGCATGAATGAGTCATATAACATTGAGGGGAGGGTCGTCTTCACTTCATCATACAAAATTATCGCATTTACCCATTATGGAATCCATAATGGTATGCAATAAATAGAAAGTAAAGAAGCATAGAAACAATTTAAATATAATATATAATAAATATAAATACATTTCCATCATAATTTCCACCCATGGAACGTTATTATCATGCCCTACCGGATAATGAAGTCGAACCGGCGGCTGGAAAATGGAATCTAGGAAACAATAAACACTATAAAAGTAATGATAAGTCTTGAAGAACTCTTATATGATATGACAATATCAAAAATAATTCATTTACAAATCACTATTGAACTTCAGAAAGGAATGATAATGGAACCCCAAACCTCGATGGGGTTTCAACTATCATTTTTTTCTCCCTTGTATGTAATTAAGGCTCTCAATAATTAAACGGGTCCACCCATCAACTTGATTCATCAATCAATATAAATTATAGTGTAGAGGAAATGTGATTTTAAACATTCTACCAAAAGATAAATTATATTATAATTTTTCTTCCTTTAATATAAATTTATAAAATCAAAAATAAATAGAGAACATTTCAATAGCTACCATAGTCACTCTCTAGGATATCAACAATGAGGAAAAACCAAACTTCTCATCCTTCCTACAACAAAAGTATGATCAAAATAGTACCCATCTCCTCAAACCATGAAAAAATTTATCATAAAACACAAAACAAATAACCGAAAAAAATGAAAATATAATAAAAAAATAATAACATTGGGAAATCAAGAATAGAAAATGAAAAACTATTCTCAACATAATTACATAATCGACTCCAAAAACTCCTTACATTAGTGTAAGACATTTACTAGAACTTTGTAATGGATTGTATCACTTCTAAAATAATACATCTATAAAACCCATACATCCATAGTCGAAATGGTGAACACAGAAAGATTAATGAATAGAAAAAAAGGAATGATAATCCTAGTACCCACCTATGAAAAAACATTTAAATATATTCATCCAATGAAAGTAAGAATAAAACTATAATAAACCTATAAAATGACATTAAATTGATACCTACAACAAAATAATGAAATCTATTGATCATTTGAAATTCAAAAGATGTGATTCTTCTGTAACAAATCCCACAAATATCACTACTCTCACAAATGGTTATATCATGTGAGTTACAGTCCGGAAAGAAATAAAAGAAAGTCATGGGAAATGAATCTTCAACTGTTACCCAAATAATTTACAAGAGACGAACAACACATCCACAAAAAAGACAACAATAGAGGTTGATCAACTCAAACATACCACTAAAAACCCAATTCATCTGAAATGTTCTTGGGGAAACCTATAAACCCATGAGATTTTCCAATTATCCATGGACTTCTAGTTAGAAAACAAGAATTTCAATTCCAATAAACCATTATTATAATATTAGTTATTTATTCTTCAAATACCCATCCATGATACTTGATATACTATTTTTTAACCTCCATGAATCTTTATTCTCACTAAATTTATTCATATGTAACTTACTCTAAACACTACATAGGAAAATTGACCAACTCAAAATAGGTCAAAACCTATAGATAAGAACATATAAAGACATAATATAATCGAATATATATGATCAAATTAAATCTCTATATCTTAATGAAAAATATGAAAAAAACATGATACCATAACAAAATAGGACCTTCCACTAGACCACACTACTAGTTATAAAATCTCACATCGTCCAACCTCAGACAAACCTCTATTACACTAGAACCAATGATACATCATAAAAAACGTAGCAATAGTTCCCTATATGTTTTGAATATAGATGAAATAAAGGAAATAATAAATTAAAATAAATAAAAAACATATTGAAAATTAAATCCAAATAGAGAAATAACCAAGTAAAATTAAACATAAAATCATGCATCAAATCTGTATGAAACAAAATATAATTATTGATAAATAATGAAAATACCATATTTTTATGACATCAAAATATTTACAATTTTTCTCTAATAAAAACTTTAATGGGTTGTGCTGGTGTGGGAGTCCACACGTTGTGAACAATGATCAAATTGGTTATAATTTTTGTTCAAAAAATTTTAGAAATAATATAATTTTTCATTATATACCAATAATTCATAAAAATCCACAACAAAAATACATATTCAATAAAAAATAATTACATTCCATGGGATTTTAAAATAATAATAACAGTGAACAACACACAATGAAATGGAAGTAGAAGTGAGATTAAAATTGAAATAATTGTCAAAATAGAAATAAATATATATATATATATACTATAATTACTAAAATCAACCAATATGAGAATTAATATAAAAAACTGATATATTATAAGAAGATAAATCCGTTAAATAGTGTATATGACATGCAAGACTGAGCAAAAATGATCCAAAAAATATATAAATGTCATAATTTAGATGATAAATTTGAGGGTATGAATAGTATATAATAATTTATAAATTTATATAACATTAGTAATAAATATTTTTTTATTGATAAATTATTAGGAAAAAAGAAATTATTTTTTTACAATGAATTTTTTCTTCAAAATAATATGTTTTATCAAAAAAAATTAACTAATTTTTCCTAAAAAAAATTAATTAAATTTCATTATATTATAGAAAATGTATTTGATAAAATTTAAATAATTTTTTGAATATTCATATCAATATACAATTTGGATATTTGTTTTTTTTTAATTATTGACTTATATGGGAATAGTGAAAATAGTTATTTTTTGATGATTAGTAATTAATTTTCAAATAAATATTTTACTTAAAAGTACCATTATGATCTAAATTTAATTATATGAAACATAAGTATTATTTATTTTTATATGGTTAACTAAAATATAATTTTTATACTCATTGTAGTGGATATTATTATATGTTATTTATGATTAATAAAATTAATTTTAGATTATAAAATTACAATGAAAAATGATTTGCCATTTTAGTTAATTAAAATAACACCTAATTAAGAATTTTTTAAATTAAATAAATATATATTTTTATATTTATATCAATAAATTATATATTAAATATATATATAATTTATTAAAATTCATAATTTTAAGGTAAGTTTATCTTATGCTTGATAAATATATTTCTTGAAAACCGATTTTTTTGTTAACATCTATAAAATTAATTTGTAATTACATTTCACCAATTATATGAATTAAATTTGTAAAATGTATTAATGTTTTTTAATATCTATAATCTATCTAATAAAATATGTTCAACATAACTTTTCTTTATAAATAAATGTGAAAGTATTAAATATATTTTTCGGAAATTATGTTAAAAATGGGGTTATAGGGGGTTAAAATAAAAAGATAAGTGTTGAAATTGAATAAATTTTTTTTATAAATTATATTATCAATGCATATGTATAGCCTATATAATATAATTAATATAATCGTACATTCTCTATATTTTTATCATGTGTATAAAGTGGGAATTATTTATGTTTATCAAAAATTCAATGTGTGTCCTCTACCCCACATACAGAATTCGACAACCTCCACTCTTCTCTTTAAAACCCTATAGTATTTTCCAGCCAATACCTAAAAAAATACAATTTGTACTTCCCTAACCCATTTCTATATTCCTAGATTTGATCGCAAATCTAATATTGGAAGGCATTAGGTATAATCATAAAGAGGTGTTACGAACAATATATATTGTTCATATAAGAATGTTTTTGTTCTAATTCATCTACCACCATCGTCAAATAATCCTCAGCTATGAGGATATAATAAATCCACTATATCCCATATATTATGTTTTGATAATATTAATGTTATATCCTAAATACATTTCCACTTCCATCAAATGAGAAATGAAATCCTTATTAATGTGTGCGGAAGACTATCACCGCATGAAATGATGTAGTTCTTTTCCCATCATTAACTATCACATACAGTTGAAATTATGTTATAAATTTTTATATATGATATTAATGAAATATTTATTATTATTGAAATATTTTATATATTTAAATTTTTACCATTATATTAAATGAAAAATTGTAATTCCATTCATGCTAACCCGTAGACTATCACATCATGAATCAATGTGATTCTTTTTTCATTTCCATAACACAAGGATGATATATGAAAGTGTAATTAAAGAAAAAAAATTCAATTTATTATTATATGATAATTAGGTATGCTTAATGTAGTTCTCATAAATCCGCATTTATCATTTAAAAATGGAAATGTTACACTTGTGTACGTACGACATATCATCTCAATGATAATAATGTAGTCCATTTTCCATAACCATATTTCTTTAGAGGATTCATATATATAATCAATTTAAAAAATGATAATGATTTATATTTTTCTATTATGTAAATTTAATAATTTATCCTCATTAACCATAGATAACATACCAAAATCAATTTTCACATATAACTTGAAAATAAAATATTTAACAAAATATAATTAGTCAATAATATAAATAAGGTATGTGACATGTAATACTCATAATAATGGAAAATGAAACTTAAAATAACCTTTAAAATATTTTAATGATTTATTTAATAAATATTTCTCTAACATGTACATGTTTATATAAATGATTCAATAAAATTATTAGTTATTTCTAAATATATAAAAATTAAATTTCAACAATATTTATCATTCAATTTTTATAAAATTAAACTTTACTTTATTTAGGTATGAGGATTTTCATTAAAATGTCTATTTTAATGATTCCAATTCAATTATTTTTCTTCCATGACCATGTTTTAAAAATATTTTTAAAAATATTTTTATATGGACATGAATTATTTATAAATATCATTTTTAATGTCACTTTTCAATTTCATTCGATTCTTTGAAAAGTATGTTTTTTAAGTCATGTTTTACATCCATAACAGAAGGCGAAAGAAATATTCAATTTTAATACATATGAACAAAAAACATCTCCACCATTATAACTGTGATATATATTTTATATTATTTTATAACCATTAATGTTTTTTATAGTGAAAATATCCCTTTTCTCGTTGTATATTGGTAATAAAAGTGGGTTTTTTAAATAAAAGGGTATTTCAATAACTGAAAGTGTATTCCATGCGAGTTGAAAATAATATTTAGAAGGTTTTAAGATCAATATTTACAATATTAAAATATTTAATTCATGATATAGTCCATTTAATTGATTCAAATATGATATTTTCATCATTATATCTCACAATTAATCCTTATAGATATTATATGAAAGGATGGTCCACAATATATCTCACAAAAAAAGGTGATCCCTATATAGTTGATGTAACGACTGATTCCATTATTGATCATAAATTCATTAAATAATTATTATGTTTTCATTAGAATTATATTGGATGGTTTTTATTTGGTTATGAAAATATGAAATCGGTCAATGAAAATCATTTCCCAAGGCACCTACATGAAAGTTAAATTAATTATAATAAGTTTACATTTAAATAGATTTGTTTTTTATGTGTAATATAATCTGATATATTTAAAATAAATCTGATTCTATTTCATGGAAAAAAGTTAAATTTTTAGAACATGTTTTCTGGTTTATCAATTTTTTCTGAATTAATATTTTATTTTTTTTGGCCCTTACTCTTTTTATCTCATTCCATATTTTTTAATGTTTTTTTTCAGGATTTAAGGATGGTTAAGGGAAAATAAGAAGTCATTATTGATTTAATGATGAATTTTTATGAAAATAAATAATTTTTCATTTAAAAAAATTTATATTATCATGAAATTGTATACTAATCATATGTTTCAGCATTATATATTATGGTTTTTGATTTTATAAGTTATCCCCATATTATCTAAAACTATAAACTAAAAAACATTATCAAATGTATGAGAATAAATTATTGACATAAAATAAATATTATGTAATGTCTGTGGATATGTACTTATAGTCTGTATCAATGGCCATTTACATCACCATAGAGAAATGAATTGTATTTGATCATATGTAAAAAATCCCCTATAAGGTGAATGTTTTCTATACTAAGGAAAATTTTCATAATTATTGATATATATAAAGAGATTTATTTTTCATGGAATGTTTTATGTTATGTTATTACATATCTTATACATAAGAAATATTATTACGGTTTAATTTAAATAGAAACAATGACCATTTTTATTTTGTTAGATTGTTAGATATATAAGGAACAAAATTATTAATGGGTGTAAATTAAATATTTGTTTTTTATGTATGTGAAACTGAATGGAATTGGAGCTTTAGTGAAGACAATAATATATATTCTTTTATAGATATCATGATTTATTATTAACAAAATGAACATATGTGACTTCCCAAATTCACCAAATAAGACAGAAATTAAGCTATGTGGAAAGTGATAATTATAAAAATTAAAAAATGAAACGACCTATGTGTAAATAATGTATGAAGACGCACTTTGGAAAATTTATTATGAGAATGAAAATATATTTTTTATGTGGTAATAAAGATCATAAAAAAACAAATTTAAGAAAATTGAAGTGTTTAATTAATTCCATTAAGGGGAAGAACAATTTTTCTTATGTATAAGTTGAATGTTGAAAATGTATCATTTATGGGAATTTTGAAAATTGATTTCTAAGGGAAAAAGCACATGAATGAGATAAAAAATATTATGCATATAATTATTTTTAAATTTATAATTTTATTTCAATTTAATATGAGGAAATTGAAAATGTCATATGATTGGTATGTATTATATATTGGATTATGGTTTATAATTATTGAATCATAGGACTTGTTTAATATTTTAGTGTTTCAATGGAAATTCTTAATTTATAATGAATAAATATGTGGTTAATGGATTATAATGAACATTAAGTTATTATGGTATCTACATATAATTATTCAAAATTTATTTAGTGTTATATTGAAGGATAATCATTAGTTTATATCCATTTATACTCATTTAATTTTATTTATGATGTGGGTAAATTAAGAGACACTTAATTAGGGTTTATATAATTTAAGGTAAATTTTATCATAAATGTAACATGTGAATAATTTAGTTAATTCTCACAGAGATTGTTCATAAAGATGAGAAATAAATGTTGTGATGTTAATGAATCATCCATAACTCAATTTTATAGAAAATGATCAAGGAATGGCTAAAAGTTTATTTTAAAATCAACAATTTGTATTTAATTTTATTATTTTTATTATAACTGACATAAGAATGGTTCTCTAATTTAGGTGTGTTATCTTTCTAAATAAGATTTGTTTTTTTAGAAATAGTTATTTTCAAGATTATGGGGAAAATAAAAAGGGAACATTAATTTTTTAATTTATATAATATTTTTTAATCAATCATCAAATTACATAGACCAATGTTTGAAATTACTATAATAGAGTGTTTTTTATTTTATTTTTATCCTAAATTTAATTTAATTTAAATTCAATATTTGTAAATGATTTTTCTAATTTTTGTGTTGATTTATGTGCATCATTTTTCTATTATAGTAGAGAACACTACTGATATAGTGTGATATTACATCAAAATATTGTTTACCAGTTTATTAGTTTAATTAAAAGCATAGATAATGGAATCATTTATTGATGCTTCTAAAGAAACTAACAAAGGGATCATTTAATTGTTCTTTTATAGTAACATATATAAACACCCATTATCTGCACTCATAAAGGAACCATTTATCAATTGTTTTATATAACTAAGAAATCTATTTATTTAAATCACACTTTAGTGGAATGGGATTTTTAGTAGTGATAAAAGCAAATTTTAGCACTACGAAATATCTATTTTATAGTAGTGATTGGTAAACATATTGAAGTGATATGGATGTTTATTAATCATAACATTTAAGAACTATAAAATATTATTTTTTATATTCTATAAGGATATCATTATATATTTTTAGATCAAGAAAACAAAATCAATAAAATAATAAGATTCCTCACTTAATACTTAAATAATACTCGTCATCATTTGTATACCAAGAAAATCGTTTCACCATCATATCATAATTAGATCTGTAATCTCATATACCACATTCCCTTCATCGTCACATCTTTCACCCTTTTCCCACATCCAATTATCATCTCATTTGGTACCCCATTCCACCATGAGAGCATTATCTCATTTGGAACCTTGGGCCACCACTATAGAATAACCCAACATGTATAAATAATTCAATACATCAATGGAATAAATAATACATATTTTGAAACAAAGATTAATCATCATCATCATTCCACCAAAAATATCCCAATGAAATTGTATGAGGGAAATAATGTTTTATTATAATTATTATTTCATTAATAAAATCATCATTCCATACAATAAAAAATTCAATATATAAAATTCAAAATAGCTACTATAAATTTCCTTGAAAATTAGTGAAGGATAATAACATAAAATTTTAATATTATTTATTTTTATAATTCCAACACTCCTAAATTTTTAACACATATAATATTGTTCAAGATAAAATAAAAAATGTTTTATTCTATCTACAAAAAATCATGAAGATACATAGATTCCTAATATAGTATATATATCAAATTCCTATCATATATTACCCAATTTTAATATTATTATGGTTAATTAGAAAAATTTAATCACTTGAAAACTATAAAATTTTTTATAAGATGATATTCTTTCCCAATATAGATTGAAATTTATTGAATAAAAATAATATTAAAAAAATTAAATGATGATTTTTTATAATAATCATTTTTTAAAAAATGTAGAATTATAATAGGAATGATGATACACCATATCAACTCACGGGAAATAATATATTTATTAGTAATCCCATCATCCATATAATTTATATCAATGTATATATGTCTTATGATATAATTCATTTCGAAATGTACATTCACATAGTTTATCTATATTGCTATTAATTTCCATGATAAATGAAAGATACAATTTTTTATATTCTGAACAATAGTAGTACAATCACATTCATTCCTTAAGAGGATATATCAACATTTCAATGTGAAATTTTCCCGATTGATAATATTGACCATTTCAACATGAAGGGATTTGGTGGTACTACAATGAAAATAAAATTGTCCCACTACTTCACCATAATTATTTCTAAAAATGGCATCGTCACAAAAGGGATCTACATTCCTTCTTCACGAACCATACATTTTAAATTTAATCCATACAATAAATGGATGAATCCTTATGAAAATCTATTTTCAACATTGAGGGTGATAATTACCAGTAAATTGCAAGATGATTAAGTAACGGAATATAATTTATTAAGATAATACCACATCCATATTGTCTATTATTTTCTTATTAAAGAGTTTAAAAAAATGTTCCAATGTATATTTTATAGTGAATCATGAAACATAAAATTAAATTATTAAATAATAGATAGATCACATATATGATTATATATATCATATATGTTTTCTTATGAACCCAATGTTTTCTTACACCTAAAATATTTTTGGAGTGAGAGAAAATATGTATCAAAATTAAAATTGGAATGAAAATTTAACAACCCCTAGGAAAACTTTTGTAGGATGTCCTTATTCGAGGAAAAAAGTATGTAAGTGAATTTTAAGAGTTATCGACCATTAATAAATATAACAACATGATAATGATGCCGAACTTATACCCTATTCCTAAATAATAATAGTTGTGAAAGTGAGTGTTGTAGAAAATGTTACATTTTTATTCTTGCATCTCATATATGATGTTCCCCCATGACTCCCATTTCAATAAAAGAAATCATTTTTTAATTTATCATTGAAATATTAAAAAATTATTACTAAGGAAAAATCATAGAACAACTAAAAATAAAGTAGTTCATCATTTACTAGGATTGGGGAACTCTATTCCAAAAATTAAAATTATTAATTAGCATATTTTGATTTCATTATGTGAATGATAATCCATTATATTAATGATTTAAATTTTTTAATAATATTAATCATGTAGTGATATTTAAATAATTTTACCTTCCATTCAAATGAATTTTTTTATTTCGTTGTACATGTTTTCCAAATTCAAATAAAAAAATATTTTTTTCATTATTTTTTTTATTATTTTTAATAATAATTCCCAACATACCATCCCCCTAATAATTCTCCTTAAAAAAATTTCATTTTAAAAATACATTTTATGTATTATATTTTACCAACTCATTTAAAAAATATTTATCTATTATATATATATATATATATATTAATATTTAATTTTTATAATTGGTTTTCCATGTTCTTGTGTCATTTTATAAATATTAATAAATCCAATTTAACCCCAAAATTAATAAAACATATAAAAACATTTTATATATAAAACACCTAATATGATTTATGTGTGAAATTAGTTACCTTAAAGATGTTCTGTGTGTAATAAAATGATAGTTATATGTATTGTAAAAATATGTTGTAAAAAATTATTCCTTTTCATAAGACACATAAAAATAATGTGTAATATTTTTAAATAAATATGCCTTTTTAGAGGGCTCAGGATGAAGTCTCCCAAAGTAATTATATCCGAATTAGAATTCATTATTTCTTTGTAATCCCCCTTCCTAAATTGTTTTAATTACGATTCATAGTATATCACACATAGTTAAAATTCTGAAAATGAAATTCAATCTAAAAATCAAAAAATTTACTAAAACCAATGTAAACCATCAATTATCCCAACTAATATTTTGAAACATACCAAGAGATATTCAACATTGAAGATTATTGGATCTTATACTAATGATTTTATAAAAACATTGGTTGAGGTCCCAATTTGTTACCTACAACAACTTTTATAAAAACCATTGTTATTAGTGTCACATATAACAATGGTTTTGTATAACCATTTGCCTATCCACCATATAATAATGATTCGGAAAATCATTGTTATAAACCATATATCTAATACATAATGTATATTTAATTTCTAAAAATATGAAACATTTATATCACAAAAACATCATGAAAGGGTAATGTTACTGTATATGGTCTGATTCACTGCTAAAAGTTTTTGTTGATATTCAAAAAATAGAGAAATATTATGTCATGGAATAATTGGTATGTCATTAACTCTTCTATGAATATATTGATGAAAAATAATTCAATTATGAAATGGTGGTGACAACATCATTATTGTGTATGCTATAGGTATATAAACATCATGATTCTAAGAATGTATTATGGAGATACTTGATTATCAGTGGTGGTCCCTTCGATGATTTTTCTTATAAAGCGGAATATTGTGTGACGTTCCATGTGAAATTAAATTTTTCTAAGATTATTTTGTATATGGTTTCTCTTAAGTCACCTATTACATCATTGAATGTGAGTGCAAGTGTTTCAATGTCTATAACTATTTAAAGAGGTGATTTTGGTAGTATAGGAATAAGAAGGTGATAACATCATCTTTTACGTTATTTCTTTTCCTACACTAGTTGGAAACTAAACATAATATTTTGACAAGGATGTTTCAATATTTTTAATTTTTTTCATAGAGGGATGATGATATTTATAAATATCATTAATGTGTCTACAACAAACCTTGAAATTGGTAGATGATATTTAAGTTATGCATTATAATTATGTTATGTTATCAAATTTCATATAAATTATGTTATCTATCTTTATAGATTGTTTGGTGATGATTTACATGAATGATATATATATATGTATGTATATATAATGATATTTAAGAGTAATTGTGTGTAATTGAGATTCTAGGCTTGTATTATAGAAGTATTGGGGATTGGAATTTTCAATTGGAAAATACTTTTATCTTAACTCAAAATTTCACCCACATGTTATCCTAAGAAAATATTTGATAATGGAGATATTAGATAATATGATTTTGAAATGTACAAGTGATTTTAGATTATCAATAGATTGTCATTTATCATAGTTGATGTTTTTATACGAAAACATTTTTCATTTATCAAATAGTGTCCAACAACATCAAAAATTTGTGGGTGACTAATTACTCCACAATTTTGTTTTGATTATATTGGAATGAAGTTTATATTCGGTAAAATTATGGTATAAAATATGACGCTTTCTTTGTGTAATATATTAGGGATCACATGTGGACTTTTCAAAGTAAACTAAAATTATATAATTATCAAGGAATGAGATTTATGGAGTTTATGATAAGAGAATTTTTTTAGAGTTTTTTATGGTAATGGAATTAAATATTATAGAATAGTAATCAATTTTTCCCTAAAATTGTTTTTTTGGGTGACTTTGTGGGAATATATACATGTTAGTGATAATAAAATGATTTTAATTTTTTCCTAAATTTTCCATTTGTATCATCATCAAATTTATTAAGATGAGACTTTTCATTTCATTTAATTAATAGATATTGATATTGATATATATATATATATATATATTTTATGGAGTTCCATGTGATGAAAAAAATGAACTATTATCCATATTAAGAATAAAGTAGAACCAATTGTTCCCCATCCCCTTATCCAAACTTCAACAAGCCATAGGTTGGAGACAAATACCAAGGGTATGTATTATGAGATATTGGAGGAATTTCTATCTATTATATGATTTTGAATAATATAACCACCAATAATCAAAAATCATTGATAAAATATAATAAACCATCCAAAAATAAACCCCAATAAATATGTAATTTATATAAATCAAAATAACATGAATAATGGAAAAGTTAAAATTTATCAGTAAAATTGTAAAAATAAGAAATGGATAATTCTATTCTTTCAAAAAATTTCCGCCAAACATATTATATATTTTAATATTATTCAATACCCGGTACAATGCGGTAATATTAAAAACCATTATATAGATGTTAGGGTAAGAATAACTTCAAATAAATGTGTCTATGTGAAAAAAGTATACTAAATCTCACGTGAGTATAGTGATAATCTGATGTGTGATCTTATCCCATTTTTTATCAATGACCAATATGAAAATTATAGTAACCTTTGAAACACAAATATATATATATACACATATATATATATATTGAAACAAAGGATAAAAAAATTATGATCAACTAGATAAACTAGCTCCCACCGACCATGTTATGATAGTTCCCATATCTCACATCAGAAAGGTTTTCATCCACATTCCATCTTGATAATGATCACCATAAAATTTTACACACATAAAAAAAACATAAATATCATGCCCACCTTTCATGAATGTCAAAATCATATATCATCATTACAACCAATTCAATAGTTTATGGAAAATAAAATTATTCATCTTCCATTAGAATATATCACATGATCAATGATTATTTGTTAGCAGTTGATTAAATTTTACACTAGTGTTGGTTGCATAACATTAATTAATGCAACATAATACATCGATGAAATAACATGAATATAAAATGATCAAATTTAACTAACATACTAATAAAATATGGTGAAACTCAAATTTTATAATCCATCACCATTCTATGTAAATATATTTTTCCTCACATATTTTAATTATCACTACCACCAACATAAAATAAGATATATAAATTTTCACACAGTGATTTTTATTATATTAACATGATCATCTAATCCCATTCCATTTTATAATCAGTTTTACAAATAATCAAAATATAAATAGTAAAAACTAAATAAAAAACATATATTTATTCCTCAACAATTAACAAAACACTATTATCAAGACATTTTCTCATTCATCCTATATTAATCAAAAATATTATTTTTTCACATTTAATTTATTTTTTAGATAATAAAAATCCAATAAAAGTAGAAATATTACCAATATATATCATGTATTTATAAATATATCTTTCTATTCTCATAGATAACCTATAGAAGTAATATATTAGTACAATTTAACAAATAATTTTTATTTAAATTTGGTAATTTCTTAATAGTTAAAAACTACTATTAATCCTATCAAAACATTCTTTATTAAACATGATGAATTCTTTTAAATACTGAAATAATTTAAATATGGTAGTATACCTCAAATACATTACTAAAAACATTACATTAAAACCTTATACATTCTTATAAATATATAACATTTAAATATATATATATATATGATCAATTATTATTTCCCATCATTTATATAATTATTCTAATTAATAAAATCCCCAAAATCCTCCTTATAATTATACCTGAACGTGGCTTAATTTTATTAATGATAACTTTTAAATTACTAGTAAAATTAATTTGTATTGCATATTTACATATTAACATTCATTCCATTGCAATATTATGAATTCTAAAAAAAAGTAAAAACAATCACATATTATATATTATGATTCCCAAAATATCACTTACTTGATAATTTTCAAAATTTAGAAAAAGATTAAAACTAATAATATAGATTCATATTGGTAAACAAAACAATAAAAACGTTACAAAATGTGAATAATCATGTTAATTAGTTTATAGGACATGTTATAAATATTAAAATATTAAAAAATATTATATAGTAGTTTTTTTAAATGTAAAAAATAAAAAAGCACAAATATTATTTTTATATTTCTAAAAAATACAAAATAACTTTTGAAATAGTAATGTAGATGTTTTTAATGTTATGTTACAATATTTAGTCCTTCTATGGGATTATTATAATGTCATTAGGATGACATTAAATTTTCAATGGTTATCAAATAACACTATGAATCCTTAATATTATAAAATAAAAAAATTTTGGAACATCTCATAGTTCATAAATATATTAAATTAGAAGTAATCATTATAAACATTCAAATCACCACTCAATCATATAAAGAAATTTAACGATGATCTCAACAAATTTTTACAAAAAATTATATAAATAAGAAAATAATGAAACTAAATAAAATATTTCATAACATTTTTAAAATATTTTTAGGTTTGCATTTAGGTTTATTTTGTTGCGAAAAATAAATAAAATAATTTTTCTAAGATAATATGTCTTACATATAATGAATTTTAATTTTCTACATTATATATATAATGACAGTTTATACAGTATTTAAATTACAATAAAATTTATAATATTAGTTTAGATATACTAATACAAAAAAAATTTGTATTTTTTTGATAAAATATATTCTAATTAATAAATTAATTAATTTTAATTTAAAAAACTACTTTCCAAAAATAGTTCAATTTTATAAAATATTGATAAAACTTCCACGAACATACTAAAATAATGAACTAATTTGTTAGGGTATAAATAGAACTATGATTAACCTTTAATACATTTTTTAATTTTTTATTTCCATTTATATGATAAGTCGTATAGATTATAATAAATTAATGTGTTTCCCTATAATTATTTTATTTTTTAATGTGGGAAATAATTAATATAAAAAATTGAACATTTTTCATCACAAGTTTTTGTAATAAAATAAACGTTTTTCAAAAATAAAAAAATAAAAACCTATTGTTTTTTAAAAAATCATATAATTCCATTGATATGGCCAATGTCATTCCATATATAGAAATTGTCAATTCTAAAAACCACCAACACCTTAACGACACTAAAATTATCAAAACATTAGCAGTTCTAAAAAAATGTTCTATTAAAGGTGGTATTTAATAGAACATTTGTTAAAAATATAAATGTAAACATTATAATATATTTTTCGAAATGATAAATGTGGAATTTATCTACACCTTGTTAGGATTGATAAATTTTATATAATTTTATATAGACCTGTTTCCCTGCAACATACCTAAAAGAAAAACCAAATTAAAAAAATTATATACTATAGTTATACAATATTACAATATTAAAATTACATTTCACAATCATTTAAATTAAAAATTTACATCAATGCATTTCGCATAAAATATGTACATTGATGTAGTTAAACTAAATTACGCAAATAAAATTGCAACCCAACAAAAGAAAAAAACTCTTATTTTAAGTCTCCAATGATCAATGAAATTATACAAATACCAGTACTTACTATAAATGAAATGTTTATATTTGTAATAGTACATAAAAAATCATTAATTTTAATGTTACTTAATCAACATATGATAAATTATATCTTTTAATACTGAAAATATTGATGATATGATCAGTTATAAAATTAATTATATTATTATTGACTATTTGTTAGTTATATGGATACTCTAGATTTATAATATTAATTAATAATTGTATTCTGAATTATTTATTATATAATTAATTAAAAATTTATATAAATATTATTATTAACTATATAATATATTAATGATATTATCAGTTACTAGATATATTAATTAATTATATAGTATTTTTTAATTTGAATATTTATTACTAATATTTAAATTACATTACTTATTAGTAATTATACTATTTAGTGAATTTTCTATATTAGATATTGATATAATTATATATATTAAATTTATTATTAGGTATTACATATTGCACACCAGAAGTGAAATTGGTTCACACCATTTGATGGGGGTCTCCTTTCACCTATCATGATATTAATTTTTCCAAATATGGATCATTGCTGAAATTTTTTAAATTAAAATTATCTTTTTTATATGGTTTTGATAGTCTAGCATGCATTTTAAACTGAAATGTCACTTTAATATTTATAACACAATCCTGATGTCATACCATCCATATCTTGTAACATATTAACATGTGGTAGATTTATACATACCATAAATGAATTATGTATCAATTTTATAGTGATTCACGATAATAAGATCATGTTTTATCATTTTTTCTATATGATTCATGTTTTAGAAAAATACGACACATTTATAATGAAATAAACAATATGGGTTATACTGGATGCATCATGTGACTAATTTTGGTGTGACCGATCCTTATATTCCACTAAAGAATTATAGTTTATCTTCCAAAATTAGCAAAAAATTAACATTTGTGTGATCCATTATGGGTATGTGAAATTCATTTTAGAATAAATGAAAATTTAATATTTAAAATAGTATCATTGAGTCATGTCAGCCAAATAGTATTTCAGATTTACATGTGGTTAATTTCTAAACATTGTAAATGAATTATGGATCATTTTCCTAATGTATCATGTAATTCTGATCACATATTCATATATTTCGCAATATGAATTTTATTTTAATATAAAATGAATCTATTTTATTGTAGAAATATACTTTGAATAATAATGAATGCAATTTATAGCGAACCATATGATTCAGACAATGATATGACATATTCAGTACATATAATTACATTCCATGAATGAATTGTACATGTGTAGTGTTATTGGAAACATTTATACATAAAAACATACACTTATGTGATATACATATTCTACCACTATGTTTTTCATGACCATCCCCCATATTAGATAGATAATGTATGGTCATGTGTAATTCATATTGGATATATATTGTATGAATCTGTATTTTCAATTAATAGAAGAATCAAATTTTTATAGGAGCATTAGAATATAATTCTGAGAGTATGTCACTAAATAGTTTCTTTATTAATTTTTATGGGTTTGATGATGTATTAGAGGTCACAAAATCATCCTCGTATAAACATCTACCCCAATAGCCCATAGTAAGTAATAATTTTTATTACAGTGGCATAGAAACTACATATAATTATTCAATCCTTATTAAATTGGTATTTAATGATAATACATAAGAAAATAAATTGTTCCATATATGTTATTATAAATATTTTTCTTAAAAATATAGTTAAGGAAATAAAATTAAATTCTAAGCTCAAATTCTATGTATGAGTTATGTGAAATGATAATAAGAGAAGTTATTCCAATAAATAATAGACATTATGTCATGGTCAATAATATGAATAATTCATGAAATCAATTCATGGAAATTGAAAATTCATCCACATATATTTTTATAGCGAAAACCTCATGGAAAATAACAAGTGAATACTTAATGAATAAAATAAATAAACATATTACATTATTTATAATAAAAAGAAACAATTATTCCTAGAATATTGTCTTTTCTGTGGTCTAAAACCTGTCTAAATATTTTTGGAAACAAGCACAATGGTTTTCTCACAAATAGTCTAACACATGATACAAAATGATTCATTAAGGGGGTATATAAGGCCCCACCTATCACTATAATCACAAATAATTCTTCATACACATATTTATTCATGAAAACTTTTACTATTATAATTCTTTTATTTAGTAGAGGATACATATTCATCAATATTTCCGTAATTAAAACATATGTCAAAGAAAAAACCATATGTATATAGGGTACCCAAAAAAGGAATTAATAACATCCAAGATAAATGAAATATGTATATTAAATTAAATATTAATTTTTTTATGATAAAAAATGATTCCCAACTAAAGTTAAAAAAAATTTAATCTAGTGTTGAAGAATCATTAGGAATGAGCCTCTTTTGCATGGTTTATGGAAAATATAAAATATTCTTTTAATAAATAAATTCATATTAATTTTAAAGTAATAAAAATGAATTAAGGTTTACATTCGGGAAAATATGAGTGATTTTAGAAAAATATTGGTAGCTTAAAATATATTATATAGTGTACATGAATATGGGTATGAAATTCAGAAGTACATTTTAATCAGGCTTTCTTATCTGGAGAAAATTAAAATAGAACCTCGTAAAACATATATTTACTATAAATGAGATATGAAAATATATTCATACATGAGTTTTTAAATATTAACATAATTAAGAATATTTATATAATACTAATGAAGAATTTGATTTCAGTAATGGTAGATAAAGCATACCCGAAGGAAAAAACAGAGGATTGGGGAGAATCCCTTACCTTATTTCTGAATGTGTTCTGTACATGATCGTAATATCATAGTCAATCCAATTATATTTATTAATTATTTAATTCAGAACATTTTCTATATTTATTTTGTTTACAATAATTTTATTATGTACATTTATGTCATTTTTGATGGGTTATAAGATCAAAATTATCATTTGGGGGCATATGTTTCCTTCGTTACCATGATCGATTTATTTGAATACATGTATGGAAAATCATGTAAAATTAGAATAGTTCACCAAATTAAAAAAAATATTTATTTATGAATTTATATAATATTAAATGGTTACCTACATCATTCGACTATATGATATGAGGATTACTCATTATATAAAATGATAGGAATAATCCTTCAGATAATTTTGGAATTTTTTTGATCATCATGATTTATGTTTGTGTTATTAATAAATATTATATATATAGTGGTTACACAACATTTAATATGCTATAATAAATAGAGGATAATCTGGATTAACAATAGAAATGGTTTTATTACAATACTATTAGGTGTTAATGTAAGTTTAAAACACTTTTCATGTGAATGTTATTAATTGACACATCACATTTGATGTTTTTATTTCATAAAAAGGAGAGGAAGAGAAATAATTTGTGATTCTTCCATTAACATAATAAATTTCTAGTTTATATATTAGCATTTATTTTTCTCAAATTTTTTGATAGATAAATTGAGGGAATGATAATAAAAATAATAATAATATGAAAGGGAAGGACTAAGGGTTTTAATAATGAAATTTTCTGCTGGAGAACCTCTATAATGGGACTTCAGATTCCTTTTGTATTGAAAAAGAATTATGCTAAAAAATTCGAAGATAATTTAAAGGGTAATTGTGGAAATTTTTAACGATTCACATCTTTTGTGATGTGAGGAGAAGTGGTTGTTTTGGGTTGTATTTATATTGGAGGAGAGGGTGTATCTTTTTTATATTGATTATTATTTTATTATTTTGGCTCTTGAAAAGAAAGGGAAATTATTCATGTTTCAAAAAAAATAACTAGTGCATTTTATTTTAGAAATAATTTCATTAGATCATTCATACATCATCTATGAATCAATACATCATGTTTTTAGTATCTACAGTAAATTACCATATTTCACTACTCATGAAATAATTCAAAAATTTATGAAGAATAAAAAAAAATCATAACCATTTGAATATGTGTATAATTAAAAATTGATTTAATTATTTATTAAAATAATATTCTAAATAAGAACAATTTATTTCTTAATGAAAAATTCATTAACATGAAGAATTCTGATTTTAAAATTTTAACTCATTTAATAAACCATTGAAAACTAACTAAGTTGTCATGAAGTTATAATATAATAATAAAAATATTAATTTATGATTTTATTTTGTGAAATAAAGTATATCCAAAAATTATATTAATTATAAAATTACAATTAGGCATTTAATTTTGATTACATTTACAACAATTAATATATCATTTAAAAAATTACATATATTGTGATATAAGATCATATTTTCATTTATACGATTCATAAATTTTATTTTTACTATTATAGGTGAAGTTACTATTTAATTTTCTGAATTTGTATTACAAATTGTCATGTGTACTATTCTATTGGTTAATTTACTATTTTATTGGTATATGTTCATTAATTTATCTGAAAAATCATCTTATTTCATTTATTAATCCTTGAAAGATTTTTTTCACTGTGTGATTTTATATGATTTATAGTATAATAATTATCTTGAAAATTAATCTATAGAATTAATTGTATTTTTTAAGAGGATATATACCATAAAATATTTGTGTGTAATATTCAGCCATCCTGAAAAAATATCATTGCTAAAATTTTCATGAAAATTTCATTTTAAACGATAAGGGTGGTTCTTCTCTATAGCTTCTTAATATTCCCACACTGGTTCATCCATTTTATGGTTTCTCCCCAAAATATTCACCAGTCAGTTCATTCGATTTCTCAATATTGTCCCTATTGTGTCAAAACATATTATAAGATATTCACATCATAAACAAATATGTTCTTATTTAGTTTCATCATATGATAATATATTAATTATTTTTATAATGTACTTAATTAGTAATTATATGTGGAACACATCCTGAAAATTTCAGATACTTGGAGTAATTTCTAATTAGTAAACTACAACTCAAATTATATCCAAATTTTCAAATGTTCATATTTAGTTGGTTCTCAATATTCATTTCATAATGAACCTTAAGAAAATATTCCATGAGGAATGTTTGATAAAGAAATGTTCTCCCACATGAATGTTAAAATACATTATCTGGTCTTCACTATTACTAGTTTTCCTATTTTGAGATACTTTAGTATGACCTTGAATAGTCATTACCATTATCATCGTCTCATTAATATGTATTGGGACTATAAGGTTCCTCTAACCTAAATCATCCCATGATGTAGGATTTCGACATCCCTTTCCAAATAATTAATTATATGGATCTATTTAAATTCTATAATGGAAACTATTACTCTATAAAATATTACCAAAGGAATGTAATGAACCAAAATACCTTTATTGTAAAAGGAAATTGATTTCATAATCAATTCTAATGTTATAATATTAGTTTATGAATGTCCATTGGCATGTGGTGATATAAACTACTCATATGAATCTCATACTACAAAACATTTTGAAGACTCATCCATAATTATGATGTGAAATGAGGATTTTGATTAGATGTAATTGGGAGAGGTTCACCATAAAGATGTACTCCATCATTTATATATTTACTTTCTAGTCACTGTAGTGGAAAATCCTCCCAAGTATCCTGGAAATAGGTATATTTGGTAAGTAGATCAACAACTTCCTATATTGTATATTTATTTCATTATTTATTTTGTAATCCAGTGATGAATCCCAATGTAATGTTATCCCACAACCATATAGGAATACATATTGGATTCATTACTCCCAGTTGATGTTGTATTTCAACCGTTAATTTTTGACACAATTGACTCCTTGACCCATAGCCATCAAATACCTGGAATATTTTATCCCACCAAAAATGATCCTTCAAATCCCTATATATCTTGGTTCTACAAAGGTATATAGAGATTTTTGAGCTTTTAGAATCACCTAATATTACAATTTTATACATTTTATTTTATGGGTCCCAAATTCTCTTTCAAAATTTCATTATTCCAGCCTCATATATTAATTCTTCCAATCTTACATCCTTATAAATTTTAATTTTATTATGAAAATTTCCATCATTAGATTGAGTGCATTTTATATTCTCCAATAAAGATGGTCTATAAATAATTTAAAAAATAACTAAATTTACAATTTATATAATAATTTCCGTATACATTTTTATTAAATCTATGAATATAAGATCCTTTTTAATCTTCTTTTAGGTCAAAAGTCCATGATATTTACATCTAAATTCTTATGCTACCTCATTTAACATTCTTGGATGTCATTGTATTGAGAAATCATGATCATTAATTATCTTGAGCCATCTACATTCCCTAAAATGAGGTTGTTCTATGTAATGATTCATTACAAAATTTATGATTCATATTATCTCAAATCATTCACCATAATGATAGTGTCTCATTTTCATCAATTATAATAAAACTACTAATTTCTCAATATCATGAGTTGGAATGTTCTGTTCATGAGTCATCTACTACCGTGACATATATTCAATATCAAATTTGTTTAGCCAAAGGATAAAAAACAGTAACTTATTCAATGAATAAATATATTTCAAAAACCCTGCATTTTTGGATTGAAGAGTATAAATTGGAAAAATAAAAAATCGTCAGTTTAATTCATTAACACATTTTGTACATTCTCTTTCTATACTAACTTAACCCCATTATGAGTGAGGTTTTTTAACAGGTTTTCAAGATGGAAATAAAATTGAACGAAACAAAAATATTAACCTATTAAACCAATTAAACTAATTTTATGAGTTATATATGATGCAATTGGCAATTCAAGGATTTCCATTTTCATTTAAGGATCAACTGAGATTCTATCCATAGTGAAAATATTAATCATAAAAGAAAGTTTTAAATCCATAATTCACACTTTCTAGAATTCCTATATATCCATTTTCTTTTAAGAGTATTTATAAAATTCTCAAATTTTATTTTATGGTCCATATAGATCATATAGTACACCATGTTATCATCAATATATTTAAAAAACAATCAAAATATTCCTGGAATTAATTTTTATTTACATCCATGAAAACTGAGGGTGCATCATCCATTCCAAATCATGTTACTATTAACATGTAATGTCCATACCTTTTTATAAATTCATTATTTGGAATATATTCATATATTAAAGGAATTCTGTGATATCCAAAATGATGTTATATCAAAAAATTATAATTATCTCAATGAATTAGATCAAATAAAACATCAATTCGTGGCATATGATACCTGCCATTTATTTTGATATAATTATTTTATATATAGTCAATGCACAACCTAAACGATACCTCTGTATTAATAAAAAAATGTCGAGGGATCCCTATGGAGAAAGAATAGGGAGAATAGATATCTTTTTACTAAACTTCTCTAGTTGTTTCTTGACCACTACAATTTACATAATGTCCATTATATAAGGATTATTTGATATTAGTCTTACATCATGGATTGAGACAATTCTAAACTCAAAATCTTGCTAGGGGGTGTCTATGTGATTCATCAGGATATATAAAATTTTATTTCTATAAAATTGGTCCATTTTCAATTTGAATATGTCATTCCCAATATATAAATATTGTAATAACTTCTTCCTGAATAATTTTTTTCATTAGATCAATAGGGGGAGGATCTATATAAGAATTAGTTGATGAGTTTTCTTCACTAAATATGAGAGATTATACATCATCCTCAAAATTTTAAATTTCATCTTTCATTATATAAATTATTATATCATATTTTGATAATATATTATATGGTGAGTATTATTTCAAAATCTAGAATAGTTATGGAAACATTTTCTTAAAATTAATTATTTTTATATGCCCTGATTTGATCATCATGACTTATTTTTTTATAATGAAATTTCCCTTTGGGTGTTGACTAAAATAATCACTTATAAAATAAAAAGGTAAATGACTTAATTTTATTAAATTCATTAGATATAGAAGAGTGTGATGATAAAACATTGATGTATTATTGTTATTCATCATAACATGAGTATTTGTTTTATAATATGGTCATGATATGATCAACAGTTAAACTAACTCTATTGATTTTCATAGTGGGGAAATCAACTAATTCAATTCGGGTATTGATTTATTTACATACATTAGGATCCATTTCTAAACAAGGGAATATAGTAAATTAGGATAATAATCATAGTGTATAATTTCCCACTATAAAAACACTGATCATAGATTAAATATTTATGAAAATTTAATCTCATAATCACAAAAATCATTTCTTTGATAACATGATTACTGTTAAATCCTCATGATAGTTTGTTACTAAAATTTGTATTAAATAAAAAATATCACATAGGAGGATCAAACCAGGTGCACGTTAAGGACAGTTGTCGTTTACCTGGTTAGGTTGGGTCATGCTCGATGCACCTTGTCGGAGTTGTAACCCATATGGACATTTATTCTAGAACCATATAGATGATTAGAATCCAGAAAAATTTTTATTTATTAAAATACCAACATAATATATAACATACCAAAATTCTAGTATGATATTATATGATTATCCTCAATTTTTATCTTATGGGTAGATTCCCTAATACAAATACTAATATTTGTACTTATATTGAACTGACACCAACTATAACTACCAAGAAACCAGTAGCTATGTGATAGTTTTTATTTTATAACTATGTAATAGATACAAGATATCACATCACTAGGGATCGACCATTTAATTAATCTGTAATAAATACGATACATATATGTTACACATATTATTTTAAAAAAACATATTACATAACAAATGAAAATAGAAATATTATTTTCACTTATTCAATGATTTTATCTTCACATCTGGGGGAAGTAAAAAATACATGAGGGTGTGATCAAACTCTCCGAATGGGTTATCTGAAAAATTAATATGTGATGAAAAATAAATAAGGCTTAGATAATATATAAAGGTAAATAATATAAAAAACACATTCCATCAATATGATGAAAAAGAAAATAAATCCAAAAATGTTTTTATTATTGAAAACCATATGGAATATAATAAATAAATATTTAATAATAAAAACAACTAATCATTGGTTGTCATGTATTAGGCATGTTATTCATTATACCGTTATGACGAATTAGGTTTGTGGGTAAAACCTCAAATTATTCTGCTTGGAAAAGAACACGATGTGATTTTCAACATCATTTTTTTACTAATGAGACATTTCAATTCTAGAAGGGGAGAATGGGATAACAACCTATCACATTAATAAAAATTATGTACCTATATATATATTCAGCTCTTGAACAATATGACTTATCGAAACTCTTATATAGAGTAGAGGATACATATTTATCAATATTATCTTAATTAAAATAACATTATATGAAAATATAATATGTAAAAATTATACTTGAAAAAGAATATAATAATATCCATAATACATGAAATATTTATATTTAATGAAATATTCAACTAATGTAGAGAACAAATGAAATGAAAGTACACTTACACCACTTAGAAGGAATATGTTGTGAGTAAGGAAGAAAAAAATAGAATATCATAATGGAGTTCATGAAAAAATTGATTAAAATCCTTCTTGGACATTAATAATTTATAATTTTATTATGTAATGATAAATTATGTAAAAATGGAGTTCAAACATGTAAAAATAGAGTTGAAGAAAATTTTAAATGTTCCCATTTATTACGGTTTAAGGAAAATATTAAAGAGTCATTAAAATGAATCGGGGATATTGGTCCTTAAAAAATAGAAATGAAAATACATAAATTTTATTGATAAACTTATTTATATTATAATATTATTGGTATCAAAAAATAGATTATATAGTGCACATTAAAAGGGTTAATAAATTGGGAAGTGTTCTTTAATAGGACATGATTATTGTGAGAACTAGAAAAGGAACCTTGTGAAATATGTATTTCACAAAAAAAATATAAAATGATATGGATACATGATTTTGGAACATATATAAAAAAATTTGAATAATCATATAAAAATCAATATTAATTAAATTAAGGTAATGATAGAAAAGTGTAGCCCAAATGGAAAATGGAGGTTTGGCGAGAATCCATTACATTATGTAAAAATATGTTCTAAACATGATCATATTTTCATGGATAATAAAAAAATAATTTCATTTTTTGATTTATAAAATTTGAAAATTTTAAGAATTTTTTCAATTTTATTAAGTACATTAATGTTCTTTTTGATGAATAATATGATACAATATTTTAACGTCCTGGTTCCGGAAGCCACCCAGATGCGCCCCGTACCACGTTGGTCACATGGCCTCAAGAATATTTCCTTGAACACCAGAGGCTGTCGACTAGCAGCGAGGACCATGGTTGTGATGGTGTTGAAATTATGCCCTCATTGGTAGAGTACTCTACAGATGTAAACAATACACAACAACAGAAACCGTATATATCCAACAACAGTAAATAGTGGAAGACAAAAAATGAAACAATTGGATCATCAATATATATAAATGATGCATGATACATATATTTTTAGGAAATTAGCCAAACAAGTCAAAATGCTGAATATATTACTAAACCAACGTAAAAAATTAAAAAAATATGAACAACTTCTCAGCATCGCAAGCCTTTTCTTGGTCTCATTCTCTCCACCTCGAATGTAATCAAGTACCTGAAGTAGAAGGGTGATTTCCCTTGTCTATACGTGCAGGAATATAATCTATTTAGGCCCAAAAGCATGGCCCAAAATGGGTTTGAGACTAAATAACAGTAAGAAACCTCACGAAGATCTATGCCTAACAGTCAGTGAGTATATAGTAGGTAATAGTACAAAAATAAATAAACAAGGAAGCACAAAGTAGTAAACAATCCATAGTATAAGCATTAAAAACCCCACACAACATGCAACCTCAAAATAGATAACACAATAGGTAACTCTCTAGAAAACACCCATAGCCTATCCCCTCGGGTCATACCTATCAAGAGTGAGCAACCCATGGGGCATCACACACAGTCTCACCCCTCTAGTTCAGATAATGTATAGAATCTATGGAGAAGCTCCCACCGTCAATTCCCCCTATAGTCTCTTATCGCACTAATGGTGCTCTAGGGAAGCACTCAATGCCAATTTCCCCTGTTGTCTGCCTCGACGAACGATAGACACTCTGGAGAATAACTCATCATCAATTCACCTTGTGTTCTCGTATCGTATAATTATAAAGACACTCTGGAGAAGACCTCAACATTAATTCTCACTATAGTCTTTACCCCATGTTATCATAGCCTTGTGTATATCAATCCATAGAATAATCGCGTTACAACCAATGTAAACCTCATGAACTATTTGGCTAGCTGTCTATTGCATAACAACTTGTCAGAAAACAATTCAGACAATCGTATAATACAAGGCATGAGAAGGTAAACAATAGACTAACAGCAAACTATCCCCAAATGTCAAAAACAGAAATAACATGCATGACCAGTATATCCAAATCACAAAAAATTACTCTACACACAAACAATAACCACTACACAGGTATAAATGAAAAGAAGGAAGACAATAGGGGAAATACAATAAACATTCAATACCCCGTTCATGGGTATTGGTGGAATTTGAACACAATATTCAGATATTTCTACACAAAGTAACAAACCACCTACCTTGTGGCTATAAGATCAATATACTTGAACCTAGATGCTGTAATCTCTATAGAACATCGCATATCTTCAAAAAAACATTAAATTTTCTACCCACGATAATGTGGAAAATGGGAAGAATTGGATAGTGATGCACTAGAAGAAAGAATATCTTACCGCTGCAATTCCAACACAATCAACGATGGTTAATTCAGAGAACATACGTGTGATTGGGGGATCAGGGAATTTTAAGCACCATATGCGTGCTTTGGGATGTTTCAGATGAAGAAGAAGACCCCCCCTATCCATTAGACGTGACCCCTGTCTGTTTAATGAAAATAATAATACACAGCTTGTACATTTGGAGTACATGATGTGTACTTGCCTTATCTGTACTCGGATTTAGAAAGCATCCATGTCACCCCACACGACCATGTGTGCGGCCATGACAAGGCCAACACACGACCTCCTATGTAACCGATGTACGATGTTTGTACTCATTATGTACATGGAATGTACATAAAAAATTTCCAGATACTCCTCATTTCTCAAAAACTACAGAAAATGAAAAAACATACCTGAAAGAAGGTTTGGGTTCTTACAAACTTCCCCCCTTAAATAAATTTATCCCTGAATTTTCCTAGAGCGGTGTAGGAGAAGAAACTGTGAACAACTGCAGCCACTGTGATCGTACATTGGCTTCCCTCTCCCATGTCTCATCCTGCACATGTCCATGTTTCCATACCACTAGTACAAAAGGAAAAGACCAACCACTCAGAACATTTTTACTGTGATCCAAAATCCAGAGATGATGTTCTTCAAACAAAAAATCCCCCTCGAGCTCAACCTCCTCAGGGTGAAATACCTAAGACAAGTTTGAAAAATATCATTGGAGCTGACAAACAAGGAAGACATAATGCACATCTCGGTACCTATGAGGTAACTACTACCGATAGGAAAATGGCTCAAATATCTCCAACACCTCAAATGGATCGATGTATCTCGGTGAAGGATTACCCACTCTCTTGATCATCTAGTGTCCCATACACGGTGTGACATGCTGTAAAACCTAATTCCTACACTCAAAATCCAAAGGTCATCTCTACTGATCAGTATAATACTACTATCGAGATGGTTTCATAGCCATCATTTTTTGAATCAAATCAATCTGCTCTGAGGTCTCCTGAATAGGACGAGGTTCCAACAAAGCTACCTCCCCTGCCTCCAGCCAACAAAATGGTGATCAGAATGGCCTACAATACAAATCCCAATAAGGTTCCATCGGGATAGATGATAGAAAACTATTGTTGTATACAATCTCCAAAAGAGGTATATGTTTCTCCCAAGAACCTAAAAAATCCAGAATTCATGCTAGGAGCATATCCTCAAGCACCTAAATCATATGCTTGGACTGGAAATCTGTCTGGGGATGGTAACATGTACTCAAAATTAAATGTGTTCCCATATCCTTCTGAATCCCCTACTATACCCATGAAGTAAAACATGCATCCCTATAAAAAACATTGTAATGTGTTAATCCATGAAGACATAAAATCTCAAAGATGTACAAATATACTATCTCATCAACACTAAACGTCTCCTTGATTAGAAAGAAGTGAGAAACCTTCGTGAGTCTGTCAATGACAACCCAAACTATGTCATTCCCTCGAGGAGACCTCGGTAAACCGGTCACAAAGTCCATCACAACATCATTCCACTTCAACTAGCATATAGGTAACTACAGCAAAAGCCTTGCTAGAAGATGATGTTATTCCTTCACAAGATGATAAGTAGAACAACTCATGACGTAACTATAAATGACCCAATTCCTACCAGGCCACCAATACCAATATTGTAGGCCATAATACATCATGTTGATTCCATGATGAACTTCCAAAAATATGGAATGGAAAACCTGCATCAACTCCTCGCGTATATCTGTTGGCACCCATATGTGTCCCTTGAAATTCATGATATCATCCTATCCTATGGTCTATCTAGGAATAGGTTCCTCTCTTGACACATTCCTCCGAAAGATCAAGCCTTCAAAATATGATAGCTTCATCATTCGTACCCGATCAACAAGTGTATAGGTAAACGCAACCGAAGATAGAAATGTCATCCCCAGACTATCGTGCGCCTCCAAATGCATCATAGACTTCAAAGAAATAAGCTGAAAGTCAATAATGGCCTCATAAACTACCGGTATCTGATTCCTCCTAGTCAACACATCAACCATTACATAACCTTTCCCAGGCATATAGGCTATCTCAAACTCAAAGGACTGTAGGTACTCAACCCCCATGCGCTGTCTCAAATTCTGATCATGCTGATTAAATATGTACTTAGACTTTTTGTTCGGTGAAAACCACAACGTGCTCCCCCAGAAGATATTGTCTCCAACATCATACGACATGTACAATAGCTTCCATCTCAATATCTTGGATCAACTAATTCATCTCGTGTTGCCTCAATTGCTGAGACTCGTACGCAACGACTCCATATCCCTACATAAGACATCTCCTAGCCCGATACCTAATGCATCACTATAAACAATATAACTATTACCTAGATCTGGATAGACAAGTATCAGTGTTGAAGTCAACCTCCATTTTAGTTCCTGAAAGGCTGACTCATAGGAATCTGACCATAATAACTTCACCTCCTTCTATGGTTAGACCTGTCAGTGGTGCTACAAAGCATGAGAAGTCATGTATGAATCATATGTAGTATCCATCCTGCCCTAGAAAACACCACATCCTAAATACGTTATTTGGATACCCCCATGAAACTACAACATTCACTTTCCCTAGATCTATAGATACTCTTGACTCTACGATAACATGATCCAAGAATTGAATCTGATCCATCCAAAAGTTGCACAATGAGATCATAGAATAAAACTGATTCTCCCTTAGGGTAATCAAAACGATCTCAAGATGGTTAGAATTTTCGTGTTGAGTGTTAGAATACACCAAGATATAATCCATGAAAACCGACACGAAGGAATCCATGTATGGATTGAACACTCAGTTCATCAATTCCATGGAAACTACAGGCGTGTTCGTGAGACCGAGAGACATAACCAAGTACTCTTATAGACTATACATACTTCTAAAGGCATTAAGAGGTATATTTGATTTCTTAGCATGCATATGATTATAACCGAACCACATGTCAATCATCAAGAACACCCGGGATCCATGATGTTTATCAAATAGATCATCAATCCTCGGCAAGGGATATCAGTTCTTGACTGTCAGCAAGTTCAATTTACTATAGTCCACACAAAGCCTGACGGTACCATCTACAAACTTTGCAAATCGAACAGGAGAACCCCAACGAGATGTAATGGGTCAGATGAATCCCTTTTCCTGCAACTCCTCCAACTGTTTCTTGAGCTCTTAAAACTCAGGTGTATCCATCCGATAAGGTGGAATGGACAATTGTGCCACCCCTGGAACAATATCAATAGAAACATCTACGTCACACTTCGGAGGCAATCCCGAAATGTCATCTGAAATGAAATCCCTGAAATGATCCACCACTAGAGTAATGTCAAACTAATATGTCTGATGGTCTTCCACATAATTAATAGAAATTTGCGATATAACTACTCCCAACCCATGATTCTCTGGACCTGATCTATTCTCCTAGACATCCCATACACCCTTATGAAGAAAATATCCACCAAATGGTGATGTAAAACTCACCCTGCGGTGATAACTGCTGACGACTTCCTAGAAGGGAACTAGTCAATCCATTCTGAGAATGACATCATAACATTTACTATCTAGAAGATAAGGATCCCAAAAGAAGTGACACCCACCAACCTCAAGAGGGCACTCCTTGAACTGATGTACACCAGATTTTCCTGTCCCCAATGAAGTGTCTAGTTTTAAAACATCGGTCGAAGAAAATATGCAGATCATGTGGCTCTCCACAACAACGACATATATAAATCTATAAGTATCACCGGTATCAAAAGTAGTAGAAGATTAAAACAAGGAAACTGGGATCATCCCTGGAACTGTAGTGGGGTCAGGATCCTACTCCTGCTAGTTCTTCTGCAATACAAAATTCTGGCCAGCTTCACGGCCATATGACCCCCCTGACTACTATGAGTTGATCCACCTAGATATCATTGGTGGCAGGGTGACTGAACACTACGGCCTCAGTCTCCACCTCAGTCTGAATGGCCGAATGAACTCCAGTTCCCAGACTAGTGAGAAAGTGGTGGAGCTGCTTCTGTATGATGGGCCATAGAAGTACTAATGTCACAAGCTACTGTAGATAAGATCTGATAGAAACACTGAAGGTGTCCCAACTTGCAGCAAGATCGGCACTCCACCGTGTCTCTCTAGCAGTTGGGCCTCGTATGCCCAATTCTCCCGAACTGGTTTCAAACCACCTAGCTATAAGAAGATGCATCATTACTTCTATAATCTACCCGTGTAGTCTCTCTATTACGCTTCTAGAAATCAGCTAGAGGAGCACTAACTCTGGATGTCAAGCTACCCATTCTCATAACTGTGGATTCCCTCAGATTCTACTTAGTGATCAGTGCTTGTTTGATGATGGAAGTGATGGAAGCCAACCTGAAGATATTCACCTAACATTATAAGTCTTGTCTGAGGCCATCCTCTAAAATCCTTTCTAGTAAAAACACATATCCTCCTTATAAGGGTGTGAAACACTAATACTATGTGAAATAGGAAGAATTCTCTATAACATAAAAAGTAACCTGCTCAAGGCTCATAAACTCTCAGGCTCGGTCAACCCTCAGGGTCTCTATATAGATGTAGTCATAAAAGATGAGATGGAACTCCTCCTAAGACATAACTTTCTGATGACATTCATGTGAGATAACATCCCAAAATATCATGGCAGAATCTTGTAGTATATAGGAATAAAGCCTAAATCTCATCTCTAGAGGAATCTATAGATGATCAAATATCGTCACCATGGCATTGATCCATGACTCTTCATCCCGAGGTCCTCTTTCCCCTTAGAATGTGGGAGCATTATTCTACAAGAAAACACACATCAAATCAGCCATCGATGGGGCAGGAGGTGGTGCTCTCTGGAAATTTACCTCATCCTCATAATACCTTCCCTAAACTGTGCATCAGCACTAGTAACAGGTATAAATTTTGTTTCTAGGATTGGCATAACAGGAGGATCACTAGGTGGTCCCTAATCATCCATGTCTGGTGTCTGATCACCACCTAGAAACTACAGTACAACTGTAGGAAATATCGGAGGCATGATTCTGCAAGGTCAAGCACACACCATAGATCAAAATTATCATGGAATAAAAAAAATGAGTGTAAGTAGATAATAGGAGAAAGGGAGCACTCATGTTTTAAAAAATAGGACTACAGGGCGTACATATTTACCATACGGCGTGTTCCCCAAATTCATTCTCATGGACATGTACTCCTGTCCAAAATGGTCATGTAACACTACTGACACATGGTGTGTTGTCCCCACACACAACGTGAAACTGAGTCCCCTTTCCCTACACAATTCCTTCTACACGGCTAAGCCACACATCTCTCTCCTAAGGAAAGACTACACAGCATGTAAAAGTCCTACACGGCGTGTACTATACAACCTTCATCCGGCATGTGTTGTTAGTGACATGACTTGACATATAGCTCACACTACACTATGTGTTCTGGATGGACACAATGTCTATGGGAAGGGATTACACCAGTTGTGTTGTTCGTGACATGACTAGGTACCTTGGTCAAAATGCACAATGTGTTCAAGGAAGACATGGTGTATACCAGAATGGTTGACACCAAACCATGTTGTAAGTGACAAGGCCGAGTACCAGGGTCAGACTACACAGTGTGTTTACATGGAACACAGTGTGTATTAGGCATGACACAACCATCCTGTGTTGTTAGTGACATGGTTGGGCACACTACATGACATGTGTGGATGATGCAAGCATGTTCTCTCTAGACATTCCTCATCCCGTGTCTCTTTGAACATGGGCTGTGACATGGTTTAGAGACTACAAGGTGTGTACATAATGCACACAACATGTAATTAAGAAAAATAGTTTCTTCCTAAAAAGAATAACACATGACGTGTAGTTAACAGTACACGGCGTGTCGTTTGGGTTTTTCCAAGAAGTAAGCCTTACAAGCTACTCCAGGACCCATAAAACATGGAAAAGTGTTCAGAAAGTTCCATATTATGATCTGTGAGGGCCCATACTCCCTGTGAATCAATTTTTTGCATCTTATACACATTATAACATAGAAACCAAGGATTGGCGTTCCTTAAAGGATAAATATACACAATAATATATTATCAAACAACATGTATTTATATCAAGGAAACTATAAAAGCTGCATGCATACTTTAAACATCATCTATCACAACAAAATGCCATCACTAATTCATCCAAGATGGCATGAAAAAAATGCATGACCTTTGATTTCTAGAAAGTTCATATATGATGAATTAGATGTAATACCCTCGTCTCATTGGGTTGCAAATGAAATAGAACCTCAATAATATCAACAACAACAAGAAAAACCCTGTGAATCACTCTAAGGGAAATCAAATCAACTGTAATGATTGGAAGACTAGATAATTTCGAATTAAACGTGGTAGATTGGATTTTACCTGTACTCTAGTTTGCTACTCTCAAGAAAAACTTAACACCAAGTACCAATTCCTTCTTATCCCTGGCTATAGGATCCAAATAGTATCTAGAGAAAAGAAACCCTTTGATACCACTTTTTAACATCCCGTTTCCAGAATCCACCAAAAGGTTCCTCATAACCAGTTGGTCACATGGACTCAAACACATTTCCCCGATCACCCAAGGTTTCCAACTATCATCAAGGGACTTGGGTCTGATGGTATGAATCTATGCCCTCATTGGCAGAGTACGCAGTGGAAGTAAACAACACACAACAGTGGAAATAGTAAATATCCAACAACAGTAAACAGTGGAAGATTGATAAAGAAACAACTGGAGCATAAATATATATTAATGATGCATCATACATATATGTCTAGGAAATCATCCAAACAAGTCATGATGCTGAACATAGTACTAATAAAAAGTAAAAAAAGAAAATAGATGAGAAACTCCTCATAATCACAAGACTCGGCATGGTATCATGCTCTCCAGGTCAAATGAAATCAAGTACCTGAAGTCTAAGGGAGCTTTCCCTTGTCTATACCTGCAGCAATATAGTCAGTTTAGGCCCAAATGCATGGCCCAAACAGGGTGTGAGACTATATCGTAGTAGGAAACCACCCGAAAATCTTGGCCTAATAGTCAGTGAGTATATGGTAGGTAAATGTACTGAATGCAATAAACAAGGAAGAACTAAATAGTAAACAATCCATAGATTAAGAATTCAAAACACCAAACAGCATGCAACGAAAATACAAATAACACAAAAGGTAACCCTCTGGGATGTACCCATAACCTATCCCCTCTGGTCCCACCTATCCATAGAAATCAACCCTCGGGATAGTATACACAGTCTCACCCCTCGGGTTCAGTTAAAGTACAGACTCTCTCAAGAATCACTCACCGTCAAATCCCATTATAGTCTCATATCATAATAATGGCGCTCTCGGGAAGCACTCAACATAAATTCCCCGTGTGGCCCACTTAGATGAACTACATACACTCTGGGTAAGGACTCATCATCAATTCACTATGTGATCTCGCATCATATAATTATAAATACTCTATGGAGAAACCCTCAATGTCAATTCTCCCTATGGTATATACACATGGTTCACACGACCCCGTGTAAGTCAAGTAAGAGTAGCAGCATGTAACATCCAAGGTAAACCTCAAGAACTACTTGGATAGTAGTTTAAAACACAACGAAATGTTAGAAGAAATGTCAATCCAACTTATAATACAAAGAATGCAAAGGTAAACATGTGCCTAACAGGCAACTAACCCCAATGGTCAAAAACAGGAAAAATCTGAATGGGAAGTACATCCAAATCACCACAAGTTACCCTACTCACATTGAAAACCTCTACTCAGGTATACAAGAAATGAAGACAAACATCATGGGAAAAACAGTAAACATGCAATACCATGATCAAGGGAATTGGTAGAATTTGCACATAATAATCAAAAACATTCTACAGAAAGGCACAAACCTCATTCCTCGAGGTTAATAGATAAATATACATGATCCTTAAAGAATGAATCTCCTTAGAAAATTATATATCAATGAAAATATAAAAATCGTTCAACCCACGATAACATGTAATAGAGGAGGAATTGGAAATTGATGTTCAATAATAAAGAAGAGCATGTCATTGGGATTCCAATGTAATCAACGTCAGTCAATTCGGAGAACAGATTCGTGATCAGGGCATCAGAGAAGTCTCAGTGTCGTACGGGTGCTCCTGGACGTTTCAGGTGAAGAAGAAGACTCCACTGTCCATTAGACGTGTCCCCGGTCCGTTTAATGAAAAAATACAATATACATTGCGTGTAATTTTGGAGTACACGGCGTGTACTCTCCTTTTCTGTACTCTTCTTTAGGTGTATTCTAGTTTACCCAACACAACCGTGTGTGTGGCCAACACACGACCTCCCCCTACAACACAGTACATGGTGTGTACTCATAAAGTACACAGTGTGTACTTAAAAAATTTCAAGAAACTCCTCTTTTCTCAAAAACTATAGAAAATGGAAAAACATACCTAAAAGAATGTCCGAGTTCGTACATATATATCATTTTGAATTGTTCATTTCCATGGTATTCATGATTGGTTTACTTGTATACAAGGGTGGGAAAATATATAAAATGATAATAGTTTCCCATAAATGAAATATAATGTTAGTAATGGAATTATAAATGATTAAATGGTTTTATATATCATTCGGTTATATGGTATGGGGACGAATCCTTATATATAACATTAGTGATATTTAATTTGATTGTTTTACTTTTTTTTATTATGACAACCCTTTTTGGTGTTATTTTTTAATATTATATATATAAATTGTTTCCAAAACATCAAATTATCTATGATAAATATATTATAATGTTTTTTAACCATATTAATTAATTTATGATAATTCTTTAATAACTAAATGAAATTGAATGCATTTTTCCCTTGATGGTGGTAATTTTTTTGGTGATAGACGATGTGTTTATTTTTAGATCAAATAGGGATATGAAGTTAAATGATGATGAATTATTCAACTAACAAGATCAAATTCCATTATATATAATAAAATATATTTATCATGTTTGTTTTAATATATTATGTGAGGGAATTATAATAAAATGAAATAAAATAAATGAAAATGAAATTGAAGGATGACTAATTTTACCTCTTTATTTGTTCCCCATGAGATCCCCCTTATGGTAATTAGATTTCATTCATTATTGTGAAAAAATTATATTAGAAATGGGAGAGAGTTGGTTATATGAATGGGATGTAATTGGAATAGATATAAAATTTTTGTGGTGTGAGGATAAGAGGTGGTGATGGTGGTGATTTTTGTGTAGGAGAGGGGTGTCTTTTAATTATTATTACTGTTATTTTAATATTTTTTGTCATAATAAAAAATAGTGATGAATATTGTGATCAAATAATTAAACTACGCATTTTATTTAACAGAAATGGTTCTTACATTATGCATATATCATATCTGACTCAATAATTTGTTATTTTTTGTTCACTATAAATTACTTTGTTTCATTAATCCAAAAAAATTCATCCATTTTTGAAGAATCCAAAAAATTCTGAAATTTCATTTTTATTAGAATAAATAAATTATAAAAATATTATAAAAGTAAATTTATATATATGAGAAATTAAAATTTTAATTAAAATAAATTTTTACTCATAAAATACAAATATTAAAATTATAACGTATTTAATAACACTTTATTAAGATTATCTAAGGTCTAATAAAATTATCACTCAATCCTAAGACTTAAATCATAATTTATACAGATATTTTATGAAAATGAAATTTCCTTTAAATCATTATATTTATTATATAATTTTCAATAAACATTTTTATTTTAAAAAATAACCAGAACATATTTCATTATATTCAAATTACTTATTTACGTATGAAATGAAATAATTATATAATATCATCATATATATGACACATAAATATTATATATAATATCATAGGTATGGTTACTATTATATTAGAGAAACTACTTTTCACAATGTCTACATTCCAATATTAAATGTCAAATTATTGTATCATTTATATATATACAATAATTTCTAAAAAAACTATATATTTCATTCATTTATTATTTATAATATTATTTTGTCTGTTTTATATTTGATATTATATGATTTATAATATCACTAATAATTATTTTCAATGTAAAATATTGAATGATTTCAATTTATTTAAATGTGTAAAACCATAAAATATTGGGTCTTATAAACTTATGGGTTCAGAGACCAAAATTGTAGTTTTATTGAGGTAATGCTCATGGAACATCGTTAGGGATATCTTTGAAGCATAAACATGCAGGTTTTTGAAGATTAAAATACACATGGATAATTTTATATTAAACTATTATCTATATTTATGTGATGGGGGTGTCTCAGAGAATAGAGGTGAAAATTTGTTGCATTGTTTGTACAACTGTGTGTCCAAACCATCAGGCCACTTAAAAATAGTGGAATTATCCTTATACACTTACGATCATTAAGATGTAAAACCCTATTTTAATCCATTTACTCTACCATGTGTACTACTCTTGTCAACCCTTTCCCTATGAGACTTTTCCTAAATTATGGATTGCAATCTAATGCCATCAGGCATATTGGAGACCTTCATATAAGCCTTTCACACTATTATCCTCTATTATGTTCATTCTCTTAATACATAAACCATGGTTCCCCCAATAAGGTATCTTGGTCATAATTCCACTAATTCATGGTGTAATTAGATACTAGATATTTGTAATGCCCCAAACCTAGTTACCCAGATTATGTTCACTATTACATAATAGTGCAATGATCACAAGAGATAATGTATTGAAAGTCCGATTAGTTTAGTTTCCTTGTATGTACATTATATATACATATGTTTTACATTACATCATGAAATATAGAAAAACATAATTGTGTCCACATTGAACACACTCATTTCATTTTACCAATCCTGACAGGTTAATTATAATATACATCTTCACATATTAGTAAAGAGAAAACATAAGAAATTGGTTAGCTCAAATTCTTTGTAGGGATTACAATATAGTAGAAACTATCATAAATAGGCATAAACATTTTCGGAAATGTATAATACTAAAACAAAATATTTTTAATCATAAACTTAAACTTTACATGGAAATGATAAATCAAATAATTTAATTTACTTAATCACATGGATATTTACTAGTCGAACAATCACATGTAATGTCAATTGTTAATTTCATAATTATGGAATGGAAAATACATTACATGATAACCACATAGTTAAGGCCTTGTGCCATGACTAGAAATAATATTTAGTCAAGTCCTTGTGCCAAGACGCTAGTTTGTTTAATAAGACCTATTGATTCATCAGGGAGCTATATCAGGATCAACCCATCACTTACTAAGTCCAATTCATTATTCATTTGAAATGGTTGGATCATAATCTAAACATTCATATTAAAACTAGAATAAATTTTTTTAATATTTTAACCACAAACCATAAATGGTACAAAAATATTACATCCACAATAAAACATAACTCATTAAATATAATATGGATGATTGTATTATAATTAATCAACCTCAATAATGAATAATGAAGATATTTACATTGATGAAAATAATCAGTAAAAATATTTGAGAGAAATATCCCTTTTTTTAAAACATTTAAAAGTATCACTATTTATCAATAATCCATATAAAAGATATTTGTGAATGAAAGTGTCCCATACAACATTGAATCTTGTTAAAGGAATTTTAATTTTAAATAATTAAATCCCAAAAAATAAATCCATGATATAATTTTTAAAAAATCGACATTATTGAAAAATATTTAGAAGAATAAATATTTATGTAAATTAAAATGATATTTTAGTTTGAGTTCCTAACCATAAGAGAGACACTAAAATATAAATAATAGATGTATAGAAAAACATATAATATCATGACAATAATTTTTTTCATGATATACTTTGTTAAATTAGATTATATACACCATATAAAAGTGAATTGGTGCATAACAATAAAAAAGTCTCAATGTAATGTAAATTTAGATAAAGCCCCTCAAAAAGACCATATCATTATGTTAAGGATAAATAAATGTCATAATTATGTGTGAAATATATAAATACACTAAATATAATTTAATATTCACTGTAAATCAATCATAATAAATTTACACATATTCTTGTAAAAATAACAACACTGACTTGGATATTTAACTAAGTGAACAGATATTGATTTAAGATTACTCTTATCAAGTTCATATCGATGACATAAGATTTTATGAAGTGAGTGATTTTGTGTAAATAAATTATATCCACAGAAAGGGTATTGGGAATTACTATATAAATAAATAAATATTGATTTCAATAATAATCTTGGACTAAAATAATCAATGAAGTTTGGGTAAAACCCAATGTGTGGGAATGTAAATTTGAAATTCCATTACTGATTTGGTAACATAAGAAACATACATCCAATGAAAAAAGTATAATAAAATTATTTGTTAGATAAACATAATTAAAATTATATTACACAAATCATACAATCATGGATAGTACAAACACTACACAAAAGGAAATAGTGGCAAATATAGCATGAATCTCATGGGAATTAAAAGTAAGATGAAAACCACATACCTTGTACATTTCTTTAGTAGAGGGTAGTTTAACCAAATATATAATAGTGAAATATATTCTATTAAACTATAAAATAACATCATACTTAAATATGATTTCATATATGATCATATAATATTTCTTAATTAATGATATTTTAGTAGTATCATTGTTTTGGGGGTTAACTGATTCATTTTCCTTTTATATATTTTGTTAAGTAAGTCATGTTTTTTTATAAATATGATGTATATGATTCAAATAATTAATAATATTATGTTCTTCAAAAAAATTTAATCATCAAATGATAATTATTATTGAATGGTTATGATGGGGGACAAAATCTCATCACGTCGTGGAGACGGTAAGTCGTATGTACGCACGAGCGACAATATGATTATATATTTGGTGGAATAGTATATAATTTTATAGTATATTATATATATATAATCATTAACAAGTTATATTTTTTATTTACATGATTTATACTCATTTTTAAAACCATTAAAATAATGAAGTGGTGAATAAAAAATTACACCATGACGCAAAGAGGACCTCTTGAGGTCCTATGGTGAATGAAATAAATGAACCAAATGATAGTTATATGGGTAGGGATGTTATTATGTGGTAACATAAGGGTTAAAACCTATTTTTTTACAATTTTAGTTATTATAGTTATGTGTAGTATCAATGATATAGAATCTATTATATATATCATACTGATCCGTTGAGCAAACATGTATTTGTAAGAATTCTGTGAACCTTGGTCATGGGATTGTTGTTCATTACCCATTATATAATATTTGTATGTGATTTTACATCTAATTGATGAACATGAAATTATAATTTTATGATTTATTAATGTGTTTTTGATATTGGACCATTTTTAGGAGGGAAGTGACTGATTTTTACTCCTGGATGATAAAATAAATATCTTTCTCATAAATTGTATTTAGAACTTAGATTCCACATGTTATTGGCTATCTAGTGTGTGATTTTACTGACAATGGAGGTCAACTATTTAAACTATCCACAAAATCCTACTTTTTTTTAATAATAAACAATCATGGTTTAATTCAACTAAAATAGACCAACATACATATATTCCCTTCCATTAATAGGCCTTTTGTATCAATGGTGAGATGTTGATAACGAGTTTGATGCATCTTTCACTAGGCATAGAAAAAAAAGTGACCCTTATTGGATGATGTGGTATTTGGTTTCTAGTGATGTAACCCTATGTAGGGTTTTGTTAATTAATTTTGACTAATTAATGTGTCGATACCAACCTATATAGTTTTTTCCTGCATAATATGGAATTCAAATCTATTTATCTAATCTGTGTAAGTACCAAGGACTTTTTGGTCAACATTATACCCCAAGTGGTTTTAACCTTTTTAGGTGTGTTTTGATAATGTATCATGAAATCAGTTATATATTATTAATATTTTTTATATTCTACCTAAATGAACTTTGATTATGGTTATATAGTAGGACTGCTGAGTGCAATGTCAATAGGCACCTAAATGTTTATAGAAAACTGGATCCTCAAGGGGGGTTTACATTGTCTGGGTTACTAATAAGAGATTTTTCTTTTTATTGTCTATTTAATTATAATTTCCATGTATGGAGTAGTCCCTTTTTTGGATGCTCTAATATGATCATGGGTAGGTAGTTCGATATTGGTAGTTTTGGCCCTTATTGGTTTCTTATTTCATTACCTACCATGGAGAGTCTTGATTATGGATCTTATAATATTGAACTAATGAAAATTATATTATCCACTTCCATTAGAGAAATATGTGAGACACATAAGACTTTAGTTGTGATTCAGACCTTTGTAGGTTAATGTTTAGTTTGATCATTGTACAATAGTGTAATGAGTGGAGACAATAAGTCGTACGTACGAACGTATAGTGAATTTTTAAATGATAGGATTGATAGAATAATAAATATGGTTGTAACATATTTATAAAAAAAATCATTGTATATCAAAGGTACTGGATATATTATTATGTTATGGAGTCAACAATAAAAGAGTAAGTGGAATAAGAAAAGAATAGTGGAAGAGGTCATTATATTATTATCTCTTCTTCAGTTGTTTCATTTTGATTTGATAAAAAGGGATCCATAGGTTGGATTTATGATTAATGTAATCCCTCTAGGATCAAGTTCGAGTAGTTGGTAGTATATTTGAGAAGAGATTCACTAAAAAAAATGGCACTGGATGTGTTATTAAGATAGAAGGGGAAGCACCCTTTTATAAGGGAGGTGCAGTTCACTTTAGGAAAACTCAAAAAATTATTTTGTTATAAAATACTTGTCATCATATAATTTCTCCAAATAAATTTATTTCAAGGATATGGTGGGTATGGGTCGAAACCCTCTCCAGAAATAGGTTTTAGACATGTTTAAGTAACAATATTAACCTTATCTTTTATATTAGATTCATAGTTAAATAGATTATCTTTTACCTTGTCTCCTTGTAATATTTTCTACATGGTTTAAAATATCCTATAAAATTACAAGAGAAAATCAATTGGTTCATTAATGACATATAAATCATTATATTAGTCCATTGTCCAAACATAGTATTTTTATGAATATTATATCATTTAATAATATTTTTTTGTTTTAAATAGTAATTTATTTCAAATTTGACACTATTTAGTACATGGTTTTTGTGAAACTGAAAAATACTTCATTACATTACAAAAAAATACATTAAATCAATCATAACATGTCATATTAACCTAGAAAGTTCTTGGAATTCATCAAAAGTCTCAATTTAAAATTATTGTGATATTTATATATAATTTATTTTAATAATTCATTAATAATCTAATTACTACATCATTATTGTGTCATATATAAATATTATTATTTAATGGCTATAAATTATAAATTAAATACCATGATCTATGAAATGTTTTTATATTTATAATTAATATTTATAGTATAATTTATCTTATGTAGAACTATTTATTAAAAATGGTTTAGTTATTAATCATTGAATTTCACACTTTTAACTCTTCTTAAAATAAAATAATAATAAATATCCTAATGTAATCCATATTGATCAAAAGGATCACATTTTATTAATAAGGTATATTTTGGTCAAAATAAAATTTTTCATTCAAATAAAGATATGTGTTAGGAAAATTATAATATAATTTTTACATTTAATTAGTATATATAATTTTAAACGTGTTAATAATATTCAAAAGTTAGTATTCATCAAAAATTATTTTCATCCCATTTTAGAAAATTTGACATAATGTTGTCAATTTTGTTTCTTGGATTTTTGATATTCAATTCACAAATGTGGTAAAATAATGTTTTACGCAAATTTTCAAATGTTCTTAAAAAGAGAGTAAAAGACAGTAAAATGATCAATAAAATTATATATAACTAATATTAATATAAAATGATTTCAATGAATTAAATTGGACAAAAATATGTTTTTTATATATATTTTTTTAATATAAATATAAATTAAAAAAATTATTTAATTTAAATGTCAGATATGAATAATAAAATTGTATTTTTCACTACTCCTCAAAAATTTTTAATGTTTTTATAAAAATACAAAAAATTCAACCAAATCCAATTTTGATATACTAAATTATAAAATTATTTGATCTTATTAAATTTGATAACAATGAAGTTGTATTAATTAATTGGAAATAATATTCCCAATTTCAAAACCATAAAGCATGTTTTTGAGAAAAAAACAATGAAAAGTTTTATATGTGTTTATGTCCAAATTACAATTAAAATTAAATCCAATGAAAAATATTTTATTAAATGATAAAAATATAATCTAATTATACATTGAAACCATTAAAATGTATAATATAACACTATAAATTACTTTTATTAAAAATATGGTTTTCAATTAATGTATATTATTTTTCAAAATTCATCAAAATATGAAAGTAATCAGAAAATCACCGAAAATTTATCAAAACAATAATTTTATGTTCCTATTCTAAATAATAAGTTTATTTTGTAAAATTGAATATATAAAAGAGGCGAATACTAGATTTAATAAGGGTTCTATATTAAATAGGTGGTTAAATTTCATTTTTTTAAAAATAAATCTTTTATTTGAAAAAAATGATTTATTTTATATTATGTCTAAGAATCACATAATATAAATGTTGAAAGTACATGTAGTATATAAAATTCAAAATGTAGTAAATACTATTCATAACATTTTTTTTGAATGGCTGATTCGATAAGTCGTGGTGTACTCTAACTTAGTGTTGTGCGTATCACAAGCAATAGAATTACATTAAATAAAATTACGAACTATGAAATATTGGGGTGTTACATTTTGGGTCCTTCACATTTCCTATAATAAAGGTGACCCAAGAGGTTTCCATACTTCTTTGGATGTCATCGCATTAAGGTATGCCACTATAGGGAATTTTAAAATATATAATGACAATATTAAATTATTTTAATAAATTTTTTAAAATATTTTGTTTTGTGTATTTCCAGGACTGGTTATTGGGGGAACCCAAAATACATTTTTTTAATGGATTCTCAAATTATATTACAGTGAAAAGGGTCCAATAATATATCACATGTTCCACCTTCATTGATTTTATTTAGAGTTAATTGTTTAATGTTCTAATTCAAGTTTTGGTCCATTAGTTATCATTCATCTATTAGGATGAATAATGGAATTATATGAATCATGGATCTATCAATTTCAGTCTTTGAGGGCCCATAGTGTGCTTTGATGGAGCTATAGGATGTTTTTTATACATGGTTTGAATATTCCAAAAGCTATATGGGTTTTTGTACCTGACATAAAGTTGTCATTAATATTTATGGAATTATGTGTATTCTTGTCTTTTCTGTTGGGGGTGGTTCCACATGTTTATAACTAATAAAATAATATTTTATTTAATTGGATTAATTAGCTATAAGGGATGAATCCATGGGTTCACTAACAACCCTTGTACCCTGGCATCATACCTCAACTTGAGACTATGACTAATAATGAGGATCCCCTATCAGAATCCTATAATTTTTAAATTACCTAGAGGATCCCTTGTAATAATCATCCACTTGAATATTACTTATGATGAACTTATGAGGGATTCTGTTACTTTTGTATTGACTTATTGGATTCCCATAGGTATCCCTTCATTTACATGTGATCCCCAAGGATCCTGATTATGATTCGACTTCTAAGAACTGACCTAGGAGACCCAGTGGGTTTCCCATTGTTTTACTAACACAGTTCTAGTAAATCATGTATTTTGGAATATATGGTATAGGTTGTCCCTCATAATCTACACATAACATGTAATCCCAAGAGTTTGTTGATTCAGTGGATATTTTTGGCATTCAACCACCCCTAATTTTTCATTTATGAATTTAATTGGTTCATATTGATGGAAATATGGTGTCCAAATGAACTTCATAGAAGTTTTTCTATAATCATTATGTGATATGATGCAATGTGGGTCTTCCAAAAGAACATCCTGGTAAATTTTAGATGATACTAATGTGATATGATACTATGGTGGGGACTACGAGATGTACATCCCAGGTAAACATCGTTATATTTTATTGATTGCTACCAATGCTTGAATCGGCATTATTCATTAGGATTTCTCCCTTTATAGTGAATTTTTTGGTGGATTCTATGTTTATCAAATAACACCTCTACTTTGACTCTTCCTATGAATTCATATCTTCTTGGATATAGGTAATTACTAGAGTTTACCATGTTGGTGCGCATCCCTTGAGCAGTATATGCTGTTTAAATTCTTGAAGATTGATATTGATCATTTCAATTGCTTCCAAGGATTTTCTATAATGTCAAATGGAAAAACCATTACATAATTTCCAAGAGTTATCTAGGAAGGGGTCTATTAATCCATTTATTAAATGGATTTAGAGTGTTATCATGAATCTATATATTATTCCTCTCACCAAAGGGTAATCCACCATATTGATCATTTGAGATACAATGTAGATATTTTCTACAAGTGGGGATCATGGAATTTGACATCAGAATGAATTATATATTCCTTTTGAGGTCGAATTATAGTTGAGTACCATATTTGTAAACATTTTTGATATTTATTAGAATCATATTTTATAGATACTTGAGGAGAGTATGGGTTAAGAAATGGTTAGTACATGTATCCCAATGTGGTGATGTGGATTTCATAAATACATTTCTAATGATAATATAATGATCCATCATCAATCATAATCACAGAACAATAGATCAAATTATTTATATATGGCTTGAGTGGTAAGGAATCTTGCTAAATGTCTTATTCAAAGGATGTCTATAGGATCAGGGTAATGGACCCAAGGAACTTGTTTGGTTTATTAATGTAATTTTAAACCATACTCATATATATAAATATATACATTTTTATATATATGGTAATATATACACACATATAAACATATATGAGGGAACTTTAGTTATAGAAATTCTGGCTTAGTTTGAAGCATGAATGGTTGATCAGGATCACAAACCCAAAAATCAGCTATATGATATTTTATATTGATTTTTCTAATTTATTTTATGTTTTATCTTAGCTATGTTGAGCATGATCCATGATAATTTATTATATGAATTTTTTTGGTAGTTATTCTTATATTTTAGTTATTATCATTATCATTATCCTAATGAGTATAAATTAAAAGAATTAATTTCATATCCTTGAAAATTTATATGACCTCTTCGATGGTTCCCTACTGATTTTTCTACTCATACACTAAATGGGCCTCAATTACACTGGGGAACCTGAAAATATGTTCACACTATTAAAGGCATTGGTTCTTTTGAGGCTCAGTTCAGATGGGTCTAGTTGGATTGAATATATATGAAGTGATCAGGTATGATGTATGGATTGGTTTAAATATTAGATCATTTTACATTTATTAGTTTTTCATTGATTTAATCAGGTATATATAAGGACATCTTAGTGGGTGATTAATTTTATATGTATAAAGTTGTTGTTCAAACATTCACTGCATTCCATTTAATATAGTAGCCTGATTCTGTTTTAGTATTGTTTGTATTTATTGATTTATCAATTTGTGTATATACTAATATGGATGATATTTAGTTATTTTCATTGTATCTTTCTGTAATATGAACATATTGTATATCCAGAGGAACAAAATAGGAATTCACAACTAGTTGGAAGCCTCAAGCATATGGAGAGGACCTCTTGAGGTCCTATGGTGAACAAAATAAGTGCACCAAATGAGGGGTATATGGGTAGGGACGTTTTTATGTGGTAACATAATGGTTAAATACCTATTGTTTTACAATTTTTGATATGGTAGATAGGTGTAGTATCAATGATTTAGAATCTATTATATATATCATACTGATGCGTTGAGAAAACATGTATCTGTAAGAATTCTATAAACCATGGTCATGGGATTTTTTTTCTTTACATATTTTATAATATTTGTATGTGATTTTACATCTAATTGATGAACATGAAATTATAATTTTATGATTTATTAATGTTTTTTTGATATTGGAGCAATTTTAGGAGTGAAGTGACTGCTTTTTACACATGGAAGATAAAAGAAATATCGTTCTCATAAATTGTATTTAGAACATAGATTCCACATGATTTTTTCCATCTAGTGTGTGATTTTATTGACGATGTAGGTAAACTATTTAAACTATCCCCAATACCATAATTTTTTTTAAAATAAAAAATCATGGTATAATTCATCTAAAATAGACTGATATACATATATTCCCTTCCATTAATAGGCCTTTTAGAACAATGGTGAGATGTTGATAGTGAGTCTGTTGCATCTCTCACTATGCATAGTAACAACAGTTACCCTTATTGTATGATGTGGTATTTGGTTCCTAGTGATGTAACCCCTGGTAGTGTTTTGTTACTTATTTTTGGCAATTTAATGTGTCAATACCAACCTATATTGTTTCTTTCCTGCATAACATGGAATTAAAATATACTTATCTAATATGTGTATGTACCATGGTTGTTCTTGGTAAACGTTATACCCCAAGTGGTTTTAACCTTTTTAGGTGTGTTATGATAATGTATCATGAAATCCTTTATACATTATTACTGTATTTTTTTATATTCAACCTAAATGATCTTAGATTATTGTTATATAGTAGGACAGCTGAGTGCAATGTCAATAGGCACCTAAATGTTTATAGAAAACTGGATCCTCAAGGGGGTTTACATTGTCTGGGTTACTAAAAAGAGTTTGTTCATTTTAGTTTCTATTTAATTATAATGGACCTCTAGGGAGTAGTCCCTTTTGTGGATGTTCGAATATGATCAGGGGATGTTAGTTCGATATTGGTAGTTTTGACCTTTATTGGTTTGTTATTTCATTACCTACCATGGAGAGTCTTGATTATTGATCTTATAATCTTGAACTAATGAACATTACATAATCCACATCCATTAGAGAATTATGTGAGACACATAGGACTGTTGTTGTGATTCAGACCTTTGTAGGTTAATGTTTAGTTTGATCAGTGAACAATATTGTAATGAGTGGAGACAATAAGTCGTACGTACACACATATGGTGAATTTTTAAATGACAATACTGATATAATAATGAATATGGATGTACTATATTTATAATAAAATAATTGTATGTCGAAGGTACTGGATATATTATTCTGTTATGGAATCAACAATGAATGTGTATGTGGAATAAGAAAAGCATATTGGAAGAGGTGATTATATTATTATCTCTTATTCGGGTGCTTCCTTTTGATTTGATAAAAAGGCATCCAAACATTGGATTTATGAACAAAATAATCCCTCTAGGATCATGTTCGAGTAGTTGGCAGTATATTTCAGATGATATTCTCCATAAAAAATGGCACTGGATGGGTTATTTAGAGAGAAGGGGAAGCACCCCTTTATAAGGGAGGTGTGGTTCACTTTTGGAAAAAACATGAAATATTATTTTTTATAAAATACGTGTCATCATATAATTTCTCTAAAAAGATTTATTTCAAGGATATGGTGGGTATGGGTTGAAATTCTCTCAATAAATATGTTTTAGATATGTTTAGGTCAACATATTAACTTTATCTTTTATATTAGATTCATAGTTAAATATCTTAACTTTTACCATGTCTTCATGTAATTTTTATTAGATGACTAAATATATACAATAAAATTTCAAGAAAACATCAAATGGTTCAGTAATGACATATATATCATTATATAGTTACTTTGGACAAACAGTTTATTTTTAAGAATATTATATCATTTAATAATATATTATTTGTTTTAAATAGTCATTTATTTCAAATTTGACACTATTTAGTACTTGGTATTTTTTAATGTGAAATATACTTCATTACATCACAAAAAATACATTAAATCATCCATAACATGTCATATTAACCTATAAAATTCTTGGAATTCATCAAAAGTCTCAATTTAAAATTAGTGGGATATTTATAATATTAATTATTTTAATAGTTCATTCATAAGATAATTACTACATCATTATTGTGTCATATATAAATATTATAATTTAATGGATATAAATTATAAATAAAATACCACATTCTAGGAAATTTTTTTATATTTATAATGAATATTTATAGTATAATTTATCTTATGTAGAACTATATATTAAAAATGGTTTAGTTATTAATCATTGAATTTAACACTTTTACCTATTATTTAAATAAAATAAAAATAAATATCCTAATGTAATCCATATTGATCAAGGGGATCATATTTTATTAGTAAGGTATATTTTGGTCAAAATAAAATTTTTAAATCAAATATGGATATGTGTTAGGAAAATTATAATATAACTTTTACATTTAATTACTATATATAATTTTAAACATTTTAATAAAATTCAAAAGTTACTATTCAGAAAAAATTATTTTCATCCCACTGAACAAAATTTGACTTAATTTTTTCAATTTTGATTCATGGATTTTTGAAATTCAATTCACAAAAGTGGTAAAATTATGTTTTATTCAAATTTTCAAATGATCGTAAAAAGAGAGTAAAAGATGGTAAAATGATCAATAAAATTATATATAACTAATATTAATATAAAATTATTTCAATGAATTACATTCGGAGAAATATATGTTTTATATATCTATTTTTATTTTAATATAAATTAAAATTAAAAAAATTATTTAATTTAAATGTCAGATATGAATAATAACGTTGTATTTTTCACTACTCCTCAAAAATTGAATGTTTTTAGAATTACATAAAAAATTCACCCAAATATAATTTTGATATACAAATTTATAAAATTATTTCTACATATTTAAATTGATAACAATGAAGTTGTATTAATTAATTTGAAAAAATATTCCCATTTTTCAAAACCAGAAAGCTGGTTTTTGAGAAAAAAACTATGAAAAGATTGATATGTGTTTATGTCCAAATTACATGTAAAATGACATCCAATGAAAAATATTGGATTAAATGATAAAAATATTGTGTAATTATACATTGAAACAATTAAAATGTATAATTTAACACTATAATTAAACTTATTTAAAAATGTGGTTTCAACTTAATGTATATTATTTTTCAATATTCATCAAAATATGAAAGTAATCATAAAATCACCGAAAATTTATCAAAAACTATTATTTTATGTTCCTATTCTAAATAATAAGTTTATTTTCTCAAATTGAATATATAAAAGTGCCGAATACTGGATTTTATAAGGTTTCGATAATAAATAGGAGTTAAAATTCCATTTTTTGAAAAATAAATCTTTTATTTGAAAAAAATTATTTCTTTTATATTAATTCTAAGAAACATATAATATACATGTTGAAATTATATGTAGTATATAAAATTCAAAATTGAGTTAATACTATTCATAACAATTTTTTAAACGGCTAGTTTGATAAGTCGTGGTGCGCTCCAACTCAGTGTTGTGTATAGCACAAGCAATTGAATTACTTTAAATAAAATTACAAACTATGAAATCTTGGGGTGTTACATTTTGGGTCTTTCACACTTCCTATAATAATGGTGACCCAATAGGATTCCATACTTCTTTGGATGTCATCTCATTAAGGTATGTCACTATAGTGAATTTTAAAATATTTAATGACAATATTAAATTATTTTAATAATTTTTTTAAAATATCTTTTTTTGTATTTTATCATGATTGGTTATTTGGGGATCCCAAACTAAATTTTTTAATGGATTCTCAAATTATATTATAGTGACAAGTGTCTAAAAATTTATCACATGTTCCCACTTCATTGTTTTTATTTAGAGTTAATTTGTGAATTATATAATTTATTTTTTGGTCCATTAGTTATCATTCATCTATTAGGATGAATCATGGAATTCTATGCATCATGGTTCTATCATTTTCAGTCTTTGAAGGCCCATAGTGTGCTTTTATGGAGCTATAGGAAGTTTTTTATAAATGTTTTTAATATTCCAAAAGATATATGGGTTTTTGTACCTGACAAAAAGTTATCATTAATATTTGTGGAATTATGTGAATGCTTGTCTTTTCCATTGAGGGTGGTTTCACGTGTTCATAACTAATAAAACAATCCTTTAATTAATTGGTTTCATTAGATATAAGGGATGAATCCATGGGGTCACTAAGAACCTTTGTACCCTGGCATCATACCTCAACATGAGAGTATGACTAATACTGAGGATCCCCTATCAGAATCCTATAATTATTAAATTACCTAGAATATACCTTGTAATAGTCATCCACTTGAATATTACATGTGAGGATCTTATGAAGGATTATGTTACTTATGTATTGACTAATTGGATCCCCATTGGGATCCTTTCAATTACATGTGATCCCCAAGGATCCTGAGTATGATTTCACTTCTATGAATTGAGCTAGGAGACCTAGTGGTTTTCCCATTGTTTTACTAACACAGAGCTAGTAAATCATGTATTTTGGAATATATGGTATATGTTGTCACTGATAATCTACATAGAACATGTAATCCCATGAGTTTGTTGATTCATTGGAGATTTTCGGCATTCAACCACACTTAATTTTTCATTTATAAATTTAATTGGTTCATATTGATGGAAATATGGTGTCCAAAGGAACTTCATAGTACTTTTTCTATAAGCATTATCTGAGATGATGTAATGTGGGTCTTCCAAATGTACATCTTGGTAAATTTTAGAGGATCCTAATGTGATATGATAATATTGTGAGCACTATGAGATGTACTTCCTAGGTAAACATCATGATATTTTTTTGATTTCTACCATTGTATGAATCACCATTATTCATTAGGATTCTTCCCTTTATAGTTAATTTTTGTGGTGGATTCTAAGTTTATCAAATAACACCTCTACTTTTTCTCTCCCAATGAATTCATATCTTCTTGGATATAAGTAATTACTAGAGTTTATCATGTTGGTGCACATCCCTTGAGTAGTATATGCTGTTGAAATTCATGAAGATTGATTTTGATCATTTCAAGTGATTCCAAGGATTCTCTATAAAGTCGAATTGACACACCATTACACAATTTCCTAGAGTTATCTAGGATGGGATCTATTAATCCATTTATTAAATTGATTTATAGTTTTATCATGAATCTATGTAGTATTCCTATCACCAAATGGTAATCCACCCTATTGATCATTTGAGATACAATCATGATATTTTCTTCAAGTGGGGATCTTGGAATTTGACATCAAAATGAATTATATATGACTTATGTTGTCTAATTACAGTTGAGTACTCTATTTATAAAAAAATAAGATATTTTTTAGAATAATATATTATAGTTACTTGAGCAGGGTATGAGTTATGAAATGGTTAGTACATCCCATGTGGTGATGTGGATTTCATAGATACATTTCTAATGATAATATAATAACCCATCATCAATCATAATCACAGAACAATAGATCGAATTATTTATATATGGCTTGAGTGGTATGGCATCCTGCAAAATGTCTAATTCAATGGATGTCTAGAGGATCAGGGTAATGGACCCAAGGAACTTCATTGGTTTATTCATGTTATTTTAAACAATACTAATATATATAAATGTATACTTTTGTATATATATGGTAATATATACACACATATAAATATATATGAGGGAAATTTAGTTAAAGATATTCTGGCTTATTTTGAATCAGGAATGGTTGATCAGGACCTCAAACCCAAAAATCAGCTACATGCTATTTTATATTGATTTTTCTAATTTATTTTATGTGTTATCTTACCTACGATGATCAGGTCCCATGATAATTTCATTTATGATTTTTTGGGTAATTATTCTCAGATTTTAGTTATTATCATTATCATTACCCTAATGAGTATGAATTACATGAATTAATTTCATATCCTTGAAAATTTATATGACCTCTTAGAGGGTTCCCTACTGAGTTTCCTACTCACACCCTACTTGGGCCTCCATTACATTGGGGAACCTCAATAGATGTAATCATTATTAAAGTCATTGGTTCTTTTGAGGCTGAGTTCGGATGGGTCTAGTTAGATTGAATATATATGAGGTGGTCAGGTATGATGTATCAATTTGTGTAAATATTACATACTTTTACATATATGTGTTTTTAATTTATTTACTTAGGTATATATAATGACATCCTAGTGGGTTATTAATTTTATATGTATAATGTTGTTGTTCAAGCAATCACTGCATTCTATTTAATATTGTAGCATGATTCTATTTTAGTATTGTTTATATTTATTGATTAATCACTTTGTGAATTTTCTTCTATGGATGATATTTAGGTATTTTCATTGTCTCTAACTTTAATATGAATAAATTTTCTATCCAGTGACAAAAAAATTAGACTTAAAAACTAGTTGGAAGCGTCAATCATATGGAGAGGACCTCTTGAGGTCCTATGGTGAACTAAATAAGTGCACCAAATGAGGGGTATATGGGTAGGGATGTTATTATGTGGTAACATAAGGGTTAAATACCTCTTGTTTTACAATTTTTTATATGGTAGATAAGTGTAGTATCAATGATTATGTGTCTATTAAATATATCAGACTGATGCGTTGAGAAAACATGTATCTGAAAGAATTCTATGAACCATGGTCATGGGATTGTTGTTCTTTACCTATTATATAATATTTTTATGTCATTTTACATCTAATTGATGAACATAGAATTATAATTTTATGATTTATTAATGTGTTTTGGATATTGGACCAATTTTAGTTGGGCAGTGACTTCTTTTTACTCATGTAAGATATAAGAAATATCTTTCTCATAAATTGTATTTAAAACATAGATTACACATGATTTCGGCTATCTAATGTGTGATTTTACTAATGAAGTAGGTCAACTATTTAAACTATCGACAAAACATTAATTTTTAATTACAATAAAAAGTCATGGATTAATTCAACTAAAATAGACCAACATACATATATTCCCTTCCATTAATAGGACTTTTGGATCAATGGTGAGATGTTGAGAGTGAGTATGATGCATCTTTCACTATGTATAGTAACCACAATTAACCTTATTATATGATGTGGAATTTGGTTCCTAGTGATGTAACCCCTTGTAGGTTTTTGTTACTTATTTTTGGCTATTTAAAGTGTCAATACCAACCTATATATTTTTTTCCTCCATAACATGGAATTGAAATCTACATATCTAATCTGTGTAAGTACCATGGACTTTTTTGGTCAATGTTATACCCCAAGTGGTTTTAACCTTTTTAGGTGTGTTTTGATAATGTATCATGAAATACATTATACATTATTACTGTATTTTTTTATTCTACCTAAATGAACTTTGATTATGGTTATATAGTAGGACAACTGAGGGTAATGTCAATATGAACCTAAATGTTTATTGAAATATGGATCCTCATGGGGGGTTTACATTGTTTAGGTTACTAATAAGAGTTCGTTCATTTTAGTTTCTATTTAATTATAATGACACTCTAGGGATTAGTCCCTTTTGTGGATGGTCGTATATGATCAGGGGATCATATTTCAGTTTTGGTAGTTTTGACCCTTATTGGTTTGTTATTTCATTACCGACCATGAAGAGTCCTGATAATTGACTTATAATCATGAACTAATGAACATTACATAATCCACATCCATTGGAGAAATATGTGAGACATGTAAGACAGTTGATGTGATTGAGACCCTTGTAGGTTAAGGTTTAGTTTGATCAGTGAACAATAGTGTAATGAGTGGAGGCAATAAGTCATATGTACGCACGTTTGGTGAATTTTTAAATGACAAAATTGATATAATAATGAATATGGATGTACAATATTTATAATAAAATAATTGTATGTCGAAGGTACTGGATATATTATTCTATTATGGAATCAACAATGAAAGAGTAAGTGGAATAAAAAAAGCATATTAGAATTGGTGATTATATTATTATCTCTTCTTCGGGTGATTCCATTGGATTTGATAAAAAGGGATCCATTGGTTGGATTTATGATCAAAGTATGCCCTCTAGGATCATGTTCATGTAGTTGGTAGTATAATTGAGAAGAGATTCACCGAAAAAATGGAACAGGATGTGTTATTAATAGAGAAGGGGAAGCACCCTTTTATAAGGGAGTTTCGGTTCAATATAGGAAAAACTCGAAATATTATTTTTTTATAAAATACGCGTCATCATATAATTTCTCCAAATAGATTTATTTCAAGGATATGGTGGGTATTGGTCGAAATCCTCTAAAAAAATAGGTTTTATACATGTTTAGGTAACCATATTAACCTTATATTTTATATTATATTCATAGTTAAATAGCTTAACTTTTACAATGTTTTCTTGTAATTTTTATTACATGGTCAAAAATATACTATAAAATTCCAAAAGAATATCATGTTTTTCAGTAATGACATATATATCATTATATAAGTCCTTTGACCAAACAGTGTATTTTTAAGAATTTTATATCATTTATTAATATATTATTGGTTTTAAATAATCATTTATTTCAAATTTGACACTATTTAGTACTTGGTTTTTGTGAAAGTGAAAAATACACCATTACATCACAAAAAATACATTAAATCAACCATAACATGTCATATTAACCAAGAAAATTCGTGGAATTCATCAAAAGTCTCAAATTAAAATTATTGCGATATTTATAATACAAATTATTTTAATAGTTCACTAATAAGCTAATTACTACATCATTATTGTGTTATATAGAAATATTATTATTTAATCTCTATAAATTATAAATAAAATACCACGATCTAGGAAATATTTTTATATTTATAATGAATATTTATAGTAAAATTTATCTTATGTATAACTATATATTAAAAATGGTTTTTTTATTAATCGTTGAATTTAACACTTTTATGTCTTTTTTAAATAAAATAATAATAAATATCCTAATGTAATCTATATTGATCAAAAGGATCATATTTTTTAATATGGTATATTTTGATCAAAATAAAATTCTTCAATCAAATAAGGATATGTGTAAGTAAAATTATAATATAATTTTTACATTTAATTACTAGATATAATTTTTAATTTGTTAATAAAATTCAAAAGTTATTATTCACCAAAAATTATCTTCATCCCATTGAACAAAATTTGACTTAATGTTGTCAATTTTATTTCTTGGATTTTTGAAATTCAATTCACAAAAGTGGTAAAATAATGTTTTATGCAAATTTTCAAATGTTCTTAAAAAGAGAGTAAAAGACTGTAAAATGATCAATAAAAGTATATATAACTAATATTAATATGAAATGATTTCAATGAATTACATTTTACAAATATTTTTTTTATATTTCTATTTTTATTTTAATAAATATTTAAATTAAAAATTTTATTTAATTTAAATGTCAGATATGAATAATAACGTTGTATTTTTCACTACTCATCAAAAATTTAATGTTTTAAGAAAAATACAAAAAAAATCACCAAAATCTAATTTTGATATACCAAATTATAAAATTACTTCTACTTATTTAAATTGATAACAATTAATTTGTATTAATTAATTTGAAAAAATCTTCCCATTGTCAAAACCAGAAAGTGGGTTTTTGAGAAAAATACTATGAAATGTTTGATATGTGTTTATGTCCAACTTACATGTAAAATGACATCCAATGACAAATATTGGAGTAAATGAAAAAATTATTATCTAATTATACATTTAAACCATTCAAATGTATAATTTAACAATATAAATTACTCTGATTAAAAATGTGGTTTTCAATTAATGTATATTATTTTTCTAAATTCATCAAAATATGAAAGTTTTCATAAAATCACTGAAAATTTATCAAAATTATAATTTTATGTTCCTATTATAAATAATAAGTTTATTTTGTCAAATTGAATATATAAAAGTGTCTAATAGAAGATTTAATAAGTGTTCGATATTAAATAGGAGGTAAAACTTCTTTTTTTGAAAAATAAATATTTTATTTGAAAAAAATTATTTCTTTTATATTAAGTCTATGAAACACTTAATATACATGTTGAAATTATATTTAGTCTATAAATTTAAAAATTCAGTTAATACTATTCATATCATTTTTTTGAACGGCTGGTTTGATAAGTCGTGGTGCTCTCCAACTTAGTGTTGTGTGTAGCGCAAGCAATTGAATATCATTAAATAAAATTACAAACTATGAAATCATGGGGTGTTACATTTTGGGTTGTTCACAATTATTATAATAAAGGTGACCCAAGAGTTTCCATAATTTTTTGGATGTCATCTCATTAAGGTATGTCACTATAGTGAATTTTTAAATATTTAATGATAATAATAAATTATTTTAATAAATTTTTTAAAATACTTTGATTGTAATTTTTCTATGAATGGTTATTTGGGGAACCAAAAATACATTTTTTAATGGATTCTCAAATTATATTACAGTGGAAAGTGTCCAATAATTTATCACATGTTCCACCTTCATTGATTGTATTTAGAGTTAATTGTTTAATGTTCTTATTGAAGTTATGGTCCATCAGTTATCATTCATTTATTAGGATGAATCATGGAATTATATTGAGTTCTGATCTATAATTTTCAGTCATTGAAGTCCCATAGTATGATTTGATAGAGCTATAGGATGATTTTTATAAGTGGATTGAATATTCCAAAAGCTATTTGGGTTATTTTACCTGACATAATGTTATCATTAATATTTATGGAATTATTTGTATGCTTTTCTTTCCCATTGAGGGTGGTTCCATGTGATTATAACTAATAAAATAATATTTTAATTAATTGGTTTCATTTGTTATAAGGGATGAATTCATGGGGTCACTAACTACCCTTGTACCCTGGCATCATACCTCAACTTGAGACTATGACTAATACGAAGGATCCCCAATAAGAATCCTATAATTTTTAAATTACCTAAAAGATACCTAGTAATAGTAATCCACTTTAATATTATATCTCAAGATATTATGAGGGATTATGTTACTTATGTATTGACTAATTGGATCCCCATAGGGATCCCTTCAATTACATGTGATCCCCCAGGATCCTGAGTATGATTCCACTTTTAAGAACTGACCTAGGAGACATCGTTGGGTTTCCCATTGTTGTACTAACATAGAGCTAGTAAATCATGTATTTTGGAATATATGGTATAGGTTGTCCCTAATAATCTTCACAGAACATGTAATCCCAAGAGTTTTTTGATTTAGTGGATATTTTCATCATTCAACCACCCCTAATTTTTCATTTATGAATTTAATTGGTTCATATTGATGGAAATATGGTCTCCAAAGGAACTTCATAGTACTTTTTCTATAATCATTATGTAATATGATGAAATTTGGGTCTTCTAAAAGTACTTCCTGGTAAATTCAAGATCATCCTAATGTGATATGATTCTATGGTGGGGACTATGAGATGTACTTCATAGGTAAACATCGTGAGATTTTTTCATTGCTACCATTGCTTGAATATCCATTTTTCATTTGGATTAATGCCTTTATAGTGAATTTTTGTGGTGGATTCTAAGTTTATCAAATAACACCTCTACTCTGTCTCCCTCTATGAATTCATATCTCCTTGGATATAGGTAATTACTAGAGTTTACCATGTTGGTGTAGATCCCTTGAGCAGTATATGCTATTGAAATTCATGAAGATTGATGTTGGTCATTTCAAGTGATTACAAGGATTATCTATAAAGTTTAATGGACACACCATTAGATAATTTCCTAGAGTTATCTAGGAAGGGGTCTATTAATCCATTTATTAAATGGATATATAGTGTTATCATGAATATATATAGTATTCCTATCACCAAATGGTAATCCACCGTATTGATCATTTGAGACACAATGTTGATATTTTCTACGACTAGGGATCTTGGAATTTGAAACCAGAATGAATTATATATGACTTTTGAAGTCGAATTACAGTTGAGTTCCCTATTTATAATCATTTTATATATTTATAAGAATCATATCATATAGTTACTTGAGGAGAGTATGGGTTAAGACATGGTTAGTACATGTATCCCCATGTGGTGATGTGGATTTCATAGATACATTTATAATGATAATATAAGGATCCATCATTAATCATAATCATTTAACAATAGATAGAATTGTTTATATATGGGTTGAGTGGTATGGCATCCTGCTAGATGTCTTATTCAAAGGATGTCTAGAGGATCCGGGTAATGGACCGAAGGAACTTCTATGTTTTATTCATGTTAATTTAAAACATACTCATATATTAAATATACACTTTTGTATATATATGGTAATATATACAAACATATAAATATATATTAGGGAACATTAGTTAAAGATATTCTGGCTTGGTTTGAAGCAGGAATGGTTGATCAGGATCAAAAACCCAAAAATCAGCTATATGATATTTTTAATGATTTTTCTATGTTATTTTATTTGTTATCTTAGCTACGATGAGCATGTTCCATGATAATTTCTTGTATGAATTTTTTGGGTAGTTATTCTCAGATTTTATTTATTATCATTATCATTATACTAATGAGTATGAATTACATGAATTAATTTCATATCCTTGAAAATTTATATGACCTCTTCGATAGTTCCCTACTGAGTTTTCTACTCAGTCCCTACTTGGGCCTCCATTCCACTGGGGTACCTGAAAAGATGTTCACATTATTAAAGTCATTGGTTCTATTGTGGCTTAGTTCGGATGGGTATAGTTGGATTGAATATATATGAGGTGATCAGGTATGATGCATTGATTGGTGTAAATGTTATATCCTTTTACATTTATGTGTTTTTCAATGATTTACTCAGGTATATATAAGGACATCCAAGTGGGTGATTAATTTTATATGTATAAAGTAGTTGTTCAAACATTCAGTGCATTCCATTTAATATTTTAGCATGATTCTGTTTTAGTATTGTTTATATTTATTGATTTATCACTTTTTTTAGTTACTACTATGGATGATATTTAGTTATTTACATTGTCTCTTAATCTAATATGAATAAATTATCTATCCAGAGACCCAAAATAGGACTTCACAACTAGTTGGAAGCCTCAAGAATATGGAGAGGACCTCTTGAGGTCCTATTGTGAACGAAATAAGTGCACCAAATGAGGGTATATGGGTAGGGATTTTATTATGTGGTAACATAAGGGTTAAATACATATTGTTTTACAATTTTTGGTATGGTATATAGGGCTAGTATCAATGATTTAGAATCTATTATGTATATCATACTGATGTGTTGATAAAACATGTATCTGTAAGAATTATATGAACCATGGTCATGGGATTGTTGTTTTTTACCTATTATATATTATTGTATGTGATTTTACATCTAATGTATGAACATGAAATTATAATTTTATGATTTATTAATGTGTTTTTGATATTGGACCATTTTTCGGAGGGCAGTGACTGCTTTTTACTCATTGAAGATAAAAGAAATACCTTTCACATAAATTGTATTTAGAACGTAGATTCTACATGTTATTCGACATATAGTGTGCGAATTTACTGATGAAGGAGGTCAACTATTTAAACTATGCACAAAACCCTAATTTTTTATACAATAAATAATTTTGGTTTAATTCAAAAAAAATAGAGTAACATATATATATTCCCTTCCATTAATAGGCATTTTGGATCAATGGTGAGATGTTGATAGTGAGTCTGATGCATCCTTCACTATAAATAGAAACAAGAGTGACCCTTATTGTATGATGTTGTATTTGGTTTCTAGTGATGTAACCCTTGGTAGGGTTTTGTTACTTGTTTTTGTCTATTTAAAGTGTCAATACCATCCTATATAGTTTTTTCCTACATAACATGGAATTGAAATCTACTTATCTAATATGTGTAAGTACCATGGACTTTTTTGGTCAACATTATACCCCAAGTGGTTTTACCCTTTTGAGGTGTGTTTTGATAATGTATCATGAAATACTTTATACGTTATTACTGTATTTTTTTTATTTTCTACCTAAATGAACATTGATTATGGTTACATAGTAGGACTGCTCAGTGAAATGTCAATAGGCACCTAAATGTTTATAGAAAATAGGATCCTCTAGGGGGGTTTACATTGTCTGGGTTACTAATAAGAGTTTTTTCATTTTAGATTATATTTAATTGTAATAACACTCTAGGGAGTAGTCCCTTTTTTGGATGCATGAATATGATCAGGGGATGGTAGTTCGATATTGGTAGTTCTGACCCTTATTGGTTTGATATTTCATTACCTACCAGGGAGAGTCTTGATTATTGATCTTATAATCATGAACTAATGATCATTATGTTATCCACTTCCATTAGAGAATTATGTGAGACACGTAGGATTTTATTTTTGATTCAGACCCATGTAAGTTAATGTTTAGTTTGATCAGTGAACAATAGTGTAATGAGTGGAGATAATAAGTCGTACGTATGCATGTAAGGTGAATTTTTAAATGATAGGATTGATAGAATAATGAATATGGATGTACCATAATCTTAATAAAATCATCGTATGTCGATGGTACTGGATATATTATTCTGTTATGGAATCAACAATGAAAGATTAAGTGGAATAAGAAAAGAATATTGGAAGAGGTGATTATATTGTTATCTCTTCATCGGGTGATTCCTTTTGATTTGAAAAAAAGGGATCCAAAGGTTGTATTTTTGATCAAAGTAATCCCTCTAGGATCAATATCGGGTAGTTGGTAGTAAATTTGAGAAGAGATTCGTCGAAAAAATGGCACTGGATGTGTTATTAAGAGAGAAGGGGAAGCACCCTTTTATAAGGGAGGTGCGGTTCACATTAGAAAAAACTAGAAATATTATTTTTTTATAATATACGTGTCGTCATATAATTTCCCCAAATATATATATATCAAGGATATGGTGGGTATGGGTCGAAATCCTCTCAAAAAATAGGATTTAGACATGTTTAGGTCACCATATTAACCTTATCATTTATATTAGATTCATAGTTAAATAACTTAACTTTTACAATGACTTCTTGTAATTTTTATTACATGGTTAACAATATACTATAAAATTCCAGAAGAACATCAAGTGGTTCATTAATGACATTTATATCATTATATATGTCCTTTGGCCAAACAGTGTATTTTTAAAAATATTATATCATTTAATAATAGAGTATTTGTTTTAAATTGTCATTTATTTCAAATTTGACACTATTTAGAACATGGTTTTTGTGAAAGTTAAAAATAACTCATTACATCACAACAAATACATTAAATCAACCATAACATGTCATATTAACCTAGAAAATTTGTGAAATCATCAAAAGTCTCAATTTAAAATATTTGTGATATTTATAATATAAATTATTTTAATAGTTCATTAATAAGATAATTACTACATCATTATTGTGTCATATATAAATATTATTATTTAATGGCTATAAATTAAAAATAAAATACAATAATCTAGGAATTTTTTTATTTTTATAAGGAATATTTATAGTATAATTTATCTTATGTAGATCTATATATTAAAAATTGTTTAGTTATTAATCATTGAATTTAACACTTTTAACTCTTCTTTAAATAAAATAATAATAAATATCCTAATGTAATCCATATTGATCAAAAGGATAATCTTTTATTACTATGGTAGATTTTGGTCAAAATACAATTTTTCAATCAAATAAGGATATGTATTAAGAAAATTATAATATAATTTTTACATTTAATTACTATATATAATTTTAAACGTGTTAATAAAATTCAAAAGTTTCTATTCCCAAAAAATTATTTTCATCCCATTGAACAAAATTTGACTTAATGGTGTCAATTTTGATTCTTGGATTTTTGAAATTTAATTCACAGAAGTTGTAAAATAATGTTTTATGCAAATTTTTGAATGTTCATAAAAAGAGAGTAAAAGACGGTAAAATGATCAATAAAATTATATATAACTAATCTTAATATAAAATGATTTAAATGAATTACACTAGAAAAATATATGTTTTATATATCTATTTTTATTTTAAAATAAATTTTATTTAAAAAAATTATTTAATTTAAATGTCAGATATGAATAATAACGTTTTATTTTTCAGTACTCCTCAAAAATTTAATGTTTTAAGAAAAATACAAAAAATTCACCCAATTATATTTTTGATATACCAAATTATAGAATTACTTCTACTTATTTAAATTTATAACAAAGAATTTGTATTAATTAAATAGAAAAAATATTCCCATTGTCAAAATCAGAAAGTGGGTTTTTGAGAAAAAATATATGAAAAGTTTGATATGTGTTTATGTCCAAATTACATGTAAAATGACATCCAATGACAAATATTGTATTAAATGAAAAAATATATTATCTAATTATACATTTAAACTATTCAAATGTATAAGTTAACACTATAAATAACATTGATTAAAAATGTGGTCTTCAATTAATGAATATTATTGTTCAAAATTAATCAAAATATGAGAGTAATCAGAAAATCACCGAAAATTTATCAAAACTATAATTTTATGTTCCTATTCGTAATAATAAGTTTATTTTGTCAAATTGATTATATAAAAGTGTCTAATACTGGATTTAATAAGGGTTCATTATTAAATTGGAGGTAACAATTAATTTTTTGAAAAATAAATCTTTTATTTGAAAAAAAATATATATTTATATTAATTATAAGAAACACATAATATAAATTTTGAAATTAAATGTAGTATATAAAATTAAAAATGCAGTTAATACTATTCATACAATTTTTTTGAACGACTGGTTTGATAAGTTGTGGTGCGCTCCAACTTAGTGTTGTGGGTAGCGCAAGCAATTGAATTACTTTAAATAAAATTACAAACTATGAAATATTGGGGTGTTACGTTCTGGGTCATTCACAATTCCTATAATAAAGGTGACCCAAGAGTTTTCCATACTTCATTTGATGTCATCTCATTAAGGTATGTCAGTATAGTGAATTTTAAAATATTTAATGAAAATATTAAATTATTTTAATAAATTTTTTAAAATATTTTGTTTGGTATTTTTCCATGAGTGGTTATTGGGGGAAGCTAAAATACATTTTTTAATAGATTCTAAAATTATATTATAGTGACAAGTGTCCAATAATTTATCACATGTTCACCAACATTGATTTTAATTAGAGTTAATTGTTTAATGTTCAAAATGAAGTTCTGGTCCATTATTTATCATTCATCTATTAGGATGAATCATGGAATTTTATACAGCTTGGATCTATCACTTTCAGTCATTGAAGGCCCATATTGTTCTTTGATGGAGCTATATGAAGTATTTTATAAATGGTTTGAATATTCCAAATGATATATGTGTTTTTGTACCTGACATAATGTTATCATTAAAATTTATGGAATTATGTGTATGCTTGACTTTTCCAATGACTGTGGTTCCACATGTTTATAACTAATAAAATAATCTTTTAATTAATTGATTTCATTAGCTATAAGGGATGAATCCAAGGGGTCACTAACAACCCTTGTACCCTGGCATCATACCTCAACTTGAGACAATGACTAATAGTGGGGATCGCCTATCAGAATCCTATGATTTTTAAATTACCTAGAGGGTCCCTTGTAATAATAATCCAATTTAATATTACTTGTGAGGATCTTATTAGGGATTTAGTTACTTATTTATTGACTAATTGGATCCCCATAGGCATCCCTTCATTTACAAGTGATCCCCAAGGATCCTGAGTATGATTCCACTTTTAAGAACTGACCAAGCAGACCCAGTCAGTTTCCCAATGTTTTACTAACACAGAGCTAGTAAATCATGTATTTTGGAATATATGGTATTGGTTGTCACTGATAATCTAAACCAAACATGTAATTCAAAGAGTTTGTTGATTTAGTGGCGATTTTTGGCATTCAACCACCAGTAATTTTTCATTTATGAATTTAACTGGTTCATATTGATGGTAATATACTGTCCAAAGGCACTTCATAGTACTATTTCTATAATAATTATGTGATATGATGCAATGTGGGTCTTCCAATGGTACTTCCTGGTATATTATAGATGACCCTAATGTGATATGATACTATGGTGGGGACTGCGAGATGTACTTCCTAGGTAAACATCATGATAATTTTTTTAATTGCTACCATTGCTTGAATCGCCATTATTCATTAGGATTCCTCCCTTTATAGTGAATTTTTGTGATGGATTCTATGTTTATAACATAACACCTCTACTTTGTATCTCCCTATGAATTCATATCTTCTTGGATATAGGTAATTACTAGAGTTTACCATGTTTGTACACATCCCTTTTGCAGTATATGATGTTGAAATTCTTGAAGATTGATGTTGATCTTTTCAAGTGATTCTAAGGAATCTCTATAAAGTCGAATGGACACACCATTACATAATTTCATATATCTATCTAGGAATGGGACTATTAATCCATTTATTAGATGTATTTTCAGTTTTATCATGAATTTATATAATATTCCTATCACCAAAGGGTAATCCAACCTTTTGATCATTTGAGATACAAAGTTTATATTTTCTAAGAGTGAGGAGGTTATGGGATATGACATGGTTAGTAAATGTATCCCCATGTGGTGATGTGGATTTCATATATATATTTGTAATGATAATATAATGTGGCATCATCAATCATAATCACAGAACAACAAATTGAATTATTTATATATGGCTTGAGTGGTATGGCATCCTTCTAAATGTCTTATTCAATGGATGTCTAGAGGATCAGAGTAATGGACCCAAGTAAATTATTTGGATTATTCATGTTATTATAAACCATACTCATATATATATATATAAACTTATGTATATATATATGTTAATATATACACACATATAAATATATATGAGGTAACTTTAGTTAAACACATTTTGGCTTTGTTCGAAGGAGGAATGATTGATCAGGATCACAAACCCAAAAATTAGTTATATGCTATTTTATATTTATTTTCCTAATTTATTTTATGTGTTATCATAGATAGTATGACCATGTTCCATGATAATTTCTTGTATTATTTTTTTGGTAGTTATTCTCAAATTTTAGTTATTATCATTTTCATTAACTTAATGACTACGAATTACATTCATTAATTTCATATCCTTGAAAATTTACATGACCTCTTCGATGCTTCCCTATTGAGTTTTCTACTCATACCCTACATGGGCTTCCATTCCACTGGGGAACCTAAAAATATGTTCACATTATTAATGTCATTGGATATTTTGAGGCTTAGTTTAGGATGGGTCTAGTTAGATTGAATATGTATGAGGTGATCAGGTATGATGTATGGATTGGTGTAAATATTAGATCCTTTTACATTTATGTGTTTTTCATTGATTTACTCAGGTATATATAATGACATCCTAGTGGGTGATTAATTTTATATGTATACAGTTGTGGTTCAAACATTCACTGAATTCCATTTAATATTTTAGCATGATTCTGTTTTAGGATTTTTTATATTTATTGCTTCATCACATTGTGTATCTACTACTATGGATTATATTTAGTTATTTTCATTGTCTCTTACTCTATTATGATTAAATAGTCTATCCAGAGACACACAATAGGACATCAAAACTAGTTGGAAGCCTCAAGCATATGGAGGGGACCACTTGAGGTATTATGTTGAATGAAATAAGTGTACTAAATGAGGGGTATATTGGTTGGGATGTTATTATGTGGTAACAGAAGGGTTAAATACATATTGTTTTACGATTTTCGATATGGTATATAGGTGTAGTATCAATGATTTAGAATATATTATGTATATCATATTGATTCCTTGAGAAAACATGTATCTGTTTGAATTCTATGAACCATGGTCATGGGATTGTTGTTCTTCAACTATTATATAATTTTTTTATGTGATTTTACATCTAATTGATGAACATGAAATTAGAATTTTATGACTTATTAATGAGTTTTTGATATTGGACCATTTTTAGTAGGGCCATGACTGCTTTTTACTCATGTAAGATAACAGAAATATCTTTCTCATAAATTGTATTTAGAACGTAGATTCCACATGTTATTGGCCTTCTAGTGTGTGATTTTACTGATGAAGGAGGTCAACTATATAAACTGTCCACAAAATCAGAAATTGTTTTTTAAAATAAATATTCATGGTTTAATTCTACTAAAATAGACCAACATACATATATTACCTTCCATTAATAGGCCTTTTCGATCAATGGTGAGATGTTGATAGTGAGTCTGATGCATCTTTCACTATGCATAGAAACAACAGTGACCCTTGTTGGATGATGTGGTATTTGATTCCTAGTGATGTAACCCCTTGTAGGGTTTCGTTACTTATTTTTGTCTACTTAAAGTGTCAATGCCAACCTATATTGTTTTTTCCTGCATAACATGGAATTGAAATCTATATATCTAATTTGTGTAAATAACATGTAATTTTTTTATCAACGTTATACCCCAAGTGGTTTTAACCTTTTTAGGTGTGTTTTGATAATGTATCATGAAAAACATTATACATTATTATTGTATATTTTATTTATATTCTACCTAAATGAACTTTGAATATGGTTATATAGTTGGATAATTGAGTGAAATGTCAATAGGCACCTAAATGTTTATAGAAAACTGGATCCTCAAGTGGGGTTTACATTATCTGGGTTACTAATAAGTGTTTGTTCATTTTAGTTTCTATTTAATTATAATGACCCTTTATGGAGTAGTCCCTTTTGTGGATGCTCGAATATTATCAGGGGCTGATAGTTTGATATTGGTAGTTTTGACCATTATTGGTTTGTTATTTCATTACCTACCATAGAGAGCCTTGATTATTGATCTTATAATCATGAACTAATGAACATTATATTATCCATTTCCATTAGGTAAATATGTGATACATGTAGGAATTTAGTTGTGATTAAGACCCTTGTATGTTAATGTTTAGTTTGATCAGTGTACAATAGTGTATGAGTTGGATCCAATTCATACATATGTCTTTTGGGGTAGTGGTCCTAGAAGTATGCTCTTATTGTTTTCGATTCATGGATGATGATCAGGATTTCTGATATATTTCAGTTAATGCCTTATATTTAAAATAAATCCCCTTTGGTTACTTTATTATGAGATTATGATCGATGGGTACTGTTGTTCGGGTGCTTGACCATATTGAAATGTGTGTACCATTACTGTATCTTTTCTAATTCTGGGTACACGGTCATCAACGAACATTGTGTCATGTGATGGGATTCCATTTCATAAATCATGGAAAGGGTGATGTTCTTGTTTTTGAATAGGATTTCCAAGGGACCATCTAGAATTGTGATACTTATATGCTTTGTAGCACAATTATCATAGTATTGTGAAAAAAGAATCATAATATCATAATTTTAGTAGTTATGGTAATATCTTACAGAACATGGTAGCATTTAAATCATAATTCATTTATTTTAAATGTGAATTGTGAGGAGAAATGGTTTTGAAAATCTATTGCATGTGTTGATTCTCAAGAGTTGTGATGAAATTATAAATTTTCCTCTATGGTAGATGAGACATCGAGATGGACTAGGTTTAATGATCTGGTTAAACTATTGCTGGATTGAGCATGAATTTTCAGGAGACACGGTTTTAGGGGTTGGATGAATGTATGAATGCTTATTGGAGATGAAAAAGTATTTTGATGATCGATACATGTCGATCAACGGATTCATAGTGAATTCCTAGTTATATTTCATAATGCCTCAACCTATTTGAATCATTAAATGAATTCAAATAGATCATAAAATAAATGATGAGTTAATTAAAAATATTTTTATGTATTTATAAAGATAACTATAAGAGTCATGCTCTAAAATTTTGTGTTTACGATGGCTTCCATTTACATGGATTAGGTAAGGGATACACGAGGTGTTTGTGTTAGAACTAAGGAACGATAAATCTTTTATCCATGTTAATTGTTATTTATTGAGAGATATGGGGAATATTATATATGATCGGGTTTATGTTCGTTGGTATGGTGACTAGGATTCTCTGAAGCTAGGGAGTGGTATGTTGGACACTTGATATTAACACTCTCATGGTAAGGGTAATTAGATTTTTAGATCGGTCATTATATCATTATTGGGCCTTATCATACCATTAGATTAATGATCATATGTATTACAGGATTCCTTACCTAATTCTAGGTACATGTTTGTGTTTGTGAATGAGAAAAAAATGTATGAGAGACGGTTTGTTTTGGAAATGTCCCTTGAATTCGTTTATATTCATTGATGATAATACATATTGATGATATTGTTCATCCATTAGATAAAGGAATCAAGATTTAGTCAAAAAGTGAATGTTAGGTGCGAGAGTTTATAGTTTTCATGAATATTCATCTAAAGGTTCATTGTATTGAACTCTTATGTATAGATGGATGCGTTCAGTGAGGAAATACTATAGGAAAAATGTAATAATGATTTGGGTGTAGTTCATTGGTCAGATGAAAATTTTGAGGAATATAAGGTTCAACCAGGTTGTTCATGGTCATTCATAATTTGTATTGTTATGATCTAATTGAGGTTCATGGTAATTATCATCTTGTGTAATCTTTCATAGTGTGTTTAGAAAAAATTCGGAGAATTTATGGTGCACTATATGCATGTTTCATTTGGTAATAATTTGAGAAATTAATCCAAATAGAATTGTGGGAGTTATAACAACTCTACATTATTTGTTTAGATGCGGAATAAGTCATTAAATATGTATAAGAGGTTTATGCAAATTCCTGGTCTTCAGAGAATGAAAATATAGTTTTGGAAAGGTACAATACATGACACATGGTTGGAACTCTTTTATGGATAACCATGCGGCCTAACCATACAAGCCATTTTTTATATGATTGTGGTTTGAGAAATTAGGGGGTTTACAAATGTAACCCTTATAGGTTTTTGATGTTTATTTTTAACATTTATCATATTTGGTTTGTGGTCTATTAACATGTGCATCATTATCATGCAAGGGGGTGTCCTAGAGAATTGAGGTTCATAGTTGGCACTCTATGTGGAAAACCAATTGAAAAAAATCTGATCAATTAAAATCGTAAAATTTCCATTTTCTCTATGATCTATAGTTGGGAAGACCCTATTTTGTTCCCTTATCATCTTCTTCATGTGTCACTATCCTCATCCCTTACCCTATGAGTGTTCTCTCTTATTTTGAGATACATGCGAACACTGTTAGGTGTGTTGTAAATCATGAGTAATGTATTCTACTCTGTTAGATTTTTTTGTCAATATCATTTTATTATAAATTTCATAACACATGATAGGGATTTTGTTCATTGTTCCATGAGATCATAGTGTAATCTATAACGTGTGTTTGGGGGTTTCAATTTTAAATAAATGAAGGTGTCCTTAGAGTATTTTTACATTATTCCATATTCCATTATTTTTTACATTTCCATGGATAATTTATATATATTTTATTCCAATTTTATATTAATTTTATAAATATGTTGATGTCATTGGTTATTTATTTTCCTTGGAGTGGTGATATGGAATCCTGGAATTCCATTTTGACATGGTTTCTCAAATTTATATAGAGAAAAAAAATCATATATGTTATCTCATATAAGTTCTTTTTATAAATGTGATTATAATTATATTATTATTGTTAATTTGTTTTCTGTATGTTATTATGATGCATAATATTAGGTTGAATCTTGTATGAATATGTGGTATGGCTAGAACATATTATGGCATTGATGAACCATGGAATGCTTTGGTGGAGCTACTAGGATCAATTTATGAATGGTTTAAATATTGAAAGTTTTAGTTTTTGTCATATCTAGAAAATTTTATTTATAAAAGATTATGTAGTTTAGTTTATGGTTTTATGTCCCCTTGACTGTGACACACAAGATTATAATTATCATAATTATCATCAAATTAATTTTTTGGGTTTGTTCGAATGGATGAATTACATAGGTCACAAAAAACCTCTGTATTCCAACTTAATATGTCAATCATAAACATTGAATAAGATGGAGGATCCCTTGTAGAATGCATCTACTTACTACTTGGCATGTTGGATCTCGTGTTTAACTCCAATACATTCATATTCTTTCTTCGGATCCCAATAGAGATTCCCTAAATTATTAATTAACATATATTATTTCATGAGTTATCCCTCTATTTAAATTTGAAACTCAATGATAATGAGTAGTATGCCTCCCCTGAGAACAATCCATGGGGACCCAATGGGTGCCTTAATGTTTAACCAGCCCTAAACTAGTATATCATGGGTTTAGATAGTGATGGTAGTATGTGTAACATACAATCAGTAATGAATTTATATTCTTATGAGGTTATAGATGTTGTGGTGGGTTTTTGTGTTCACCCATCCCCACCCTTTCATTTTTTTTCATTCATATAGTTTATATTGTTATAGTTATGGTTTCTAGAGGCAATATATAGTACCCAGCCTATGAGCATGTTGTTATTCATTGTATGTTGGGCCTGATGTAGTTACTTCATGGTATATGGATGATGAGCATGATGTAACATGATCATATGGTTGGAATCATCAGTGTACTCTCTTATTCTACCTCATGTGATTTCTTATTGATTTTTACCATTTCAAGATTCCTAATTCATCATTAAAATTCCCCCAAGTATGGGTTTTTTATAGGTTGATATTATTTTTATCTGAGAAAGAATATACCAAATGTTTACCTACAGATAGCTATCACGAATGATATGGTATTTTTACAAAGGTTGTTGTGTTGGTTCACATACCCTAAGTTGTCGATAGTGTTTACTTCTGTAAGGATTGAAGGGGATATCCTCTAGTTATTACTAGTATACTCCTCAGGTATTGGATGATGCGCCATTACAACATTTCACATAGATATCATGGAATGGAGTTGTTGAGCTATTTATTTATAGGTCCATAATGTTATATTTTATCTAAAGACTATTCATATCACCTAAGTGTCATCACACATTGGGATCTATCGAGTTTCAATGTTGGGATTTCTTATGGACTCCAACCTGGGAATATGACATTAGAATCAATATCATGTAGCATGAGTGGATTGGACTCCCTCTCAGTTAAATATTTATAATATTTATAGATATTACCTATAAAACTCTCTTAATGAGATTATAGATGATTACAGGTGAACCTAAGGTTATTACATGTATCCCCTAATGGCGAGGTAGATTTTTTAGTGAAATTTAATATGTTTTCAAAAGTCAGTAACGTTGATACGAATCACAAACACATATATAGAATTAATTATACATAACTTTTGTAGTATGAATTCCAACTCAATACTTTATTTGTATGATTTCTAGACAATTTTGTATATGTACTAATGGATCTACAATGGTTTATTCTTATTATTTATCTCCATAATAACACACACAAATATATATATATTACGTCATATTTATATAAACATATAAATATATATATAATGTCACATAATTCAGATACATTCTAGCATTGTTCGAAGTAGGTATTGTTGATCAGGATCATTGACCAAAGGAATGGATACAATTTAGTTATTTTTATGTATCCCCCATTTAATTCAATTTATATATCATTGATGATTATAAAATTCCCTACCATTTCCTTATTTAAATTTTTTTTGTTAAGATATTACTAGATTTTAGTCATTATTAATATTATGATGATGAGTAGTTCATATAAACATACACTGCTTATTACAAAAAATGTATTTGAGAAAATTTTGGGGTCCCTATTGAGTTTTTTTACTCATAAATTAATCAAGCAACCATTTCACTTGGGTACCTAAGAATAAATTCACCTGGTTACAAGAACATGTTGTTCTAATTCATGGTATTAATTGTTCAGGATAACTCAGATAAGTATGTGGAGATCAAGTATGTGGTATGGCTCATCATATTTGGTTAAGCCTTGTTCTTTTAGTTAAATTAATTTTATTTTCCCTTATATATGAATTTATGACACAATTGTCAAACGATGTTTTACATTTGACATAGAGGTATGGGCTTTGAATGTATTCCATTTATATGTAAAATATGATATTTTCGGCCTTTATACATATTTCATCATTACTCTGAATATATACTTATGTCGATGATATTTAATTAAATATTTTGTAACTTACTCTGATTTTATGGAAAAGTATCTCCACAGACTCTCCAAAGATCCTTTCTCCGAGTTGGATTTCTATGGAATATGGAAAGTAACACGTCAGTCCTAATAATGAACCATCATAGGGAAGCATATTTGTGGTATCTGAGCTGGTATGTTACATATAATACATAAAACCATTATTCAAAACAATGGTAACATAAACATAAAAATGGTTATCCCGAATTCTTTATAAGTGTAAAGAAAAAGAGATCAATTATCAATTAAACATAACATCATCAAACAGTTATGAGAATATGGTCATAAAATTTAAAATCAATACCCTAAAAATAAGATATCATAATATTAAGTCATGGAATAGTGTTTGGCAGTACATAAGACAAGAATCCTAAGGAATCAAAGAATAAGATAAATTAGTGAATGTTATTAGAATAAATCATTTGATTTTGGAATGAACAAATGAATATAATATAATTGATTTTGTCAAGGAATACTATAATATAAATCAGAGTGGATTGGTTTACTCCCCATTCTACCATATCCTTAGTCATTGTTCACTCTCATGAATATCATAGTTGAATAATTCCCTTAAAGAGCTAGTTTCACCCCCATTTCTAGTCCTTATTATCTCATGTGATATCCATCATTACACAATGAATTAGAGAGACAAATAACATGGGTTTCACCAGTTACATAATGAAAATAATACATTTGTGTGACATAAGATAATAATTTTTTTATATCATAACCCATGGAAAGGAATTAGGTTTAGTAAAAATTTTGTCATTTAACAATACCATAACACATGGATATGAAATGGGTTTCATCATTACATAATTTATCTATGGTAATGTAGTTGGTTTCATAGAATAATCCTCATATCATCATCATCCTAATCCATCCAAATAATGATAATGGTTGATATCATTTGATCACAACCCTAGTAAAAAAAATTATTATCAACTGATGTTATAAAATATGAAAAATATACTTATATTATTTGTACAACATTTCTTGAGGTAAATAAAACTTTATTATATTTTAATCAATTAATTAAATTCTAAAAATTAATAATATATTAAAAAAAATATTAATCGAAAATAAAATTTCAAACTAGTAATATTAGACTATAATAATTATGTGTTCATGATGATAGTAAATTTTGTTCTTTCTGTTTATGGTAAAATATATATTCCATTTATATTTTTTTTAAAAATTAAAATTTTCCATGTTTGAAGAAATAAAAGATTACTTTTAAATAATTTGATAAAAAATAAAAAATTTCGAAATTAAATTTATAAATTTATTTTATAATAGTGAAAACATTCCGAAAATCGAATTTATGTAACATCGACATAGTAGAAAGATGATTTTCGGAAAATGAACATTATAAATTGAATTTTCCCACAAAATGTTTTATTGACCACTTGAGTTATTAAATAGAGGATAATTGATGGAAAATATTTAATCTCCAAATATAACAACTGTATAAAAAGTATAATGAGTTTCAAGAGAGATAGATGATGAAATTCCCTCATCAGAAACATAATCATAAAAATCCCAATAATGAATGAGATTGTAATGTAAATCCCTTACCTTAATGATTGAATTGATTTCAAAGCACTCTAAATTCCTATATTAAAAATTTTTAATATAAATTCAATTATAAATATAATTTATATACTAAATATATAATATATTATAACCTCAAAAACATTCAACAGACATTTATTTAAAACACCTTATTAAAATCTATTTTTGGGTATAAATTATTTATTTTCTCATGAGAAATTCGGTATGACTATTCCAATCCTCGTATATTGATCTAGGATACCAAAAATTTATAATTTTTATCCTAATAGAAATATCATATATATTATTTATATATATCATTGTTCATCTATTATTTGCAAGGATATAAAATTTATTACACTGTTTATTTAGACGATAGTCCATACATACTAATTAAATATTTTATCAATTTTCAATTGTTGTAATGAAATACCGATTAATAATAATTCACATTAAATGTAAAATTATTATATTATATTTTTCAAATTTATTCATTAAATATATACATATTATTTTCTATATAATACATAAATGAAACAAATCACATTTCATTATGAACATTATTGTCCACAAGTACGCACAAGAGACATTATCATTTTCAATGGTTTGGAATTCAAGAAAGTATATATGATAAAATATTTCATTAATTATATATTTTTCATTAGTATAATAGATAATATTTAAACCCCCATAAAAATGGTCTATGAAAGACAGTGATGGAAAATCAATTGTATGGCTTGGTGGAGATGGTATTCCAAACATACACTTGATAGACACGTTCACTTCACATTTTGTTTAATGTATTTTGAATAATGGTTCTTAAATTTTTTTAATAAAGTTACATTATATTGAGGGTACTGAAGATGTTATTTTGTTATTAATATGAATTATTTAGAAGATGTATACGAATAACTAATATGAAATTGGTCTTGTAGAAAGATTACCTCTTATTCAAGAGGCTTTATTTAGATCACTTCTTTATGTACCATGGATTATAATATAAGATGACCATAGAATCTTATCGAAATATAAGTAATTTTTAATAAAAACATCGGAATATTTTTTTTAGGTATATGGATCAATATGGTGAAAATATAGAAAATGGGTGACCATTTATGAGGGAGGAAAAGAAAACATATGGAATTACATATAATATTTTAATAAAAATAACTTAATTATCATGTATAATGCATAAAAATATTAATGAATTATATTAAAAATAGTATATTGTTATTGTATAATCATACAATGATATTTGGATATGTAATTCATTCATTTTAAATCATATATTTTTCCTTAACCCCTTCATTAACCAATATTATCATTAGTAGTGGTAACAAAATTTTAAATCATAAAAGGTTTTTATTTAATTTAAAAGAATCAATTGGATTATAAATTCCGAGATGATAAAAGTTTCTACCATTAATCATCATAATTTTCAACTATCTAGATATTTATAATTATAAATTATTCACTATTAATGTAAACATTTAAATTATCAATGAAATGTTTTAATATTCTGTTGAATTAATGGAGAACTATCACTTACCTATAAAATATTACTTTTAGTCTTTTTAAATTAATTTTAATTATTTTTCTACTATATGCACAATAACTATGTTGGTGTTTAAAAAAAATTATGGTATTTATTTAATCACTCTTGATTAAAAATAAATTTCCATGAAAAAATTAATGTATCTTAAAAATAAAAAATAATAACTAAACATATAAACTATTATCCTTATCTAATAATTTTAGAGGTATTATACTCCAGAGACTTACATTTTAAATTTTTCATTACTTAAATTAATATAAATGACATTACTAAGGTATAATAGAAAAAATGGCATGTATTCATAATTTTGAATGATATGGTATAATTTATCCAAATCAGTGAAATAAATTAAAGTGTTTTGCGGATTTTGAGATCATACCTCATGGTTTTAATTATGTTTGACCAGTTTTACTATTTTTATAGTGATTAATATTTTACCCTTTTACTATTGATAGTTAAAAGAATTCATTCAAACTATTTACCAAATTTGAATATTTGGATTCAAAATATGGTGTTTTTTCCAAATTAATTTTTCTATTAGGGATATAAATTCATTTTAAAATAAGTGAAAAAATGACATGAAATCCATTTTATAGAAAATAATGTTTATGCATACAAGTATAATCATTCTTATCTTATCCTGTGAAATTAATTATATTAATTTTAATAAAATATATTTTTATAAGATATATAAATATAATTAAAATAATTCGAAAATCTTTATTAATTTAATTTATTAATATAATAACACATTGTGTGCATAAATACGTTTTCTATAAGAACTTATGTTTTTAACTAAAATGTTTTATAATTTCATTAATACTAAATTGAATAGAAAATAATTAATTTAATACATGTATAGACCATTTATTTTTCAACATTTAGTTATTAATATTTATACATTCCAATCTAAGTACTATGATATATCTATCACATTAAATAATAATACATAAATAATATTTCATAGTTTGTTTAATATTTTTTAGTATATAAGTAATGAAAATAAAGATATTAAATTCCTTTAAAGTGAAATATATCATAAAATTTTGGGGAGTTATATTATACAACCATAATAGTGTAAATTTCCCTAAAAATTCCACCACTATAATATTAAAAACCGAGGATATATCTGTTTCATCACATAATTGTGTTCCCATGTATCTTCTTAGAGTTTCTAATTCATCTACAGAACACTAATCATGTGAGTTTTCTTGACTTTCATCAATATATCTCTACAATCCAAGATTTGTAATATTTGTTCTTCATAATAATGATCATGTTATAGTGGTACATCTTCTTAGTCAATTACATGTTGAGTGATTAGCTATAAACATCATCATGAGAGATTTATAGAACACATTGTAAATATTTGAGTGGTTGGTATAAGAGCCAAGTGATATGATGTCATCCCTTCTCAATTATGATTCATGAATGAGAAAATATAATATGGGATTAGCTCTCTATTATTTCTAAATAACATAACCATATTCCATGGCTAAATTCATAAAAATAATTTTTATCAAATTAATTTTTAATATTTCATCATTTATTTTTGTAAGAAACAATATGTTCTATTTTAGGTATGTTTTTCTATTCCAGATGTTTTTTAGTAAAAGAGTAGTTTCTACAAATTTCGGGAGTAAACATCATGTACCTATTTAGTACAAGTCATGTACTTGGTTGTTGGGGTGACCTCGTACTGGTCGTGTAACGACCGAGTACATGGCGGTGTGGGGTGACCTAGAGGCTACCTAATGTGGGTCTCGGTAAAGGAAAGTACATGCAATGTACATATAATGTACACGACAGATAAATATTTATCATTATGCCGACCGGTGTCACATCTGATGGACAAATGCACTTATTCTCGACCTATTTTGTCCAGGAGCATCCGTACGGTCTTGGATCTTCTCTGAGCCCCCGTCATACTGTATGTTCTCAAAATATAACTATGTCGATTGCGTTATAATCACATTAGCGAGTTCAATATTCTTCTAGAACACAATATCATGATTTGTACTATCTCATAAGTTATCTGTGGATGAATGTTTTATATTTTTTTAGATATTCCGTGTTTTTGTCAATCCCAAGACTGAAACCAGTGTATATCGTTCTCACAACATCGAGGAAGGTGGTTTGATCCTTTTTTAGATTGCTATTGAATTATATGTGAATTAGTGTCCAATACCCATGTTCTTGGTATTTTGTGTTTATAGTTTAGCCAGTTTCTTTTCCTACAATGCCTAGTTTCATTGGATAGAGGATAATTGTTGATAATATGGTTATTTTTCTATTCTATGGATGTTTTGACCACTTTTTCTTATTTTGACCATTTTCTAGCCTTTCATGGTAGGATGTTGTGGTTCATTCCATGCCTAGTATTGTTAGGTTGGTCTGATTGTTAACTGACATGATATAATATGTTGTAGTTTGTTTGGCCAAGTAGTTCTTGTGGTGTACTTTGGCGGCTGATTATCTTTGGGTACAATTTCATTACACGGGGCTCTGAGAACCTGATGTAGTTAGTTCATAGTTTAAATTGACGTTGAGGTCTTTCCTAGAGTGACTTTTAAAATTATCACATTGTGAGACCATATGGGGGATTGATTTTGACCTCTCCATCATAGTTTCTAAGGTAACATTATGAGACCACATGAGGAATTGACGTTGAGTTCTTCCTCAGAGAGCCTGTTACCACTAAAAGACTATAGGGGGAATTGATGATGATTACATCCTAAAATTGTATTTAATTATTCTAGAATGTAGGGGGAATTGACAGTAGGATCTTCCTCAGAGAGTCATTGATATATCATTGTAAATTGAACAAATGGGGATAGATTTTGAGAAATTCCCATAGGGTTTCTTTTATTTTTCTTGTTTCATAAAATTGTTGAATATAAATATTGCAATTGAATCTATAAGAAGGTTTACCCTGAGAAAATACTTGTTTACTGCATTCATTTTTTCTCATTGCCTACCATACAATTTCACTAACATATGGGCATAGATATTTGTGTGGATGCCTACTGAGATAATTCTCACACCCTGTTTGGGTCATTCTGTTGGGGCCAAAAAAATTATATTGTTGTAGTAATAGATAATGGAAAACACCCTTCTACTTCAGTTACTTGATATGATAAGGATCTAGAGATCATGAGACCAACATGAGGCTTCCAATGTGGCTGTAGTTTACACTTTTTATTTTGTACCATGGTTTGTACTGTATTCTATCATTGTGACTTGTTTGGATGTTTTCATATACATATAAATCATGCATCATTTTATATGGGTGCTACAGTTATTTATTTCTTTCATTCTTCTGATGTTCAATATAATATGTTTGTTTACTACATACGCTATTGGAAATTTATTTTAATTTTTCTGTTTTACTCTACCAATGAGGGATTAATTTCCCCACAATTACACCCAATGCCATCACTACTTGTCAGTAGCCACTGACATTTCGTGAAATGTGCTTGATCGAGTATGAATGAGGAAACAAACAAATTTTAAAGGCCTAGTCCTAATAGAGAGCGTGTCAGGAGAGTACTTTATTCCCAGATTGACCATATGAGATGATTAGATCGTGCATTTTCATGGGAGAATATGGGTTTCACCAGACATATGTGGGGATCTGTTGTGGGACATTCATTGCTAATTTCGTGTAGTTCATCCTGGGATCACCAAAATGTATCGTGATCTACACGATTTGTATTGGTGGTCCGGTTTGAAGATATATGATGTTGGTTTCTTCATGAGTTGTTCCATCTATCATTAGGTGATGGTGGAGCATCAACGAACAACAAATATTTTTTATTAGTTACCCACCCCGAGTGAATGTATAATGATGTTGCGATGGGTTTCATGACAGGGTTGCCGACATCACCTCATGGGAATGATGCAGTATGGGTTTTCATTGACAGACTAACAACGGTTTCTCAATTCTTGCTGATAATGGAGACATTTAGTGTTTATGAGATTGGAATATTGTATGTCTGAGAGATTATACCATTACATGGGGTTCAACAATCCATTGTTTCAGATAAGGACACACATTTTACTTTTTGGGTCTGGCAATGGCTTCAAAAGGCCTTGGGTAAATTGGTACATTTGGGTATAGCTTACCATCCCTAGACTGATGTCCTATCCAAGCGTACGATTTTGGTGCTTGAGGACATGCATCAATCATGCATCCAAAAAATTGGAGGTTATTGGGAAAAGCACATACCTCTTGTGGAGTGTTGTTCAAATAATAGTTTCAAGAAACTTTTTTGATCGCACCATATGATGATTTGTATCGTAGGACATGAAAATCACCCATATTTTGGAGGGAGGGAGGAGAGGAAGCTATGTTGGGACCTCATCCTATTCAGGAGAACACAGAACATATATATTTGATTTAGAAGAGGATGGCTACATCACAGTTTTGACAGAAGTCTTATGATGATCGATGGAGATGGCCAATAGAGTTCGAGGACAGAGATCATATTTTATTACGTATCACATCGAGTTTGGGACACATAAGGATTATGAGACATGTTAAGATTTCACTGATGTACATCAGGATATTTTATGTTTTCAAGAGAGTTGGTCCGGTTTCCTAACAGTTGAAGTTAACACTAAGGTACCGGGATATGCACGATGACTTACACATTTCTCACCTTCAACGTTATGTCATAGACCATTATCAAGTATTTCTACTCAAGCAGGTTGAGTTATAGGTGGACACATTGTTCGAGGAACATCTTATCCATATTGTTGATCAATGTGTGAATGTTCTCTATGGTTGGTATTTTCCTCTGGTAAGAGTGATATGGTAACACGGGAAAATACATGATGAGATCTGGGTGAGGAATGCTGATATATGATAACATTGGTCGGAGCGGTTTGATGTTTTTTCTCTTACCCCACCTTTCTAGGGAAATTTGGTGATGAATTTCTTTAATTGGGGGAGTTTGTAATAATCTGGATCTTCTTTTCAGTTATGTTTTTATTTTCTGATTTTTTTAGTAAAAGATGATTTTATGGAAATTTTAGTAGGACACGTCATGAACTCAGTTGTCGCAAGTGACCACGCACTGGTCGTGTAACAGACGAGTACACGGCCATGTGGGGTGACCTAGAGGTCACATAATTAGGGACCAATAAAGGCAAGTACATGTCTTGTACTTCTAAATTATAAGCCCTGAACATATTTTTATTTCATTAAACGGATAGGGGACACGTCTGATAGATAGATGCACTTCATCATGACCTATTTAATCCAGGAGAATCTATATGAACACATATCAACTACGAGCCCCCAAATCTCCATCATTTCTTCGCATCGAACTCTGTTGGTTGTGTTGGAATCACAACTTTGAGTTATCTCTTCTTCTAGAACACCATCTCATGATTTATCCTCTCTCTTAATTAATCCTCAGTTGAACTTTCTCGATCTTGTAGTAGATTCACAATGTTCTAGGTTGATCCAAGTTTCGAAACTAGAGTTTACTGATCTCAAGACACTAAGTTAGGTGGTTGGTTCCATTACATTGGCATTCATTGAATTATATGTGAAAAACATACCAATAACCTTGATTGCGGTATTGACTGTTTATGTTTTAGCCCGTATATTTTCCTTTTGTTCCTAGTTAGATGGGAAAGATGATAATTATTGAGAATATGGTTATTTTTTCTTATATAAGGTTTTCCCCATGTTTTCTTGTTTCGACCGTTTGGTGTAGCCTTGATTATTAGGTTGATGCCTTGCACTCTATGCCTAATATTGTTTGGGTCGAGTGAATATTAAATGACAAGCTATGATATGTTGTAGTTTATTTTTGACATGTATTTCATGAGGTTTAAATTGTTTTATGATTATTATTGATTACGATTTTTTTACATAAAGATGTGGGAACCATATGTAGTTAGACCGTAATGGAAATTGACATTGTGATATTTCCCAGAGTGTCTGTTAAAACTATCATATTGTAAGACCATATGAGGGATATATGTTGAGTTATCCCTAAGAGTGTCTATATATACATTACCAGACCACAAGAGGAATTGACGCTGACTTCTTCCTCAGAGTGTTTGTTAATGCTAAAAGACTATAGGGGGAATTTACAGTGATTGATTCTGGAGGGATTATTTAATTATACTAGACCATTGGGGGAATTGTCTGTGAGTGATTCCTCATTGATTATTTGTTATATCCTTGTAAATTATACCAGAGGGGATATGTTGTGGGAACTTTGCAGAGGGTTTCTTGTATTGTGATTGTCTGATATAATTGTTTAATTAAAATGTTGCAATTTGAACAGTAGGTTTTTTTACCTTGAGCACTTCCTTTTTTACATCTTCATTTTTTTATTTCCGACCATATATTTTCAATATATTTTTGGAACAAATATTTGGATGGTTTCCTACTGATAATAGTATCACACCATATTTGAGTAATTGTTTTTTTGAAAAAACAGATTATAATACTGTATGTAAAGATAAGGGAAAACTCTATTCTACTTCAAGTACTAGATGTGTTGAGGAGCTAGGGCATGGGACCAATCTGAGGGTTACGATGCTGTAAAATTTTATCTTTTTTTTATACATGGTTTCTACTATATTGCTACATTTTGACTTATTTGGATATTTTATTATACATATGTGTCATGCATCAATTTATATGTGTTCCCTAGTTGTTTATTACTTTAATTCTTCTATATTTCACTATTATATGGCATCTGTACTGCTTCCACTATTGTATATCTGTTTTACATCCACTGTGATACTCTACCAATGAGGGAATAGTTTCCCCACCATCACACCTAAGGTCCTCACTGCTAGTTTGAAGCCTCTGTCATTTTGGGAAATTCTCTTGAGGCCATGTGACCAACTGGGTGCGGGGCACCTCTGGATGGTAACCGAAACTAGGTTGTTACACTTTTCAATGTATCCATTCTACCAAAAAGACATTCCTAGATGTGCTATTGAATGAATCTAACTCTCTCTTCCACATCCTCAACAACATTACGCCCTAATAGTTTTCTATCTCCAACATCATCCCAACTCATTGGAGTTATAACCTTTTTTATATATAAGGAATTATAAATATCCATATGAATGATCGAGTAAAAATTATTGTTGTTTGTAAACTCAATTAGAGGAAGGTTTTGATCCCAAAATTCTTTTAAATCCCTAAAATAAAATCTTAACATATCCTCTAGGGTTTGAATGTTTCTCTATGATTTAATATAAATTTAAGGATCATTGGAAGTATTTGATGAAAACTCTGAAACCAAGGCTTGATGAAGACTTCACAAGAACATCGAGGAAAGCCTCATATGCTAATTTTGTAAAATATATTGTGAAATTCAATTAATCAATAAAAATTTATTAATCAATATTTTGAAAATATTACAACGATATAACTCTTTCCATGTAGTAATTATGTTTTTGGACATTTAATGGTTATTAAATAAAACCAAATATTATTATTAACATTATATTTTTTGGGGATTATATAGAAGAAATATATGGTTATTTTATATATAACCAATATGTAATGGGAAATATTTGTGAAATACCTTCTAAATTAGATATATTAGACTTATCTTTCTAAAATACCGTGGATCAAGATGCATAATCATAAGCATCTATTTTCATATTATCTCACCAAAAAAATATTTTCAGACCTCTATACATCTTCATACATCCATTATGGATAGAAAATTAGGAATTATTATATTAATCAAATATCTTACTATGGAATTTGGAATTTATAGAAAAAATGAACAATCCCAAACCATATAATTCAATCAAAGTCAGGTTGAAGTATATTTTTCATGTTATTCTGTAGTACTATATATTTATTCCATGATTCTTCCTTTCCTATTTAATCATTACACATATGTATGGTTGAATGTAGATATGTTCAAGATATTATTTTATACCAATAATCATGATTATAGATCAATCATTTTCAAATCTAGAAGTATTATATCTTTTGTAATTATTATCATAAATAATATAGCATGATCCCCTCAACTCAGAGCATCATCGACATTGTTCAATTTTCTAGGGTGGTATTTTATTGAGGAATCATAATATATAATCAAATCCAACCACCCTTTATGGTAAATATTAAACACTTTAGAGTGATTATATAATTTATAATTTCATGATTTGTGTAGAAATAACTCATTTCTGAATAAATATAATAACTCGATATCTTAAATGAAAAATTACATCATTTTACTCTAAAACATTAGTTGGGTATTTTTTAGGATGTATTAAATTTTATAAAGTATTATATATCACCAAATATTTCTACTTGAGGAAAAATCACTGTTCATTATTCAATGCATCATTTTTGGTAAAAAACCCTTTTCTACTAAGTGTAGTGTAAGAGAATGTTCGTTGAATATTGTTCTCTGTAGTTCCTTAAAATTTTCCCCTCATTAATATATGTAAAGTAATTTACCTCCAATATTAGTTAACATAGTGAGTGGATTATTTAGTTGGGAGGAATTGAACACAATGCATCAAATATATTCATATAAACAAATAATTCTATGGATCTTAGTCAAAGGGGTTGGTCGGATACTGTTGCATTACAATTTTAACATCTTAAATTTCATTCCTTAAGATTAAAAAACAAACACCTTCATAAAAAATGTTTACTATTATTTTTCCAGATTATTTTAGAATGTTTTTTATTAAATTTTTTACACTATATATAGAAATGATTTTTATGTATTAATAATATAAACATCACATTAAACAATCTGATGTGTTGGACTAAATGAGTGTGAGAACAATTGAAATGCCCTTTGTTTAGAACATTGGTTAGAATAATATATTTTATACCTAATAGATAAATGTAATAAAAATTAGACTGACTATACTATCATTAAACTTGAATAACACTCATTTAATACATACGATTTAAAATCAAAAAGGAATTGAATAATACTGACTAATATTTTTAATCAATGTACATAATAAATTATGTTATCATATAGAATGAATTTAGAATTTTATTGTTAATAAAAATTCCATAAAAATTTAGTTATTCTATAACATTGGGATATTTTAAAGAGGTATATGTCTAAGGAAGTTGAAATTAACAAGGAAATATGACCATTGGAGAATCTTCAACAAACAGTCAGTCATCTAAATAGTTTGGTGATGAGATTTTTTGAAACTCATCTCATAAAATAAAATAATAATTCATATAATTAATAATAAATTACATATATGTTTTTATATGTAATCCTTGTTAGGGAAATTTCCATTAGATCATTTAATTTTGTAATATACAACCAATCATTGTTACAATTGATTGATTCAATGGATATGAAGATGGTGAATTTAACACCATATCAAGTGATTTTGGGGATAGGATGATATAAAATTGTCATCATATTGAGTTATTAATGACATATATGGATAGATCATGTTCTGAGCATGATATCAAGGGATTCCCTAGTATGGAATGATATGCATTAAAGTATGTATATAATTGTGGTTATCATTCGTTAGGGTTCTTAACAATAGTTACTCATAAGGTTGAAAGAATGAAATATTTTAATTAATCTTATAAATAATTAATAAATTTAATAGCAGTCATATTTAATTTTTTGACAAGTCATTTTACTATTTTGTATTTAATAGATGGTTAGTATTCATACTAATATTTCAATTGATTTTGTTTTATTTGTGTATAATTGATAATGATAAAAACATATATTGATATAAGGATATCATTTTTTAAACTGATTCTAATACAATGATCATTGGATGAATTCCATGTCTGATCAAATTACATTAAGTGGTATTTTTTGATTTGTTTGAATTTATTAAATTGCATTTCACCCCTCCCATCTTTTATGCCATCATAAAATCTTATGAACATACAATTGGAATCATATGAGGTTCCAATATATATAAAATTGAATATTTTTGGCATATATTACATAAATCAAGTTGTTTATAATTATATATACATATATATCCTATTTATTCACATTTTAAAAAATTGTGTTGTTATTGAAATGATATCCTATGGTTGTTAAGATTGAATTTTAAATGTTGGAACACTTGAAAAATATCAATCCAAGAAGACCACAAATATTTGGTGACGATGAATAGGAATACTGTAGAGATCAAATGATTTCATTTGATATTAAAAAATATTTGATAATCTTTTTCATTCATACTAGACATTAAATGATTCCTCATAATGATGTTATAACTGTTACAAATAAAGTGAATTCTGAAAATAAACTCAATTAATAATTATGGAATAATCGGTTAGGATCCCTGAAAATTAGTATATATTTTCATTTTTCATTTTTTATAGATGGTAAATATATTTTCAGGAAGTTAGAAATCAGATAGTTTGGTACGGAAATAGTAATTTTAATAAGAGGAGTTCTGATTTAGGCTAATTACCAAGCCTTTTATATTCAACATAGTGAGATAGTTTTCAAGATGCACCAATTATTTATATCCATTATCAAGAGTTTACTATCCATTGGACAATATGTTATTAAGGATATTCTTTGATTCAAACAATTATTTATATAAGCACAATTGGTGGGAAACTAAAATTTTTATTGTGGATGATTCAAAGAAGAAAAATAATATTACCCTTGATGATATGACTGGTAGCCTCTTGGAAAATGAACATAAAATGAAGAGAGATTCCAGAAAATCAAAAAAGAAAAATTTTCAAATCCGTTTTTCTATAAAATCCACTATTCATATTATAGTTTGGTTAAAAGAGAATGTACTGACATCTAAATTGAAAAAGTGATTGTTTAATATGATTCTAGTTCATAAACACCATGAGAAAATGAGTTGGAAAATTTCTCAACAATGATGAATAATTTTTTTTATATAAATGCCTCTAGTACTAATATAGAAAAACTCTATAGGATAAGTATGTGGAGATACATTTTGATGATACATTATTTGAATGTAAAATAGAAGGAAAGATCCATATAGACTGTCCTATGTAAACAAATTATAATGAATATAAATTAATACTTAAATGATGATAATTATTATAAGTCTAAAGGAATGAATGTTTTAAAATTTTCGAACACATGGAGTTCCATAGGTGAAGAGTATTTTTAAAGTTAATCTGATAATAAAATTTCTAGAAAAAGGAACATTAGGATATCTATTAATGTATATATGGTAAATTAATGTCTCATAGTTAAGTAACACACTATTGAATCCCATAAAAATATATATTAATGTTATAATTATACATATAGTGAAAATGATAAAAAAAATAAACTTCATCTGATGAATAATATTCATCATCTATTTGAAATAAATGTTCACCTAGTTATGGAGAGGATTCCATGATTTCTAAAATTTTGATAAATTGAAACTAAAATTCTTGTAAAAACATTATAATTCAAATAAAAACATTCTAAAAATATTTTAGAATAAAAATATTAAAATTTCAAATCCAAAAAAATTAAATATCTTTATAAATTTTTGTTGATAAGATATTGTTTCAGAATACTTTGAAGAATTTATTTCGGAGAAAACATCATTATAATATTTTGTAAAATGCAAAGATATAATAATATTACCAAGAGGATAAAAATTTAGTTATAAAATAAAGTATCATATTTATTGATTAATTAAAATTTTCCCTAATTTTACCCATGGAAAATAAGACATCGATATAATTTATTTTAAAATTTTTCCTTATAGTTATAATAAAAAGATGGGTTTTACCAATACAAATCATATATTTAATAACGATTTATTTATTCCTAAAAGTTATTATTTTTTTAAATATTTTAAAAAATTGATGTCATTTCAATAAAATCGCATTTAATAGATTAAATTTTCATGGAAATGAATTAAGAAAAAATGTGGTTACCCAAAAACATAATTTCTAACAATTTCAAACCAAATAAAGTTTAATTTTCAAAAAACAATGTCTTTGTTATTATGATAATTAATAAAGTAGATACAATTTATTTTTACTTGGATAGTGGATGTCCTTGGAAAATAATTTTAAAAAAATGTATATGTAATAAAATTATTAATATGAAAGGTGGAAATGTAACGTTCAATGATAACGATCAAGGAGAAATTATTTTTATAGGTAACATAGTGATACATGGAAAAGTAGTTATTTCAAATGTTTTATTTTTTAATGACATAATAAAAACATTATTATAGTAATTTATTAATATGCTTAATTTTATCTTGTGAACATCATTACTAATAAATGTATGGTACATAGATTAAATGATGAATTTATTCTCGCTCCCAATCATTATGACAATTTCTACACACTACACATAGAAAATCATAAGATCCATGATCATGTTTTCATTAGTTCAATGGTAGACAAATCATGGATCTGTAATATGCAGATTGTAAACTGTAAACTAATAATCTTATAAATTTTAACTAGAAATGGTCTTGTTATGTATTTATCAGGACATTGGATTGATACGTCTAATGTGTGTGACCCCTTTCAATTGGTAATAAAAAAGTAATGTTTTAATTCTATTTTTGATGTATCAACTTTAGATTATTTATATTTAATTCACATGGAGTTATTTTATCTCATAAAAACTATATTTATTGGTTTCAAATACTACATATATTTTTTATTTGATTGTCACAATTGATAAATATGGGTCTATTTTAAAAAAAGAAAATTATAATCCTTTAAATATTATAAATCATTTTTATAGATTGTTAAAAATGAAAAAAATAAAAACTTACTAACTATTAATAGTGATCATGGTGGAGAATAAAAAAAATACTAATTTTGAAAAAATAAATAAATAAAGTAATAGAACATACATTTTCAGCACCTCGAACACCTAGGAATACTGATTTACATGATAAAAGATATAAAGGTCTACAGAAAATAAATATAACTATGTTGAGTTAATATATAGTTTTTAAACATTTTTAAGAGGATGTAGTTAGTAATAACATCTATTCTATAAACTCTGTTTTAATAAAACCTTTTAACAAAAAAAACTCTTATGATCATTGGATAGGAAGAAAAGAAAATGATTTGTAATTCAATGATTCTGGTTTCAAATTATCCTTTCTTATTAATTATATATATATATATATATATATATTCTCCCCAATATGAAGACGTAATATTTTTAATTTCTCTAAATCTATGGATTATATGTTTTTTAATAAAAACTTATTGTATAATTAATGAATCAGTTCATTTTATTTGAGGAAACTAATCCATTTTTCTCCAAAAAACCCCAACCAACATCCTTGTATATTATTTTTAAAAGTTCTTTTCATCCTCTAGTCAAAAATACCTCTCATAATGAAATATATCAAGAATATATTTATCAATTTATTCCTTAGAAATATTTTTAATTATATGTTGAAGAGAATAATTTTGAAAACACAAGAATTTAGGTGTTTATTAGTAATCATCCAAGTGACAGTATCACTAGATATATATATCAATTAGTTAGGATTATATATTCCTTGATGAATAAAATTTAACAGATAGGATTCATATATCAATTTTATCCTTATTATACTAATAACTATTTAGGTGATGAGTGTTGGATAAAGTCAATGAAAAATTATCTAAATGATTTTTAAAGGATAAAAGTATGTAAAATATTTCAATAACCTATAGAAACATTATAATTGGATCAAAACGGGGTTTCTTGAAAAAATATGATGAAAATAGAAGAACAAATAGAAATATTGCTCGAATTTTTACTAAGGGGTATAATCAACATGTGACAATATATTATGAATAATATAAACCAGTATCATGCCTTGAAACTATTAAATTTATTATTGAATTTTTATAATTCTATAATTTAATTCTATTTTAATGGGATATAGAGTGTTATTTTATAAATATATATGAGTTTAAAGATGTTTATGTTGAACAACCCCATGTTTTTGAAAATGAAAATCATATAGAATATGTTTTTAAATTTACCATGGAACTTTATTGATTTGTAAAATATCATTGAGCCATGTATGATAGATTAAATATATTTTTGGTTCAAAACAATTTAAAAGGGATCTAAGGATCCCACTATATTTACAAAATAAATTAATAAATACATTATTATTGTAAAAAATGAATGTTAATGCCATTTTATTTGGTTTATCTGAATAATATTGAACAAATTACATTATAGATCTAATAAAATATAACATTTCTATGTTGGGTTAGCTAACATACTATCTAGGTTTCAAAATATCAATGAAACTAAAATTTAGATTTATATATAAACATAATTATATAAATTACAATCAAAAAATTTTATGTTATTTCAATACTAAAGGTATAATTTTTTAATTTTGATCATCCAATAAAATATATTTTGATTATGTTGGAAAACCAGTTGTTCAAAAAACATTATAGGTATGATAGTAAGTTTACATTAATTAATAATAAGTCATTAAGATTTAATTTTTTTCCTCGTGATTATTTACTATATAGAAACACAATTCAAAAGAATACAATCAAAAATATTGAAATGGATTTTTCATTATCTTAACGAAAATATAGATTTAGGTCTATTATATTCATTTGGAAATAGATTTAATCTAAATTTATTTTTGATGATGAATTAGGTGGTTATAGAATAGATAGAAAATGTACATATACAAAGTTTTATTTCATAGGAGATTATTTTGTTTCATGTTATTGTATGAATCAACTCTCAATAAACACTCAATTGTTCAATAAAAATATAAAATATTCAAATGTTTTTATTCTCAATTGTTTTGGATTCAATACACACTATTTAACTATGGCATGTTTTTTTTATAAAACACAAATACTTTTTTACAACCAAATAACTTTACATAAGTAAAAACCCATCATATACATCATATTATAAAAACATGTATAGAAGACATATTTTTATTTTTATTACTCACTTAAAATGATGTATGATTATAATTTTCATAGAAACTCAAGAACAACATGCATGTATTTATATAAACCCCTTTGTTCTGATATATTGGAATACATTAAATATATTCTAGGAATAAATAATTTTAAATGACCATTTATATTTACTTCTCTTTTACCTATCTCTTTACATTTATATAATGAAATTCAAAGTGGTTGTACACATATATTTTCAATAACATTTATCTTTCATGATTTTTTTTAGTATCATGAATAGTTAGTTTGATAAAAAATAATCATAATTTCCATATTCAATCATTTATAACAATATTAGAGTCAGAATTCTCAAAATTCATTTTGGATTCATTAATTGTTATTAAATATTTTGATTCATATTTTTTAAAAAACTTTTTTGGATTATTATATTTCATAATAAAAATATAGTAATTATTTTTTGTATTATAACAATCATAATAAATTCGTATAATAAGACTATAGTAATCTATTAATTTCAAAAAATTATGATGAACCGGTTATACATACAGATGAAAAGATCGATTCCAAAATATATATCTCTATTTATTATATTTTTAACTAACTAATTTCTTAATTTTTTAATTTATTTTATTACACATTTATTTTTAATAAAACAACATTATTTTCCTTTTAAAAATTAATTCATTTATTAATTAAAAAAATACTCATCTCACTAATGATTTTTTAAATTGAATGTTCAGGTTTATATTTTAAACATTATTTAATTAAATCACCACTTTAAGATCAGAAATGGTTGAATATAAATTGTTGATATGATTTTGGAAGATGAACGAATACCTATTATGGCATACATATATATTGGATGGCCCTGTCATACATCATATCTCTAGAAATATGATCACAAATGCTTTCCTCTCTTAAATTTCATTGTAATACTATTTCATTATTTGAACATTTGACCAAAACCAACATCAGTACAGTAGAAGAAATGGAGTAATTTGAGAAAATATATTTTTAAGGGAATGGTTATTCTAAAGAATGTTATTTTAAAAGTATGATTCAATTTTCAAAATAATTTTTATATTATGTTTTGGGAGGGTGTATGCATAGAGAAAACCGACAGAAGAAATTAATTTAAAAAATCAAGAAATAGTCATACTATTATAATCATGTATTCAATTTTTTAAAGAAGATGATAATTAGTGGGTTTATTTTACACTTTTTTAAAATAAATACAATATTTCATATAAAAGAGTAGTATATATTGAAGGAATTCCTACTTTTGGATAATCATATTTATTATCACATAGTTTACTAACCAAGCTCGGATCTTATCAGAAATAGAAGGTTGTGGCATATTTACATTCAAATTATGAAAAATTAAGCTATCAAACATATCAATATAAAATAGAGTTATTTCATTAGGTATTAGAGTATATATAATAACAATGAAAGGTGATATAGATATGTAAAATGTTTCTGATATCTGTATCCTAGTCATTCTAATTTATATGAGGAAAATAAATTTTATCAAAATAAATCATTTCTGAGGAGGATATAAACAAGAAATAAAATAAATTGATTATTATAATTTTTCCTTTCGTCATCAATAAATATATTTTAATGGTTATGGAAACAATCAATCATGAAAACAAGACATACCACATGAGAAAGAATGTGTCATTCATTAGATGAGAGATTATTGCAAGAATTATTTTTATGACTCAATGTTAATTAAATTTGTAGATAGGTCTGATGGTTCTTAGACTGATTCCCAACCATAATAGAAAATAATATTTTAAAAATAAAATAAAATAATGGTTGTTTTGTCTAGTCGAAATAAGAAACAAAATAAACAAAAGATAATTCCTAATGAAATTTTATAAAAACTCATTGAACCTAATGATAAATAGAAACCATTGATATTTAGTTTGGTATTGATCCTGATGAGGAAAATGCCATTATAATTTAGAATATAGTACAGTTAAATGAAATGAAGAAAAAATAAAAAACAAAATATGAAATTATAAGAAGAAAAAATACATAAATGTTTGTTAAATAATGTTTACAAATATTCTATGAATCCATTTATATGATTCCCAAACACTAATAAAAAAATTATTACTCTACGAAATTATTTTTATGAGCCTTCCGAAATTCCCATAGAATAGGTTTTAGAGGATGATAAGGGTGAAAATTATTCATAGATTAATCGATTCCTACAATAACAAATAAATAATATGTACCAAAATTAGTCTGAACCGGATTTTAAAGAAATGATAGAAAATTAAAAGATGATATTGAGAAATAAGATGATGAATAATTCCAAGATGATGTATAAGATGAATTAAAATATGATGTTGATTATTAAATTGATGATGATGTTAAAGAAGATGTAGATTAAGAATAAGAATAAGAAGATATATAATTTGAAAAGGAAGAGACTCAAACTGATGAAGAATCAAAAGAGAAATAAATCACCAAAGTATTAATAATCCTTAATAACATTACCATCACAATCAAATAAGGTTTAAATCTTGGAAGGTACATGAGATGGATATTCATCAACATAAAATTAAGAAGACTCATCATTAGAGATAAAAGAAAAAGAATGATGATCAAATACCAAAATCAATGATCAGAAAGAATCAAATAAAATTACAGATATTGTAAACACTTGAGATAAATAAAATTTCAAAAAAAACTTCTAGATAATTTTTCTAAGAATTTTGAAATGAATTTTGAAAACAATGGTAAATTTTTTGATGTCAGATCTTGTATTCCAAAATCACTTCTACTTGATCCTGATTAATCAGACTCAAAATATATAGTCGCTTAAATTGGATTTGGAAATATTTTTCTTTGCTTCATAATGTTTAATAATCACATTAAATATCATCCTAATATAGAGTAATGATGTATCATAATCCAAGAATCATTTATTTAGAAATTTGAATAACTAAATTTTTCTACTAAATCAGTGATCAATATCATGGTAAATTTTAAATTCATTCACCAAAACATCTTAAAAGAAATTTTTTCATACTATCAAATGAAGGAGTGGTTGAATCATGTTAGAAATGAATTAAAATAGAATGATTACATTATCATTAAAAAAATACACTAATTATAGAAATTATATAATCCTTTAACATGTTCTCCTTCGAAATTTAAGATAGAGTTATGTAGAATCAATTTTCATAGACACAATTATTGATCATATAAAAGAATTAAAATACTTGAATGAAGATGTTCAGAATATGGTGATAGAAATTACAAATTATAGGTCATGTGAAGTAGAATTTTTTTTGTATTGTCTAATAATATATGTATAAATGTTTTTATTTATATGGAATATATCGAGACTAAGAAATCAGATGTCATGTGATTTTTATTCACGGAATGATCCGTTGAATAATTGTTGAGATTTAAATACCGCACCTGAGTAGTTTTCTATAAAAAGTTGAATAACTCATAAATGTGATCCTGGATCAAGAATTTTGAGGCCACTGTTTTGTTTAAGATGGTTGGTTTACCATTGCGGGAGTTAAATATATTTGGAGCTTTCCCCCATTGTGAAAACACAAAAAATGGAATTAATGTATATAAAAAAATTAAATTATTTAATTTTCTTTTTCAAATTCATATAACTCACAGATAGTGAATCAGATTAAAAATCTGAGACCACTGCTAAACTTGTCATTGTTTTCTTTCCTTATACAGATATTATCATTGGTCTTAGAGGGCCGCTTGTAGAAGTTAGTTTTTGTCCATAAATATAATATTTATGTAACCATTATTTTATTCTAAAATCATTAACATCTAAAAGGAATCTCGGATTGAATATCTAAGAATAGCATTGATCATGTGAGGTCATTTTACCATTAGGTGGAGACTAACCTCAATTGGCATAGGTCGAGAGTGACTATAAATAATTTTTTAACTTTTTTTATGGTAATCTCAGTAAACGTAAGGGTGTTGAATTCTTTCTTTGAAATCGGTGCTCAGATTAAATGTATAATGGCACCATAGATTCCATACAAATGAGATGTATTTATGATAAGATTAAATTTTACAACAATGGGTGAAAAAAAATTAATTTTTTTAAATTACACAAAATAATATAATAAAATTTGGTTATATTATTTTTTCTTTGAACAACCGTTGGACAAACATTGTTGGAACCACAGTTCAAATGTAAAATTATTTAATGTCTTGAATCAGAATATCATTCACTACACCTTTGGGAGATTTAAATGAATGTGTAACCACACTATTGAGATAATTAAAGAGGTTAGTTAATTAAACACATTAATTAACCTCATTAATTTTGTGGTGCATTGATCCTCCCCTCCCCTCAATATATATGAATCATTTACATCATTTTCTGACTCATGAGAGGTTCCTCTGATGAAATTCCATAATGAATTCTAGAATCCTAAAATAAATCTTCATGTGAAGGTCCTCAAGGGAATCAACAGTCAACGACAAGCACCAATGAACACCTTTGGATGTGAACACTTATTTCTCATCCACAACAGCTTCCAACAAACTCGAGGTATGGGGTTATATGTTTTCATATTCCTCTTTTTACCCCATTCATGAATGTTAAGAAAAACACGAGTCAACCCTCCAATGGGATGACCAACATTTCGCTTTATAGCGCTAGAGGATGGTGAGAGGTTTCAAAATGGGAGTTTTTATAATCTAATAATCCATCATATTTTCTAATGATAATGTGGATGGTGGAGGCCAAATGAACAAGTCCTATACCCTCCCCCGAACCGGTTATGGTTGTGTTCTATTTGGCTGACCAGAAGAAGCGGTGGTGTGATAGAGGCTCACTGTGGGACTGGAAACCGAGGGATGTGGCAACTATCCCCTGCCGACTGCGAAGGAATGGTAGCGCCCAAAGGCGCCGCATTGGACAAGGAGCTTCCGGTCAATGTATTCCCCCATTGATGTGGGGTCGCGCACCAGGTTGGTGAACCATGGTGATAGTCCATGACGTCAAGATGTGGCTTAGGGTGGACCTGCGCACGCAGGTTTGTAGCATGTTGATCCACTAAGACTGGCCAGGAGGTGTAGTGTCATCATTCATCACAGCTGACTCATGATGAGTGTTTTCATGGCACTCCACAGAGGAAGTTCAAGACATCGAGCCATGGTAGAGAGAAGAATCACATCCATGGGTCCATAGTGGCCCGTTCCATGGAGACTGTCAAAGAGATGTGGCGCCACCAGGCGCTGTGCATTTAAGGACATGAACGGCTTCAGCCGTTAGAGAGGGTAGCGGTCCCCTTTGCTCAACTAGGAGGCCGAGTGATTCCGTAGCCCTATGGGATACACCTAGATGGGTGGTATAGGTCACAAATGTGACCTAGAGTGCTGTACCAGGCCCACCTAAACTGGGACGATCCCAGACTCATCGGTCCAACTGTGTCTAACAAGACCCATACCCACTAAAGACCCAATATTCTTAATGGAGTGTATCTCCTAAATAAGACATTTGTTTGATGAACCGTCAGTAGTGCCACAACCCTTAGTAAGAGGAAATGAATTTTTTATAATCAAAATGACTTTCTAATAAAGTTGGAGTTTGGATGTGTTGGATCATACTCGAATCTAACTGAGCCCTCAATACTAAAATGCCTATTACATTCAGACCGGGTGTCCGGGGGACGATTCGTCTCTTGTGGTGGAACCCTTATAACATGACGAATCATCCGGTTATATCATTTTGAATTGTTGTGGTGGTTGAGGTATGAATGTTAACATGAGGAGAATAACTATGGTGTTTCTTGTAGTGAGTGTTAGGATAGATACTTCCTAGATGACTCAAGGTGTGGGTATTTGTTACTCCTCTTCTCCCGTAGAGACAGGACTCACCACATCATGAGTAGGGGTTCATTTTCCTCTGGGATGGTTTTCATCTCTTTGGAGTCGGTACCCATTTATTAGACTATAGAGTGGTTTCTCCATATATAACTCACATAGAGTTAAGTACCCGCATAATGAGTAGGGTGTAGCTCTACTATGTTAAGAGTAGGTACTACCCTTAAAACAAACGGTAAATGTCCTCCTTATGGAGTGTTGTAGTATATTGGGTACTCCCCTGCTATGCCTGGGTGAGGTTACTATATCCTAGGGTTGGTACTCACCTAACGTTCTGTGGAGTGGGTCCCCCATAGTGAAGAACATTACAGAGTTGGACTCCCCTACCGGGTAGGGTGAAGATCCTCACACATTGTGTCGTAGTCCCCTGTCTATGAGTATCGACAGGGAGTGTGTCAAACAAGAGAGTCAGATCTTCTTCGACTACATGACACATTTACAACGATTGGGCCCCTCCACATATTGTAATTGATAGCCAGGTTTGATTTTATTTCTCTCTCGACGAGCTAGGGTGCGTGACAAATTTTATTGGAGATACTGATATTTCATCGGTGATTCTAGAGTTGTGCTTCCGATATGATGGTAGTATAGTGAATTTGGTCTTTTCACATAGTTTCCCTTAGTAGTGCATCGGGTGAAACACTATGACTGTGAGACATCTAGTTTCGGGAAAAATGAGTAGTTCTAGGAGAATGTTTCCGTTTTAACACATCCTTTCAAAATTTCTATAAAGTATGACTGAATTGTACCTGATGGATTAAATATCTCTGACAGTTTCCATCAGGGATGTACAATTCATGGAGCGGATACTTTTGATCCTTGAGTTACGCTTTGAGCCTTCTTGGGAAATCCTGGAAATGGATTTAGGTTGGGGGATTACATTTCTTTGTGGTTGAGAAAAGTATTTTTGGATGACCTGGTTATATGAAATGGTATATACATGAGTAGAGATGACAATTCATAATCTTTTTAGTTTTACTTTGTAGTATTTTTGTGTTATTTTTTCTTTTTTCGATTTCTTGAGAGACCGTAGAGGGTCTCGGGGTCCCCTAGTGATTACTGAGATACTCACCCCTATTCAGGAATCACCGACACGTGTTGTGATTTGTGCAGATGTTCTAGGTTTCGATAGGGGCACTCAGTGAGAGTGGACTAGCAGACCTTACAACGATGGACTTGGTGGGTTAGGAAAAGGAGGTGTCCAGTAGTACATGTCAGATAGGACATACTACATCGGCTTCATGTAGCTTCACTAGTCTAGAGATCAGGTTGGATCTTCAGTAGATGGTCATCGGTGATCCATTTGTACCATGCTATTTTCAGTTCTTTTGTTGGTCTTGTATACTGACCCAATTACAATGATAAATGCAATAGTTTTTTTTATACACTCATTTCCGATTACTTAGTGTTCATATTTCATCATTTTAGTTTTTTTGTGAGTGCATGTGTGTACATATATCTGGGAAAATGCCTCCCACTTAGTGGTTGATGCCTTCGGCACTAGTCACCAACCCATGTCCTTCGGGAGTCGGGCTTGGTGTATGTACAACATAGGCCCTGGTGGATGGGTTGTGATATTATTTATGAAAGAATATAATAAAATATGTTCTATGGATATTATATCTTTTATTATTGATTTATGAATTTAATCTTTACTGAATGTGATGATTGTGAATCTTGAGAAGAATCTAGTTGAGTTCAATAATATGCAAAAATTTGTCAATAATATGATGAAGGAATAATAATTTATATTAATTTTTATCGCTATACTGATATTAAATCATTTGAACACATTTTTAAAATTAATTAAATTTCATCCAAATATGTTGGTTATGGATGCGGACACATAATTTTTGATGATTTTTATATCTACTATCTCATGGATTATTATAAAGTTCAAAATTAACATTTTTATATCTAATAACTCATCTATCATTTTAGTAAACAATGAATACTTTCCCATTAATTTTGAAAATAACAAAGGGGAAAAGATTATATAATGTAAGATATTTTTATATAATTGTACATGTTACAATAACAGGGATATGTTTTAATACTTTTGATAACATTACAATTGAGTTAATAACTCGAGGAGAACTAAAAATTAAAATATCATTTTCAATGTTCATAAAATAACAACATGATATATTTTTTACTATTACAATTTTTCATTTCATTACTATGTTTTTTTCTTCTAAATAGATGTATATTGTTTAGCCATATATTTAACTTATTAATTTTTTATTCCTTGTGTTTGTAAATCCAAAACAACTTCTTGAAAATATGATTACTAATATTTTTATGTCACAACTATATTGGTATGTTTTCATAGAAAAAATTAAATTCAAAAAAACATAAAACTATTTCTACTTTACTATAAATATTCAGTTTACATTACAAAATCTGATCCATCTAAAAAAATGTACACCTAATCCATTTCAATGAACATTTATTAGAACATTGCTTAGATTTTGTATTATCTCCCCATTCAAAAATCATAATTCCAATAATACTAACCGTTCAACCAATATATCATACAAACCCTAATTTATCTCATCAAATTAATAATCAATAAATAATCCCATCAGACTAAATAATTGAATTTGTACATTTAATTAACCTAGATAATTTTGATTTTTCGATGTGATAGATGTCTGATTAAATTTCATCTAACTCAAAAATATAACCATTGGATATTCACCTTTATATAGATTTTCATTTGAAAAGGCTGGTTCTGAAAAATTTTCAATTTCAATTCCTCAAAATATTGCTCAATGTCAATATTTCCTTCTTATTATTTGTAATAATTTATATACTTTTCGTTATAGGTTAACCTTATTAGGGATATTTTATTTAAAGAAATTTCTTTAAATCATTATATGATCACTATAATTGTCAATGGTTTTGTGGATAGGATGATAGTGAATATGGCCATCATGGCGAGGGATTTTGAGGATAGGATGGTAGACCCCAATTATCATATTGAGGGCTTTGGTGTATAAAAAGATAGTGCTTTCATGCCCATCGTGTAGAGGTATTTATTGATAAGGAATAGAATACATACAAGTAAGTATAGAATTTTGGTCACCATTAGCTAGGGTTGCTAAATAATAGAGGACATTTGGTTAAAATAATGAATACATAAATATTTATTTAAAGATAGTAATATGTTTACTAGAAATTATATTTATTTTTTAATACTTTTTAGCATTTTGAATTTAATAGATTTTTAGTCTTCATACTTATATTTTTAAATAATTTATTTTATCATTGAATTATTGATAATGATGAATACATACTATGATATAACTTGATGAACTCTTATATTGAATCTAATAATCTAATCATTAGAAGAAGTATGATTCCAATCTTATTTCATTGTGATTTATTTTTCTGTTTTTAGTCTAAATTTTGTAAACTACAATTCATCCACCAATCATTAATCTATCAGAGACTCTTAGGATCCCACAATGACAACATTCAATAACACCTATCTTCGAGTAATCTACCCATATATCCTTTCTTGATATAATATGATCCAAAATTGAAACATTCTGTATCCATAATTTACACTTAGTCATTTTTTCTTACACATTATCTGAAAACACTATATTCATTGAATCAATGAATTTAGTTTATGAAGAATTAATCATCAATGGAATTACCTAATTCACACCATCTATTTTATGGAATACATTCATGGGTATTGATTACCTCAAATAATATAATATAACATGGAATGAAATAGTTGAATTTTTATGGGGTATTATATCATTATTATCATTTAAATAAGGTGTCATATTTATGTCATTTACTTCAGGTTCAGAATTATCTCTTTTATTAAAAAAATTTACTCCCAAAGCATTGATTGAAATTGATTAAGTGGTGTGCAATCATTTATGTTGGATACAACGTCATTGAAATGTATCCAAAATTATTTTTTCCTAAATATTGAAATCCCAAAAATTCATATATCCAGGATTCATGAACATATTTTCTAATGTATGATGTTCATTGGGCTACAGGACAATGAAACTTATGCAATAACATTTGTTGAGATAATGGGAATCCGGGCTCATCATATCCTTTTTGGGGGAACTATTTCTTATTACATGACTCTTTTTTTATTTATGATATGTTCATGAATATTTTAGTCATTTACAGATATGTATATGTGGGACACTCTAAATTAAGTATCCATTATGAATAAACAAGGGTCCATATTTTTCAGTTTGTATCTGAGGCTATACAACAATGATACACCATCATGGAGAGATAAGGGACAACATGTTCTTTTATTATGATAAATATGGGTTTAATATATGAATTGTAGAACTATGATGGTCCCATCATCCAAGGTCCAACAATTATTTTGATGTCGAGAATGAACCCATAATCTTGTCTTCCTATGTATCGTCATGAGAGGAATCAGATCCCATGTAGTTTGATGCCACATAAAAAGGAATATCTCAATTTATGGTGTTGAAGTTAGGACTAAAACATGTCATTTAATGTCTTACTGTATGGAATCCTAGGAAAAAGGTTCTTAGTAAAGGATGTTGTGTGGCCCACATAGAAGCATCTTGGGGGGCCATGAGTATATATGGTATCGGATTTAGATATGATTCTACCAGGGATATGTCTTGGAGAACATTAGGATGGATTTTGGTGATATGGTTTGATCAAAAGGAGTCTTCCTACGTATCCCAATTAGTTTGGAATTATTGACCACATAGTTCAAAATGTTGTGTCTTACACCATAATGGAGTCATGTGTCATTGGTTCCTACACAAGAATCTACACATTTTAAATTCATTATGATTGGGTTTTATTTCAATATAGAAGGCCCATCATTTATGAAATAATGAAAATTTCCTGATCACTACTAACATTTAAAAACATTGGAGTCAGGTCCAATGTGAGAAACAAAAGGAATGAGTAGATCTGAAAGTCAAATGATCAACTTTTTCCACATTCGAAAGAGGTGAAGAAGCTTAGAGGGAGTGGGAGAGGGAATTTAATGTTCTTTTTTCCTCTTATATTTTCATAAATAGAGTTTCTATTTTGAGTGATCCACCCAGATACACCTTCTACTAAGGAGAATATGATAATAAAGGTCACCTATGTAAAGAATTTATTGTGGATTACTCCATGATGGATGCACTTAAATTGGTTCCGGGGGTGGATCTCATTCCCCATAAAATGTAAATAAAAGAATGATATTGTCATTCACCCCTATAATTTATAGGTTCATGAGGGCACCCAAACGTAACACCCTGAACATAGTTACCCAAATTCGATGCTTTATTACAATGAATTTTCATGATCACTAGGTATCATATCCCAAATGAACGGTTTGTTTCATATTATTTGAAACAAGATTTATTCATAAGTTCAAAATTAAAACTTAAAAAAATACAACACCAATTTATTCAATTATAAATAACCAAGCCTCCTAGATTATTCATATATGTCACTCATAACTAACTTCATCATATCCTGGGGAAATGAAACATTAAAAAGGGGTGAGAGAAAACGCTTAGTATGGGTAAGAAATACAAGTGATGAAAACATAAACATTAGGCATGGTGAATAATTGAATACACAAGGCTATAAAAATAATAAACATTAACACTTTTTTGAAGGAGTATGAGATGAGTAAATAATTCAATAATAAAACATAGGCATGAGTATTAAACTAGTTGAATAACCACATTAACCAACAAAAATATTATCATAATTTTGATTGTATAATTCCAGAAATTCTGAGACATCTTGTCAAGGCCTCAGCCATGATATCTAAAAATTATTTAGGCCTCATATAAAAACCATATATAAAATTAGGGAATGCCTCACCCAATTCCACGAATAATTTTCTCATGGGACATAACGATGCATCGAGGAGCTATAGAGGGCTCCACATGTCACTTACTAAGTCCAATACATTCCCCAAATGAAAAGGTCGAAACATAACATAAACATTCAGATTAAAACTAGCATATGAAATTCCAATACATAAACCCTAACCAATGAATGGTATAAAAATAAAACATCCACAGTCAAATATATAACAAAATATTCAATAAAATATGGATGATTTGTATCATAATAAACCAACTTCTATCATGTTTAAAATCTATCAAATGATGTTGACGTTGATGAAATGAATAGTATTTTAAATAATAACCTTTTTCTATTTTGACATCATTTAACAGTCACATAATTATAATAGAAAACATTTATCTTGAAAATATTATTATAATCTTATTAGGAATGCTTTGATGTTTTTATAATAGTAGAAAATATCCATACCCTCCGTATAAGTTAAAAAAATTATAACCATACTTTTTTCGAAAATGTCATAAAGTAACTTGTTTGGAAAATGATCGAATGATTCCTTTCCATAAAATTAAGGTCAAATATGGTTATTATTTAATAAAAACCACAGTCTATTAAATATTAATAACTTTTTGAAATACATTTTTATGAAAACACAGACGTGGATTATACAGTGGTCTTAGTAGATACTTACGTAAAAACAACCTTGGATAATAAAGATATTAGAAATTAACCCTTAACTTGTAACCTTCCATGGCCAAGGGTAAGCTATCCTCCTATATAATAGATTAGTAAATGTTATTAAATTATACATGAACCATATAAATAAACATTAAATCATATATGATCTTCTAATGTTTCTTTATTAATAATATTTTAGTATTATCGTTGATTCGGGTGTTAAGGGATTCGTTTTCCTTTATATGTTTTATTACGTAAGCCATGTTTGTTATGGATATGATGTATTTTATTATTATCCATAATGATATTAAGTTCATAAACATTATTTTTATTCATAAATTAAAAATATTCTTGAATGTTTATGATGAGGAATGAATCTCATCGCATTCGTGGAGACGGTAATCTATACGTACGAATGAGTTACAATATCATTCAATTAAAGGTGAAATGGTATAAAATTGAATTTTATATCATATATACAGAATACCTAACATGTTTTATTTATTATTTACATCAATTATACATCATTTTTATACCCATACAAATAATTAAGTGTTTTAATAACAAATTACACCACCACATAGAGATGGTAAGCCGTACGTACGCACATATGGTGACTTTTTCATTAATATGATTGATATAATTTTGAATATGGTTATAACATTTTTATAATACCATAAAATTATATATATGATACTAGATTTATTATTTTTTTAATTGAAACAAAAATGAATGTGGAAGTGGAAGAGGAAAAGATCATGGGAAGGTGATGAAATATTAACCTCTTCTTCGGGTACATCATTTTAATTTAATCAAAAGGGTTCTATAGGATGGCTTTCTGACCAAACGAATGCCATTAGGATGAAGGAAATTATATTGGGAGGATATTTGGGCCAGGGTTGGAGAGAAATTTTTTTTGGATGTATGAAAATTAGAGAAGTGTAAGTTCCCTTTTATAAGAGAGGAGAGAGTCACTTTATGAAATGTTTGAAAAATTATTTTATAATAAAACCATATTCTGATTCTAATGGATCACGAATTATTTATTTAGAGGATAATGTGGGTATGGGTCTATAAACAGTCAATCAATAAGTTTTATATAGGTTATGGTCTCTATTTAAAAAATATCTTATAGATCTAACTCTCAATTTAATATTATGACTTTTACCATGTCTCTTGGTATTTTTATATTATATGGTTAATAAACTAACTATAACTAGCCATGTGAACCCCAAGTGGTTTATTATTAATATATATAACCTTATATAAGTGTTCTTTCTAAACCATATATTTTCAGGAATATTATATAAATTAATAATATATTATTTGTTTTTATTACTATTTTATGTCAATTTTGACACTATTTGGTATTTCGTTTTTGTTAAAATCATAACAGCATGATTACATCAACAAAAAATTATTTAAAAAATCCTAAAATTTCATATTAACCTTTAAATATTTTTTAATTCATCAAAATTCCCAAATTACAATTATTTTGATATTTATAATAACATTTATTTTTATCATTAATTAATAAGGTAATTACTGCGTCATCATTGTGTCATAAATAAATTAAATTATTTAATGTCTAATAATTATAAATAAAATACCACTATGTAGTAAATTTTTATAGATTTATAATTAATATATATAGTCCAGTTTATCTTATGTATAACAATAAATTAAAAAGTGTTTAGTTATTAAAAGGGGAATTTAACTGTTTTAACTCATCGTAAAATAAAATAATAATAAATGTACTAATATAATCTATGTTGAAAAAATGGAATCTTATTTTATTCTTATGGTTGTTTATTTTGTCGAATTAGACTTATAAAATAGAATTATGACATGTTTTAGGTGAATTATAATATCATTTTTACCCGTATTTAGGGGATTTACCCCTTTAACCACGGTAAATAAAATATATAATTTAGTAAAATTCATAATGTATAAAAATAAAATTTACCTATTTTCATAATTTTTACCAACTGATTAAAAATATGGAATACATTTTTTCAAATTCAAAACAAATAAGTGGGATAAATTAATTTTAAATTAATTCCCATTGTTAAAAAAACATGTTTTTATGAAATAATATCTATCAAAAAAATTCACATGTTTATGTTCAATTTAAACTTGAAATTACAACCAATAACCTAAATTATATTAAATGATAAAATTATAATATAATTAAACTTAAGAACCATTAAAATTATTAATTTAACACTATAAATTATTTCAATTAAAAATGATGTTTTCAATTAAAATTTAATATTCATCAAAAATTAAATGATTTCAGAAATGTACAAAAAATTCACCCAAAGGATATTCTGATATTCCGAATCAAAAAAGGAAGTACATTTTGAATGAAAAAAATTTAAAAATTTAAAAATTTGGGTATTTCTATTCATAACGGAAAAATTCATTGGTCCTGGTGTGTTAAAACAAGAAGTTGCATACAACACAAGATACTGCATTATTCAAAGGGAAGCATACTGTGGAATCATTTGGTGTTAAATTCTCCCCTCCTTAAAATTATTTATCCAAAAAAATTTCTTGAATAATACTTAATAAAAAGAATTTAGTGGGTTTTCATCATATGTTCCTCGGGTTCCCATGATTTCTCTTCCATCCTATGGATTCTCTATAAAACTTCTACCAGATGAGTCATCTGGTTTCTCATAACTTGTTTTCTTGTATCTTGAATCTTTACAGAATCATCACAATAAGATAGATTAGGTTCCAGTTCTATGTCATCATTTGTGAGTACATTTATTGGCTCTTGCATGTATTTACTCAATAGTGATACGTGGAACACATATTGATCATTGGAGAGACATGGTGGCATTTCCAAACGATAAGCTACAACCCAAATTCGTTCTAAAATTTCAAAAGGTCTGATGTACCTAGGACTCAATTTACCCGTCTTACTGATATGTATAACACCCTTCCATAGACATACCTTTAATAAAACATGATCTACAACCAAAAAATCCAAATACTTCCTTCTTTTATCGGAATAACTCATTTTCCTACATTGAGTTAATTTGATGTGAGTTTGGATAACCTTCAACTTTTCCATTGTTTATTCAACATGTTCAAAGCCTACGAGTTTTCTTTCACTAACATGATCCAAACAAGTTGGTGTGCGACATCACTTTCCATATAATGCTTCATATGGTGCCATCTAAATAATTGAATGGAAGATATTATTATAGGAAAATTATAAAAAAGGTAAAAATATATCCCACATACCTTGAACGTCAATTGAGAAAGATCTCAACATTTCCTCTATGGTATGAATAGTTCGTTCGGATTGTCCCCCAGTTTGAGAGTGGTAGGAAGTACTCAAATGAAGTTCAGAATCTAGGGTCGTCTGAATAATTTTCATGAATGTTGATGTAAGATGGGGAACATGATACAAAACTATCCAAATGTGAACTCCATGAGGTCTTAAAACCTTATGAATATATATTATTTCTAGACTATCATGTGGTAAAAATTCTCTTATAGCATGAAAATTTAATGACCTTGTAAGACAATCAATAATGACATATATTTCCTTATTCCTTATACGAGTCTTCGATAGCCCCATGAAAAATTACATCATAAAATTATCACATTTAAACTCATGTATGTGATGAGGATGCATGATTCCTATAAGTTTTTTCCTTCCAGCTTTCTCTTGATGACAAACCATACATCTTGACACAAAATCCGAAGTCTCCCTCTTCATGTTGTCCCACCAAAACTGATCCTTCAATTTTCTATGCATGTTGGTACTCCCATGGTGTATATCGACATTGGAACTATGAGAATCATCAAAAATTACCTTTTATGATCAGGTATGTTAGGAACACAATTCCTTTTCTCAAGTATCATGATTCTGTCATCATATATGAAGTCACTAAATCTCTCATCATTCACAGCTTTGATCTTCTTTGGAAACTCCTCATCATCAGTCTGAGAACATTTTATCCTTTCCAGAAAATATTATTTTTCCACATTTTGAAAGTTAATTGATGTTTCCCCTTACATGGGTTTTCCCATATCCATCATTACTAGATCCATGTATATAGGATCATTTTCAACTCTCATATTGTTCAAAATTCTATGATCATTTCTGATCAATACATCTGCCACCTTATTTGACTTCCCTGAGTGGTAGTGAATAGTGATATCATAATCATTGAGTTGGTCATGCCATATCCATTGCCTCGTGTTGAGTTCATTTTGTGAGAAAATATACTTCATACTCATCGGATCAGTATAAATCTCACATTTTTCTCTATAGAGATACAGTCTCTATATTTTCAGAGAAACGATTGCAGGTGATAAATCATCATCATGGGTGGAACAATGGGGATCATATTTTATTCCTAAGGTTGTTTTTGGTCGAATTAAAGATATCAAACAGAATTAGTTCATGCTCTATGATAATTATATTATCATTTTTACCCTTATTTACCAGATTTCCCGCTTTAACCACGGTAAATAAAATATTTACTGAAGTAAATATTCATAATGTATAAAAATAAAAGATACATATTTACATAATTTAGAACTAAAAATTCAAAATATGGAATTTATTTTTCCAAATTATGAAAATTAAATGGAAGTGATTAATTTAAAATTAATTTCCATTTTCAAAACAAAAAGTGTGATTTTATGAAATTATAACTATCAAAATATTTACACTTTTTTATATCTAGTTTAAATGTAAAATTACATATAATGAACTAAATTATATTAAATTATAATAATATAATCTAATGATACATAAAAACTATTCCAATTTATAATTTAACAATATAAATTATTTCGATTAAAAAAATTGTTTTTAATATAAATATAATCTTCTAAAAAATTTGAATGTTTTCAGAAATATTAAAAAATTCACCATAAGCCAATTTTGTTATTCTGAATCAAAAAATGAAGTCCATCTTTTAATATAAAATTTATAAAATTTCAAAAAGTGATTATTAAAATTCATAATAGTTAGTTTCATTGGTTGTGGTTTGTTAAAACATCATGTTGTGTACAATGAAAGATACATCATTATTCAATGGGAAGCGTATCATGGATGCTTTGGGTGATAGACCCAAGGCCAGAACTCGTGTTACATTATAACATTATAACTAATGCTATTATGGGGGTCCTCCATAATCTAGATGTTACCAACATGAATCCTCTTACCACATGTATTTAAACGTAATATGACATGGTAATGCTCATGATGATCAAATCAAACATATAAGGTGTCTTTGGAGGGGAGATGTGTCAAAAGTTGTTTGACTGATTTGAGGAGGGTCCAACATGGGGAATGATGTTATTGAAGGGAGTTATGTGAGCTAGTGAGTATCGTTCCCTAGGATTCCATATTCTATGTAAAAGGTTCATAGGTGGGATGGGGTTCCTTATGCGTAGCATATTCCATGTTCTGTGTTATCATTTCCTCACCACCCATCTACATCAGATATATTTAGGTCAGTCTCAGGGAGTCTAGTACTCACAAGGGTGACCCTCATGGTATATTTATCAAAGATAGTAATGACTACATACCAACATGGGTTTTCATCTGCATTGGGCCACACGGAATCATCGGTATGAGTCTAAGGAGTGTTCCCTAGTTATCGAATGATTTATGTTTTTGGGAGATTTCATTCATAGGGATGGAAATCACCGTAAAAGTTTTCAAATGACCTTCATTTATGTTTGGACACTAGTGGTACCACCTCATCATTTAAACTACTAATATTTTGGTGGATAGTAGTTCATAGGGGAATAAATCATCGTCTCAATATTGAAAATTAATGTAGTTTTATTCATTGCAGACTAAAACCCAAAATCCCTCCACAAACTATTTAGTTCATAGTATTCATTACAAAATAGAGGAACAACATGAAGAGCGGTGGACCTTGAATCAATTTCTGCATCACAGTCTCTTTAGTTTGAATTTTTTTCATCAATTTTATTCTTGGATTATTTCTTCCATTAATAGATAATGGTAAACGTAAGTTCTTCTTGAATATGTAATTTCTAAGACCCAATATATATGTATTCACATTTAGACCTCACCTTATAGTGTCCAAATAATGGATCAAATTTGAAAAGAAAATTAATCTCTTCAAAATTAATTAAAAAAATCATCTAAATGGGATATAAGATATTTATTCATGATATTGATCTTATTAATTTCTTGATAATCAATACACATACTTATTGATGCATCATTATTCAAAACAATCTTACTAGGTGAAACCTATATTGGCACACCTAGAGGAATGAATCCCATATCAATATTCTCTTGTAGTTTCATCTCTATTTCAAGTAACTCAATAATGTATATTCTATATGGATTATTTGGAATAGTTTTAGAACACACAATGAGTTTTATTGAAAATTGAACATCATGATTTAGTGGAAGACTGTGAATCTATTTGGGAAATACACCAACAAACTCTCGTACTGTAGTCATATCTTTAATGATGAGATTATCCCCAGCAATATCAGTTAAAAACTCTTTGGAATAAAAATCGGGACCCATATAGTTATTATAATTTCTATTTGATGTTAATATTTAAAATTTTACAAATATATGATCATTGGTTGGTTTAGAATATCAAATTTAACTTCCATTACATGGAAATTGATGTGCGTTAAATGTGATGACTTATATTCATTGAACAAAATAACAATAAAGTAAAAAATATGGTTTATGGTAAGATTTTCATGAAGTACATTCCCACAAAATTACATCATATAATAATTATAAAATTTATATACGATCTTCGCATGATTACAATCTTTTACTAATAAATCCACGTCTAATTATTGGGGTGGTACTGTGAAACACTTATAAAATATATTTATATAAAAGAGGTGGTAGATCCATAATCAAATAGGATATTGTTTTTTCTATATAATATTTTTATTGTTCCTTTCAACACCATTTTATTATTTCCCTTTATAAAATAGTGATCTTATGATATTTAACTTTATATTTAGACTTGAGAGGTTATTTTGTGTGATTATTGTCATTAAACAATACATTTTAGAACTATTTAATATAATGAACACATACCATTAATTTGAAACAATGGTTTGTGACCGGTTTTTCTTGTGATGAATTTTCTCCAAAATTATCTATGTTCATATTCCCATTACGTTGACAATTTATTTTTCATTTATAGTCTTTTATTCATGTAAATCATTTACCAGTCCAATTAATAAAAAATTCTCCAAGTTCTTCTCTCTATGGTTTTTGGAAATTCTTATTTAAATCCATATATATTTTCGTAACACAACCATGAGATTGATCTGAATTACCAAAATCTATTTCCACTATGATATCTTATAAAATTATTTATTCGTTGATATAAAATTCTAATATTAATAATGACCATCAGATACATCAGTTTTATACATTTCAGAATTAATAAACATTAATTTAACTTTAGATAATATTACTACAAGAGAACCTAATAAGTCCCATAAAATTTTAAACATTAGTACGAATGAATTCATTTCCCTTCTACATTAGCACATGAAATTCCTTCCCCATTTTCATATATGGAATACATGGAAATTACTTCCAAAAATCTAATCTCCTAAAATCATCCCACTGAATGGAATAAATTTTATCATGATTCCTCATATTCTAAATAAGACTCAACTATTTAAATGATTCATCATACAAATAAAAAATAATGTAAATAACATTTTCTTATTTTGAGTATATGATAATGGATAATATCTTATTATAAGAACTGAACAAATATCTAGTAATTAGTTGATTATTATACCCACTAATTTTTTGTGGAAGTTTCCTTATTAAAGAAAAAATGTATTTATGTGACCTCCTTTTCCTTTTTATAAGCTCCTCATGATTCATAGCTTGATTATGATTCATAATAATAACAATAATAATATCCATTGAATCTCCCATAACATATGGTTTCTATTGAGTAAAATAGTGTCATTTACCAACAAATTCACACATATCATGGATCCTTTAGGTTTGATCCATTTACTAAAACAACAAATACATAGTTTGAGAAACCATAATCATATTAGGAATGTATATAAACATAATAAATAATTTATATGATTTTTAAATCATAATTTAATTTCATTTTTTGACCCACTATTTTTAACATAGGTCATCAAAATTCATAAATTATTTAGACCCTTAATAATTCTATATAATTAAAATGTTAGTTAACCTAATAATATACCATGTGAGTTTCAAACTTGTTGCTCTGTTGGGGAAAACAAATTGTGATACAAAACAATTGTAAAGAGATAATCAACATAATCTTTTAGGTTATGTTACTATGGGATGAATTTGTGATAAAAAATCCACTTCAAGTATATAAAGAGTGAGGTTTCTCAAGGAAAAAACACCTTTTAATTTATCATAACTTATAATGTTACCCAATAATAAGGATTATCCTAATTGTTATCACTATTGTTTTTTCTACAAAGATTACAAATGTAACTAAAAATTTCTTTAATACCACTATATAATCCTACATCTTCATTACATTTATATTACATCATAATATATTAATAAGAATCACAAAAAATATGATATGTTATGTAGTCTTATAGGCTCTCTTTCGTCTGAAACAAGGATACATGAACATAGTTTTCATAAGATATATACATCATCTCCGACAATGTTATTATTAACTACCACCCATTAGAGACATTTCATAATTAACAACATTCTTAATAACATAATGAATAAAAAATAAGATATGTTTAGTTTATATCCTCAGTAAGGGTAAACGAGAGGTATATCACTAATCAATTAAAATTAACATTTGTATAAGTGCTTCAGAAAAAGATATTATCATATGAAAATATTACACTAAATATTATAGTTCATATTCTCGAGTCCTCTAATATTTACTTGATGTTCATTATACATTTATCAAAATGAATCAAAAAACACAATACATGATAGGAATAAATTGGCATACAATATATGTTTTTGGAACATACATAAGTATAAAAAATTATTTCATTAGTAAATTAATACCACAAAGGCTGTAATGGATAATTGGGATCACTACTGATTATATCAAATCCATAGTAAATATTCACCCTAATGACAAACAAATTGGATGATGTCCCTTAGTAAACCTACTACACTCCCTATTCGAGACCTTATTATATTTGGATATATCCATCATCACTGATTTCATTTAAGGATTGTATAATATCGGGACTATTAATTTCATTTTTAAAATCATAAATATGTGTTCCAAAAGATCATAAATATTTCATAATAACATAAAAAATTTAATGGAAATCAGTTTCAGAATTATTTAATCATTTCATCATATTATAAACAGTGGAAGTGAATGTGGATTCATATAGATATCATCCTAACATTATTAACCCATGGGATGGAAATGGTATTCATGGAATGATAATGAAATCATCATCATCACAATCCATCAAATGAAATAGTGTATGGTATCATATGATCACAATCCTTGAAAATAATGCGTAATATCAGAGGATATTATCAATGATGTATAATGCATTTAAAAGATAAATGGAACATTTCATGACGAGATTTAACTTTTTACTCAAAAATCACAAATTTAAATTCTAAAAACATTAAAACCTAACATGTAAAACATTTATATAGAAAATAAAATTGTAAAATAGTATATAAATATTCAAATACTTGAAGATGGGAATTTTTTACATGTTGTGTTCATTAAAATAAATATTATATACACATTTTTTGTAAAAAATAATAATTCTATTGTTTAAGAAATTACAAGATGTTTTCTTTTAAACTCATTTAAAATAGTATAACACTTTTATATTGTATTTCAAAATAAATATAGTATTATAGTATCATAATTCATGAAAATGGTTTTAGAAAATATAAACATTAAAAAAAAGATTTCCATCCAAACCGATAAATAATGTCAGTTTACCTTAAAAACAATATTTTGACATCCTATATAACCATAAAACGGAAAATGAATGGAAAAAATGTAATCAATAGAATCAATGAGAATATAATAAATATCTTGATTTTTATCTGAGGTATAACTTAAATTTTCCTCATCAGAAACATAATCATATAAAATCTCAATAAACATTGAAATGATAACATAAATCCATTAACACAAATTCAACATTCATATAAATAACACTAAAATCATGTATATTAAATATTAATTAATTTTAATTATATTACATAATCATGTACATACTTATAATATCATATATGATCTACTTATCACATTTTTACATTTAATTATTATGAATTCATTATTAACATAATCATTTCCATGTATTAACTGTTTTGTTATTCAATAGCATTAGGATTATTTAATCATGATCCTTATACATTGATCACAATTCCCTAAGATTAATAATGTAAATATTTATATAAAAATATTAATATATATATATATATGTATACATCCATAAATTATATAGATTGAAAAATGCATAACATGGTTCATGAAGATGGATGGCCACACGTTATTATGAATATTGTTTTCTTATTTTGAATTAAATAATTCTAAAAAACAGATAAATTTTAAATACTAATTATTATATATTATATATATAATATATATTGAATAATATATTTCTTTATTACCATCCCAATAACGAAGAAATTGAAAACAAATCACACTGCATCATAGAGGTGTTTGTCCACATATATGCATGAGCGATGGGATCAATTTTGAACTAATGGGAATGTAAGAATATATATTGGATATTATAATTAAAAAAGAAATATTATGTAATATTTATCATAATTAGTATTTTAACACATTATAATATTCATTTATCTGAGATTGTCAAGAATATTTAATTATATCTCTACGTGGAGGAAGTTGTCCACAAATATGCACGATTGATACTATCACAGCCCATATGGTAGAATAAAAGATTAATAATTGTAGCTACATATTAATTATTATCTTTAAATATTTTTAGGATACTAAATATTTTATTTTTTGATGAATTGTACTGATTTATATGAGAAAAATACAAAATAAATTGAAAGAAGTCAGGTAAGAAGATTTACCCTTCCTCGAGAGGACTCATTAAGATACGATCTATAGTAACCTTGGAATGTTATTTTAATAATAAAAATTCCTTAAATTTAAATATAATGTAGTTTAAAAGATAATTGGGATAGGGTTTTTAGATATATATAAAAAAATTGTATATAAAAGATAAAAGGCGTGACCTTTTGAAATGGAGAGAAAGGAAAAATATATAATTATGTAAATGATTTAAATATAATAACAATATTGATAATTTATAATTATTGAAAATATCTACATAATCTGTATTTAATTCCATATAGAGAGTACTTTATTATAATATATATCATTAAAACATCCATTATATATTTTATAAATATATATTCTTTTTTGTGAACATTAAATTAAACGAACAGTATTATGTTTAATGTTGTTTAAATCATTAACATGATTTTTCTACAACAAAAAAAATATTTGTGTCAGTGTTGAGTAATAATTTAAGATAAAATCATGATACATTGTGGAAATCATGAACGAGATGCTATCTCAGTAGCCCATGATCAAATGCCTAAATATAAGAGTGTAAATATGCATCCTTATTTCCTCAATTGCATCCTAACACTTCGGCTGCTGATATCTGAAGCCACATCATGCATCTGTATTCATGGATGGGGATAGCATGGAGAACGACTCATTTTATCTACCCATGAAATAACATAATACCTCATATTCCAAATCCTTTAATGTTATATCCTCAAAAAGAATTTGTGGATTGATAAATGATCTAGCTGGATGGTCTGTATAACAAAATTCCCATTCTTCAAATATACCAAGACATGATGGATATGGAGATAGGATAGCCAAAATGACTTCAAACATGGTCCCTCAATGAAATTTGAGGAAATTAAAAAAATTTGGTCGATGTTTTGATCACCTATGAAACATACCAAATAATAATAATCCTTATCATGGGCTTCTTTCAAACAAATCTACCACAAAAGAACAATAGTTCCACATTACAAATACTATGGCAGAATCTTCCATATCAACCATCCAGGTGTAGACTTGGCCCCATGGGATATGATAAATTCTACAATTGAATCCACCCCTCAGATCATCAATTACCTTGAGAATTTAGGACATATCATTTGCATCTATAGATGAACTCTAGCTCGTTGGACTGGGGGAATTTAGATATCAATCGCTCTCACCATGTTCATCATACCCTGAGAAGACCCTAGAGATATCAGTGGGGATTCTAGATCACCCCCACAACATTGTTTTGGGGGAACATACATCATCATTTTTGTCAGATTAATTATAATTTCCCCAACTGGAGACATTAGATAATCAAAAATAGGAAAAATCATCGTCAATGCCAGCCCAAATTGATCCTCACCCCCACAAGATTAGTGGAATATTCATCATCATCACCACCACATAGAGATTGAATATTCTCTTGTATGGGAGGATGAAATAAACAGTTATCACCCCTCCTGTCCCTCCAACCACAAGATATACACCTATTAGTCAGGACTCACTCAAAAACTATGAATGAAAACTCCTTCAAGATAAATGGTCATAGGCAAAGATGGTTGGAGCGTACTACGAATGTAATCAATCACTATTGAGGTCACAATCCAAAATAGTCATATAAGCACAAAAGATCTAATAACGATAGTGATGAAAGATGTGAAAAACATTTGTGTTGTGTATAACTCAATGTCACAACGACAATTGGATGTTTTGAAATTTTTAATATTTTAACTATCAATAATGAAAACATTGACAATGATGTGAATTCAGAGGTCCAAAAACATTGAATATGTACCCAAGGAGGATGGTGAATTTGATGTACCAAATGAAGTTGTTCACACTTAGAACCGAAGAAAGCATTAAAATATGGAACCATCAAATAACGAGTAACCGCCTATTTGACTGAATAAATTAAATATGTTGATATATCATATTTTTCATCAGTGAAAGAACAGTAATCATGATATGAGAGTGATGTACAAAGTATCCAACAAAATAATGAGGATATAATCAGTAGAAATATTCCCACTAGGTATTTACTCTAGGAAGAGATTAATATTCTACCTCATCTAGTCATTCATGTAGTTAGAGTGGTATCTGAGTATGTGGAAGGATCATAATCTAGGAATCCAACAAACATAAATGAAGATGCATAGGATGATCATGACATCACTCCCTTGGAGGGATAACCTCTCCCTTAACTGGGTAATCATTCAGTGAAAGGAGGAATTGATAATAAGTGATAAATGAAGGTGGTAAAACCCCATTTTCCACCACCCACTCCATATGGATAGGGAGAAAATCCATAAATATTTTTCACAGAGTTACATAACACCATTGAATCCTTGTCTACTCGAATATGAGCCTTGTATGGGAGACACAAACCTGTATAACATGAATGGAATCCATATACTGAATGGGTTGATGATACTCATACTCCAACCAACATTAGAAACCCTACCTTTTATACCTTTGACGATGCAGGTGACCCTGAACAACATCATACACACATCATATCCTGATGTGGGCGGATGATGGTCCATCGAGTTAAATATGAGGAAAAAAACAATGGTGTTTCATACAGACGGTAACCGGGCAAACCATGATTAGTAAAACAGTATCCCAATGGGATCTATTTTTGGATGTGAATACCTTCTTCATTAGTTCCATTATTAGTCTAGTTAAATGCAGAAGAAAATGATGAATTTTTACAAGAAAAACTATAATAAATGAATGAATGTGATGGTATCTAATTTAATTTTATAGTGAATAGTTTTAACCTATTATATAAACATCCACCAATCACAAGAGAAAATTATAGAAATCCATGCTGAAAATTGCAGGGTTGGGTTATTGATCCCATTAATCCTTATGAAATATCTTCGTGGGTTTTGAGAGTTCACTAAAATATCACAACATCGTAAAGTGGATATTCTACAATCTCAATCCAAGTCACTACTCATTCCCACAACATATGGGAATAAGACAATAAATGAATATTCAATAGCTTTCACCCTCAAGCTGGTAGTGGTTCCCAACTAAGCACCTATGAAGTCCTTGAACAACGTAGAACATCCTACTGAGTGGTCATGACCATATAATTTACATCTACTAAATATCTATAAATAAAATGGTCAATATGGATTTGACGAATCAATGAAAAATGTATTCTACATTTGAACTAAAAATTTCCCATTTTTTATAAACATTTATGGATAATAACCTACTCAATATTCCAAAGCCTAGACATACAGATGATGTCAGCCTCACTGACCATCACGACAACTACCCTTTTCATAGTAGGCTGGGTCAAAATTTCTAGAACTGTTTCATCTTCAAATACCTCCTCCAGGGAATGGTTGAATCTATAAAGGTTATCCTTGATAAATCCATATAGCATGTTTCTATCATAAAAAATTCATAGTAAGAAGAATAGGGATGTTGGAAGAACGTTACGGAAAGGAATGTACAAAATTATGACAAATGGATGACTTGGAAGACAATTGATCAAGGAAAAACTTCATTGATGTCAAAATTGAATAGACTCGTAATAGATCCACCACCGAAGAATGATATTTCATATTTTCATCCCATCAGTTTTCATGAACAATAGAAGAAAAAGATAAACAGGAGGAAGAATCAAATTTTAATCCATTGAAATCTCTAACAGTTGTAGATATCATCCGCACAAAATTTTCACCATGGTAACATCCCATCCAAATTGAATCCTCATTGGTTGAGGTGCTTATCGTTGGATCTATCAGTATGATAAAACTAATAAATCCTTATTCAATGATTATTTTGACCACAACATGTTTTCCATATATATAAAATGGACACTGAAGCTAATTTTACCATGGAAAAGGTTATACGGTACTTCGTGGACATCATCAAACATATTATTCATATCTTAAATCAATGGAGGACATATATGATGTTGAGACTAATTGGAATGTAATCTAACAAACTTGATGGGGATAAGGTGGTGCATTAGATCCCTCCCGAAAATGAGGAAGGATTGTACGACCTATAACACAACCAAAAAATACTCCATCATCATTTGAAAAAACACCACATCCATCTTCCTTTAATTGCATGGACAGAAATCACAATACCAAGAGAAACCGCATATTGAAAATTGATACCTCTGGAACAATAGTAAGATTCTTTCAAGAAAAAAACAAGTACCGCTCAAAAAAATATCTCGATTCATGATGTGTGCGACCTTTAAAATAACAGAGGGAGACACATGTTAAAGACATAAATAGCCCACTAGAATTCGAGATAGAAGTTGATGTGGGAATATTTGTTGGAGTGGAGACCATGTCCTTTGGATTCCATGATTCCAACTCATTCACTGATCAATATCAGTAAGAGGCCAACTAAGGCCACATCCGACCCTTTTACATTTCAAGAAAACATAATATTTCCTATATCAAAAGGGTTTTGATTCAAAATGGATGTTGGTTAAATGTAATCCCAGTATGTGCACTATGACATTCAGAATATGGAAAAGGGGACATGTAAACCACTATGATAACTAAAAAATGGTATGATATGAGTTAGAAAATACATATTCTGATGATCAAGCACAAATACCGGTTTAGGGAACTCACATATGACACCGAGTTCATATTTATCCAACAAGTCACTCCATACAATTTCTATATCAGAAGGACCTAACTTCATATCCACCTCGAGATACCATGAACATTTCACCATTGTCTTTAGTACCCCATCAATGGGAAGGGTTGTAAACCACATGGAGACAACACCCCCTTTGAGACATGTAGTGACACATATGTTGGAGATGATTTCTTCAATATGGTTGGAATATAACCAATGAAGAATGATGATATTGAATTTGAAGTTACAAATTTTAGGGGTCCTTTATTTAGAATCCATTGGGATTGATTGATTAAGTCTATGTTCCCCTCATAAAAATGGTGGAATTAAAAGATCCAACCCCATAGGTCCAATGCTCTCATGTCCAACGTGATAACTTAAAAATCAGTATACTCCAACAACTCTATATAATGACTCTATAAATAGGATATATTGATGACTATTCTCAGGATTCAAAGATCTATGAGGATGTGGGCGATGTTAGGGATTCCCCTCTAGAATTCTAGGAATGATTCTTCGCCACCAAGGATGATCTTAGTAGATTAATCTGTGAATGGAGTAAGCCCCCCCTGATCTACTCTGATTAGATCCCCATGACTCATGATGTGAATGATATTTACATTTCCTTTCTAAATAAACACTGGCATGAATTCACATAGAACTACACATAAATGGTCGGACTGGATCTAGATGTGTACACACACCATCTCGGACTGCCTGATGAGCATGAAGGATTAAAACATGTATCATGGAGGTTTCAACCCTCTCATTCCACCAATGTAGAGGAACAATTTGGAAAGTTTATCAGTGATAAAGTTTTTTGAGAATAGTAGTACCCAATATGGCTTGACGAAGACATCCATGATTAAAAGGAAAATGTGAAAATCAAGTTCTATATTGATTTTAGATACCTTTATTGACATTTATCCAAGTTTGATTTCCCATTTCCTATCACAGAATAGTTTTTGATTTAATTATTATTTTCCTGGCCCTTTCATTCATGGGATGGTACATGGGATAAAATATGATAAAGATGGCCCATGATGATGAAGAGGAAGCTACCTTCAGAGTTCCTCATGGGATTTTTTCTATCAGTTCCTTCACATTGGTTTAAATATTGTTGTTTCCATAAATCATCATTCCATGAATAACATCTTTAATCAGTTCTGGGGAAGGATTGATGAATGTTATTTTTATGAAAAGTTAATTAAATATATATAAGGATGTGATCAGTTCACATAACTCTAAACAATATAAGACGAGTTGTGACAACACAATCAAATGATGAATCCTCTAATTTGTGGTTCTATGGTAACATCATTCATGTTCCATGTAATTTTAGTATTATACTATAGCACTAAGGTTAACCCCTAAAATAATAATTCTATTTTATAAATCTTATCCATACAAATCTAAATTCTAAGGTTAATCCAAGGGAACCTCCCAAAAATTCAACAATTCCTTGCCAAACTAAATCAATGAGCTCTCCACTTCACTGGGGTAATGAAGAACGCATTCTCCAAACAACAAGATGATGAATGTAAAAAGTAATTTGAATGTCTCAAGCAATACCTACATCACAAACATGTTTTTATTCCTTCAGCTGATGGAAGGACACTCATAATTTTTTTCACACCATTTAATGTTCATTGGGATACGTGATAACATACAAGAATTATATGGGAAGTAAAAATATTCTCTATTACTATAGGAAGGCCATGTTAGGTAATATGACCCAACAATATGAAGTTGAGAATAACAGTCTTTCACTCATCTTCAGAGTGAAAAGGCTGAGGAATTACTTGTAGCTCCATGATGACCAATTGGTATCTCACATAAAATTTCCTAAGTATATCCTTGGTCGTCTAATTCAAACTAGGTTCCTGTAATGATGGGTAGTCATTCTTCAGGAAAATTTCATTCGGTTTGTTTCCCAGATGTCAATGAAATGAAAATTCATAGATGATTTATTTATGATACATCCTACCCAAAACATACAGTTAAATTCAATGATCCCCTAGATGAAGAATTCTTTAATTCCAATGACACTCCCTTGACATGGGAGTTGAACCTTGATAGAACCACTTAGAGTCCTGTCAGCACGAGGATATAACACCTAATTCTAAATCAGGTAGGCCTGGGGATTGTATTTTTCTTTCATGACAATGTATTTTTTAGCTAATATTTCTATCTATCTTATGGATTCAAAAATAACGAGGTGAAATGCCATTCCCTCATCGATGTCATGAAGATATCTGTAAAACTATAAGTAGTGTACAAGAACATAAAAGGGGATTCATAGTTAGTGATAAACCATTTCATTAGTGAATATTATATCAAAAAGGATGAAATGAATCCACTCTCTGTCTATGTCAAAGGACTGATGGCAGATATCCCCTTTGAGACCAAATTAAATTATGTTCCACGATAACAGAATGCTCACACCAATGCATATGAAAATATAGACACCATCTTGGCCGACCCTAATTTGGATAAAGTATCCATCCTCAGTACACATCAACGAATTATCTCATAAATTGTCGTATGTGATATGGATGAAATATATTAGTTATGCACCACCCTAGTTCAGTATGAACCTATAACCATCCCTATATTTATGATGTACATAATAAGTTAACTAAAAAATGGGATTCTTTCAATCGATCATGCTAGGTGCGATTAGATTCAGGGCCTGGTATAAAAAGTAAAAATTTAGGATATTACAAGTGAGAATAAAAATCCCCCCACAATCATTACTTTGATGGAATACTCCCCTGTTACAAAATAGAAGGGACAGTTCTCACCATCAAGAAAGAAGTCCATGCTGGCTCCTACTATGCACATCAATCATGAACCAGGCTCACCTAATAAATCACGAGGTCGGGATATTACGAGAAAACCAGGGTACAAGACTGCATCGAACTTACTATGAAATGTATTTCATTCCAGATTCATGGAAACATAATCCATTCACCCCAATAATTTCTACATATAGCTAAATATTCTTGTATATTTTCCTTTTACAGGATGGATGTCATTGGGCCATATCTCACATCCACATCTAAGTAGTTAATGTACATTCTCACTGTTACGAACTACCTTTAGAAATAGGATGAGGTGATTATAGTCATGGAATTCAAGGCCTAGTTCATCATCAACATCTTAATGTCACATATCATCATGAATCTCCAGGTCCCTTATACAATATTGATGGAAATCATCACCAATTTTTGTTCAACATAGTTTATGAAGAATTTCCAGGAGTACAACATTGAGTCCAATACCTCATCCTACAATCCTACAATAGAAAATAGACATATATAGTCCTTCAATAAGACTCTATCTAATATGATCTATTAAAAGGTTATAATGGATATGTAGTCCTAGCTAGACAAACTCCTCTATGCTTTATGTCCTTACCATGCCATCATACGTAATGTTATACAACTGACACCATATATAATGGTTTATATGACCATGGTAGTATAACGAATATAGGTCCATCATCTTTCACTCTGAATATCAATTTTTTTAATAGATATCAAATGATTAAAATCATAAATTTGGATTGATATGATAGAATGGATGGATGAGAAAAGGCTGCACTCAATGAAATCTCCATAATTTCACCAGAATTGAATATCCCATAACATTAGCAAGAAATTTATTCTTCATTCATTCATTCATGTATAATTGGAGTTGGATTTTATAACCCCAATGATTCATAGAAATAATCCCCAAATATTGGAGCCCAAGTGCTAATGTCTTATGAAGGATGTCCTAACCACCTGATGTGAAACTGTAAGGAAATCATCCTATGGGAACGATGTTAAATTGTGCAAACTATTTTTTCCTAGAACTAGAATGTTAAACTACCCAACCAAATGTCCTTACCACATGACATAAAACTAAACAGATATGTAATATCCATCAGAATTCACATCAAGTCACCTATGTATTTACCACATTGCATTAAACTGTATGTTATTACATCATTTCTGCATAACATTAAATTGGACGGCCCTTCTAAAACAATGTATGGATTGATTCTCATTCCCAATGAGATATGTAGGGACACCTCGATCTTATAAATTTCTCATGATAATGAATTATACAAAATTCTAATGTTGTGCGATAAACTAACTATGCACTGTAGGAAAACGATTTTCATTCATTGTTTCTAACATCGAGCATATATCTAGTCAGATATGAAATTTTGATGGTGGCTTAACCTCCCATAATGTCCTAATAGTACAAAACATATCTATTTCAGATATGAATTCAATAACTTAAAAGGTATACCATCATTCATTATCGCATGGTGTTTAACTGCATGGTCGATGTCCTTATCCCATGTCATTAATCTTCACCATTCTTCAAGAAATACTTGGGATTTGATTATCATCCTCATGAGATGAATAGTGATGACCATAATTCCACTCTTGGGATAAACCACAATGTTCCCATCACTTTATTTTGGTCCACCTTCATCCTCACCACATGAAATTAAATGGAAAAGATTCTGAAGAACTATGTGTATCATGTTCCCTTACATCATAAGAATTGTAGTGACACATGGATCTCTAATCCTAGGCCTAGCAATAGTTGTCAACAGAAATAAGTCACACCTTTTTGTATGGTAAAACATGTGTAGAGTATTTACAATTTATGAACTACTTTTCGTTTGATATCACTCTAATGAGATACCCAGTGATTCTCATTCCTCCATCTTTGGTCACTACTGCAACATTTCAATCTATTCATGTCAGCTATCATGTTCTTACATCCAGAAATTCAGTATCATGGATTTTGTAGAACTATGGGTGGATTAATTCTCATCTATCATGATATTATTTGTGATGCCCAAGTATTAATATTTTGTCCCATCTACAACATATGCAGTAGTTCATGTCATTTCATATATCCTTATCACATGACATTAAACTGCATGGACATACATCCTCACCAGACGATGCTAAACTACATAAAGGAAAATACATCCTTACAATACGAAAATAATCTGAATGGAAAGCATCCTCATCACATGATGATAATCTACATGGAAATCATATTTATCGCATAACGTTAAACTATAATGAGGTGAGAACATTCAAAATACATGTTGATAAACTGTGTAGACAATCTCCCAAATTTAATTTTCTATCAATGGAACACAATAGATTTACATTGGTAAAAAAGAGAATGAGGGTCTTACAATGACTTTCAAGATCACCCCAAATCTATATACAACACATCATGTATGCATCTTGTGTCATTTTCAATCATCTATGGACCTAGGAATGGATATCCACATTCAAGGGACCATTTCATGATTATTCATACATATTCAAGGATCATTCATATGCATTTGTGGCCGTCAACTTAATGTGTCACAATATAATACTATATTCCAATCTATGTAATTCCTAACACCTAAGTGGATGATCTCAACAACTCAGTGTGTATGAACTACTATCAGTATGACTATCCCACATCATTACTCATGACCAAAGACACTCGATCAATGATGTAAAACATAACTATCTTATTATTGGGAGGATATTGGAATGATCTTGAACATGGGTATATTAGTTGGGCTGTTTTGTAACATCTCCCATCCAATGTCCATGTCAGTCATGACCCAAAATTGTATGTTATTTGGTCAATGTTATACGAACTAAAACTATATCCCATTGTGGTATGAATTGAATTTCTTTAAAATGATAATGAAATAAAGACAAAACATGTTTCTGTGAAAACCCGTAATGATAGATCTGATTAAAATCCATGTCTCAACCTACAATACTATTCATCCTTAGATTTTAGGAAAAAATTATTGTTTAAATATATAAGGAACAATCCTCATGGGGTCTACCTTGCAGCCCTAGTAAAATCTAAGGTATGCTCGCAATAACTATATATATATATATATGGAAAAGTTAGATTAATTGTTTTTCACATTTCATCTCCACATGAATATGTTTGTTAGATGATGGAACACCTTTTACCATACTCGCACCCTATTTGGATTTTTAAAATTATACATATAATAGTCCATGAGTTTGTGTGTCTTGGATCATGATATCTTTCATTGGCCCTTGCAAATCATATCTGACATTGGGGTCCCGTTTCCTGAAAATGAAAACTTGTATATGGATCTAGCATATGCACCAATGTCTACCAAAAAACGTGTCACTCTGAAAAAGGAAATTACAATCCTAGATGGCCATAAATAATTGTGGAAGCACTCAACACCACAACGTGTGTAAACTACACCCTGTATGAATTTCCCTTATAATGCTATTTACTCGAGTTCTTTGGATCATGAAAAAAAATTCCCACACTAATCATACCAATCTATATTGATAACCTCAACGTAATGTAAACATGTTTCATAAATGTTCTCACAGATGGACAATGACACTTCATTCTTAATTCATTGATGCCAAAGTCATTATGATTAAAAAATGTTGAGTAGGGATTTACCATTATTATTTATGATATAACTACCCTAGTGTTCATGAACCCTTCCTAGAATGCTTTCCTCTAATTTCTCATTTCATCATCCATAGCCCAGGGAAAATATACATGGCATCAAGAGGCCCTTTTCATTACTATGAATGCATGCCTTCATCTCCTGCATATGCACCTATGGATGTAAACCAAATGCATCACTCATAGAAGGAAATTCTGATCCTTGTGAGCCACATCAAGTCCACTAAAGAAACCTTATCCTCAGATATTTTTCTTTCATTATTTGTGTATTGTTACTATATCCAATGGTCATATACCGAGTCAAATATAAGTCTCACAAAATTAAATAAATTAATGGTATGAGCTAAATAGACCCCCCACTAATTGGTATAATATCTGAGATAAATTACCACAATCTAAAACCATATGTGATCTCAGATTAATGAACATAAACTAAATACCTATATGGTCTAAGTGGAAGAACCCTAAACTAATTCCATATATGTTTTGAGATAAAATACTATTGACTAATGCAACTAAATATAAGAGCTAAATGACCATAAACTAAAGTGATAGAAGGACCGAGCTAAGTGACCATAAACAAAATACCTATGACATCTAAGCTAAATGATCCTAAATTGTATAATAATAGAAAATCATCTAGGAAAGGCGTGAAGGTCCTACTATATGGCCATATCAAACTCAAGCTATTTCCACAAACATTAAATGAACTCACACTTTAGGACATATCTCATACCCATATTATCCCTCTATATATTTGGTGATATCAAGATATCATGAAGAGATTTCCGATTCAAAATCCAATGTTGGTGGGAATTCACGAGTAATTCTCGCAAAAAATCTATTATAAAAAAATTTCAGATCTATAAATTAACAATTACATTATATTATTCAAATGATGGGTAGAATTGGTTATTCCTAGAGTATCAGAGAACCATAATATAATTCACATCCAAAATGAAATGAAACTAGACGATATCATTAAATGATAAGTAGATCAGTTATGTGGTAACAAACTAATGTATATATCCATCACTATTCAGATATTGATAAATGTGTTCTATATTTACCAATGAACCAGATTCTTTTCAGGACCAATAAATCTAATTCTGAAGGGGTATTTTTTCACACTCATATTCATGTACCACACACATTGTCATAGAAGGATACATTTAATGAGTGATTAGATGGTCCTGATGCAAAATGGCATAGGCTAATTATATTTTGGATGGTTTAATTATTCATAATATATGGAAGAGTATTATTATTATTATTATTATTTATCACGAAATTATAATGTTAATTATTAAAATGGAAAACGAAATGGAATATTTCATTTTATTTAAGCAGTTTCATAACGCACAATCCCCCTAAACCTTGTAGTGTTTGATATTTGTCTTCGACCTTGCATGTATAGTGGATACCACATACTAGCAGGACCACTATGGCATGGGGAAGTCAAGGTGTGACGCACCTACCTATAGGGATCAGTCAGAGTATTTGGTTAATGAATTTGATGATTCAAAAAACACATATCAACATTCCAAGACTAAAATATTAAATGAGATATCATATGAAGATCGAGCGATGTGTTGGACTATATACACGGACATGATTTTACATAAAAGGTGTTTCAGTAGAGTTCATCAAGGATTGATTTCATGGCTTATCTATGAGATCCTCCTCTCACCAAAAAAATATTTGGTTCATATAGAGATATTTCTACATATTGTATGTGATAATGATCACACAATCATGTGAATGTGAAGTATAAGATGTTAATAGAGGCCTCCCTGTTGATTTGGGGTGCGGTGAAGATATAACAACGATGTAGCTCTGGTGTGGCATCCTGAGTGGATGATATTAATTCAAAGAGACCATCTCATGTACAAGTTTGTGACTTACGATGTATAAGAGCAGTACACGTAGCTAGCTGAGTGTCAAGATAATCATCTAAGACAATATCATCATACAGAAGCACTTTCGGTTTCTATACAAAGATAATGACATGTTTTAATTTAAAATATAGTATGTGGTGAATGCATTGTGGATCACCATCACGTAGATATGTTACATGAGCTGGTGAAACAATGTAGACACAATTATTTAGATATAACATGTGCGTGAATAATTCATGTAGAGAATGAATAAAACTCCAGGTGTAGATTACACAAATACGTGAAGTCTCAGTCAAGTTATATGATGTTAAAATCCAAATGTGCATCACATAATTAATACCATCTGTTTGGATCATTGAATAATGATCTTTATGAGGAATAATATTGAGATCTAATGTTATCAAAATCAGTTTGTTGAATGGTGGAGCATGTTAGTCAGACATTCCACCACTCCCTGATACGCAAAGTCATGATGATACTTTGTCTATAAATAACGATCATATATGGATATTTGATTGTAGTTTCCACTCTAAGGGGAGAGATCTTTATTCATCACAAAATATATAATCTTGAACCCCATAGGGGTTATATGAATACTATCACACAAGTTCCATTCCTACATTCACATGATGATATCACTGATGGGATTGTGTGACTTGTAATGTGATGTAGTTATTTCTCGTACAAGAGAGCTCTCATTATCCTGGTAAAACTAATCGTCACCAACACCATAAGGTTTACGTGAAGAATATTTTTTGTGATTTAATACATGAATTCACATGAAAGGATGTATCACACATGTAACCGAATAGGAAAATTTTTGGGACATTGCTAACCCACTATGGGGAAGGATTTTTCCACCTATGTTCGCTTGCAAAAGTTATTATCACAATATATCATATTTTTTAAGGGATTAATGGTCATGTTGAATTTATAATAAATTAATTATGAGGTTAAGAGCATAACTAAATCATTACACGAACTCAAAAGAAATTTCATATCATGATACTGCCTCTAACAATAAGACCATTAAATAACAACATAGTTGATTATGTGATAAACTGCGGAAAACGACTCATCATTTGTCTACGATTAACTCCTAAATAATTTATTTGATGTGTTGAAAATGATTTGAATTATATAAAATTCATGCCTCCCAGAACCATGTCGATCCAATAGTGGTTCATACTACACACATGAAATATTCATGTGTGAATTCAAAGATTCTTTTAATTATTAATATCTCCATTTGGTGTATATATTCTATGTGCACGCGTGAGTAACTATTGATCAATCCCCTTTGAGGGATCACATGACAATTTCGGAATGCTCTAACCTTATCCAAGTCATCAATCACACAACACATAAAATGGCATGGGTTATGCGTCAACGTTGTGAAGACTAGAAACAAATTTCTTTCACTATTTATCATGCCTCCTTGACATAAAAACACCAGTGGTCATGTTATGCCATCATAAAACAACAAAAATGTGACATATCAAAGTTGATGAAAATGGATTGTCATTAAAAATGTATGCACGTCATCGTGAGGTAAATAAATTGACATGTTGTTTATTATATTCACGAAGAGAAGCAATCTCTGACAACATATGCATGTCCTCTCATGATCCAACAGTGATCATGGGATTATCCCTATGAAGATATTTAAAATAGCCAAGAAAATTATCACACGTTATCACAAGATCTGTCATTGATCCTACGAAACACTAACATATCTAAGTGGGTGAAGGATTAATAAATATTTGTAAAATACTGGGGAATAATATCCAAAGGAGATTCCCTCAATAGTTATAAGTATTAGGCGGTGTATCACCAATGGGAAGGTTACTTTTCATCTAGAATATATATTAAAACTCTCACAATCCATATCCATTGTAAAATAAAATAAAGGGGATGAAAAGGGATGTGGATCGAGGTACTCACGCTCATAGAATGATATGGGATGTGGCCCTAGAGACCATCAAGACATGATGAGACCCTGCTAACATGTTCAACTCATCACACTAAATCCATATGGATTATCAGCCATAACGCATGAGAGGCCTCAGTTATATCCCAGTGACTCTAGGGTGCTCTATGAAAAAACAGATTTATTTTTCTATAAAATTCTTGTGGACCATTCATGAGCCTTATCTCACAAGTGATGCATCACGACAAAAGAGAGAAACATTCCTCAATAACACTCATTTATTCTCTCATCACTCTTTGAACTTTATAAAATAAAAGAATTGGGATAAAAATGGAAGAGATATGAGGTACTCACATTAATAAAAAAACATTTAACGTACTAAGTAATTCTACAGCATGGTCCCCTTAGACCCCCAACCAAACCATCATTGTATTTAGAAATCCCAAGAAAGGACACCAAGTATCTCACAGACACCTTTCAATATGAAATTGGATCTTTCTAACAATTAGGGACATGTCAACCTGAAAACAAGAAATTAATTTGACACATCTTCATTTTCAAATGGGTACCTATTAATTTAAAATAAAAAACTATAAATTTGCTGATGAGAGGGACTCAAATTCACTAATAATCAGGAAACACCCTTAGAAAGGTCCATTGTATAGACTCGTGTTAGAGTGTGGCATAAGAACCTTTCACCAACTACATCATGGACTGATGCAACATATTTCATAAAAATTACCTAAGAACCAAGGTACTGATGCCTTCAATTTCTCCACCACAAATTGAATAAATATTTTGACTTTGATACTACGGACACATGGACTCTAGAATATTTTACTCTTAACCACTATGTATTTCATGGAGAAACTGATCACCTGACAATGAAGATATCTGTTAGGTAATACACAGGTGGACACCCAGAGTGATCATGCACCACTAATAACATACTTTTCCTGATCACCCATAGATCACAGAAAGGAATTATGGAAATATTTTCCATGAATAAAATCCATGAATTTCATATCACAGACGACTCAATGGAATTGATAATGAATAATGCTGTGGTTTTTACACAGTATGGTTAGAACAATATAAAAAGAAGAATACATAAGAAATAAAAATTATTTATGGCCCTCTTACACTTCATGTGAGTCATCGAATGTCATAAGACATCACCAGGAATTATTCCTAGAACATTCGACACTCATTTAATTTACTATTAAAAAAAATAAAATACATCGAATCTTGTCTGAGAAAGTGAGATGGTCCTCTAAAGACAGTAATTTTATCTTGCAATACCCTCTGGGTATATTACACAAGATATGTGAAATCCTTTAGATACTTCACCAGACTCATATAACATCGGCCACACATATGAGAAATGTGTCATTGTCGAATCTGGGAATGACAACCTAGCTATTTCAACACCCTCTGGGTAGATAAGATGACATCTTCCACACACTTCATACATGTTTACCATGTCTTATGATGACTTCCAATGAATTTTTCCATTATATCAAAAATCATTTGATCCATGTCGCACATTCTATCTTGACACCCACCATCTGTTTCAAGCCAGGTCTTGTGATGATAGTAGTACATGTTATCAAGATCATGAGACAACACCTTCAACTAGAAAGCTCGGTCATGTTATGTCATCTAGGACAAATTGACTGGTACATGCAAGACCTTCTATTGAGGAAGGCTATACCACCGATTCGTAACAAGATTTTAAAACATTTTCCATCATTGTTGTGTATGACTAAATCAATCGGGAGACATTATTATATATGCCTTGATATAAATGGATCTATGATAATTATGATTCCTCATGTACTATGGATGCATAGGATACCTATCCCCAAGGTCTGAGCTCCATATTGACTATCTAGGGAAATCCTAGTATCTATGTACCATATTCAATGTAATGACATTTATTACTTACTATCCATTGTTTCTCAAAATGATAATGGTCCACATGTGTATAGGGAATTATTATGATCACAATATATGCATTTTAAAACTCCAAAATGGTATAAGGAAGCCTCAGTGTGTAATACCCAATATAAACCAAATTTTAATTACATATATTCATTCCAAGACCAGGCTACGTAGGATTCATTCCTAATGACCAAGAACAAGTATTCCCCACTTGTATGTCAATATATGAACCTCAAATCTCATCTAGAATAAATAAATAAGTCTGATGTTATGATCATCATTAATTATCCATTAGAGGATTGAGAAACTAATTGAAATGAAATTCATGCCATAACTGAGATATATAGGATCTCTCTCTGAGGCCCAAATTCTATGATAAGTTGTCTATGGGTAGTCTTAGTGCATAATATCCAATTCACAATAAATAATATGATCATTGACCATCAATTTCTTCTCACATTGAGCATGACTCACATGAGATTAGCGAGATGTTATAATCACATCATTTGTACCATGATTCTCTATAATGATAAGGGGAACCTCAATATATAATCCATGAACAAATTAACTATGAAAACACTAATTCTATTTATACTCTGAATAGATATGATACCCATTATTTGGTTCGATCTTGAATACTATGTGTCCCAAAACAACCACATCAGTCCTTTGTACGTATCATCAAACTAACTGGGTCAAATTAAATATGTTTGGTTGGTAGTCTTATAATATCCAAAATACATATGAAACCTCAAAATGTATGAATCTACTCCATATAATACAAACTACATCCGTAAATGGAGAAAAATCCCAAGTCAATTAGTTATATTTCTCCATTATATAGTAGCAGCTAATCATTATAGTAAAATAATGGATAACTCATATACATATATATGGTTTCACTAAAGAGATCTGAATACTAGGAACATGAAAGATAATTAAACTATTATGACTTCATGGGGTAAATTTTTTTTATCGTCATTAGTAAGAGGTTCTTGATATATTATTAAATATCTAACTGAGTCTTGGAGAATGAAATAATTCCCCCCCAAAATGTTGTCATCAACCCGAACTTCTATCACCCAGGCCAACATGTGTCCTTAAAAGTCACTAGGCCTAAAAACGCAGATGATATCAGCCATTGGAAAGAAGGTCTATAACCATCTATGGATGAGGGAATTTTAGGCAGTCTCCAATGAAGATAGATGGATAGAAAACCACATTTGTGCAATTGAGTGAGGTCCTAAAACTCCATCTAAACCAAACTATCATGTAAAATACATTCCCCTCCATCATAGAATTACTATCAAAACAGAATCACAAAGAGGTCAAAGAAAATCATGGGTAGACTAATATTATAACATAATTAGTAACATATTCATTTAATTATATAGTGATTATGTGTCAACTTTTAAAACATGATGGATTAGTACTAATGTATAGTGTTTCAATATAGGAACTGATGTTAGTCTAGATTATCGATAGATATGTGATATTTTATATTCATGGATTTGTCTGTGCTTTTAAAGGCATGTGGTAGGAATTGATGTGAGAATCTAATGATTATAGTTTTGTGGGAAACCATCATATTATAAATATCTATCATGACATATTCCACCACTATTGGTGATCAAGATAAAAATATAGATAGATGGATTTATTTCATAGTGTTTCACCATTCAAAATGTAATTGTTGAACATATACTACTAAGAGTGTTTCTATATTAAATACCAATTTTCGGAGTAGAAATGGGAAAATGACAATAATTCCCTGACCCTAGTATCCCAGAGTCTGAGCATTATTACATAACAATGGCAGGATACAAAAATCATGTCCCGAAATACTGATCAGTTTAGTAGCCTTGGATTTACTAGATACATTAAAATGTTTTACATTACATCATGAAATTAAAAAATCAACAAAAAATTTTCCGATTTTTAACACACTTATATCCATAGACTATCCCTACAGGTCAACCATAAAATACTTCTGCACATACTGGGGAAAATAAAACATAGAAAGGGGGGAGCTCAGATACTCAGTAATGATAACTATATAGCGGAAACATTTGTAAATAATAATAATCATTTAAGGCAATTTATAAGACCAAAAAAAGTCTTTTAATCATGATCTTCAGAATAATAAGGCATTGTTAAAATCAAATAATTCCATTTATATATTCACATAGAAATTATATTAGTCGAATAATAACATTAAATATCAATAGACTCATTCATAATGATGCAATGCATAATGCTAGACATCATAACAACATTGTAAAATCCTTGTTCCAAGACTACAAATAAGATTTTGTCAAGGATTTGTGAAAAGAAACAAGTTTGTCTCATGAGACCTACCGATGAATCGATGTGTTGTAGCATGCTCCACCTGCCACAAACTAAGTCCATTGCATTCCCCACATGAAAAGGTTTAAACATAACATAAACATTCATATTGAAACTAGCATACAAAATATAAATACATTATCAACAAACCATTAATGGGGTTTAAATAACACATCCACAATCAAACACACTGAAAATACTCAATACATTATGGAAGTTATGTATCATAAAAAATCAACTTCATATAAGCATAAAATATATCAAATCATGTTGACATAGATGAAATCAAAACGTCTTTTAGAGAAATATATCTTTCTATATTGAAATCATTTAAAATTCATATAGTTATTTAAGAAAGATAATTGAAAATATTTCTATAAGATTGTATGTTAATCTTTGACGGTGTTATATTATTGAAAAATAGACACACCTGTCGTATAATTTAAAAACATTCTTACCTAAATTTTGTAAAAAAGGTCATAAAGTCCCTTGTTTGGAAAACGATAGAAAAATTACTTTCAAAACATATAAGTTCGGATAAGGGTATAAATAAATTTATCCCATTTTCTAGTAAATAGTAAAAAATTGTTTTGAAATACATATTTATGAATACTAGGATGTGGATGATAAAGTGGTCTTTCTAGATACTTACATAAAAACATCCTCAGATAATAAAGAGATTATTAAATTAACCCTCACCTTGTAATTTTCCAAAGTCAATGGAATATTATCATCATGTATAATTGTTTAAACATTGTTATTAAATAATACAAGAAAAATATACATAGATATGATTTCATATATGATCTTGTAAAATTTCATTGTTAATACTATTTTTTTTTGTAGAATCATTGTTTCGGGTGTTAATTGATTCGTTTGTCCATTATATGCTTGGTTACATAACCATTGATGGTTATTGATAGAATTTATTGGATTCATATACATAATGATATTATGTTCAAATGAAATATTTTTAATCATAAAATGAATATTATTCTTGAATGATTACGATGAAGAATGAATCTCATCATGTTCGTGGAGACCGTAATCCGTACGTACGCACGAGAGACAATATCAATATATTGATGGTGAAATTTCATGTAATTGGATGGTATATAATATATATTTAATCATTAAATGTTATATTTATTATTTACCTCAGTTATTATAAATAATATACCCATACAAATAATGAAGTGTTTTTATAACAAATTACACAACGATGTAGAGATGGTAATCTATACGCACACACGTAAGGTGAAACTATAATGCATAGAATAGTGAATATGGTTGTAAAATATTTATAATAACACTTGAGTATATATAATATACAATATTTATTATTTTAGAATGGAAACAACAAAGTTATAGGAAGTGGAAGAAGAAAAGGACTAGAAAGAGGTGATGAAATATTTATTTCTTCTTCTGGTTCATCCTTTTGATTTGATCAAAAGGGATACATATTCTTGAATCATGAATAGTATAAGGCCTTTAAAATAATGGGAAGAATGTTGGGAGGATATTTGGGTAGGATTGGGCCGAGCAAAATGTCTTTGGGGGTGTGAAATTAAGTGAAGGGGATGTTCCCTTTTATCGGAGAGGTGAGGGACACTATATGAAATGCTTGAAATATTATATTATAATAATAATATTTTCGGTTAATAAAGAATCCAAAATTAATTACGTCATAACTTTGTTGGGTATGGGTTGAAAACCGCTCAACCAATTGGATTTATACATGTTTAGGCCATCATATTAACCATATCATTTAGATTTAAATCTTACAAAAATATTTTTTCATATAAGATGTCTCTTTGTATTTTTATACTATATAGTTAATCATAACATAAAGAGCCCAATGAACCCCATGTGGTTAATTATTAATAAATATAATCTTATATATTTCCTTTGTCTGAGGCTTTGATTTTTAGTAATATTATATAAATTAATAATAGAATATTTGTTTTAAAAACAGAATTACGTCAATTTTGACACTATTTAGTATTTGATTTTTTGGAATTCCATGAAAATATTATCCCATATAATAAAGCTTATTTAACCACTTTAACATGCCATAATAACCTATAAAATTAGTTTAATTCATCAAAGGATTCAAATTAAATTTATTTGGATAATTATATTATCAATTATTTTAATCATTCATTAATAAGGTAATTACTGCACCATCATTGTCTCATAAAAAAATTAAATTATAGAATGAATAAAAATTATAAATAAAATACAATTATGTAGGAAGTTTTTTAATATATATAATTAATATTTATAGTCAAATTTATCTTATGTATAACGCAACATAAAAAATGGTTTAGTTATTAAACATTGAATTTATCTCTTTTAACTCATCTTTATATAAAATAATAATAAGTATCCTAATATAATCCATATAGACCAAAGGGGATCATATATTATTCGCAAGTTCTTTTTTGCTCGAATAAAACTTATCCAATATAATTAGACCAATTTTATGATAATTATGATATAAATTTCACCCTTATTTACCATATATACTTTTAACCATGGTAAATAAAAGTCAATAGTTACTATTAACCCAAAAACAATTATCTTATTGGACCACATTTTACATAATGATATTATCCATGTAACTCGTATTTTTTAAATTCAACTCCCAGAAGTAGAAAAATTAAGGTTTAAAAAAATCGGCAAACTCAACTAGGAGGTGGGTAAAAGACGGTAAATAGTTCGATAAAATTTTATATATCTAAACTTATTATAAAATTACTCTAATGAATTGAGTTAAACATATATAAGTATTATGCCCATATTTTCAACTAAAATAAATTTAAATAAATTAACGAATCGTTAAATGAAAAGTCGTTTTTAACCAATAACGTGGTTTTTTTTCAATAATAATTAAAAATTGAATGTTTTCAAGATAATACCATAAATTCACTCTAGGATAATTTTGATATTCTAAATAAAAAAAGTCCATTTTAAAAGATATAAATTATAAAATTTCAAAAGGTTGGTATTACTATTCATAACGGCTAGTTTGATTGGTTGTGGTGTGTTTGAAACCGAAGTTCTGTACAACACAAGTTATTGTATTATTCAATGGTAAACATATTGTGGAAGCTTGGGGTGTTACATTATCCCCTACATAAAATTATTTCATCCTCAAAATTTTTAAAATATCAATTCATAAAAATATTTGGTTTATTCTTCATCATATGTTCCTCAATTTCCCATGTTTCCTATTCAATCATATTTTTCCTCAAAAGAACTTTTACCAGAGAAGTCATCTGGTTTCATAGCACTTGTTATCTGGTATCAAGAACTAAAATAGTCTCTTCACAATAAGACTGACCAGGTTCCTATTCTAATTCAACATAGGTGATTACATGCATTTTTTCAGGCATGAATTTTTCAATAGTGATACGTGGAACACATCATGAACTTTGGAGAGACATAGAGGCATTTACAAATGATAAGCTACAACATATATTCGTTGTAGAATTTCGAAAGTTCTGATGTAATTGGGACTCAATTTACCCTTCTTACCGAAATGTATAACAACCTTCTATGGATATACCTTTAAGAAAGCATGGTCTCCATCTTGAAATTACAAATCCTTACTTCGTTTATCGGCATTTCACTTTTTCCTGCTTTGGGATGCTTTGATGTTGGTTTGGATAACCTTCACCGTTTCCATTTTTTCCACAACATGTTCTGGGCCTATGAGTATTCTTTCACCTACACCATCCCAACAAGTTGGTGTGAGACATCTCTTTCAATATAACGCTTCATATGGTGCCATCTGAATACTTGAATAGAAGCTATTATAATAGAAAAATTCTACCAGAGGTAAATATTTATCCCATATACCTCTAATGTCATGTGGAAAAGATTTCAAAATGTCTTATAATGTTTTAATAGTCTGTTCTAAACGTCCCTCAGTTTGGGGGTGGTATGTAGTTCTCAAATGATGTTTAGTATCAATGGATTTCTAAATACTTTTCTAGAACCTTGATTTAAAACAGGGATCATTATCTGAAACAATTGATAAGGGTACTCCATGAAGTCTTATAACATCATTAATATAATGTCTTGCTAAATGTTGAAGTGGTAAATCTTCTCTTATATCCTGAAAATGTGCTAACTTTGTAAGACAATCAACAATGAATTATATTACATCACTCCTTCTAAGGTTCTTTTATCCCCTCATGAAATATTTCGTTGTACTATTATCCCATTTCCACTCAAGTATTGGAAGTGGTTTCATGACTCATCCAGATCGTTGCCTTCCAGCTTTAACATATGAACAAACCATATATCTTTGTAGAGACCGGAAGCTTGATGTAGATGGACATTACATTACTTCTGTGGAATACTTAGTACATAACAAAAACACACACACAAGGATCGTAATATTTTAGTGTCTTTGGAAACTCGGAACGTAATCTTCTAATCGTGGTGAAGGATCTTCAGTATCTCCCATAAAGATCTTCCATTTTTTTTTACCTAAAAAATTTCTTTATATCCTGGGGAAAAGAAAACATAAAAGGGTGAGCTCAAATGCTCAGTAAGGGTAAACAAAATAGAAATCAATCACATCATATTCATAAGAACATAACTTTTGGAAATCTTAACCTGCAAAAGAGAGTATAATTTCATAACATGGGATAAATCATAGTAGTGAAATGAAATCCCAATAATCATAACATAAAACATGAAACTTTGTAACATACACACATAATCATAGAGAATCATTTCTTGTTAGTCAAGACTCATTGCCAAGACTATCTTAGTGGACAAAGTCCCTTTCTGAAACGAGTCACCCTCGTTTCAGTACTGTTTCACTGAACCGGTATAACTAACCATTCCAGCCATGTCTATCGCATGAGATATAAAATCTTTACCCAATGCATTGGAGGGAGATATAGGTCCCACCCATCTCTTAATGATACCATTCTTATGTGTGCCACAAAATCATAAACCATACATCATTTCATAACCCATGTAATAAAAATGGGATTCTTAAACATCATGAAATCATAAAACAATTCACGTAAGATAATGGAATTCATAAAAATAATTCCATCACAACATAACCAAATCAATGTAATAATAGGGATAGAAACAGAACCCTATGTTATCTTAGATGGAAAATAATTTTGATAAAACACTTGAACTCCATTCTTGAGGAAAATATCCTTTCAACTTCAAAAACACTTTTTCTTTCTTAACATGTCATAAAATTAAAAACTAAAATAAGTTGATTAATAATAAACTTGAAAACTTGTAAAGGAATCATCTTGGAAATAATGTTTTAAAAATCCATTTATGTCGTATAAGTTAAAAAAACATTTTTCGTACTTTTGTCAGAAAAGTCAAAAAGTACCTCGTATGGAAAACGACAAAAGATTCCTTTCATATCTTTTACTAAAAACTCACCGAAAGGTAAAATTAGATATAAACTATTTTAGAAGGATATAAATATTATATATTGAGGAAACATGGATGTGGATGGAAAAATACACCCCAGTAAAAACTTACGAATAAACAATCTCGGATAAAAATGAGATTGTGATATTTCCCTTACCTTAGGTCTGATTTGCTTCGTATGTGTCCGAACCTTCTGTATAATGATTTAAATAATGTCATTGATTTATTAAATAATGATATTAATTGTTATGATATAATATATGGTTCACTTATGACTTTATATTACCCGTTCTTTTGTAAATTCCATGT